>CM052892.1:39203194-39299249 GCA_028534135.1 Potos flavus | reverse complement strand
CTCCCTCCCTCCCTCCCTCCCTCCCTCTCTTTCTCCCTTCCTTCCTTCCTCTCTCCTTCCCTCCCTCTCTCTCTTTCCCCTTCCTTCTTTCCTTCCTTCCTTCCCTCCCTCCCTCCCTCCCTCCCTTTCTTCCTCATTCAATTACCTCTAGGCCAGACATTATTATGGGCCCTAGAAGGCACCTGTGAAAAAAAACAAATAAAAAATTCCATTCAGCCTTTTTACAGCTTATGGTCAAGTGTGTGTGGTAGTGGTAGAGAGGTGGCAGTGATGGTGGTAGAGATGAGGGGTAATTTAAAAAGGAATAAATCAGAAAACTGTATATTAGACGGTGGCAAGTCACCTGGAGAAAAATAAATCAAGCAAAGACAAAAATAATACGACGTACTGGATACTATATGACATATTGGGATGACAATTGTGATTTTAAATATGGTCATCAAAGACTGTGTCATTTGTGCAAAGACCTAAGGAGGAAAGAAGCTGAGGAGCCATAGTCATACTGGAGGGAAAAATGTTCTAGGCAGAGTAAGAGTCAGTGAAAATGTCTTAAGATAGTACTACATTTAGGTTGTTTGGGACATAGGGGAAAATGCTAGTGTGGCTGGAACAAAATGAATGAAGATGAGAATAGCAGGAATAAAATCACAATAATAATAAGGTGATAGACGTCGTACGATATTTTTTGGGCTTAGATCCAAAAGATGGTTCTTAGTGGATCATTTTCATCTACTGAGAATTATTCAAACTTCTTATGACCCTGAATTTCAGTAATTCTGGTCATAAGAATTTGAGTAATTCCAATTTCAGTAATATTCCTAGTTTCTGTTTATTCTCCCAGAGTTTTTTAAAAGCACATTCTACTTTTCTTATATAACTTTGGTTAATTTCACACTGCTAGGCTCAGTTTTACTCTATTTGGTTATACTGTAGTCTCTTATTATACAGTTTAATTATGATTATATTTAACACATTAATATATTAAATGAGTTTGCTAATTTATTGAATGATTGGAATAAAAACTATTGACCAATCTCAGATATTGACATTTATATTCCAGGCTAGGAACAAAATTGTCAGAGGATGATATTCATATGTATATTCCCAAGTAAATAGCTGCTAATTGAACATCTCTATCACAAATAGTGAATAAAAATCCATGAAGACAGACTTTAGCTTCTAATTAGAATGTGGAAAGTTGCAAGAGATGTCACTCTTGCCTGAACAAAACCAGCGGGATAACTACAGATATTATAGTGGTTGTTGTTTTGCTTTAACCCATCTGAGAGATAAAGATCAAAAATGGTAATGAACTAAATTCTAAGTAAGGAGCCCTTTATGGGAGCACAGGGATGCATGACTACTTTTCATACCTGGTGGAGTCCTAGAAAAAGTGGAAATTTACCATATCCTCAGGTAAGGAGAAACTAGCTGAACCTTCAGAAACTTCTCGCCTGAAGAGCCCAGTCACAGCGTGGTCTGCATCTGCTTGTTTATTCTTTCCATGAGTTGTCATATAGCATAATGCAGTAGTATGCTGAAGACTGGGAGGGGAAAGGGAAATTTGAGTGATACTTCTCCCGGGTATGCGGGCCCTTCTGCAAAACCAGGCAGGGACCCTCCAAACGCTGATAAATGAAGTTCTCTAGGGTATTGCAAGCCTTACAGAGAGTAAGGCAGCTCTCTTCCAAAAGCTTGGAAAGCTGAAGCAAGCCTGGAGAGTAAAAACTCCTCATGGCCTTCCAAAAAAAGGTAATTGCTAGGCATTAGAACAATTTGAAAAGCTGGTCAGTAAGCTATAACACAAAAGAGATTGCTTGAATCTCATCATTGCTCAGATTTCAATTTCTGCTGAAGGCAAAGAAAATGTCTCATGTTTCCCTCACATCATCTCAAGCCAGTGGTGATCTGAGTTGAATAAAGTTGCAACAAAGCCCAGACCCAGCTGAACTGAGGTAGTATGGACTCAGCATCCTAAATCTAGTGGTCTTTATCTGGAGGTAAACATTATGTACTTGAGTCTTTACTGCTCTTATTATGTAATAAATGTTGAAAAGTTAGAAGATACCTAAGCATTTAGGACTTTGCGAAGGTAGATTTGTCAGTTTAAGGGCCTTTGCTCTATTCTTAATCACTTAAGTACACAGTGAAAGAGAATATAAGGCTGAATAGGCTCAAGGAGGAATGGCTTTGTCTGAGGGGAAGATGCTGAGGTTTAATTGTGTTGATTGGCATCTATTCTAGAATTTTTGAAGATGAAAAAATATAACTGCACCAGTTCAGTTAGCTACTGCAGCCTAGCAAACAACACCCAAACTGAATAGCTAAAAACAAACAACAACAACAACAACAACAACAAAAATCCACAAAAAACCAAACAACTTATTGTTTAGCTCGCAAATCTATGCATTGGCTCAGTTCAGTGGTTCTTCTGGAATCTCTGGGTCCAGAACTATCTTAGTTCAGTTGTAGGTTTAGCAAAGAGTCTTCTGTTATTGAGAGTTGACTGAATTTGGCTTGGAATGACAGGCTGGGGACTGGAGAATGGTTTACAAGGCTCTGTTCTCATCCATCAGGCTTGCATATACGTATTTTATGGTGACTGGGCAGGTCTCTGAGAGAACTAAAAATTGCAAGGCTGCCTGAGGCTAGAAAATGTCAGTTTCACTATTTTCTATTGGATAAAACAGATCAAAAGGCAAGGCTGGATCAAATGGTTAGGGAAATGGATCTTACCTCTTGATGGGAGTGACTGCAAAATAACATTGCAGTGAGCTGGGGAGGTGATTTGGTGGCAGTAGAACCATTATGTTTTGATAATCCAGGAAAAAGAAAAAGAGTTCCTGAACTAAGAAAGTGACACTTTTAAGTGAAAAAGAGGAGAGCATACTCTTGATATGTGGAATACATATAGAGTACATGTACCTGCAGCATGTTTTCTCTTTAATTTCTTCCATGTCTATTCCTTTTTTAAGTTGTGATTATCATACAACACACAGCTGCTGTTAAAAAATTTGTTTAGAAGTACGTGTATTTTCTGCCTAAGTATCACTGGGCATTCTATAGAGAGAATTTGGAGTTAGATGTCAGCAATGCACAACTTTATGAATTTTTCTTGGAACCCAGTGATGTTATTGAGCAACAGTAAACAAAGCTGCTTCTCCCAGAAGCTGAATGCTCTGTGTTACAGTGTAAGCTATGCCATCCTGTTGTATTTGATAAAATACAGTTCAGAAAATGATAGCGTATTGTCTGAAAAGCTCCAATCTGTAGGACATTATTTGGTTACATTTGGAGTAAAAATATTCTTTATGTATGTATTATAGATGATAGATTGACATTTTAAGTGTTTTATTGATCATTTTTCTGCCTGAAAGTCTCTATTTTTAAGTCACCATTGGGTGAAATGTAAACTAAATAGAAATTTGACTTTATATAAGAAAATCAAGAAGTAACACAGGAAATCTGGAATCTGACTTTATTGATGATATGGCAATAAAGAAAAGCACATGTTAGAAAACAAAGAAATACCAGTGCTAACACTGCCTGAATGTGATGAAGGAGAAAACTGCCACCAGAATATCTCTCAGAAATCATGTGATGAATGAAATTTTTGTCATCATTATATGAATAAGGAAATGTTTATTCTGAAGCAAAATCTTGTACTTATTCCTCTCTTAACAGACAACCTTAAGAAATATTGAATCTTCAAAATATCCAATATCGAATGTTGAAACTCAAATTAAGCATGTAATTTCATACTGTTTTAAATTGAGACTCTGTCACTTTAACATGACTATGATATTTAATGACCTATGTCCTTTCTATGGCTCTTTTAAAAAAATCCATTATAATTAACATACAGTGTTATATTCATTTCAGGTGTACAGTATAGTGATTGAACAATTCTATGCACTACTCAGTGCTTATTACAATAAGTGTAATCTTAATCCCCTTCACCTATTTTACCCATCCCCCTACCTCCCCTTTGGTGACCATCTGTTTGTTCTTTATGGTTAGAGACATTAAATCTGTAGTTTACTTTGGGTAGTATGGACATGTTATTTTACTTTTTATTTGCATTTTATTCTTAAGTGAGGTCAATAGTATGTGTTTCACTGATTTGGAATGAGGATTTTTTTAAAAGTTTTAAATTCCAGTTAGTTAACATACAGTGTAATATTAGTTTCAGGAATAGAATTTAGTGATTCATCACTTACACACAACACTCAGTGCTCATCACAAGTGCCTCCCTTAATAACCATCACCCACTGGATCCATCCCCTCACCACCTCCCCTCGGGCAATTGTCAATTTGTTCTCTATAGTTAAGAGTCTATTTTATGCTTTGCCTCTCTTTTCTTCCCCCTACATTCATCTGTTTCGTTTCGTAAATTCCACATATGAGTGAAATCATATGGTATTTGTCTTTCTCTGATGGACCTATTTTGCTTAATGTAATACATTCTAGCTCCTTCCACATCATTGCAAATGGCAAGATTTCATTCATTTTTGTGGCTGAGTAATATTCTATTGTATGTATACGTATGTGTGTGTATATATATACACACACATATACACACACACATACACACACACCACAACTTCCTATCAGTGGGTGGACATTTAGGCTCTTTCCATATTTTGGCTATTGTTGATAATGCTACAGTAAACATCAGGGTGCATTTATCCCTACGAATAAGTATTTTTGTATTCTTCAGGTAAATGTCTAGCAGTGCAATTTCTGGTTATAGGGTAGTTGTATTTTTAATTTTGAGGAACCTCCATACTGTTTTCCAGAGTGGCTGCACCAGTTTGCATTCCCGCCTATAGTGTAAGAGGGTTCCTCTTTCTCCACATCATCGCCAACATCTGTTGTTTCTTGTGTTGTTGATTTTAGCCGTTCTGACAGGCATGAGTTGATATCTCATTGTAGTTTTGATTTGCATTTCCCTGATGTTGAGTGATGCAGAGCATTTTTTCATGTGTCTGTTATTATCTGTATGTCTCCTTTGGAAAAGTTTGTATTTGAGTATTATGGACATTTTAGCAATACCTGTTTTTAAAATCTGTGAGCATAAACTATCTTTCCCTTTCTTTGTGTCATCTTCAATTTCTTTCATCAATGTTTTAAAGTTTTCAGAGTTTACTTCTTGGTTCAGTTCATTCCTATGAATTTTGTTATTTTGGTACAATTTTAAATGAGATCATTTTCTCAGTTTCTCTTTCTGCTACTTCATTATTAGTATATAGAAATGTAATGGATTTTCATATAACGATTTTATATCTATTGACCTTACTGAATTCATTTATCAGTCCTAGTAGTTTTTGGGTGGAGTTTTTTGAGTTTTCTATATATACTATCATATCATCTGCAAATAGTGGAAGTTTCATTCTTCCTTAACAATTTGGGTGCCTTTTATTTCTTTTTTCTTGTCTGATCACTGTGCCTAGGACTTCTAGTACTATTGTTGAATGGAAGTGGTGAGAATGGATGTTGATGTCTTGTTTCTGATCTTAGGGGAAAAGTTCTCAGTTTTTTACCACTGAGTAAGATGTTCATCATGGATTTTTCACATAAAGCCCTTAGCATGTTGAGGTATGTTCCCTTGAGGCCTGTTTTGTTGAGGGTTTTTATCACAAATTGATGTTGTACTTTGTCAAATGCTTTTTCTGCCTATATTGAAATGATCACATGGTTTTTATCCTTTCTTTTATTGATGTGATATATCAGATTGATTGATTTGCAAGTATTGAACCACCCATGCTTACCAGTAATAAATCCCACTTGATTGTGGTGAATGAATTTTTTAATGCATTATTGGGTTTAGCTTGCTAATATTTTGTTGAGGATTTTTGTATCTATATTTATCAGAGATACTGGCCTGTAGTTCTCTCTCTCTCTCCCTCTATTATTTATTTTTTTTTTTTATTTGAGTGTCTTTACCTGGTTTTGGCATCAGGGTAATACTGGCCTCATAGAATGAATTTGAAAGCTTTCCTTCCTCTTCTTTTTGGAATAGTTTGAGAAGAATATTTGCTCTTCTTTAAATGTTTGGTAAAATTCACTGGTAAGGCTCTCTGGTCCTGAATTTTGTTGGGAGTTTTTTGTTTACTGATTCAATTTAATTACTGGTAATCAGTCTGTTCAATTTTTCTATTTCTTCCTGCTTCAGTTTTGGTAAGATATGTTTCTGTGAATTTATAAATTTTTTCTAGGTTGCCCAATTTGTTGGCATATAATTTTTCATAATCTTTTATAATCTTTTGTATTTCTGTGATATTGGTTATTCTCTTTCATTTCTGCTTTTGTTTGAGTCTTCTCTCTTTTTTCTGTTTTTAGTTTGTTTGTTGGTTGATTGGTTGGTTTTGTCTGGCTGAAAGTTTATCAATTTTGTTGATATTTTCAGAGAATCAGCTCCTGATATTACTGATCTGTTTAATTATTTTAATTTCTATTTTGTTTATTTCTGCTCTAATCTTTATTATTTCCTTCCTTTCCCTGGTTTTGGGTTTTGTTTGTTTCCCTTGTTCTAGCTCCTTTGGGTGTAAAGTTAGGTCGTTTGAGGTTTTTTTTGTTTGTTTATTTCTTGAAGTAGGTCTGTATTGCTATAAACTTACCTCTTACAACAGCTTTGGCTATATCTCCAACAATTTGGCCTGCTGGGTTTTCATTTTAATTTGTCTCCATATATTTTTTTATTTCCTCTTTGATTTCTTGGTTGACCCCTTCATTGTTTAGTAGCATGTTATTTAACCCCCATGTATTTGTGTTCTTTCCAGACTTTTTCTTGTGACCGATTTTTAGTTTCATAGCATTGGGGTCAGAAAAGATGCATTGTATGAATGACTTCAATCTTTTTATTAATGTTCTACATGCACTTGAAAAGATATGTGTATTCTGTTGTTTCAGGGTGGTATGTTTTGAATATATCTCTTAGATCCATCTGGTCCAATATGTCATTTAAAGCCACTGTTTCCTTGTTGATTTTCTGTTTAGATGATCTATCCTTTGATGGAAATGGAGTGTGAAAGTCCCCTACTATTATTGCATTACTATCAATAGCTTCCTTCATGTTTGTTATTAGGGTGCTTCTGTTTTGGGGTGCTCCCATGTTGGGTGCATAAATATTTACAATTGTTATATGTTCTTGTTGGATTGTTCCCTTCATGATTATTTGTCTCTTGTTACAGTCTTTGTTTTAAAGTTTATTTTGTCTGATATAAGTATTGCTACTTTGGCTTTCTTTTTTATTTCTATTGCATGGTAAATGCTGTTCCATCCCTTCACTTTCAATCTGCATGTATCTTTAGGTCTGAAATAAATCTCTTGTAGGCAGCATATAGATGGGTCTTGGTTTTTTATCCATTCTGTCATCCTATGTCTTTTGACTGGAGTGTTTAGTTTATTTATTTTTAAATCAGTTATTGATAGGGATGTACCTATTGCCATTTTGTTACTTGTTTTTTTTTTTAAGATTTATTTATTTATTCGACTGAGAGGAGAGAGATCACAAGTAGGCAGAGAGACAGGCAGAGAGAGAGGGGGAAGCAGGCTCACTGCTGAGCAGAGAGCCTGATGCGGGGCTCAATCTCAGGACCCTGAGATCATGACCTGAGCCAAAGGCAGAGGCTTTAACCCACTGAGCCTCCCAGGCGCCCTCGTTACTTGTTTTATGGTTGCTTTTGTAGTTCTTCTCTGTTCCTTTACTTGCTCTCTTATCATGGTTTGCTGGCTTTAGTGATTCCTTTCTCTCTCTCCTTTCTTTTTTTTACCTATTAACAATTTTTGATTTGTGATTACCATTAGGTTTATATATAACATCTTATGCATGTGGCAATCTATATTAAGTTGATGGTCACTTAATTTTGAGCCCATCCTAAAAGCACTAAATTTTTACTCTTCCCCACCTCCATGTTTTAGGTATGTGGTGTCGTATTTTAAATTCTTTTATTTTGTGAACCCCTTGACTGATTTTTAGAGATACTTAATTTTACCGCTTTTTTGCTTTCTATTTCTCTTACCCCTGCTTAGGGTCTTTCCTTTCCACTCAGAATCCCATTTAACATTTCTTATAAGGCTGGTTTAGTGGTGGTGAATTCGTTTAACTTTTGTTTGTCTGGGAAACTATCTCTCCTTCTATTATGATGACAGCTAGAGTATTCTTGGTTACAGATTAGTTTTTATGTTTTGTTTTGTTTTGTTTTGTTTTCAACACTTTAAATATATCATGCCACTTTCATCTGACCTGCAAAGTTTCTGCTGAAAAATCAGTTGACAGGCTTGTGGGGGTTTTCTCATATATGTAACTGTTTTCTTTTGCTGCTTTTAAAATTCTTTATCACTATTTTTTTTTTCCATTTTAATTTGTGTCTTGGTTTGGACCTCCTTGAGTTGATTTTCTTGGGGATTCTCTGTGCCTCTTGGATCTGGATTTCTGTTTTCTTTCTCAGATTCAGGAAGATTTCAGCTATTATTTCTTCAAATAAATTTTCTTTCTCGTTTTCTCTCTTTTCTCCTTCTGGGATTCCTATAATGTGAATGTTATTACACTTGATGATGTTTCTGAGTTCCATTAATCTATTTGCATTTTTATTCTTTTTTCTCTGTCCTGTTCAGCTTGATTGCTTTCCATTACTTTGTCCTCCAGGTTGCTGATCTGTTCTTCTGCATCCTCTAGTCCACTACTTATTCCACCTAATATATTTATAATTTCTGTTACTGAGTTCTTTATCTGTTTAGTTCTTTTTTATCTCTCTTTGCTGAGAGTCTCACTGATGTCCTCCACCTTTTCTCAAGTCCAGTTAGTATCTTAATGACCATTATTTTAAGTTCTGTATCAGGCATATTACCTCTTTTGTTTGGCTCTCTTACTATGATTTTTGTCCTGTTCTGTCTTTTAGTACATATTCCTCTGTCTCGTCATTTTGTCTAACTCTCTGTGTCAGTTTCTGTGTGTTAGGAAAGACAGCTCCATCTCTTGCACTTGAAAGTAATGGCCTAATGAAGAAGAGGTCTTGTAATACCCTGCCATGCATGTCCCCTGTTCACCAGAAACTGGCACTTCAGGAGTGTCTTCTATATATGATGCATGTGCCCTTCTCTTGTGGGTGAGCCACTTTTTTTTCTGTTGTTTAAAGTGGCTATCTTTGCCTTCGTGGGCAGTAATCCCTGTGGTATTAGTGGACCAATCTGAGGACACCTTGGGCTTAAATTGAGTCAGACTAGGTATATGCCAGAGTTGCAGTAGTACCAAATGGCAGGGTGTTTCCCTGTGTTGTCCCCTGAGAAGCTTTTGTTGATGGGACCTGTAGTCAGACCAGTTGTCTGTCTCCAGCCCAGTGCTGGGAACTCTGACTAGTGTGTGTGGTTTTCTTTCCCTCTCTCTGAGCCAGGAGTCACTTTGGAGTGGTTCTGGTTCCTGTTGGAGCTCCTTACACCCTGCTAGGCTTGTAGCACTACTTTCTTTGCATGGACTCCTTCCAAGGGCATGTTGGAGGATGAGGGTCTATAGGAAGATGCAGGGAGTGGGTTGCATGGTGCCAGTAAGGCTTGTGCTTGTCTGCTGTGGGAAGGGATCTGCAGCAGCCTGGGAAAACTTCTGAGGCCAGCTGGATTGGAAGGTGTAGATCCACAGAACTGTGTGTGTCAGGATGCACTGCCAACAAACTAGATGCAGAGTGTTGATGCTTTGCTGGTTCCTGCAGGTGTCTGTCCCTGAGTTTAGGCTGGAGGGTAGGGGGAGGGGGAAAAGGTGACTGCCAGATCCTTTGTTCATGGAGAAGTCTCCTAAATATCCTTTCTCCTCCAGTATGTGCTCTGAGTTTAGTAAATAAATCTTCCTGTATACCCCAGGCATTTTTCAAACTGTTTCTTCTGTGCTGTATCTCCATGTGTCTTTGTTGTGCTGTCTCTTTAAAGGCTGATATCAGGGGCACCTGGGTGGCTCAATCGGTTAAGTGTCTGCCTTTGGCTCAGGTCATGATTCCAGGGTCCTGGAATCAAGCCCCACCTCGGGCTCTCTGCTGAACGGAGAGTCTGCTTCTCTGTGATCCTTCTCTCTCTGTGATTGTTTTCACTCTCTCTAAAATAAATAAAATCTTTATTTTATATATATATTTATTTTTTATTATGTTATGTTAGTCACCATACAGTACATCATTAGTTTTTGATGTAGTTTTCAATGATTCATTGTTTGCATATGACACCCAATTCTCCATGCAATAAAATCTTTTTAAAAAAATAAAACAAAGGCTGATAATCAGTTTCTTATACCTGCCGGCTCTGCCAGGGCTGAGTCTGCTGATGTTTAAAGTTCCAGGTGCTAAGTCCCACAGATTGTAAGAACTCAGAAAGCCAAGCCCCTCTGGTTTTCAAACCAGATGTTTCATAACCAAATGTTATGGGGATTCGTTTTCCTACTGCACATTCTCCAGTGCCTTGGGTGCCTGGTGTGGGGTCTGCTCCTTTCTTCTATCTACATCCATGTTGTCCCTCCCTCCCATGGATAGTTTCATGGGTCCTTTTAGTTTCTGACTGTGTCCGCCCTCCCTAACCTCCTTGATGTGGCCTCTTCTCTGCATTTAGCTGTGGATAGTCTATTCTGACAGTCTTGTGTCATTTTCTGGGTTATTTACACTGATATTGGTGTTATCTGGTTCTCTTCATGTGACATGGTGAGTCCAGGATCCTCTTACTCCACCATCTTACCTCTCTGCTGTTCTTTTTTAAAAAGAATATTTATACTAAAATTAGTTCACTTAAATGAATAAAATATTTTTAAAAAATAATACAGCCTCCACGTTTAAATGGGAGGTTAACATTGCTATGCACTGAATGTTGATGTCCCCCTAAAACTCATATGTTGAAGTCCTGATTCCCGAGGTGAAAGTATTCTAAGGTGAGGCCTGGGAAGTAATTAGGTCATAAAAGGAGTTCTTATGTATGGGATTAGTGCCTTTGTAAAAAGAGACCTGAGAGAAATGATATCTCTCTCTGCCATGTGAGGATACAAGAAGAAGGTGACTCTCTGCAAACCCGTAAGGTGGTCCTCACCACTGAATGTGCTGTCACAAGACATTTTCCAGAACTGTAAAACACAAATATTTGTTGTTTAAGTCATTCAACCAGTCTGTGGTATTTTGTTACAGCAGCCCATACTGACTGAGACAGACCTGTAATTAAAAGTGCATCTCAAAGGATTTACCTCTCATTTCTTTCTTGGAATGAACAGGTGATTAGAAAGGACTAATTTCTAATTAGCCAAGTAGAAATTTTTTCTATATTGTTTTCATTTTTCAAAATTCTGACAAGCTTGGGCTGAGATCGATAAGAACTGCCCACTGCTAAGATCAGTGTGCCCTAATTATTTTGCTATATTGCCACTGTAATTTTGCTTGATATGACATTGAAGTAGGCTCAGAAGGCAGTCAGCATCTAACAACCATGATAAGTTTTAGTTACACCTAGTGATGGAGTAATTAGCAACAAGATGCACCACTTAAAATGAAAGGAAAGAAGAACCGTGATGCCTTGTCCCCTTATAAAAATACCAGTGACTATCCCCTTCCTACTAAAAATTTCTAACTCATGGAAACCTTTCAATAATAATAATAATAATAATAATAAAAATCTGTGTCCTCTACTGGTTGTATAGACCCTGGGTTGACTGCAAGTTTGGGTAATGATGTGATCTGGTAATTTATCAAGTTCTGTGGTATTAAAGTCTTTTCTGATTCTATATCATCAAGATCCATCTTTTTGAAGAATTAGAGAAAGCTTTTTGCATGATAAAGTGGAATTTAGCATCTCTTTAGTGACCATACTTTTGTCCAAGGGTCTGTTTAGAGAAATAGTCTGGGAAATTGAATTTTCACCAAGCTTATATTGAAAGATTTTAGTCAAATCCTTTCCTCAAAGCTGAAGCGAAGACCAAATATTTTAATTTCTTGACAATCTATTTTCCCTTGAAGATATTAGAAAGAATTTACCTAAATTTCAAAATTTTATCTGATTCTTAGTGATTAATTCACTTCATTTGGTTGATCTATTGAAGTTTATGATTCATAATATTTTAATTTCTTGAGTATCTACTTTTAAGCATATGAGGACAGGATTTATTTAGATTCTGAAAGGTTTCCTAATTTTTTTCACAAACTCTTCTATTATGAAATTTAAAAAATTGAGTGATTTTTCTGTTTAAGTTTAAATGATTTCTCTTGATTCATTGCTCAGGAAATCAAAAAGTCTTTTCATCATACTTTGTGATAATTTTACACTTGACAGAAGTTTCATCTCTCACCTTTTTTTTTCCCTCATAGGAATAACAAAATATTTACACTCATGAGTTTTCCTCAAGGCGTCCATGTTTTCATTTGTGCAAATCTTGCCCCTAGAACTGTAAAGCTGAAATGTTCCCTTTGAATATGTAAAATACCTGCTGACTCATAATGATGGGAAATAAAATAATCAGTATTTAATAGATCCATTTATATTACCACATGGAAGTGTAATAACACTTTGCCTGGCTTCATTAAACTTGGTCACTTTGTGGTGCTTTAACTAGAGAAAATCCTGACTTCCTCCATGTGCTGAAAATACATAGATGGTTAGAGCCACTGATTGCCATACTCCTATAATTAATAATTTCAGTTAAGCAGTGGCCAAACATCTATTTCCTTTTTAAAATACTCTAGAATGTTTCCATTTTAGTCTCTAACACCAATTAGGAAAAATTTAAGCACCATCTCTAGATAGTTTCTTAAATTATCTATGCAACTGTGTTTTCATTATTTTATCTTCCCTCAGACCATTGATCCTGTGGGGAGGAAACCATTTTTCACAGAGAAAAAATAGTACAAATTAGCTTATTCTTTTTTGTCACTAATATTTACTGAGGTACAATTTATATATTATAAAATAAATGAATTATTCAAATTTTTAATCACCCCAGAAATCTCCCTCACAATCTTGTGGTGAATCCTCCCAACCCAGAGCAGTCTGCTAACACAACAGATCCTCTTTCTGTCACTTAGGTTAGTATCTCCTGTTCTTGAATTTTGTATAAAGAAATATATTCGAGATACATTCTTCTGTGTCCAGCATATTTCACTAAGAACAATTATTTTGAGATTTATTTGTATTGTTATATGATTTTATAGTTTACTTTTTTTTTTTATTCCTGCATAGCGTTCCATTGTCTGTATTAACACAATTTATTTCCAGTTGTTAAGGAGAGCTGGATCGTTTCTAGTTTGCGACTATTATAAATAAAGCTGTTATGACCAGTCTTTAGGTCTTTTTCTGAACACATATTTAAATTTCTCTTGTGCAAATACCTAGGAATGAATTGACTAGTCTTATGATAAGTAAATGTTGGGCTTTATAATATAATCTGTCACTATGTGATCCAAAGTTATTATACATATTTTATGGTCTCAACATTGATATATGAGGAAACCAGCTGCTCTTCACCAATACTTAATACTAACATTATTTTTAATTTTAATTATTCTAATGGATATGAAAGGTATGCCACTTTGGTTTAATTTGTATTTTCATGGTAATTAATGATAATGAGTATTTTTTAAGTATTTTTGACCTTTTGTATATCTGCTTTTTAAATGTGTCCAAATTACTTACTCATTTTAAAATTGTCTTAATTTTTAGTTGTGGTTCTTTTTATGTATTCTCTTTTTATATTCCACATATTTTATATATGTAGTATATATAACGCACATATATATAATTTTCTTGTAGTGTCTGTGATTCATTTTCTTCAATCTTTTGAAAAGGAAAGTTTTAATTTTGATAAATTCCAATTTATAATTTTTCTTTGTGACTTGTGGGTTTTTTTGGTCCTATCTTTGAAATCTTGGTTTCTGCAATTTTGTTCTGTATCTGATCCATTTTGAGTTAATTTTTTTGTATGCAAAAATACTGATTTTTTTCAAATACATATCTAGGTTTTTTAACTCCATTTTCCCTTTGAAATTTATTGTTATCTTATCAAAATCAATTTATTATATACATGTGAATTTATTTCAGTACTGTGTTCTTTTCCACTGATCTACATATCTATCCTTATTCCAATTCACATTGTCTGAATTGATGTAGTTCTAGAAATCAAAAATCCAATGATTAGATTCCTTTCATTTTCTATCTCTTTCCCATGATTATTTTGACTGTTTTAGGTCCCTGGCATTCATTTTGCATCAGCTTGTCAAATTCTACAAAATGAATTTGTGGATTTTATTGGAATTACCCTGAAACTAGAAAATTTTGGAGAAGATACCAACTTAATAATAGCGAGGTTTCTAATTCAGGCACATGGTGCATGTCGCCATTTACTTAGATTATTTCATTTCTCTTAGTTTTCAGTGTGTACATGTTATACATGTTAAATTTATCCTCAAGAATTTCATGTATTTTAGACTAAAAAAAATTATTTTCCAATTTTATTGTTTAACCAGTGTATACTAGTGCAATTGAATTTTATATATGAACTTGTATGGTACTGTTTTCCAGTAAATATGGTTAAATAAGTCCTGGGTGATGTAGAAAAGATAGTGGGCTTGGAGCCAATGGCCAAGAAGGAATTCTTGAGACATCTTTGGTGCAAAAAGGAGGTTTTATTAAAGCACGGGGACAGGACCCGTAGGCCAAAATAGCTGCACTGGGATCAAGAGGAATGGCTGATTATATACTTTTAAATTGGGAGGGAGTTAAGGATAGTGTAAGTCTCTGAGGAATTTTGGAAGTGAGGTTTCCAGGACCTTGAAGGGGCTAGCTGTTGTTAAGAAAAGGTCGTTTATTACTGGTTAATAATATATATATATATATATTTTTTTGCATACTTTGCTTCACTGATCTTCCTTTCTTTCTTCTAAAACACATAACCTGTTTGACATTAAGAAGTGACTTGGTTACTCTGTACTTCTCCATCTGTTTATGAGATAAAATGAGATGGTAAGTCTACAGGTGCTTGCTTAACTGTGTTAGAGGGAGGATAAAAAAGGAAATATATGAAGTATATGAATGGAATAGGAAATAAATTGTATTCTAGATTTAATTTCTTTTATAATATGTATTCCATTTCCTGCATGCAAGTTGCCATATAAAAATAGGTTTGTGGAGTAAAATAATGCTAAATGATTAAGTTTGGCTTGTCCAAGAGTCTGTTTATCTACATTTTTCAAAGCGTTAAGTTACTATTGCAATAACATGAATGTAGCTACTATTCTTACATATCTTTTGACTTACACAGACCTTACAAAGTATAAAGTTTCAGGAGTGGCCATGAGTCTGGACAAGGGCATTCAGATAATGAGGGATATAACACTATTGAAGGCAGATCAATATGCTGATGTGCATGAAATATGGACCACGCCCATATAGAGAGAGGCTATATCAGTCCTCATTATATATGGAGTATGTCTCATCAAGTTTGTCTACCAAGGGCACCAGATCTGACTGAAATTGCCAACTAAGGTTAACCTGAACTAATTCTATCCATAATAATATGTAAAATTGACGTTAGCTCTCATTACACCAAGAAGGTAATTCTGGCTGTAACCACATTGTACAAAGCACTAAGCAATATTTACTATGTAGGTAAAAGGCACAAAAATATATAGCCAAATATGTTGTGCAACTAATTGTGTCTCCCCAAATCCTTTCTCCTAGGAAAGTAGGAAATTTTACTTCTCAAGGTTAAAGAAAAATGTACTATATTTATACTTCGCTGGAACTTTTCATTTATCATCCTCTTTGTTATTAGAAATTAAGCTCAGCCAAACTGAGATTCTGTCTCCCTTGCTTAAAACCAAATTGCCAGTCTCTCACAGAATGCTTTCTGCAGTACTTGGGCTATTTTGAACACTTAACAAATGCTTTTGAATCAATACGTGTTTTTTTTGGTCTCTGTCATTTGGCGATTCATTTCAATATCCTTCCACTAAAATGTGTTTTATTCCTTCATATATTTCATCTATTTGTGTTGAAATAAAGATTTGTTGAGCATTTACAGATACTAGGATTAATGGAAGGTTTCCAGGAAACAAAGATGAAGGGCAAAACTAAATAGAGTAGACATTGTCTGAAGTGCAGAAGATCTCTATTCTGCAACTGAGACCTCATCTGCCTTCTTTTCTCTATACCTATTGTTACAGCAGCCCCACATTACCTAAAGTTCCAGTCCAGAGCATGCACTTTCTTATCTCCAAGGCTTTGGTTGTATTAGTTCTCTCCTGTCAGTTGTCGTACTTCCATTACTGTATCTAATAATTCTTTTAATATGTTTGAGATGTGCCTTCTTAAAACACATTTCTCAGATCCCAGACCCTGCTTCTCTGTGCTACAATAAGTTCTGTCACCTTCTTGCTTTCCTTTGGGTGATTATGTTTGACTTTGTCCTTAGATTATGAACTCCTGGAGGGCATGACGGTATCTCATTAATCTATGTTATATAATATGACAGAGCTCACTATATATTTACTGAATTACTGAATTACCGAATGGGGATAGCCCACTGAAAATTGTGATTTCTTCCCATTTGCTGCACAGTGTCCTTTGCCTTTTTACCCTGAGAATGATTTCTCTATACGCAGTTACTCTATTAGGGTTCTCTAGATGAACAGAACCAATAGAATATCAATCTATTTAATCATCTATATGTCAAATGATAGTTATTTTTAGAAATTGTCTTAAATCACACAATTGTGGGGGCTGTGAGTCCAAAATTTGTAGAGTAGATCAGCAGGCTGGAAATTCAGAGAAGAGTTGGTATTACAGACTTAAGTCCAAAACCGCAGACTAGAAACTGAATTAGTGCTTCTTTAAGAAATCTCTAGTTTTGATCTTAAGACCTTCAACTGATTGGACAAGGCCCACCAACATTGTGGAGGTAAGTCTTCTTTACTCAAATTCTACTGATTTGAATGTTAGAATGTCACATCTAAAATGTACCTTTACAGAAACAACTAGACTGACGCTTGACCAAAAAACTGGGAACTGTAGGCTAACAACAAAGTTGGCACATAAAATTAACCATCGCAGTTGCTATATCCTATGTCTTTCTGTCTTCCAAATATGATTTTTATTAATTCATGTAATAAATTTCATAAATAATTTTAGAAACTGGTGATAAAAGAAAAGCATTCATGCTATGCGCAATAGAGAAAGAACTCTCTCTTGTGCAGAAGTAAGATACTTCCTGTGTCTTCCTCTCAAATATCACTCCTGGTGGTGCCTACATGTTTAAGAGTCACTCTGTCTACATGCACACCTAAAACACATGTTAACGTGTTTGTTAAGTTGGAGGCTGCTCTCTTGTGGACTGAGTCACAGGTGTATTCTCTAATTGGAAAACATC
The DNA here is from genome assembly GCA_028534135.1 of Potos flavus. Classification (NCBI taxonomy): domain Eukaryota; kingdom Metazoa; phylum Chordata; class Mammalia; order Carnivora; family Procyonidae; genus Potos; species Potos flavus. The sequence continues at coordinate 39,281,878 of CM052892.1, read as the reverse complement.
CACATTGGAAGAAAACAAACTTACTGTGCTGAATTATTTTTCAGAGAAGAGTGGCATAGGGTCTAAGTTATGGAAGCATATAACATTAAAAAAATAAAGAAATTGAGGTCTATTAACAACAACAAAACAGTAAGGGGTTATATTTATATAATGCTTCTGCTGGCCAGCATGTGTAAAGCATCCTAAGTGATTTACAAATATGGACTCATTCTCACAAAAATCCTCCAAAAAGATAATATTAATCTCTGAGAACAGATGAAGAAATAAAGGATAATTAAGTTAAGATATTTTTAAGTTACGTATACAACACTTTGAAGCTATAGTATCAACTAGCTATTGCCATATTAATGCTGCATAACACAGAATCCTGACATTTAATGGATTAACTCAGTGGCTGACAACAGTAATTATTTCTTCTGCATCACACACCAGTATGGTTTGGCTAGGTAGATCTGTTTCAAGCCACAGTTCCTCACTGAGGAACAGCCTCAGGTTTGCTCCATGTGCAGAGCACAGACTGGAAAGGCAATGATAGTTTTTCTCATGGAGATGGCAAGCCCAACTGTACATGCATATTTTTAAAAAATTTTTTATTCTGTTATTTTAGTCACTGTACATGCATCTTGTAAACCTTTTAAACCACGATACATGCATATTTTAAAATATGCACCGTACATGCATATTTTAAACCACATATGGTAACATCTCACAGGCTGAAACAAGTCACATGGTCAAATTCAAAATCAAGGCTGGATCTGCAAGTCACATGGTAAAAGATAGCAGCAGAAAGCAGTGAAGAATTTGAGTTAAAGTGTACTTTTATCAAGTGCCTTCATGAGTTAAGAATTATGGCAGTGACTTTACACATTCAATTCCCTCATTCACTACATATCTATAAAGTAGATAGTATAACTGTCGTTTTAGAAATGATAAAACTAAGACTCAGGTATTTTCTCAAGGCTACACAACTAATGAATATTATAGTTCCATGTATTAAGCCATTCTGAAAACATGGTTGTGGTCTATTGTAATATATATCCAAACTTCTTTGAAAGGTGTTATCATTCATGTGAATTTCAGTTGATCTTATTTCGATATTTAGTATTTTTAAATTTGAGTTCTCTATGTTCAAAAGTTAATATAAATGAGATTGCATTTGAGAAGTGGCACAATATATTGGAAACAAGTTTCCACTCTTCTAAGCAAAATTCAAGGCGGGATAGTGTGAAAAGATAAAATAGAGATTAATTTGAATTTAAGAGGTCCCTTAAATAATTATAATTTGGAAAGTGTTTAATCTCTAAAGTAGGGAAAAATTATTAAACAGTTTATAAATAATTCTTTTAACAGGAATTTTCCAGTGATAGGTAATTTACTGATTTAGATATAATTCTGAATAACTGCTCCTGACACCCTTAAGTTATGGAAGTGTGTTAGGATTATTTATTTAAAACTGCATTAATTATTTTATTAATAAAACCATCTTGATTTTTATGGTCCTTCAGGGCTTCTCTTTTTAGTGATCTGCCCTATTATACATATACCACTTTACAATTTTAGTCCAATGAGAGTTTAAATATACTTTCCAGAATCTTGAAGAGCAGCAGATCATTCAAAAAACCTCCAGGGAATTACTTGGCCTTTTTCTCAGCTAGAATCTCTTCTGTCCCAACAGTAGAGTTTGTAAGTATAAAGAGATAATCATAAATGAGTGTAGGACCAGACCTAATAGGAGAACCGGTAGCAGTTTTGATTCTCTTGGTTTTAATATACTTTACTACCTCAGCCCTTCTGGAAGTGAAAACAGGTATAAAACTCTGGGTTCCTGGAATTTCCAAGGCACAGGGATGGCCCTGAGTGCCTGCTTTCTTCCACCATTCAGGACCTGGCTTGAGAAGGCTGAATTCTGAATGAAGGGGATACTTTCCATTTAGTAACCCATATTTGTTTGCTCTTTCTTTATAAAGGTAGCAATTGACAGGTAGAAAGACTGTTGTATTTCTACACTTGATCTTAGCCAAAAGGCCAAGAAGCGACAGACTATCGTATTTCTGAATGACAAGTACAATAGAGTAAAAACTCTCATTGATCATTCACTATGTTTTAAACAGTATCTTAAGTACTTTACTAGTATTTCATTTAAAACTCACCACATTCCTGAGGGAGATAGGATTACCCCCATTTTACAGAGGTTTAGTAAGTTTATCTGAAAATTAGTAAATATATCAAGCAAATAGCAAGGAAAGGATTTTATTTCAGGTATTCCAACTCTGGGATCCATGCTCTCAACCTTTATGCTTTGTCTTTATGACAGATATATTCACTGGGTAGTAGGGAATCCTATAGAAAGAAAAATCCTAACACAGAGAGAAGGAACCTGGAGGAAGCAGTTGGGGAAAGTCTTGTGGGAAAGATGACATGTTTAGATTTACTGAGGGGACCACATGATGCAGTAGTTAAGTTTGCCATTGGTGGAGACAGCTGGGCTTTTCTATCCTGGCTTTGCCATTGACTGACAGTGGCACCTTGTGTCTATTCTGCCTTTCAGTGCCTTAAATTCTGTGTCCTCATCTGTAAAATAGGTTTGAAGGTACTTACCTCACACTGTTTCTGTAAGGATTTAATGAAAAAGTTACTCAAAGCATTTGGTACTTAGTTTAGTGCTTAATAAATGTTTGCAAAGTTTTCGGAGGTTAATTATGAGTGGGCTATTGAAAGGTAAGAGGAGGAAGGAGCTGGTAGACAGATTATGACAGGCAGAAGGACTTGCAAGCTCTTTCTCTCTGCCCCTTAATTTCTTAGGTTTGTCTTTAAAAAAACAGGAAGTCAAATTTGTTTAAGCCAGAGAATGAATAGTTGAGAATTTGTGTGAGGTGAAAGAGATGTGGGCGTATTTACATGTGGGGAGAGATGGAGATATTAAATATGACGGCTTCCCTCTGAGAGTCTCTGCAATGTGGTTTCCAACTGTGGGGACAACATCAATGTAATCTTTAAAACAAGTTTATTCCTTTATAAACAATTAAGGTATATGTTGTAAGTAAAAAAATTGTGCTGTTGAAGAGGCCAACAGTAACTTAGATTTATGAGAAAATGGATTCATTTACAATTTTTGAAGAAAGAGCACCAGTTTTGGAATCAAAGACATTTAATTTCATCATTCTTTATCAACTGTGTGACCTTGAACAAGTTGTTCATCTTTTCCGATTTTTGCTTTCTCTTATTTTCTATCACTTGTGAGAGAGAGACACACAAATAGGAATATAAAATTTATATTTACTTTTCGGAAAAAAAAAATAACCAAATGCTGTAGTGTATTCATTAACCTTTTAGAAAAACTCTGCCCCTCTTTCTATTCGGCAGATCCCTTCTTCCAAACCCATGCCTTCCAGAAGTAATATATTTTTGTGTTAATTCCACTGATTTTCTTTATCGGTCTTCCCTGTATATATGAATCCCTTAACCATACAGCATAGTTTTATTTTCCTTCAGTGAAAATCACTTTCACTTTTTGTTCTGTGACTTGCTTCTTTTGTTCAATATTATGTTTTTAGGATTGGACTATGTTAAAGATAAAACTTTAAAGATTTATTTACTTATTTATTTGAAAGAGCAAGAGAGAGAATGAGTGGGGAGTGGGGGCAGAGGGAGAAAGAGACAAGCAGACTCTCCGCTGAGCGAGGAGCTCCATGTGGGTCTTCATCCCAGGACCCTGAGATCATAGGCAGATACTTAACCAACTGAGCTACCCAGGCACCCCAAAGATAGAGCTTTATTTCATTTTTATATGTTGTAGAGCTTTTGATGGTATGAATATACCACAGTTAATGTGTTGTGCATTCTACTGTCTATGGGCAATTTTATCCTCCTGCATGCCTGTGTGCATCTTAAGAGAAAAGCTACTCTGAACATTCTTACATGTGTCTTTTGGCATGTTGATATAGACCTAGGAGTACGTTTGCTGGGTGATTTAACGTGTGCATCTGTAGTTCATTAGTTAATTAATGCCTGACTCTTTCCAGGGTAGTTGTACCAATTTATACTTCCCCAGCAGTTGTACTTCCCATGTCTTTCATTTCACCATTTTTATTGCCAGTCATTATTTTTTAACCAATCTGGTAGGTTTGTAATCTTATCACATTATGGTTTTGATTTTCATTTTCCTAATTATTGAAGTGGTTTTTCTTATCATATGCCTGTTGGCCTTATGAGGCTCTCCTTTGTGAAAATCCTATTCAAGACTCCTAGCAGTTGTTATTTTAATTGGTTTTGGGTAATAGATCTTAATTAGCTATATGTGTTACAAATATCTTAGCTCAGTGTGTGTCATGTTCTTTCATTCATTTACTGAATCTATTGAGGAACAGAAATTCTTAATTTTAATATGGTCAAATTTATCAATATTTTCCTTTATAGTTAGTATTTTGTGTGTCAGGAAAATCCTTCCTACTCCAAAGCTGGAAAGATATTTTCTTTATTTGTCTTTTAAAACTCTTGTAGTTTTTTTTTTCCTTTTATTATTTGTTCTTTACTCCACCATGAAATGATTTCTATGCATGGTGCGAGGCCAGGGTATGTGGTGTCTATGAAAATGTGTCACTCAAATCTCCTGATTTAGGGAGGGTAATTGAGGGATGACGCTCTGAACCTACTGTGTTTGTAGAGGGCATACTTCCTCATGAATTAGTGTAACAGGGATACTAAGGCCCCTTCCTGGGAGAGAATGATCTCCTCTTGTGACTGGCTCACTCCACTGACTTGACCAGACATGAAAAAATTGAATTGAATGTTGGGCCTGTTCCTTCTTAGGGGTCAGACCCACACCACAGTCTGATGTTTCTCTCAACGTCCCCACCCCTTTCCCCTTTTAACTCCCAAGTGTTTCTCCCAATAAATCTCTTATGTGGCAAATATTTATGTTTGCTTCTTGGAGGATCTGTTTTTATTTTATTATATATAAATATATATATATATATATTTTTTTTTTTCCCAAAGAGATAGTTGTTCCTACATCTGAGCTTCAGTTTTCTTATCTGTAAAATGGAATTTTTATGTCTACCTAGTATGCTTGCTCTGAGAGTCAGAGAGCTAAAGCATTTATCACAGTGCTTCAAGATGTTAGCTATTAATTTATTTCCATATCTCAAGATGTCCTTTTCAGAATGTAGATGAATTGTAGTTTGGTTGTCATGAACGAAGTACTCTTGGGTAAACTCTACCATAGAGTATCTCTGTGCATTTGGGCCAGCCCCTTGACACTCCTGAGTCTCTCCTCCACCACTTAAAAAGCTAAAAGAAGATCATCTGCTCTACCTAGCTGATTACTTTGGTTTACCTAATTAGTTAATGTATTTGACTCTCTTTTTTTTTGGTAATTGGTAACTAATTAATTAGTTAATGGACATGAAGATATTTTTAAGGCTGTGAAGTGTTACATAAAAGTAAGGGACAGTCAGGTCCTAGTAATTTGAAACTATTAATTACAATTAATTATATACAGTGTCATCATGTATTTGCTTACATCCTTTTTACCTATTCCATGTTTCCAGACTACTAAGTTTAAATAAATTACATGCAGGTGATTTTTTCTCAATGATAGGTAAAGGTAGGTAGGTAGACACATAGGGATATTAGCATAGTAAGTATTTCTTAACTCTGTAATGGAAGCTTTGCTTTGCGTAAGCCTATAAAATGTAGTTATATATTTATGGATTAGTGATTAGAAGAAAACCTCAGATGTGCAGAATATAGTTTTTCTTGATTTCTGTTCTAGTAGCTTCATTGTTTTGATAGCACACCATATAATATCTGATAGTTGCTAACTTTGAAAAATGACATCAAGTACTCACTCTGAATATAACCATGTTTCCAATATTTAAGCACTGCCTGCGGTAGAAACAAGAAATATGGAAGAGGGTTTTGTTTTTGACAATTACAGGTATTGCCTCAACCTTCAGAGATATGATTCAAAACTTACGATTTAATTTTAACTTCTCCATTACATTTAATGTTATCTTGTTTATCTTTGATATTTATATGTATCTCAATATCTTTCTATTATTGAATTCCATTTCTGCACATATTGCTTCTTAAAAAGTTCTCTATGTAAATACAAAGGCAAAGATTTTCAATATTGGGTTACTTCATTCAGTGTACCAATTACATATTTCAAGAAGTATTTGACACAGATTTCCTTGTAGCCAAATAATATATAGGGAGTTCCAAAATGATTAATTAGTACATATAATTGTAAGGTAAGGCCAGATTTGAATTTATACAGGCCTGGTGAGTGATGACCGAATAGGCCATTCAATTCAATAATAATTTTTAGAACCCAACATTACCATAGTGATGATATTCCAAAAAAATTGTAAGCCTCACCTTCTTTTCAGTAAACTGATTTTTTAACAGAGCATAAATTATGTTGTAAAGTTTCAACTTGAGAAAATATATAAATCACTTGATTTTCTGCCTGAAATTATAGTGTGATATTTGCCTTTGAGAAGAAAATTTGTAAGAAAGATGAGGATTTAATAAAAACTTTATAACTTCAAAATATACACAAAGCATTATGATTGATTACATGATAAAATTGAAGATGCTGAGCATGTTTTCAGTGTGTGTCCCCTAGAAACATAGATACATGTTATTAGATATATTCCAAGAAGAATCCCCAGGTGTTCCTCTAATAAAAGGTTCTCTGGCTAAATAACTTAGGCAAATGTTGACTTTGGCAAAGTTAATCAGGTTTTGTTTGTTTGTTTGTTTTCTTAAGTTGCAGAGCTTCTCAAAATTCTGTAGTAATGTGAATCCTCAAAGGCAGCTCGAGTTTGCAGTGGTTTCTAAACTTACTTGACAATGGAACTCTATTTTGCCTCAGAGATTTCTATGGTACACACACTGGCAAATGTTGGTATAGGCATTAAATGTAATTGGACTTTGAAGATGAGAGAGGTGACTCTTGGTAAGAAAGTGGACAAAATTTCTGCGGAATTAGTAATAATGGGTTAGATTTGGGGATGGGAGAAAAGGGAAAGAACATTCTAGGAAACAGTTCAGGAAGCATTGTGGGATTGGTGGGTTCATTGAAGCATGAGAAAAGTCTTCCTATTAGGAAAAAGTGGGCAATATATCCATATCTAAAGAACATCTGTATCCAGAGTTTGTGCAGTTCTTCACAAGTAGAAAAGAAGATTGGATTTTATCTTAATTTTGACTTTCCTATTAGACTCTTTAATCTATCTGTAATGAAATTTCATGTATAATGTGAGGTAAGAATTGAATTTCATCTTCTCACCATAAGAAGATTAAGCAGTTCTTTCAACACCATATATTGAAATGAGGGTCTATTCCCTATTTTTGGGTAATTAAGTTGTATCATAAATCGTATTTCCAAATACCGTGTATTTCTGTGCTATTTTATTTTATTTGTCTGTTTGTCCATCTCTTTGCTAATAACATACAATTTAGTTTCCAAAGTTGTTAGGGAAAGTCCTTGATCATCTTCAGGAGTATCTTGGAATTCTTTGTGCTTTTCTCTTATCAAGCTGTACAAAAACAAATAATTAAATAAAAATGGGATTTTCATTCAGATTATGTTGAATCATTGATTTATTGTGTTTTAGTTGACATTATAATAATGAATCTCCCAGTTCATTGACATGGATTCACTGCGTGGATTGAAGTTGGTAATCCTATTTTTGATAGGTCTTTTTAATTATATTTTAATAAAATTTTGTATCCTTCATAATAATCTTACATATGATTTATTAGACTTACTGCAATGTGTTTACTATTTTGATTACCATTTAAAGTAATATGTTTTAAATATACATATTTCGCATGTCCCCTGTTGGTGTATAGATAATCAAATGATTTTGTATGCTAATTTACTTTTCAGCAAATGTATAATGATCTCATGTTAATTAAAATAATTAGTTTTTTATTTTGGATTTTCTTCATAAAAAAAAATGCTAATTTACTATTCAGCTAGATGGTTCCCAACTAGAGTGACTGGGTCTCTCTTGTTCTCAGGTTATAAGCTTTTTCCAGAATTACAGGAGCTGGCTGGGCCTCAGGCCAGGCAAAACTCAGTAATGTGAGGGAATTAATAACATAAAAAAATCCTTAAGCAATAGGAGTTAATGGGTTGATCTCACATCATTCCTTCCCTCAACTGAGGTGATTTGAGGCATGTCCCAAAAGGTTTCTTAGGTATATAATACGATTGAGCTCAGCTGCTCACAGCTTCTTATTAATGGCTGCTTTTTTGGCTTTCTCTCTTCTCTGCTTTGCTTTTCTCATGTCATCATTTGTCCTTCTAGGATCACCTCCAAATTAAACTGCTTGTACTGAGATTTTTTTTTTTTTTTGCCTTCACTTTTGCATTTGGTGGTGTATTAATTAGCATTCTCCAGTGAAGTAGAACCACAGACCCAATAGGAGATACACACACACACACACACAGAAGGAAAGAAGATAGGAGAGTATGAATAGGTGCTCTATTTATATTCATATTTCTATATACCTATTTATTTATAGAGAGTTGTTATAAGATTGGCTCATGTGATTATAGAGACTGAGAAGTCCAACAATCTGCCACCTGCAAGCTGGAGACCCAGAGAGTCAGTGGTCTAGCCCCAATCTGAGTCTGAAGTATAAAGAACCAGAAGAACTGATGGTGTGAATTCTAGTTCAAGTCTAAATGCCTCGGAACCAGGAGAGTTGATAAAATAAACTTCAGTCCCAAATGCAGAAGACCAATGTCCTAGCTCAAAAAAGTCAGGAATATGCAATAGAATATTATGCAGCCATCAAAAAAAGAATTCTTGCCATTTACAATGACGTGGATAGAACTAGAGGCTATTATGCTAAGTGAAATAAGTCAGTCAGAGAAAGACAATTAACATATGATCTCATTGATATGAGGAATTTGAGAAACAAGACAGAAGATCATAGGGGAAGGGAGGGAAAAATGAAACAAGGCGAAACCAGAGAGGGAGACAAACCATAAGAAACTCTTAATCTCAGGAAACAAACCGAGGGTTGCTGGGGGGGAGAGGGTGGGGGGTTGGGGATGGCTGGGTGATGAACATAGGGGAGGGTATGTGCTATGGTGAGCACTGTGAATTGTGTAAGACTGATGAATCACAGACCTGTACCCCTGAAACAGATAATACATTATATGTTAATGAAAAAAAAAAGACAAAGGAGAGTGAATCTCCTTTATCCTACCATGTATTCTATTCAAGCCTCTAAGAGATTGCATGAGGTCCACCTACATTGAAGAGAGCAATCTGCTTACTCAGACTACTAATTCAGATGTAAATCTTATCAAGGAACACCCTTAACAGACATAGCGAGAATAATGCTTAACCATTTATTTGGGCTCCTTACAGCCCAGGCCAGTTGGTATGTAAAATAAACTATCAGAGGTAAGAACCTACTCTATGATTTTGTCCCCTTAGGGTGGTGGAAAGGATCTTATTGCACCTTTTCTAGTAAGAGATAGGCTATCTCTAGTCTTTAATTTAGTAGAAGTCCCTCTGAACAACTTGAATGAAACTGGACCTTGTTGTTTATCTTCTAAATCCTATGGGGATCTGAAAAGTGAGGATCAGATTTATGGAGTTTAGATATAATCTTCAGACAGAGATTAACTTTAGGATAGAGTTTTCCTTTCTGGATTCCCTTCTTGTCTTTGAATTTTGCTGGTTCATTTGCTTTTATATTGTTTTCTTTTTTGAATAATCATTTGTCTTTTCAGCTTCGAAATTCATTTAATGGGGGCGCCTGAGTGGCTCAGTTGGTTAAGTGACTGCCTTCAGCTCAGGTCATGATCCTGGAGTCCCAGGATCTAGTCCCTCATTAGGCTCCCTGTTCAGCAGGGAGTCTGCTTCTCCCTCTGGCGCTCGCCCCTCTCATGCTCTCTCTCTCTCAAATAAATAAATAAACTCTTAAAAAAAAAGAAAAGAAATTCATTTAAGAAAAAAAATATATATGTATATGTGTAAATATATATTGTGAATATATAAAAATCATTCTGTGGAAGGGTCACTAGTGTATCTAGTGTGGTATACTGATGGACATGACTAATCAGTAGCTTTTTTATATTAAATTGAATGATAGTCTTCTTTAAAATTATTTTTGTATGAACTAGCTTCAGTTTTCATTTAAATTCATCTAAAATACACTTTTGGATTTTTAAACATTATATTGTAGACAACAGCCAACTCTCTCTAAAGCTAATAGTAATGTTTTCTCAAGAATTTACATATATATGGTCTTTATAGTAGATATCCTGTAGAGATTATATTAGTCCTCTGTTCCTTTTGTTACTTTATCATGCAGAAAAGTTCTGTTTGGAATTTATTGGGGTAGTGAGTTGAAATTCACCCTGCAACAATTTTTAGAAAACTAGAAATGTGCAAAATTGGCCAATTTTCATGATATTTAAATATATGCTAATGTGCAATTTATTTGGACTATATTCGTTTTGTTGGACATGTTTTATACCTAAGGATTCATTTTATGAAATGTAAAATGCATGCAAATGTATGCCTCATCAAAAGGCTGGTCAGATTTTTGCTTTTGCTTTTATCTGTTGCTTTAGATGCCAATTTTTTCTAATGTATATAGGATATCTGTAGTGTGGCTTATGGTTATTTGAAAATTCATAATAACTGATCCTGGCCCAAAAGTGATAACTCACCCTGCTCAATAATGAAATATTGAGTTGTTTTGTATCCTACGGTGACACTATGGGGCTTTCATTAATTTATTTATTCACCACGTATGTATTGATCACCTATTATGTTCAAGGCAGAAGACATATAATAGTGACAAATTAAGCAGAGTTAGTGTCTGCTATCAGGGAGCTTATAGTTCAGTAAATGAAACTTTTAGCTCAATAAATAAAACTCACAGTAAGCAATTACACATTTTGGTAATGTCATTGAAGGAAAGTAAAGGTAATCCCAAGAAACAGTATCAGGAATACCTGGCTTGGATTCAGGGTCAGGGTGTTTTCTGTTGTAGTGATGCTAAGACATAAAGACAAGAAGTATTAGTAAAAATTCGGGGTAAGAATGGTTCTATAAAAGGGAACAACAGGAGTTGAAATAGGGCAAGGTGGTTTAAAGGACAATAAATAACACAGAATGAAACTCATGTGTTTGGGATGTCTGAGTGGCTCAGTTGGTTAAGCATCTGCCTTCGGCTCAGGTAATGATCCTGGGGTCCTGGGATCCAGCCCCTTGTCGGGCTCTGTGCTCAGTGGGAGCCTGCTTCTCCCTCTCCCTGATGCTCCCCCTGCTTGTACTCTCTCTCTCTCCCTCTCCCTACTGCTCCCCCTGCTTGGACTCTCTCTTTGTCAAATAAATAAATAAAATCTTTAAAAAAGAAAAAAGAAAAACTCATGTGGTGAGCTGAGACCAGATGACATGAAATCTTTCTCATGCTAAATATTTGAGATTTATCAAAAGTAAGATGGAAAGAAAAGCCTTTTGAGGGTTTTGTACTAGGAATTACCTGATAAAATTTTTGCTTCTAAAATTTACTTTGGTTACTATGTGGAGAATGGATTAAAGGAAAAACCTGCGGAAAATGAGAACCAGTTAGAAATGCAAGAAAAGCATAGGCTTGACAGACTAATGGACTGAATGCCCTCTTACCATCCTGCCATTCCATACTGACAGTTGAAACCACTGTTGCCATCTTGTTAAATTTTAACTATATTCCAATGTCCATGGTCTCTAAATTACAACATCATATCTAGAAAACATTATATACAAGTTGATGTCAGATACAAAGACTGTCCTTTGGAATACCATGGTGAGAGTGAGAAAGTGACCCAGGCATGAAGCCAGGGTGAATATAAACTCAGTACCTGGGAGATGGAGGGAAGTGGATGGAAAAAGAAAGGTCCAGGTAGTATGGTAATGACAGACTAATTTATTTCCCAGTTCCCCTTCCTTTTCCTAAGTATATGAATATGCAAATGTAGTATGGAAATTTGATTTCTCTTAATTTTTTGTCAATTCAATAGAATATGATTTAATAAAGGGTTTACTTTCAGGGATCCTGGCTGGCTCAGTTGGAAGAACATAGGACTCTTGATCTCAAGATCATGAGTTGGGGCTCCATATTGGGTATAGAGATTACATAAAAATAAAATCTTAAAAAAACAGTAACCAAAAACAAACAATTTATTGTCTTTTTTTCTGTCCTGCCTGATAAAGATACTGCTAAAAAAAAGGGAGTGGAGGGATAAAACCCTTAATTCTATTAACATACTACAAAAAACTGCCATCTCTACTATCTAAGGTGATAGGAAAATGTGGTTTTGGGGAACATGAAAACGAGAAATTCATAGATTCTAAATTCTTCATTTTTCTAGTTGCAAGCTTCTACCCCTTCTCAATAATATTTTTGTTTAACTTACTTTAAAGTAATCAAATCAACTGGCATTATACTTGACAAGCCTCATTAATCTTTTCAATATCTCCTTCTTCAATTATACTCAATGACTCTTTGCCTGGGAAAAAAATTAAACATACTCTTACCATATGATTCAGAAATTGTACTCCTTGGTATTTACTCAGGGGAATTAAAAACTTGTGTCCACACAAGAGCCATACCCAAATGTTTGTAGCAGCTTTATTCATAATAGCCCAAACTTGGAAGCAACCAATATATCCTTTGGTAGGTGAATGGAAAAATGAACTGTATTATATCCAAACAATGGAATATTATTCAGCACTGAAAAGAAATGAGCTCTCAAGCCCTAAAAAGACATGGAAGAAATTTAAATACACATTACTAAGTGAAAGATGCCATGTGGAAAGGCTACATATAATATACATACATACATATATGTATGATTCCAACTACATGACATTGAGAAAAGGCAAAACTGTGAAGACAGGAAAAGGATAAGTGGTTGCCAGGGCTTAGGGTAGGGAAAGGAGAAATAATAGGTGGAGCACAAAGGATTTTTAGGACAGTGAAAATATTCTGTGTGATACCATAACAATAGATATGTGTCATTATACAATTATTCAAATCCATAGAATGTATACTAAGAGTGAACTGTAATGGAAACTATGGCTCTTGGGGGATTAGAACTTATCATTCTGGTAAAATTGTTGATAAATAGGGAAGCTGTGCATTTGTGAGGACAGGATATATAGGGGAAATGTCTGAACCTTTCCCTCAAGCTATTTGTGAATCTTAAATTGCTCTAAAAAAGTCTTAATAAAAAAATATAGACTACTGATTTTTGCTCTGGAAAATTTATTAACTTATTCTAAAAGGAAATAAGGTAATTTTAAGTTCTCATTATTGTTGACATGCAACTAGATTTTAAAATTATTATATAAAATGTTACTTTCTGATTTAAAATTTAAGGATTTTCATAGGCAGTCCACTTGGGAAGCATGCTGCTCTTTGGGACACATTTTAGCTTTTCATTTTTAGAGATTTATTTATTCAAGAGCTATTTATTATGAATCTACTATGCGTCTGAGATTATTCAATGTTCTGGGTAACATGAGTGAACAAAGCAGATAAAAATCCTTGCCCTCATGGAGAAATAAGATAAAAATGGCTGTAGTGGGGCACATGGGTGGCACAGTTGGTTAAGCAACAAACTCTTGATTTCGGCTCAAGTCATGATCTCAGTATCATGAAATCAAGCGCTGCATAGGGCTCAGTGCTGGGTGTGGAGCCTGCTTAAGATTCTCTCTCTCCCTCTCCCTTTGCATTCTCACCCCATCTGCCCCCCCGCCCCCGCAACCCCCTTCCTCCTGGTGTACTAGCTCATGCACTTGCCTTCTTCCTTTCTCTCTCAAAAAAAAAAAAAAAAGAGGCTGTGTTTTGTTTTTGTTTCTCTTCAAAAACTAATTTGAGACCCCTATAATAGGGTCCCTGCATCGTTTATTTTCTAAACCAAGACACTTTTGATAGTATAAGGGAATATTATTAACAGTTACTCTGAGGCAATTGGCAAAATTATGGATGGATAGTAACCCTACTATAAAGAATATTTGTTCATAGTATTCGAAGTAGGAATGTCCAAAGATTCTGACTCTGTTATGAAAATACACATACAAAAAAAAAAAAAAAGTCATCTGAGCATTCTTATAGCTTTCTGAGGAACTTGGAACATGTGCCATTTATATTTGATTTCCAATGCAAGGAAACATTTTTGTAGGGGATGCTTCAATTCAAACAACCACTAAAACTGCGGCTTAGGCATGGCTTGGGGCTATAATGTGATGTATTCCCCTCGAGGTTCTTGTTCAGAAATAAGAGACTATTGTTTAGAAATACTTCGTTGCTTACTTAATATCCCTAGTCTTCACTTTTTTTTTCTTTGGCGCTGAAAAGTGTTAGACATTTTTTGAAAATTGGTTTTTATGATCAAAGGCTACCCACTCTCAAAAGTGTCTTCAATAAATTATCAAAGATCTTCCCTACAGTTTCTTTAGGATATATTGTGTTTTTCCCACCACAATTACTTTAGTTGAGTTTCACGTTTCAAAGAGAGCAAGGAAGGAAAGAGATAGCGAAAATGTGTGAGTTACTCAGGTTTCTTCCAGTACATGATTGTATTCCACTTAGGCAGAATGGACTCCTAATAACGTGGGATGTGTTTTGTTGTTGTTGTTGTTGTTTTCTGTTTGAAGAGTGAAGGGGGAGATGGGGTGGTTTATTTAATTAGAAAGGAAAATTCATCTTGTGTTAATTGAAAAACCTAATTAAATTCCTTGGGAATCATAATTTACATTGCTTATTTTTTTTATTGCCATAGTTTAGCCCTTGTATCCCTTTTTGTGATCTGATGATTTATTAGTAGAAATTGATCTGGAAGAGAAAACAGGGCAGGAATCATGCTGCATTAGATTTACTAGTTAAATTTTTAATTCAGTGCTGATATTCAAAATACCAGTAAGTTATCTTCCTGACACCATTAGGGAGTGTCATTTGAGTGATGCACTTTATTGGTCTAGTCTACTATATTCTACTTGTTCAGGTTTTCTCCCTTCTCACTGATTTATTTAAAGCCACAGGATCATAATTAATAGAAGCAGCAAAATGAGTCTTCAGCAAATTAATTATAATTATGCATGCCATGCATATGAATAATCTGGTTGATAAATTTATAATGGTGGAAACTATTGTGTGGATTACAATGATAAAGGCAGTTTTAGCAGGGAGTTGGAAAGAATATATAACTTAAATATACTTGCAATCTGTCCTTCAGTCTAATTTGGCTCCCAGCTGTTATTCGAGTTTTGATATGAAGCTATTTATTTTTAGTGCAGTTGTCATAAATACTCAGAGATGTTATGTGGTGCCATGTGTAAGATTTGATCAGTAAACTGTTCCAAAGTACAATATTGTGCTTTTGGAATTATTCACTTTACTGGAATTTGCCAGGCACATTTAAACTAGACTTTTAAAAATCTTTTATGTATGAAGCACTGTTTGTAATAAAGTAACCAAACATTGTTTTATATACTAAATTTTAATGATAAGACAGTAGCATAAGTACATGAGATCAAATTCTTAGTATTTTTTGGTATCTTTGATCCACTATTGAGCTGATCAGCTAATCTGTTTTTATGACAAAGTTTGCATAATATTTTGGTAAGACAATAATTCTAAGGAGTTGGTTGTCTTTTGTTCTCCTCATCTATATGGTAGTTATATTTTTGTAAAGGTGGTCTTGGTCATGTATATGAAGTATCCTAAACAACATTCTTATATCTTCTCCATCTTGGATTCCAAAGCTGGCCATATGACCAATGGTGGCGATTAAATTCCAGTTTAGTCCAGAGCAGGGAAGTGGTAGAGAAGTAAGCTATAGTAGAGTTCACCAATGAAAACTGAGAGCTGATTCTGGAAGAGATTTAAAGTTAATGCTAAACTCAAAGAGTTCAAAGCAAGAGTCATAGAGGTTACAGAGGCAAGAGTAAAGAGCTAGGAAGATATTATCACATGACATTAGGAAAAAGTGAGTGTAACTGTATGACTGTGTAGAGATTGCATGTTGAGTGGACATGGAAGTTAATTCCATAGTAATCACCTACAGATCAGTTTTTTTATAGTGTTTCTCAAATGTGACTGCACAGTAGAATCATTTGGGGGATTTTTTTTTTTTAATCTAATTACCTAGAGTCCCATGCAAGATCAATTTTATCAGGGTCTCTGGGAATGAGCACAGATATGAGTATTTCTTAAAAAACAAATATTTTTGGGTGCCTGGGTGGCTCAGTTGGTTAAGCGACTGCCTTCAGCTCAGGTCATGATCCTGGAGTCCCAGGATTGAGTTCCACATCGGGCTCCCTGCTCCGCGGGGAGCCTGCTTCTCCTTCTGACCTCTCCCCTCTCATGCTCTCTCTCTCTCTCTCTCTCTCTCTCTGTCTCAATTAAATAAAATAAATCTTAAAAAAACAAATATTTTTATTATGAGGGCAAAATAGAGAAGTTGTGCTTTATGACAATATTATGTAGTTAGAGAGGTTTGAGGTAAGAATCCTGCCTTTCTGTCATAATTTATAGTGACATGAGCCAAAGGAAGCAAAGGTTTGATATCAGTATCCAAATGGATCATACATAAAGGAAATCATTCCCTCCCTCCCCACCCTTCCTTCCTATTCTAGAAACTGATATTATTCATCTGGAACATCACAATAATTTATTCTCTACTTGGTAGACCGCTTGGTAGGCCATACAGATTATGGAAGGAAACAATTATGTTGTTCTACTGAGTGATAAAGCCAGTATTTTCATATACAGTGAACTAATTTGAAAAGCTATAGCAGTTCCAAGACAAAATGATTGCCTGCCAGTCGGGTATATCCTGAGTGGTTCACCCATTAGAACACCATCATGGTCCTGCCTGTGAACTAATTTGCATCTTTTCTTCATTTTTATATTTATTGGTGTATATGCTGTCAAGGAGAAGACATAGATTTTATAAAATGTATGGATTAAAGCTATAGTGATTATGTATAATTACTTTAATACTTTTACCCCTCATGGTTGTTTTTTCTGTGAGCTCTACTGATAATATTATAATGTTTAAGTACTATATGTAACTCATTTAATACAGTACTTCACAGAGTAGGTGATTGAAAAATATCTGTGTTCCACCTACTGTCCCATACTTTTTCCATTTCCAAGAAGATTTTTAGACATTTTATGATGAAAATCTACCTACAATAAGATAGATAAATATAAACTGGAATAAAATTAATGAGGTGAATATACTGGCCCTAAGAACTTATTAGTTACATGAGTTAGTATTGACATACCACTCTGAGCTTCCTGGCATCCAAGACAAAATTAGAACACAAATTCTCAGTTTATTTATAACAAGAGAATGCAAATCACTTCTACAGAAAACATTTTCTCCCTGATATGATGTTCTAAAAGAATCTCACTCAAGGTCTTTTTTACAGGGTACATTGAATAATGTAAATGGATAATGCCTTCAAAAATGATTTTATAGCTGATGCAGAAGCCATCTGCATATGGCTGTTCCTTGCATCAACCCTCAATAAAACCCAAGGGCATGGCTTTAAAGGGTAGCAACCTGATCATTATTACATTTTTATGGATGACTCAAACATCCTTCTACATTGTACAGGGAAAAAAGTCAAATGAGAGATCATCTGGCTTCGTATAACTCAAAATACTCCTCTATTCGGGAATAGGATTCATCCTATATTTACAATTCTTCTGAAACTCTTCTGTTAGTAAGTTTGTACACTTTATCTCTCATCTATTTCAGAAGATTAAAATAGGACATATTGTAATATTTTAGTGCAAATAAAATATATTTGTGTTCCATGGCCCATGCTTTGATGTAACAGAAATAATAATGACCTTGGTCTACAAAAACAACCAGTTATACAATATACTAAATTACAGTTGTGCTAAAATTACGTTTCAGCAAAAGAACTGAAGATTAGCAAAGCCAACAAAGTGAAAAATTTCTTAATGTTTATTTTGACTGTCAGATTACTTGAAATGAATCTATAAATATGTAGACTTTCAGAAAATTTAATAGGTAGTTGTTACTGGGGGAAGGTAGTGAGGTGTAAAACACATTTCTCTTTATTTGCTTTATTAAAGATTTTTATGTTTGAATATTTGTAAAGTATTTCTTTCTGAATGCATTTGTCCAGTTGCTGACAGTATGGTATTTATAATGTGACACCGTGATTGCAACAAATGCATTTCAAATCTGTACTCAGAATTGCAAATGTTAAAATGACGGTAAGATACAGTGTGAGGTTATTCTGAAGTATCAAGATAATGATTCAGATGTTCTGTGACTTTAATTCATAGTCAAACTGAAAGAAAAAATAGAAAAATCACTCAATTTATGAATAAATTTACATTATAAATTTTTCAAATTATGAAATTCTTGAAGAATTTCTATAATTTCTCAGGGACCACATAACTAGGTAGAGGTAAACTCAAGAATTCAGTTTCTTTTCTCCTTGTTCATTACCCCAGCAGGTGTCATTTGATGGATTGGTGTTATATGGACACTGTGTCCAAGTAACCATGACTAAAATGTTGCTTTCAGACTGGACAGCTTAGTTTCTTTTAAATTGTAGAGAAGGGAATTAGATTGTGCATTCAATTTTTTCAAAGATTCTAAATTCAAAGTGTATAAGTGAGTAACACAAACATTATGATGGCATATATATATGCTTCTGCCATTGTGGTCAATCACAGACACATATGTGATTCTGGCTCCATTGATGAGAAAAGCTACAGGAACTGCCACCCTTCCTACTACAGTTATCCACTGGAAATAATGTACTACTTCTCACTGTCAGAAAATTGCCCAAGCTATGTGATAAGTTCCTGCACCCATTGTTTTCACTTGAGAAAGAAAATTGAGACTAGTCCCTTGTCCCATTCAAGGCATAAGCAAATAAGTTCCTAGTATAAGACTGTATGTTTAAGAATGGGGTCAAATCTTTGAGCAATGCCATGCACACTCCCTCTGTGAGCTGGAGCAAAAATCATATAACCTCCCTATGCATCGGTTCCTCATCTGTAAAATGGAGTAATATAACCTACCTGGTAAGGTCATTGCCTGGATGACGTATATGAAGTGCTTGGCAAAGTGAATTAAGTGTCTTACAAAGATGACTAAATGTGAACCATTTTTATTATTAGGCAAAAATTATGCATGTTTTAGTTCTAAACTATTAGAATTGTAGAAGAGGTAAATTTTTTGTAATAGATGTTAATGGACTACCGAGGGAATTAACTTCAAATGGAAACAGGGAGTTGTAGACTGAAAAGAGCTTTTGGAATTTTCTAGGCTCATAGGTTCTAAGAGTTAAAAGGACCTTAAAATTGTTCTACCGCAACTGCCATTTACAATTTGATTGCCAAACAAAATAACCTGACAAAGTAATAAAACTACCCTACACATGGACACTTCCCACTACCCACAATTTCATCTTCATACATGAAACTCTAGACAGACTTGAATACTACAAAACCATGCTTCGTTGTGTTGAAACTGAAATCTGACAACCTTTTTTATTAGAAGTTAGCAGTCTGTTTCCTTTACATGTTGAAAACAATAGGTAAGAAAAATACACACATTTTAGAAAAATTATTTATAATCCCATCTTCTGAATAAAGCTATCATTATTATTTTGGCATGTGTTATTCCATTTTTTCTATGTACGTTTTCATTGTTCAAGTATTATATAGTCATAGAATCGGTACTTTTTTTAGATAACATGAATCGTATTAAGGACCTCACCATGTGAAAATATACGATTTTAATGGCCACATAATTTTTCATTTCGTGAGTTTGTTGCTTCCACTGCTATATAGTAAATTGTCTACTTTTGTTATCCCAATCTCACTAGGAATATACTATGTGTTAAATATCTGCTGCATAAATTATAACATTAGAATAGTCTCTGAGATTAGCAATAGGAGATCAAAGCTATGAATATTTTTAGGGCTCTTGATTTATATATTTACAAATTACTTTTCACAATGGTTGTGGCAAGTTAGAATCACATTAGCGGGGTGTGTGAGTGATTACACCACTGCTGTCTAGCCACACTGACCTTATTCTTGTGTCAAAAAACACTAACTGATTAATGTACAACATGTAATTCCAAATCATAATTCTCCTTAAAAATTAATATGCCTAATTTTTTTATAAAATGAGAAAAATAATTAGATAGTAACAGCCAGCCCCACAGTACTAATTTTAATAGGTAAAGAACTAGAAGTACACAGAGGTTAAACAGTTTACCATTTGTCACAAAGCTGACTAGGACCAGAACCAGGTTTAAAATTTAGGCCTGTTCATTCCCAGATTATTGCAACTAAAGAAAAAAATATTCTGAACTCCAGTTAGGTTTATGAACCAATATTTGTAACACAACACATTCAATAAATTTTATCTAGACTGGATATAGTAAAAAAGTTTGAGTGGGTCAGCAGTATTAGAACAAAAAGCAAATGGCAAAGAACATGGAAAAATTATCCTAATGAAAATATTTGGATTCCTTAAATATCAAGGAGAGCAGTATAAATATACATACAATATTGGAATGATGGAGATAACTGGGAGAAGTGAATATTTTGTAAACTTAAGGGAAAACAAAGAAATAATAGTGGTCTAAACAATGCATAGCCTAAAGGTGAAGCATATGAATTCAACTAACATTTATTACGATTCTGTTATCTGGTAAACTGATTTGCATTGTATCATAAATACATTATTATAGAAGTATAGATATCACAATATTACCCATGTAACTGAATAATAAAATTTATTTATGCATTTATATAGGGATTTTCAGTTTGTAACAAGCTTGATATTCGCCATATATATGCATTCTCATTTGATTCTCCAAACAGCCACCTATGTACCTGTTGAGCTGATCAGATACTTTACTGAAACTCAGGGAGGATAGATGGCTACACAAGTGCAATACATTTTTTCAAGATGAGAGATTCAAACATGGGGTAAATCTTTACTCCATGGGAAGGTGGATCTCATCTTCTGTTTTAGGAAATGCTTCCTGCTGTTCTTGACTTCAGTGACTTAGCATAGAGGGTTGCTGTTGCCTGGCTCAAGATTTTACTTGAAATGTCATTTTACTTAAAAGCTTCCAAGTATGAGACATCCCATCTATTTACATATGTTAAAGTATCAGGATGAAGGCTTGTTTTATAATGCATTCATCACAAATTTATTGAGCACTTGTTCTGTGTACAGCACTCCAGTAATTGTTAAGAAAATGACAAACGATCTTCAAAATATAGATCCTATTCAAATAATTGATAAGTATATTATGGCAGATAGGACCATTGAACTCAGAAATAGGATTTGGGGCTTTATGCCTAGCTTTGTGTGTAAGTAGTTAAAGGATTCTATATATTGTAATTCTCTGAGCCTTGTTTAATAATATATATACATACTATCTATACCATATATGATCTTTCTATCTTTAGTATATATGGCATCTATGTTACATTATTACATAATTAAATATTTTATGTAATGTTTATATTAATGCATTTATTTATATCTAGATGTGAATTTTCTCTCTCACACTTATGCATGAATACATTCCTTCTAACTCCAAAAGTTGCAGATTTGGAATTTCCAGATTTCTAGATTTGCCCTGAGAAGACCTACTGGTCTATGCTAGAAAGTATCCCCTACCCGGATCTAGGGAGACTGCATTCCTAATAGGCAGTGGATGGTGGGATTCACCTTTGGATTTTCATTTATTCTCTTTTTTCCTCATCATTGAGATCGTTTGCAGGGCTCTGTCATTATGCATTCTGTATTTGACCCCAAATGATTCATTTGGACCCTAAGTTGACATGCGATAATTATGTAGTTTTGGAGTTCATCAGGTATATTGAGACTGAAACAGGGATTATTCCAAGTGCTATTAGTGCTGGGTGTTAGGTGTTGAGTGAAGCTCAGTTCTGTGCAGCAAAAACTTTTTAGTGCTCAGTGCTGAGAACTTGGGAGTGGAGAGTTACAGGAGCTCTCAGAGGCCAAAGGTAGGCCTAAATATGACTCTGGCAGCCTCTCTTACTGTATAGCTCTTTGCCTTTATTATAAGGTTGCATATTGTGATGAAGATTGTGGGAGCGATAAGTACCAGAACTGGGAGAACCAAAAAATAGTCCAACAAAAAAGGAAGTTTGATGATAGATATACAAGTTCTGTTTCCAATTGCTCTAAGAAGGAGATGCTTATGTCTGGCCCATATGATGGTCCAGGCAAGCTGATAGGAAAAATGTGAATAAAATATCCCAACATACTGTAGTGGGAAACTGATTTTAAATGTCTTTGGGATTCCAGAGGCCATAGTTATTTATAGATTATATCTTGGCATTATAATAGAGCTGACCTCTTGCCTGCATGAGTCATTGCGTATGATGAGGGGTGACAAAAGTGAACGACCAGAAGAGAATAGAGCCTCTTCTGCTGAACATTAAAATTTAAACATAACTAGTGTGATGTGCCCATGTGTTTCTCAAGATATAAGAAATAAGCTTGTGTAAATTCCACCCCTCCCACTATTTTCCTGGGAGGAAACAGATTCACTATATTCCAATCCTGCATTTGATTTTTCTTCTGTAATATAGATACATCCTGAGTGATTTACTATGTGTTTTTCTCCTCTTATTTCCAAGACTGTCTGACAGGTGAAGGAGAGAGAGTCTGTCAAAGCATAACATTTGAGAGGTCAGATTGAGACAGAGCAGAATTCATTCTTCTGACAAAGATATAACAAGACGAAATGGATTTTTCAGTTGTCCCTAGCAGATATCTCTATAACACCACATATTAGACACTTTTAAAAGAAGTGTGGAAGAAGAAATCGGAGGTATGAGTAGGGAAGCGATTCTCTGAGACTAACCGCCTGATTTTAAAATTTTTAAAGAGCTGAAACATGAAGCTTGCCTTTAAAGAGTTATTCATATCATGCCTTGTCTCTGCTGACATAAATATATATGATTCAGCAAAAGGAAATATAATTAGAAGTATATCATGAGAAAAACTAGATAAAACTGAAATGAAGATAGGAGTGGTCAGGTGGGAGAAAGGTATAAACCGTAAGCTTGAGAGCTTGAGCTAGGTCCCAAATTTGACTCTAAGCATTCTTGAGGTCATTGCAAAGAGGGGCACATGGCCACTTATAAAATTCATAGAATTCATTACATAAAATCAAATTACTCATTTAAAAGGAACATGGCCATTTTTAATATTGGTATAAATTTTTCTTTCAAAGTGGAGTCTACATTACAGGGATACAGGTAATGTTTTGAAAAGCTTCCTTAGTGTAAATACTATACAGCAACACACTTTGTCAGAATACTCCATAAATGTCTTACATAGACCAATTGTGTGATGCCAGTCTGTCTTATGGTAGATGCAGCCCTGGCTTTGGATTAGAAAGAAAAAGGCTCAGGTGTTTGTCTTGGGACAGTTACTTTGATCTCTCTAAGTCTTAGTCTCTCATCTGTTAGATTAAGAGAAAGGATGATTATGTCTTCTGGTACAAAGATGGCCTACCTAGTTCCAAGTGTGTAGACTGCACTGAGTAAAGGTCAATCTCCTTGAGTAGTGCAATAGTGTTGTTGTGTATCGTCCCCCAAGTGATTATATGGAGGTTGCAATGGGGTTGTGAGATTATTAGTGTATATGGATTTGCAATGCATAACCCCTTCCTCTGCAGTTCCAGGACTGAGGGACCTTCCAAGGCCTACTTCCGTTGGTTCTATGTGAAGAGCTTGGCAACTATGGAAACAATCCTGACTGCTCATTTTGCTCATTTCTTCCCCAGTATGTTAATCAGCCACAGCAAGCAGCTAACATCAAATGCCCGTGTCTGCTCACTTTAAAAGGAAACTACTCTAGCTTCTCCCTAGTACCTTTCCAGCAGTCTTAAAGAGAGAGATGACAGAACATGTGATATATTTTATATTGAGTCAACATTTCTCAGAGAGAAGGTACCGAAATCCAGAGAGGCTATTTGGAGGCTAGCACAAATTCCAGCTGAAGTGGTAGGTGTTTTGTTTATTTCATCTAAAATTGCTATTTGGTGTGATTTCACATAGTGGGATCCAGCATTACTTTTTGTTCCCTGGCAGGTGAATAAGGCAATGGACTGTATGAATATTATAGAAAGAGAAGATATTAGTATTGAGCAGTATGTAGGTAGCACCAAGTAGTTTACTGGTTGAATATGGTCCATAATAGGAAAGAGGAATGAAAGAGAAGGCTGCAAGTAGCCAAAGGAGGAGGAAAAAAAACAAACAAACTTAAAATTAAAGTGAAACCAAATAGTAAACAATGCATTGTCTTCCTTTCGTGTAACCGATACTAAGTTTTGTGGAACTAATTTCTTGTTTTCTTTATAAATATGTGCATTTTTAACCACATTTTGAGTTTCTCCTGAGGTTGCGCTCTACATGAATGGAATTACACTATGTGTATTGTTTTGTCCCGTTTTTTTAGTGTAACCTTATGTTTTTGAGATTGACTTGCTGTGGACTAGTAGTAGTTGGCTCTTCATTTCATATAGTATTCAATTATATGATTTTGTTACAATTTATTTATTCATCTTAGTGATGACTATTTGAGCAATTTCCAGGTCAGGGCTATCAGCAATAATGCTAATATGAGCACTTTTGCACGTATGCAACAATCACTAATCTCTTGAGGGTATACATCGAGGAGTCAAACTGCCGGGACAAAAGATAAGTATATTTTTAAATCAACTAGCTAATGTCAAATTGTTTTCCAAAGTGATTTATCAATCTGCATCCATTCCAGGAATGTATCGGAATTCTCATTGCCTCATATACTCACTAATAGTATTGTCGGTGAACTTAACATTGTTTGGGGTAAGGTCATCCACACTGGACCCACCCAACTGGAACCTCAATGGAGTGGGTCATATACACATTTCTAGAAACTTCCAACGTGTGCCAATTGCCAGTCCATTTTAGATTTTAGATTTTAGATTAAATCTAAAATCACAATCCGGGGCGCCTGGGTGGCTCAGGGGTTAAAGCCTCTGCCTTCGGCTCAGGTCATGATCTCAGGGTCCTGGGATCGAGCCCCGCATCGGGCTCTCTGCTCAGCGGGGAGCCTGCTTCCCCCTCACTCTCTGCCTGCCTCTCTGCCTACTTGTGATCTCTCTCTCTAATAAATAAATAAAATCTTTAAAAAAAATAAAATAAAATAAAAAAATAAAATCACAATCCTTAGTCTTTTTTTTTTTTTAAAGATTTTATTTATTTATTTGACAGAAAGAGATCACAAGTAGGCAGAGAGTCAGGCAGAGAGAGAGTGGGAAGCAGGCTCCACACTGAGCAGAGAGCCCGATGCGGGGCTCGATCCCAGGGCCCTGAGATCATGACCTGAGTTGAAGGCAGAGGCTTAACCCACTGAGCCACCCAGGTGCCTCACAATCCTTAGTCTTAAACTGTGATGCCTACTTCTTCCGGCCAATGGGAACAAAATCACTATATATATAGTTTTAAGTTTCATTTGCTTAGTGTTTTTGAAGTATGTTAAGCATTCAACATATATATCTAAAGAAAATCAAAATTAATCCCTTTCTTCCTTAAGGAGGGAAGTGGATACCCTTTGCAAAAACATACCCTTTAAATATCTTATAACCAAAGGGTTGCATATAAAAGTTCACTATTCAATTTGTAATAAAAACTGGGGAGAAAAATCAGGGTTATTTTTATTTTACTTTATCTTGTACAGCAATAAATAAAGTAACAAAAGTAAAGTAGGAAATGAGTGAAATCTAAAATCCACAGGTTAGATTATTTACTGACCATATTTTGTTTCTTAGCTTCATGGCAAATATAATGACGAAGAAATTTTCCTAATGTGCCTTGGCTAGATTCATGCCTGGATTCAGGCGCTCTCAGACACAATTCCGTATGATTGGCTAAACTTCACCAGTAGCAGAACATGGCTGACTGCTGCCGTTCTCTTTTTATTCGCAACATCTGCCAGCATCCCACACAACAAATCTGATTATTTTCCTTTTGTTATTTTGTTTTCATGAGGTCAGCAAAAGCATCCTGTTGTCACAATCCGTATTGGAACTCCAGGATACAAAAGAGAAATAGACTTCTTTGAACATGAGGGCTATGCTCTTTGGGATACTACCACTTCCCTCACTGACTGGTGGATTTACCATATTGTAAGAGGAAGTGCTGTGCAGGCAACTGCAGTGTGAAAGGAAGCCTTCTATCTCTCTGTAAGAACTGAGGACACTCATGTACCTTCCCATAGTACTCCCAGAGCTCAGGGAATTCAAGGAGAAATGTCCAGAGTCACAGACATTTTGCTGTCTTTAGCCTCCAGAGTTCCCATCGAAGAAACAAATGATCAGAGCAGTTGCTATTGATGTGCTGTACGGTACTGGAGGACTTTCTTTCCCTCAGACACACAACCTTTCACGTAGGGTGTTCCAAAACAGAACAAAACTCTCAGCCCCCCTGCCTTGGTGAAAGCCCACCTTTTATAACTTCAGTCTGAGATCCATAGAAAGAAAAATAAACCAGTATTCCATATACGATAACTCTTTATAGCCAGTGTTTTTTCTTAGATACGTAAGGTGGTTTTTTGTTTACCGGGGTTTTTAAACAATCATTTTCACCAATTTTGTAGGATGAGGAATATGCAAGGAAATATATTGAAATCAGTTATTTTTAAAAAATAAGTTCCATTCATATAGTGCGGTCAACTCTATCTCCTATACTTCTTGCAACTTCTTATCAAGCAGATCAGAGACCTTTGGATGAGACTTTCTAAGTATTACGTCCACTCGAATATAGAAAATAAAGAAGCAGAGATTGCTTAATTTGGAAAATAGCTGCTTTCAAATCAATGTTCGTTCAACATTCAAAATCTATATTTTTAATGCCTACTATAGTGCAGAGAGTAAACATCAAGGATTGCTCTTAAGTTGGGGATGAGGATCAAACGTTAGGAATTACAAAGAGGGACGTTTTGACTCAGTATAAAACACAATGTCTGGTGTCAAAATGGAAAGAATAGTGGACATTAAACCTAAAAATGTTGTTTTTGTTTTACCTATCAGCTGAGTGATATTTCTTAAGGTATTTGAGCTCTCCAAGCTTGAGTTTATTTCACTATTTCACCTTTAAATGCTTTTGGGAAAATAAGTTATTATTTTTACATTTTCACTTTTTTTAGGGGGAGAACAAGTGCTTTTTGAAAGTCAACTTAATATTTACTATAAATTATTTTATTATATAATAATGAACTATTATATAATGAATATTAATGTTACATAATGATATAAACTATTATATCCTAGTCAATATCATATAAATATAAATGTGTGTGATATTCTGTAGGTAGAAATATATATTGTATATGCAATATATAATAGAATTAAATTCTATATTAAAATAAATTCTGTATTATACAAATATATATGTACTATATATACATTTATACACAAACATAGACACACAGATCAGACACATGGATCAGATGTACATACACACGGATCAGATATTCCAGGAACACAAAAGCAATATATCATTGGAAATACTCAAGGAGAGATAGGATTCACATTTATCCACAATTCTGTTAGGAACTTAGGTCAATTTATTATGCTGCCAGTATCCATAATAATACAGTAGTTGAAGAAATTATAAGTGCAAACTAAAAGAATGGACTGTATTTATAACGAAGAGTTTTCATTTAAGCTTTCAGGTCAGGAGATTGAAGATAATAGACAGATTCTGCCATGTTAGAATTGTGGACCTTGGACATACAGGTCACATTTCTAAGTCTCAATTGCCTCAATTGTAAAATGAGGACCCATGAAACTACCTATTTAGCATGATGCAGTGATTAAAGAGAAAATGAATTTTCATCACTCAGGATTTTTAATTATCGTGGAATCTGCAGGAATGTTAGAAAGGACCAATATTGAATGCGATATAACCAGGAATAATGAAGCCAGAAACAATGTAGATAAGAGAAAAAGCAAGACACCATATAAGTGCAATAATAATTTGTATCTGTGGCTCCATGGAACGGATGCTAAAAACTACATGATAGAGAAACCGTATTTTTGTTTATTTATTTTTTTAAGTAGGCTCTATGCCCAGCATGAGGCCCAACACAGGGCTTGAACTCAGGACCTTGAGATCAAAAGTAGAACATTTAACTGACTGAGCCATCCTGGTGCCCCATGAGAAACCATATTTTTAAATACATAGTAGTTGTTAAATACTTTCAACCTGTGGTACTTTATAACTCCCCAAATAGTTTCTTTAAGATAGATATTATTATTCCTATTGAACAAAAAGGAAACAGAGCCTCCAAAGAGAATATTTTATGCATGTTCCCTCATCTAAGTAACCGAGGTAAGCTTCCACATATACCAATAATAACATAGTGAGTGGAAATGTAACTCATCATAGCTTTCATCATTCATTAACTGTGAATACATCATTCATTCATGTCATTACTCAATACTTATTTAGGTCATGGTACATATTAAGCATTTAGAGGAGTGGTAGAAATAGAACCATCTACAAACCATATATAAGTATTCCCCATCTTCTAAGACTAAGGAGAGTATTAAATATATATTCTGAATTGCTCTCATGTTTTCAAAGAAACCCTCCCTTTCAAATGAAGATTCTCTGCCCTTGTACCACCCCAACCCCCTTTTTGGTATTATTATATCATTCACTAACTTTATATTTTATTTAGTTATATACAAAAGTTTTGTATTACTTTTTTTTTTAAACATTCCATTCATTTATTTGACAGGAGAGAGATCACTCACAAGTAGGCAGAGAGGCAGGCAGAGAGAGAGAGGGAAGCAGGCTCCCCGCTGAGCTGAGAGCCCGACACGGGCTCGATCCCAGGACCCTGAGATCATGACCCGAGCCGAAGGCAGAGGCTTAACCCACTGAGCCGCCCAGGGGCCCCAGTTTTGTATTACTTTTTAAAGTACACCGAACTGCATGAGGCTAAGAACTCTATATTCTTTACACCTATATTCCCCCTGACCACTACACTCAATAAATATTTGCCAGATAAATGACAATTAAAAATGCAGTAGAGGCTTAGAGAGGATAATATTTGTCTTGGTGGTTCCAGGAATTCTTTCCCAGAAGAGGTGAGGCTTAACCTGGAGTTTGAATAATTAATCAGAGTTGTCCAAGTGAAAAATGGGTGAGCAAGAAAAATTGACTAAGTTCGTTCCTCATATTAGAGATGAGAGGTTGTTGACACGAGATGAAAGAAAAGTTAACAAGAGGGCAAAGGGTATGAAAGGAGGCCTCCAAGTCAGAACTTTGTATTTCCTAGTCTCAGAATTTAGCTGATCCTTTGGAAAGCAGACTTGGAGATGGAGGGCATGCATGTTGATCGGGGTTAGATATTTCCTGCCCAGACTGCTAATGGCCAGGCATAAGGTCCTGAATGAAAGCGTAATAAACAGGCAGAGGATGCGACTCGATCCTGCTGTCTTAACACCAGGGGCATTGATTTTACTCATTCTAAATGAAAAGTTTCATTTTGCTTGGAGCAAAGTGCTTAATACATAATAATTTTTATTAAGCCTGTGTTACTCAGTTTTGGTTGCCACTTCATTAAAAACAACACATATAAACTTTATAAAGCAAGTAAGAAAATATAGTTACTCCTTTTTTGGTTTATTATTAGAAATGGAACATGCAGCAAATGAATTTGCTATATCCAAACACAGCATGTTAGGGAAAGAAACTGAGTGGGACCTGGATAAAAGGAGGTGAGGATAAATCAGAATGCTGTTACTTACTTTGCTTTCTAGAAATCATTAAGTTCATGAAGGCAAAAAGGAATCCTCCTTTTTAAGGCCTCAGTTTTCCTTTTTATCCTTTTCGGTTCCAGAATTGAACTTTAAATTTGCATTACAAAGTCTGTAATTGGAAGTCTAACTTGCAAATATGAGCTGCTTTCCACTTTAATTTCCATGAAAACTAAGAATCAATCTGTGGAAATAAAGTCTATGGAGAGTTCTTAAAATGTATACATAATTTTGGCTTATAAAACTTCTGTGCATAGTTTTTAAGATGCTCAGAGAAATAAAACATTTTAAACTGATTTTTCATCAAGTTATAGGCATATTCCCCATCGACTCATGAACTGTTCTAGCTGGAAGGAACATTACAGATTATGAAACCCCATTTCTTCAGGTGGCAGAGGGGATTTGGGGCAGAGGAAGGTGAAGTAAGCTTGACAGGTGGGGCTGAAGTCAGGGCTCCCAGACATGTCGACCTCATAAACTCTATCCACTAGTGTAGTCCAGCATAGTTACCAGGGCAAATTGCTTTGCTGAGTGATACTTAAGAGTACAGACTTTTTGTCCAATGATCTCCTTACAAACACTTGACCTTATTTCTGCTAATATATTAAAGACATAGATAACTATTCCTTTCTTATAGGATTGTTGTGAGAATTCAGTGATGTAGGTACTCATCCTAGAGCATGGTAAGAGATCAGTGCATGTGTTTATTTAAAAAAAGGTAGATTTCTCTGTTGGCTTTCATCATCATAATATTAAATTAACTTATATAATATTTTGTAGTTAACAAGTCTGCTGTATTTGTCTGTGTGCGTGTATTCCTTTATGATCCACTTATGCCTGCTACTGCAAAAGAATATTCAAATAAACAAAATTAATTAATCTCCAACCAAAGGAGGGAATTACAGAACAAGAGTGTGAAGGGAAACGGTACCTCAGAGATTGTGATCAGGTTTTTCAAGGGTTTTGAGGAATATGGAGTCGATGATTTGACAAGCAAAATGGCAAGGCTCAGGAGATCTCCTGCTTTTCTTATAATGTAACAAATGACTGAGTGGCTTTGTTGAGGATATTTGAGAACACCGCACACACTGATATTCAAGTGGAATTTCCCAAGCATTTTCCTTTTCACTATTCTCAATGCGTTGCTGTGATGATTTTATTCATATTTTGTTTATTGTCTGTTCTCCTCCAAAGACTTCAAAAAAATCCTCAAAGTAAACATAATCCTCTAAATCACCATGCAAAGTATGTAGAGTTGCAATTATTTCATTAAAATTCTAATTAAATTAAAAAGAAAATAAAAAACAAACCTAAACATCCTGTGACTACTGATGGGAAAAGTGACTCTGGTTTTAAACCCTTACTGTAATATTGGGAACAGGGAGGAGGAGATGCTGTGAAGCAGACAAAAAGCCAGGATCAGAAAGTATGTCGTAAAGAACAAAACAAAACAACAAAATGTCTTTTGCCTAGCCGTCATGGTTTTGCATTTGGACAATGTTTGAAACATATTCTTTCTTTCTTTTTTTTTTTTTTTAAGATTTATTAATTTATTTCAGAGAGAGAGCGTGAGCAGGAGGGGCAAAGGGAGAGGGAGAGCGAATCTCAAGCAGACTCCCTGCTGAGCACAGAGCCAGCACGGGGCTGGATCTTATGACCCTGAGATCATGACCTGAGCTGAAACCAAGAGTTGGCCACTTAACCAACTGTCACCCAGGCTTCCTTGGAACATTTTCAAAGCACTCTTTCATCTGTCATTTCATTTAATGTAAACTGCGATGGACCTCTGGCTTCACTGTCATCATCTTTTGTTGCTAAAGGAGTTTGAGAGTCAAATGGTAGATTATTTGGGGGTTTGTTGAAAATATCAGAACTGGGACTCAGGTTTCTGAATGCTTTACTTTTTTTTTTCTTTTAAATTTGCAGTATATAATCACTTTATGGCATAAATTCAGAGTATACTTAGGTCTAGAGATACTATCTTCTTATCCAAGTCCAGAGTTACATTGAGTATTTGATTTTATTAAAAGAGAGATTGATCGAGATTTCTCCAGAGAAAGGACAAATAACAAAAAGTCTGCCCTTCTAGACAGCTGTGGCCCTAGGGAATGTGCCTAGAAGAGTGAAGGGTGCTTTGGTATGAAGAAAAGACCATCTTTTCCTCCAGGTTGACGTGACCCAGAGTCAGGAATCAGGCTTGGTTAGTGGCTTGCAGTCACTCCTTAACCCTTGGCTGAGTTTTTGTATGACGAACAGTCACATTCAGTGGGCTCATTCCCTTCTACCTTAACCTTCCTGTCCTTTCGTTTTGTTTTGTTTTGTTTGGATCTCCAATTAAACTTCAGGGAGAGGAAAAACAAAAAACTCTTAGGCTGACACAAGAATAAAGCGATCATAAAAAAGTGTTGTCTGATTTTTCTGTAATGAAGATATTTCAATAAATTAAAGATTTAGACCTCCATTATCCTGGATTGGGATCATGCTTTTGTGATCTTAGGCAAACAAGATAGAATACAGCTTGCTTCTGAGTCTTTCTCAAAGGTTAGACCCACCAGTCGACAGGGGGGACTGCATGTCATATGATGCGGTGGACTAAGGAAAGCATAATCTTCCCGAAATATTTCACCAGAATTTTCCAGGTTGTCACATTTAAGTAGCCTTTTTAAAAAATGAAAATGCCTTATCTGGGAAGCAAGTGATTCACAGGATTTTCTGTTGATGAATGTTGATTCAGAAAATGCAAGGTTTGTGGTGCAAAGATTATACATAACTCAAGGGCATATGAGATATCATTCAAATGTA
Source organism: Potos flavus (assembly GCA_028534135.1). Taxonomy (NCBI): domain Eukaryota; kingdom Metazoa; phylum Chordata; class Mammalia; order Carnivora; family Procyonidae; genus Potos; species Potos flavus. The sequence goes on along the minus strand of CM052892.1, from coordinate 39,249,170 downwards.
TTTTACTTTGTTTTATCTCCTAAAGAACCTAGTTTCATGAAGAAATATGTAAACAGAACCACATTGTAAAATTAATTACATTAATTTTGAATCACAATTACTAATTGATGTAAGCTAGTAGTTTGAGACCTAGTAGCCACTGGCATTCTGGGATATACAGTAAAAGAAAAATTACACTGGATACTTGTTAAATATTACCAGTTTTTCAAAATAGTTCTATCAATTTACATTTCCATCACCGGTATCTGAAAAAGTATGTAAAAGCAATGCATGAGAATTCTGATTACTCTGTATCATCATCTGTACTTTGTATTAGACATCTTTTAATTTTTATTCAGGTTCTTGTGTAAAGTATCTCATTTGGCTTTAATTTACATTTCTGCAATAATTAATATTGAGTGGCTTTTCACAAACTTACTGAGGTTAGAATACCTTGTGTGTGAAATACTTGTTCCAGTCTTTAAACCAGTTTTTAAAATCTAGGTCTTCCTGTCTTTTATTATGGATTTATGGGAATTCTTTACATATTTTGGTATTAGTTCTTTATTTAATATATGTGTTTCCTAAATCTTCTTCATGCACATTCCGTGTTTTGCCTTTTCACTCACTTAATGTTTATTTATTTATTTTTTTATGAGCAGATGTTCTTAACTTTGATGTAATCTAAAATATCTGTTGTTTCCTTTATGGCTAGATGATTCTGTGTCTTATTAAAAGATCTTTGACTACCATATGTCAGGAAAATGTTCTGCTATTTTATTTTCTAGAATGTTTATCATCTTACCTTTGACAGGTCTTCAGTTCTACTAGAATTTATTTTTATATATAGTGTGAGGTAGGGGTTTTTATCCACTTTTAATATCCAGAATGTGTGTACAAGGTAGTAAACTTTATAGCAGTATAGTTTGCTTCTGTTTTATACCTTGACATTTTCAAATATGCATATCATTTTCATTGTGGTATTGATCATGTTCAATCAAATAATTATTTTTCTGTGGTATGATGGTTCTATTGATTATTATCCTTGGTTATCTCTTGAATACTCTAGAAAACTTTAAATACTTTTTTAGATATGTTCCCATCTAAATTCTTCTTTCAAAACTCTTTCTGGCCCATCTATCCATCTTTGTCTTTGCTTTACAAAGGTCTTTGCTTTAGAAAAAGGTTTTTTTTTTTTTTTTCCCCTTTCATAGTATAGATAATATGGATTTTGAGAATAATTATCTTTTCAGGGTTTTCTAATGAACAGAAGAAGTGGCCACATCCAAATCCTCCTTCTCAGCTGCTGATAAGATTAATATACTGATTAACACCTTTTCCAAGTTGGGCTGGAGGTGAAAGTAATTCCATTTGGCAAAGCCTCATCCCATTTGCTGACATCTTCATTAACCTCACTGATAAGGAAACCATTTCACAATACAAATTTCTCAAGGCTGGAGATTTTATCTTCACAGAGTCACCTAACAATACTAATTTGAAGTATGAAACATGCCAGTTCAATTGCTTCAATAATTTCACTGTGCTCTATCCTTTTATTTTTCCTTTTTAAAAGGTTGGCAAAAAGAAACGATTTACTTCACACTCACTAGTAAGAGCTGATTCTCAAAAGGATATTTCACATTTTCAGAAAAAAGAAGCTGCAGAGGTGTAGTTTAAAGTGAATGAAAGTGTCATCATAGTAAGGGAAAAACAAATGGATAAAAATCAGCAAAGAGAGAAAGTAACACCATTCTGTTTGGAGCTTTATTAAACGAGAAATAAATCTTAGACTTCTACCAGAAGTTTGCATTTTAGCCCTGTACCCTTTCTTTTGTACAGTAAGTTTTTGATTAAATGAAAAAATGCCAATGTTTTATTTTTATCTTATAATCAGTTGAATAAGAAAAAAATTAACTGAGTAACTTTGGCTTTTATGAACTACATGACGTTTCCTCTGTTTATGGTAGTTTTTCCACGGTGTCAGTTGTCTGTTCCTCAAAAGCAATTTTTAATAGGACTTAAGAAATCTTTAGTCATAACCAGTGGTGTGTGGGTAAATATTTAACAACTGACTCTCTAGAGAGAGAAAAAAGCATTATGATTTGTCATGTTTGTCAATTTTCATGGTATAAGTTCTCCCCTGTGACCAATGTGGACTATACACATGATGTCACTGCATGCAGAATTGGGAGGAAATGCACAGGATACATCATTACATAGTGTTATGATGTTTGGATACAATCAGTATAGATGACCTTAAATCACAGAGGATAGTAAACAGATATTTCAGTATATATTCAGTATATATTGCAGTGTGTGTGTGTGTGTATACTTTGATATACATAGACTTTTGTTTTAATTACTATGTTTATTTTTATATTTTCTAATAAGTAGCTGTGTTTCGCAACTGGCTTGTGAGGTTCCTTTTTAAAAAAATGTTTAAAGATTTATCTATTTGAGAGTATGTGCAAGAGTGAGCACATGGTTGGGGGGGGGGGGGAGGAAGGGCAGAGGAAGAGGGAAAGAGAGAAACTCAAGCTAACTCTGCCCTGAACATGGGGCCCTACACAGGGCTGATCTCATGACCCTAAAATCATGACCTGAGCCAAAACCAAGAATTGGGGGCTCAAACGACTGTGCCACCCAGGCACCCTGGCTTTGCAGTTCTTTAAAAATTAATCACTGCTGGAAAAAAAAAATTAATCACTGCTGGGATATCTGGGTGGCTCAGTCAGTTAAGTTGCTGCCTTTGGCTCATGTCATGATCTTAGGGTCCTGGGATCGAGCCCCACATGGGGAGGGGGAGGCTGCTTCTCCCTCTCCTCCCTGTTTGTGCTCTTTCTCTCTCTCAAATAAATAAGATCTATAAGAATTCAAAAAAAATTAATCAGTTCTGAGGAAAAGGTGTGGCTCAGTTCTAGCACACAACTTGTTTATACTGTGGTCAAAAGGGACAGCAGCAATAATTTTTCACTAAAAGCTTACAAGACTTTTTTAAATCTCATGATGGGAAAACGCAACAGTCATCTAGATTTTTAGCTGCCTACCAGTCCTGAGACTAAAGGGCTCAATTTTGTCTTATGTAGAAAACCCCTCTTCCATATTCTAGGAGGACGTTAGTTCTGAATGCCCAGAGTATGAACCACGGGGAGACTTAGATATAAGGTCTTGAAACGCATCATCCCTGGAACTCCAGTCCCCAGAGGGTTCAGCCTTAGGGGCTCTGCCTGGAGGACCCTGAGAGAAGTTAGGATGTTGGGCAGAGAAGAATTAGAAATACAGCTGCAAATGAGTTCATGCCTTATTGAAAAATGCAAGGAAAAAAGGAAGAATATTTCTGTAGCTTTAGATTTTTATTTTATAAGAATTGATTTGCCAGTACTCACTTAAACTAACATCAGTTGATCTGTGTCCTGTGCCCTTTCAGGAAACATTATTATACTACTATCTGAGCAAAGCCCGCAGATTGCTCTACCTGAAAAGATAGGGTTTCAATCAGAGTTTTTTAAACTTCATGTTTTAGAAATGTTTAAAACACAGATTTCTGGACCTAGCTCCCAGAATTTCTGATTTCATGGGTGTCCTCTGACCGCTAAGAATCTGCATTTCTGCCATGCTCCCTGGTGATACTGTTTCAGATCTTGGGGACCACATTTTGAAAATCATTTAGTATTCTTTAGTTTCATTCTCTTACCATGAAAAGTGAACCCCATAGTGAATAGAGAATCTGACATTCATTTATTGTATATCTTCATCAGTGAACTACAGTTCCCTTGTCTTACAGAGTCTGAACCAAGTTATATGTAATGGAGATCCTAATTAGCTAATCTTGGGCATAACAATTCCTTGTTCTATCTCCCCCTTCCCCCACTTTTTAAAATAGAGACAATAGGGGTGCCTGGGTGACTCAGTCAGTTAAGCGTCAGCCTTTGGCTCAGGTCATGATCCCAGGGTCCTGGGATCGAGTCCCACATTGGGCTCCTTGCTCAACAGGGAGCCTGCTTCTCCCTCTCCTCACCACCTGTGCTCTCTCGGACTGTCTCTGTCGCTATCTCTGTCTCTCTCTCTCAAATAAATAAAATCTTTAAAAAAAAGAAAAAAACAATAAATATTTTGAGTGGTGGTGCTTTCTCTTTTCTTTTCCTTTTACTTCTTTCTTCCCTCTTTCCTTCCCATTTTGTTCCTGACTTCTTTTCTTTATCCTCCCATCCTTTTCCCTTCCCTCACCTCTCCTCCACAGTTCTCCCTTTCCCTTTTCTCCTCTCTTTCATTTCCTCCTCCCCTCCTTCTTCCCCAAGCCTTTTATCATTCCCTCTCCACAATTATTCTTATAAATGACAGTACTTTCTCCTGCCCCAGTGGCTATTAAGATATATCCCATGCTTATCACAATTGATGTCTACATTGAAGAACTATTTGTTATAGTATTGTGTAAATCCTTTTATTTGTAAAAATGTAGAAATGTGACTTTACATGAGCGAAATAATAAATATGTACTTAGTAAAGCATACTACAGTATCTACTTTTATAACAGTGTAAAGAGAGATGAGGGTAGGAAAGGGTAAAGTGATTTTAAAGTGATTTTCTATTCTTTCAGATATTGTCAATTTTATTTTTGTTTTGTATTTAAAATATTTTAGTAGTACCTGTCTTAAAACATTAAATAATAATATTACCTATACCGTATACTGATATATTATAGGCATTTACTATAGAAATATACTGTAATGATAATTTCTGAGTATACTACTACCTGAAGAGCAGTGCCCAAGTGTTACCAGACATATCGTGAATCAGAGAAAGGAAAGTGGAAATTAGACATTTGAGACATTTTTTGTTTGTTAAAAAAAAACAAAACAGGTTTTTGATCGCAAGGGAAAAAATAAAGTTAGTTGTTCTTTTCATTGAAGAATTGTCCAGATTCTGAGATTTGGATCCATAGGGCCAGGAGAGGAGACTAGATAAGAAATCAACAGACTGAATAGCCATCTGTTTCCCAAGAGTTGCAAAAAGATAACAACAACGCTGCTGATTTTATCTCTCTGGCTTTAGTTGTTGACTTAAGAAGCATATAAGGGATTGGCCATGGGGAAGGACTGAGTCACTGACTCCAGGAAGGATGTATTCATCTGGGGCAGTGAGGTGATGGAGGGCAGCACTATATTTGAGGTGTGCTGAAGTCTCTGTTTGCTACTTCACCCAGGGATTCACACATCCAGTCTACTCAAATAATAACTGTCAGATATAGAGTACTCTCTATGTATTAAAAAGAAATGTTGATAATTTTCTATTATTTCAGCTGTATTTAGGAGTGCTGGGACTTATAGGTCCTAAAATAAATCATCTGAGTGATTACAGGAAAAAATTCCTATGACAAAAGATAGAGAGAGATTGTGGCATATATGTGGCTGGGCCTAGAAAAAGATGTGAAGGGTATTGAGGAGGGCATGTATTGCATGGAGCACTGGGTGTGGTGCATGAACAATGAATCTTGGAACACTGAAAAAATAAAATTAAAAAAAAGATGTGAAAATTTTTATGTAACCATTAGACCTCATTCTGAAAATAATATATTTTAACACATGCATTCTATTAGATTGTATGGCAGATCACTGTAACACTCTTGTAAACCAGTTCCTTAGCAATTAATTTAGAAAAATCACTGGTTTAATGGTCCTGTGGCCCAATGCTCGTGAGCATTTGTGCAATATAGTATAGAGAGTATTGTGTTTTAGCACATGCTAGCAATCTCCTATGGCTGATGTAATAAAATACCACAAACTGGATAGTTTAAAACATCAGAAATTTGTTCTCTTACCATTGTGGAGGATAAAAGTCTGAAATCAAGGTTTTGGCAGACTTGGTTCCTTCCAGAGGCTCTGAGGGAGAATCTGTCCCATACATTTCTTCTACTTCTGGTAACTTCCAGCAATCTTTGGTGTTCCTTGGTTTGTAGATGAGTTACTTCAATCTCTTTCTCTATCTTCACATGATGTTGTTCCCTCTAGGTATCTGTATGTTTTCACAACACCTTCTTAAATGGACAGTGGCCATTGGATTTAATGTAGTATGCCTTCATCTTCCTAACTAATTACAGCTGCATATATCTTATTTCCAAATAAGGTCACATTCTGAAGTTCCAAGTACATGTGAATTTTGAGGGAACTCCATTCAATTCAGAACTAAATCCTAACCAAATACTATCAAAGATTACCAAAGAAGAATGTATATTATGTGTGCCAAGTATCATATATGAAGAATAGACATGTATGCTAAAATTTCCTCTGACTTTGGCTTTGTTGCAAATTCATAAATGTTTGGGCACTGTAAAGAAGACTAAATAGTACTTTGCCAGATCTTATGTGCCCATCACTGCTAAGCCCCATATATGCCTAGTGAATACTTTAATAGTTAATGTTTTTTTTTAATGGCAACAGATTATTTTTCAGCTCTAGTAGCTCTTCAGGGTTTTTTTCTCCTTTTTGTTCTGCCTTTCCTCTTTCACCCTACTAGAATATTTTACCCTCTTTTTGACATTTTGCTGCAAATGAAATAGTTTTCAGCCTTAATGTTCTTCAGAGAATCCCTGCCAGTATTATTTACTCATTACCTACCCTCCTATTCCAAATAACATTCCATTACACATTGTTTAAGTCTCTCACATGGATGTACACTATGGAGCAAGATGTTTGCTTGTTTTTTGTGCTTAACTAGACCATTATGGTTTAATATCCTAAACGAGTAGGAAAAAATTCTAAGAATAGTAAGAAAAGGTTGTTTATTTCTGATTTCAAATAGCAGAAAAATATGAAATACAAAGCAACTTCCGTAAAGAATCACACAGTGATAGGGAGCAGGTATTTGTGCCATGAGTAATAGTCAAGTTTCTTACAACTCACACCTTTGATATCTTGCATTCTGAAGGATTCTGTATACCGCCTATTAAATTCTAGAATATATAATGTTTTGAAATGGCCGTGCAAATATACTCTAAATTTTTAAATGATTATAAAAAATTTTCCTGGAATATGTAAAATCGGAATGGTACCCAATCATGTTGTTGAATATATCTTAAAAAACATTTCCAAGATGATAATAAGAATTAAAAATAGCACAATGGGTTTTGAATTTATGTCATTAATGATTTAAAGAGTGTGATTCCATAATTATTTGGTACTCTGACAAGGTCTTTTGGACTTCTCTCTCCAGGCATGGCTTCTAGAATATATGGGGGAAGCCTTTTGGTGTGGTTTTCCTGCTTCCTTATTATAATAGAAATTCTAATACAATGTCTCAAGTGCCCATGATTTGGTGATTCTGCTGGTGAAAAATAGTATTTTATAAGATAACAGTTTTTGGAAATTATTTCAAACATGGCATTTCTACACAAGTCAGTAGCCAGCTTCTTAGTACCTAAATGCTGTGCATGAATGAATGATAGAGGAAGAAAGAGATACAGAGGGAGAGAGGGACAAACTCGCGCACGCGTGTGTGTGTGTGTGTGTGTGTGTGTGTGTGTGTGTGTGGTTTGATTGGTGGAGTGGTAGGGAGGTGCTTTTTATCCAGGGTCTACTTAGTAGGACAGTAGTGTATCAAGAAAAGGAAATACATATTTTTTATTAGAAGAACAATTTTAATTTTTATGGGGAATATGATTTCTGTACGGATGTTGTGGTTTAAAAAAGCTGAAGTTTAGATTAAATATATCTATTGTGTTATTAAAAAACTAAAGACATTTATTACATAGGTAGAAATTGAATTGCCATCTAAAACATCTGGAAAGTATCAATTCAGCTATAGCAACTTTTATTAATGGAATTTAAAAAGCCCTTTTAATATCTTCCAGAAATAAATATGCTATTGTAACCTTAACTTGAAGATTATGACCTGATAGAACCCCTCAGTCTTAGGTGCATATAGAATCCTTCTTCCAATTACCTTTATTATCTATCTTACTATTTTAGCTTTCAGTGTTTATGTTATCATATTTTGGGGCTAAAAAAATACCCTTTAAAAACACGTGTTCCATCTCCTCAATTTGCTAAAATGCTGCAGTTGACACATTCTCTGCTTTCCACTTTTGGGTCTCCTTGCTAAGATACTCTTAAAGCTACTATGGATCATTTTTCCTGTAGACACAGGTGCATATTGACTGTACACATCCATTTTAATTTTAAGTTTCTTGTAAAATAGACGCTGTGAGGGATAACATTGCAAGAAACATAACTAAAAAAAGCATTGTGATTTTTTACTGAAGAATAATTCAGAATATTTGATAGACAGGTTTTTGGAGAACATGCTCATCAAGTTTTTAATAGGTGATTGTGAAGCCTTTCTTTGCTCTTATTGAAAGTTTCTGTATAAAATGAAATAAAAATTCACATATATTTGGGTTTTCTTATTTCCTGTATAAAGACTAGAATTTTCAAGACACATTAATACTCCTGAAACTATATAAGCAAATTATACTATAATGATCTATCCTAACCCTTTTTCTCTGTTTTTCTCCTTCCTTATTGGACTTCTAGCTCTTCCTGTCACATGTATTTGATATATTTATTTTACTTATTTGGCACTATCCTCTTTATTTTTAATTTTTAAAATAAATACATTTCTATGGTATAAATGTTATTAATCCTTTTATTAGAGGGTTTTTTGGTTTGTTTTAGTTCTGGTATAGTTAACATACAGTGTTATTAGTTTCAAGTGTACAATATAATGATTGAACAATTTATACATTGCTCAATGCACATTGTGATAAGTATACTCCTAATTCCCTTCGCCTGTTTCACCCATTCTCCCACCCACCTTTCTTCTAGTAACTATCAGTTTGTTCTTTATAGTTAAGAGTCTGTTTTCTGGTTTGTCTCATTTTTCCTTTGTTGATTTGTTTTGTTTCTTAAATTCCACATATGAGTGAAATAAAATAGTATTTCCCTTTCTCTGACTTATTTTGCTTAGTTTTATACACTCTACATCCATCTATGTTGTTGCAAATGGCAAGATTTCATTCTTTATGACTGAGTAATATTCTATTTTATATGTGCATCCCTTCTTTATACATTCATCTATCAATGGACTCTTCGGCTGTTTCCACAATTTGGCTATGTAAATAATGTTGCAGTAAACATGGGGGTGTATGTATCTCTTTGAATTAGTACTTTTGTATTCTTTGGGTAAATACCTAGTAGTGCAAATACTGGATCATGGGGTAGGTCTATTTTTAATTTGGGGGGGAACCTCCATAATGTTTTCCACAGTGGCTGCACAAGTTTGTGTTCCCACTAACAGAGCATAAGGGTTTCTTTTTTTTTTTTCCCCACATCCTTACCAACATTTGTTGTTCCTTGTGTTTTTTTATTTTAGTCATTCCTTCAGGTGTGAAGTGATACTTCATTGTGGTCTTGATTTGCATTTCCCTGATGATAAGTGATGTTGAGCATCATGCATGTCTGTTGCCATCTGTATGTCTTCTTTGGAGAAATGTCTGTTGATGTCTTCTGCCTATTTTTTAATTGGGTTATTTGTTATTTTGGTGTTGAATTGTATAAGTTCTTTATTTATTTTGGATATTAACCCTTTATCAGATATGTCATTTATAGATATCTTCTCCCATTCAGTAGGTTTTCTTTTGGTTTTATTGATTGTTTCCTTCACTATGTAGAAGATTTTTATTTTGATGTAGTCCCAATTGTTTATTTTTGCTTTTGTTTCCCTTTCCTTCAGGACACATATCTGGAAAAGTGTTGCTATGGCTAATGTGAGAGAAATTACTGCTGGTGGTCTCTTCTAGGAGTTTATGGTTTCAGGTCTCACATTGAGGTCTTTAATCCATTTTGAGTTTATTTTTGTGTGTGGTTTAAGAAAGTGGTCCAGTTTCATTCTTTCGCAAGTAGTCCTCCCTAGAAGAATTTGTTGTTGTTGTTCATCTTTAGTTACTAAATAATTTTCTTAAAATGCTGAAATTATTGATTTAATTTTCATTTTTTAAAGCATAGCATCTTTAGAGATTTCTGGAGAATATTGTGACATGAACATATGCCTCTTTCTTCCTAACCTGACTGAAATGATTAAGGGAAAGTAAACAGTAGGGCAAGACTTCATCAGCATTGAGAGCTAGTGAAGGATATTAATGTATTTAATATACATTATATATACTCAATGTACTCAAGAACTGTACAGAAGCAATAGGTACTCAAAGGAAGCAAGTATAGAAAATTTTTGAATTTTCAAGGGATTCTAAATCACAGGGGTAAGGCTGAATATGAAGTAAGTCCCTAAGAAATGGAGAATCTTAAAAAAAAAAAGAAAAGAAATGGAGAATCTTAATGGAATAGTTCAATAGAATTGGTTAGAATTGTGGGGGACTATGCTTTCTTTGTATAACGATTGTACAGGTGACTTTTTTAAATTTGAACTTTATTGTGTTTCCTGCATATTTCAACAATGAACATGAAATATTTTATAATTAAGAAAATGTCTACCAGTTATATTAAAAAAACTGATAGCAGTCCCTGGTTTAATAAATTTGTTAAAATTCTCTGATGTACTCTGAAGGAAAATGATACAGATTATCTGAAGTTTTCTCTTATTTTCTAGGTCAAGAGTTAAAATAATAGAATCCTTTCCTTATCCTGGCCACTCTCCTGATCCCAGCTCTGGCAGGTGTAAAAAGGTATGTAAATTACCTCTTCATCAATCTGGTAGGTAAAACCATAGTGCCAGACAAAAGTGTCAACTTGTTGAAATTTTTGAGGAAAACTCTAACACTTTAATGAAAAAGAAAGCTTGAAGAGACGTTAACATGAAATCACTAAGTATATGATTGAATATATAGTGTATATAGTGTATAAATTCTATGTCTGAGAGTCTTTTTTAAACTTAAAGTTCTTTCTGTAGAGATAAAATTTCCACACTTTTTGTGGAAAATGTAGTATCACTGTTTGCTGCATTATCACACCCATACCCAGGGTTTTCCCATGTTAAATAATGCAGCCTCTACTGTAGTGTAAGTTATTGCCAGCAGTACTGAAGAAATAAAAACAGTTGACCAGGGGACAAAAAAAGAAAAAAAAAGTAGAATGACAATGTATATTTTCACCTGAGATCCAAAAAGATGAAGAGAGTAAGGAAACTGTAAAGGGTAGAGACAAGAAATTTCTGGATGAAAAAACATCTGTAAAGCAAAAGATTACTGTTTCCACAAGATTTTAGCATGGAAAATAATTCTCATCAAAATAGGAAATGTGAATCTCTATGAAAAAACATCTCTCTAATTTTATTTTCAGAAACCTTTTGAACAGATCTTATTTCAAACAATCAAATAGTGAGATATATGTCTCTCAGCCCCTAACAGTTATTTTAAAAGATAGTCTACACTTTTAAGATTAAAATTAGGTTGGTTTAAGACAGTTGAGTTTTGAGTAAGTCTAAAAACCTGGTTTCTGGTTAATTCGCTAGCTATTTAATTCTTATGGAAGTCACTAAAATTGAGATGATTTGTATGAAAGCACTTTGAAATACTCAGAGTGAAATATAAGTGGTTGTTCTTATTATATGATGATACAAGCAAATGCATTTTAATTAGTTAAGTTAGTTTAAGTCGTAAGAAGATTCTTAAAATAGTGGGCCTTTTAAAAGACAGTTAAATTGGGGCACCTGGGTGGCTTAGCATCTAACTCTTGATATCATCTCAAGTCTTGATCTCAAGGTCCAAGCCTCATGTTGGACTCCATTCTTCTCATGGAACCTACTTAAAATAAAAAAAAAATAAAAATAAATAAATATAAAAGTTAAATCAAATTGGTAGAGTATACTGGAAATAAGTATTTTTGCATATATTTGCTTAATAGTCTTTAATGTACAGAAACTTGGTTTTGGATGAATCCATACTTGAAAACACTGAAGCTATTAACCTGGATTTTTGAAGTCTTATCAAGTCCTGAATGATGGGAGAAAAGTCTTTAATGTTTAATATTGATAAATAGGTTTTTAATAGTGTTTATGGTTAATCACTACATGTATAACCCATCAGTTTTCTTCCTAAAAAACTGCTCTGCAGAGATCAGTCATTACCAAATTATCAGTCATTTAACAAGCATTGTGGTTTCGAAAGAGGGGTGCTGAGAGGTGGTACCAGAAAATGAATTCTGTTTCTTTGGCTGTCTTAGCAATGACTGAATCCTACATTCCAGTACCAGGTCCTCTCTTGAAGTAGTTTTGTGCTCTTTTGTCAGCAAGCATGTCACAGGATGCAATATTTTTTATTTCCTTGAGGTATATAAGGATTGATAATTGTTTCTTGTCACTTACAGAATCATAAACCAGAGCCCAGAGATAGAAGGACCTTGCTGAAGGTTTCTTAGCTAATCAGTCATAAGTAAAGTTCAAGTCCCCTGATTCTCAGGCTAGTAGTTTCCATTGCACCATGCAGTTTGTTATGAATAGAGCAATCACTAAGTGGAATAACATTGCAGCATTGGAACAAAGTGGTGATTCTTTTTGATGTTGGCAGCAGCGCCTTAGGAATAGGAAAGTGAGCCGTTATAATTGTGCTGTGTGCTCATTGAATCCTAAAAAGCTAATTGACTCTTCTGGATGCCTTGGTGTCCAGAATTCATATCAGTGACTCCAATGTAGAACTTTGTGCTACTCCAAGGGTATACAGGGGTACAGAAAGAAAAAAAAATTAAAATCTTACTAATTTAAATTAAGAAATCTAGATATTAATATTTAATATGCAGACATAGTTGATGTATATAAATAAAATAGTTAAGTCTATATCAGAAGTTTATGCTCAACATTATTTTACTGATAGAAGTACACAGTCAAAAACATACGGAGATCAAATTGAAATTGCCAACATTGATGAATACATTGTTTACCTTGATGAAATTAAGATGTCCAGGGTAAGTTTTAGAATGCTTTTTTACTGTATTATCAAATTGTGAAGGTCATACCTTTATCTTTCAGTTGATTAATTCAGATTCATAATTTTAAATATTTGTTGAGCGATATTGTGTGCTAAACACTATGGCAAATGCTGGGAATGCAGCAGTGAAGGAGCATAGGCGTTCCCCTCATGGAGCTTGTTACTTAGTAATGGAAAGTTTAAGGTTTAGGAACTAGATGTAGCATTTCAGAGATTGTAGCAACAAGAAGCGCCTTATTTTTATAACAGGGAAATAGTGGTTACATGTCTTCTGTGTGTTTAGCTTAAAGAATTTTAGTTTCTAGAACTCTCATAAATTTCCATCTTTATCCATCTTCTTCTTGTTACTCCTCTCCTCAAACATCAAGCAGTTGGTGGGCATCTGGTACCCTGGTCTTTACCCAGGTAAATTCCTAGAATCTTTGCCAATACTGGCTGCCGTAGACCTGCCTTCCAACGACAGTGTTCCACTCCCCCTCCCCAATTACATTCCAATTCTCAGAGCTAGTTATTGAGAAGAAAGTATCTAATAAAATTGATTTGTATTTCAGTTATTTATGACTCACATTTACTTAATATAAGTAAATCGTAAGTGAATATTGTTCACATTTATTGAGTGGCAGTAGGTTTCAGGGACTATATTATCAAAGAGAAATGATTCATGGAGCCCCTACATTATGCTTAGGATCCATAGTATAGAACTGTCCACAGTCATGGTGCTTAGTAAATGTTGATTAAATGGATTAATAACCTTTCCGTAAGTATCTGCATTTTATGAAATGTATTCTACTAGAGTGGAAATAGAATGAAATCTGGAATTAAAGATTGATTTGGCTCTCATTTTTTCTACTTACTTTCTAGTGACCTTTGCTAAGCTATTTAACTTTGATAAGCACAGTCTCTGACTACTTAAAATGGGACTAAGAGTATCTCATTTCCAGTGTTACAAGTAACGTGTTAGTATCACAACTAATACAGGCAAAGTACCTTGAACATCGCATATAGTAGGCACTCATTGATTTAAAAAAAAGAGTTAAAACGAAGAAATAAATCTCAAATAGGAGAATTTTAGAAAATATGACACTAGGGAGAATTAAGTCAAGTGTTTCTCAATAAGGGAAAGAAGAACACTGCCCCTCTGACTGTGGACATGATATGGATAGAGGTAAATCACAAGAATCTTGAAGTGTGGATCATGTTTTAATAAAATTCACTTTACGTGGTTTTGGCTTCCTAAGACAGAAGAAATATCTTTCCTTTAGATGATAAACAGGAGGAAGGATACTTTATTTAGATAGAGGTTAGCGTTCTTCACAGATTGTTGTGTACTCCATAGTCTTTGTTCTGTGAACATGCAGTGGTCATGAATATAGGCTGAGATAAGCAGGTTAAAAATACTAGTAATATCTTTCTCTTCTACAAAAGCATTATTTTAGTATTCATGAAACTTTAATTTTCTAAGCCTTTATTTTTTTCCATGGAAAAATAGTTTTTGGAAAGATGTGAACACACCTCATAGACTTACAGAATAACTTGAAAGCTAAGCCTCCAGAAGCCCAGGAATGAGGAAAGCTTTAGAAGTTCAAGTACCAACAACTAAAAGTCAACCTCTTTGATGTTGCCTCCTCAAATCAGTCAGTTCCACAGATGGTTCATTGGGGCACCTTGACTAACAATCCTACCGAGTTTGTATGAGATGTGGAATGAGCAGTTTACTCAAAGAAAATTTAAGAATCCTCAGGTAAAAAAAAAAAAAAAAAAAGAATCTTCAGGTATTTTTGCAAGTATGTTAAAAAAAAAACTTTTATGAGCCAGGTTACTGTAATAAATACATGTTTACTTTAAATTGAAATACATGACTTTAATATTCTTACAACTAATATATGGCTATGGTATAAAACAATTTTGTTGTCGTTAGGGTCCTGCAAAAAAGCAGATCCTTTCTTTCTTTTTTTAAAGATTTTTTATTTATTTATTTGACAGAGAGAGAGATCACAAGTAGGCAGAGAGGCAGGCAGAGAGAGAGAGGGAAGCAGGCTCCCTGCTGAGCAGAGAGCCCAATGCAGGGCTCAATCCCAGGACCCTGGGATCATGACCTGAGCTGAAGGCAGAGGCTTTAACCCACTGAGCCACCCAGGTGCCCCAGAAAAGCAGCTCCTTAGATGGGATTAGAGGTGAAAAAGATTAATGAGGCAAAACAGCTATGAAGGGTAGAGAAGAGAGTAATAGTAGGTAGGGAGAGCTTTCAGTCCACTTTGCAGGGCTGATAGCTAAGAAAGGAAAAGGATGATTTGCTAGGAAGATTCTGATTACAGAGTAATTTTAAGAAAATTTTAGCCAGACTAATGGGAAGTCTTGTAGCCAAAACGGTTAAAGTACTGAATAATAACTTATTAGTGGAGATGGCACTAGAACCACTGTGGTGCTCAGTCATTAGCTCTGAGCAATTGGGGAAAGTACAGCCTCTGTATGAATCTAGTTGTGTATCCAGAGGGTGGCATCTTGGGCCCTCAGTTGACTGTGCTTCCTGTTCCAGTAGATCTGAATGATGCCTTTCTATGGTTGCCGCAATTACACACACACACACACACACACACACACACACACACACACACACACACACAAAAGCTAAGACTCCTCTACTCCCCAGTTTCCCAGGCAATCAGTTTTCCTCCTTCCATCCTTCTGCCATAATAATGCCATAATAATAATGGCTCACTGTACGAAAGTTTTCCTTAACATATCTTGCAGATCTTTCCATATCCCTTCAGGTGAGTTACTTCATTCTTTTTACTTGTTGTGAATAACCCCATTGCACAAGATGCAAACATGTCCTGGTCCTCTCTTGATGAATTTTTAGGTTGTTTTTCAATCTTTGGCTATTTTGAATAATGCCAAATATATTTTCTTTTATTCGCCTTTTTTGTTTTTTTGGTTTTTTTTTGTTTTTTTTTGCCTATGTGGATATAGTCTAGAAGTAGAATTACCAGCTCACGAAGTAATTTCTTTTAAAATGAAACATTTTATTTAGAGATAATTAGATTCCTATGTAGTTGTAAGAGATAATACAGAGGACTACCCAGTTTCCACTGATAGTAATGACTTGCAAAACTACGGTCAAATATAGAAATTGGGATATTAACACTGATATAACACAGCTATCTTATTCATATTTTCCAGGTGTACTCATTTGTGTAGGTATGTGTGTGTGTATGTGAAAGTGTATGTGTTTGTGTGTGTGATGTATATAGATCCATGCAATTTAATTTTAAGTATAGGTTCATGTACTCACCAAAACAGTCAAGATACCAAATAGTTCATTTATCACAAGGAAAGAGTAACTTGCTCTAGGAGTTAGAGCTGGATCAAAGTTAGACTGAATCATCATATGTTAGTTAAAGAGCACAACCAATCTCTTTCTAATCAGTGATCTATCCATAAGCAATCAAAGCAGTATTGTCTTCCTCAGGAATTTAAGAGACAAATTATAGTCCTGAAGACACTTGGTGGTGAGAGAGAAATATTGCACAAAAATACATACATGTCAAAAATGTGAAGATTTGTGCAATTTATGTTAGAGGTTATAGGGTGCCTGGGTGGCTCGTCGATTAAGCATCTGCCTTCAGCTCAGGTCATGATCCTGGGGTCCTGGGATGGAGTCCTTCAGGGCTCCCTGTTCAGCAGGGAGCCTGCTTCTGCCTCTGCCATTCCCTGCTCCTGCTCTCTCCCTCTTGCACATGCTCTCTCTCTCTCTCTCTCTCAAATATATAAATAAAATCTTTAAAAAAATAAATTACATTAAGATGATACAGTACATTTACAACTATAAGATTCATTTGTTTCAACTTTGTTTCTAGAACTTAGGGTATTCTAAAGAATAATACCTTCAAGTATTAAGATTTCAATGTTCATTGTAAGTGTCTTAACATCAATTTCTGGTATCTTCAAATTCATGCTGATTTTTAGTTATAATTTAACCTGGTCATATAAAGATGAAGGACTGAAGCAAGAAAATAAGGGAAAAAAAGGGAATAAAGTAAGGGAGGAAGGGAAGAAGTAAGGATTAAAAAAAAGACAAAAAAAAAAAAAACCCTCTCTTTTATTTTTGAAATACATTTTTTACCCTACTACCTCCAATGCCTTTGCACAGAGTTCACAACTATTCTACTGGAATGGCAATTGCTATGCCTTTTTGGAAAAAGCATGAGGATTGCTAATTAAAAATTAATGGGTGGGGCCTGCTTCTATTATCTAGAACTAAAATATTTTTTTCAGTTTCCTCTTAGGACCACATTTGATTACAGAGGTTTCATGAGAGTTCAGCGTGGGTTCCATACCCACGCTGAACTCTGCAAGGAAGCTAATTAATGATAAGTGGACTATCTCTAGACTATTTATGGTGATATTTATGATTTGTTTCTGAATAATTGCTAGAAAAAAGCTTTATTTTTATAATTTCTTGTATTTTTCCCTTTTAAGCATATTTTATTTATAGGAGCCAAGAACTATAAAATCAAAAACATTTGATTATTCTGTAGTTTTATGATACAATATATGGCTCAATAAATTCAACAAATGCAAAGTTGATGAGAAGAAGAAAATGTGTTTTTGTTTATTTAATTTGGAAGGTAGTGATGTGGCTATAAAATTCATACTAAACTCGGAAAAAATACATTAAATCATCATTTGTTAGTTTTTTTTTATTAAATCCCAATTGTTTACTTGGTGGGGATAAGGGAAGGGAGGCAATGAGAAGTTTACAAACCTCCCTTACAAATTCAGGAAACATTGAATAAAGATTTCATTTTCATATTAGATGTGATAGTAAACCAATGTTATTTCATGACTCATCCTTATAAAAATCCTCCCATGATATGATTTTATTTTATGGATAAATTTTTATCAGTCTCAAGCCATCCATTCATCCATCAATCAATGACTTATCTCCTTAGAGATATAAGAATATGAGGTGAATATATAGCAAAAAATTGAATCATAAGAACCAAAAGAGACAAGTGAAGCTGCAACTGTTAATATAAGGCCAATTATTACATGATATAGTTTAAAGAATTTTGAAAACATTTTTGTAGTGAACTGCAAAAATGACAAATAATTGTATCCCAATGTGTTCCTGATTTGGCTAGAAGGTTTTAAAATGACTAAAACTCTTATTAGCTGCTTCTGCACTCAACAATAATGTTAGGTACTGCAAAGCATTGAAGATGAAGGAATTGCTCTGTTTTACTAAATCGTAGGCATCTCCAATGATGCAGTACAGAATGGAGAAATTAGAAACTTTTCCTAGATGAGTAGTAGACAACTTGACTAGACATGAAGGGCTCCCTGCTCATAATTACAGGACAACAGGACAATCAAGTAGTAGGCATTGGGGGAAAGTGTTTAAAAGATGATAGGGACATATTTCAATCTAGATTTGTCACTTGCTAGTCATGGAAAAAGCCTTCAGGACTATCCTGCCTCCTGATTTCTGTTGTATCTTTTTTATTATTTGATTATCTGTTTCTCTGCTAAAATGTTAATTCACCTAAGGCAGTTACTATATGTATCTGTTCATCCTTGAACAGGTCTTAGAGTACTGAAAGTAGTTGCTATATTTTTCTTCTGGGATATGAGTTATTCTAGACTTGTTTAAAAGACTTCAAATACACAGATTAAGCCCTGACTTGAAGGGAAAAAACTGCAGTTTGCAGCTTGACAGTATATAACTTCTCAGTGCATTGAGAGGCACTATGGTGTAGTGGTGTAGGTTAAACTTTCTGTATGCAAATCTCAATTATTATCCTTTAAACAGCTTAATCTTTCCATGCTTCTATTTCCTCGTGTACAACCTGCTGATTAAAAATGTAAGCCAATGGGTTAAGTACATTATCAAGTTTTACACAGTGGAGAATTACTTGTGTTGAATTGTTCTGTCACAGTCTAAATTGGTACCACCATGTTATAGGATATTTCACGAATTATACATAGTTAATCGTTAGCTGCTACATGAGTTTTACTTAACCAGTACTTCCACACCAAAATTTGGCAATCAGAATACTTCTGTGAGCCATATAAAAAATTAAATTAGAGTTATGTTCACTACTTTTGCTTTTGTATATTAAAAATAGATACTACTCAATGACCACAGTGTTATTGTACATCTCTAGCCATCAAATTTGGTACAAAATTGCCAGAAACTATCCAGTAGTGCAACTCTGCAGGACCATGACACTAAGGATTAATAGTTTCCGTATGGGTAGAATCTTAAGGTCATTTGAGTTTTTGTTACCTAAGTAATTCGTAACATCGAGCCAGTCAAAATGCATATATTTTGTTCAGGCAACAAAATCAGTAAAGCTTTATGCAATTAGAAATTTTATTGACATCAGTTACATGACCTAAGCTTCAGTGGAATCCCTTGTTGTTATCATTGGATTCTTATCAAAGAATCCCACTGATGAGAACAAGGGATTCTTTGTTCTTTTGTTCCTTTGTTCCCTTCATAAGGTTAAATAGGATTTATTGTGCTAGGTTATCAAAGCTTATCTTCATAAAATGTATATACAGCTTGATGAGTCAACTGATGTTGACAATCTGATAAGTTGCTAATATATGTAGAGTAAGTAAAGAAAAAAGTGATCACAGAGGAGTTACTGTGTTTTGAAAAAATGTGATTAATATAAAAGGAATCAATGTGTTCAGTCATATCACAGACTTCTTCAGGAAGCCTAGGTAACCAGGACTGGTTTTGATTGGCTACAAAAAGCAATTAAGGTGTTTTTGTGTCTGTGGGAAGAAAGTATCATGATCATAAAATGTATGTTGTACCTTCATGTACTTGCTACTTAGAATTCATAAATTTTCTGTGGTGCCGTGCACGATAAATAACATCATAGGTATACTCTGAACTTTTGTCTCCTTGGAGGTTTTATCAGAGAAACAGATACTAAGCAAAAGATCCTTTGACAAATAAATGTGAGGTGGCTCTCACGGCCTGAGATAATTACTAACATTTTTTGAAGGGGGTACATTATATTTTGGTATAAGACCCAGCAAAAAAAAAAAAAAGATTGATTCTTTTAGCAAATGTAGTAAATTTTTTTTCCATAAATGAGCTCAATAAACAAATGCACATAAGTGGAAAGAACACATTAGAATACAAATAGAGGTTCTGATAAAGCATTCTGAAAAATATGGGTTTTTTTTTTTAAGATTTTATTTATTTGACAGAGAGATCACAAGTAGGCAGAGAGGCAGGCAGAGAGAGAGGGGGAAGCAGGCTCCCTGCTGAGCAGAGAGCCCAATGTGGGGCTCGGTCCCAGGACCCTGAGATCATCACCTGAGCCAAAGACAGAGGCTTTAACCCACTGAGCCACCCAGGGGCTCCTGAAAAATATGTTTTAACTAAATTTTATTTTCTTGAAGGAGCATTTGTTTTAGAAAATGAAAGACCACAGTGATTGATGTGACAGTATTGGATCCATTTCATTTTAACTTTATCAGTGATGGTGATTTGATATATGGATCTGTTGTTGAACCTAAATATGTTAATAACCCCCCAAAATATCCCAAAATATTAGTAACTGTCTCACCCCAGGAGAGCCACCTCGTATTTATTTGTCAAGGGATCCTTTGCTTAGTATCTGTTTCTCTGATAAAACCTCCAAGGAGACAAAAGTTCAGAGTGTA
Organism: Potos flavus; assembly: GCA_028534135.1. Lineage (NCBI taxonomy): Eukaryota > Metazoa > Chordata > Mammalia > Carnivora > Procyonidae > Potos > Potos flavus. Next base: position 39,228,571 of record CM052892.1, on the reverse strand, counting down.
CCTATGATGTTATTTACTATGCATGGCTCCATAGAAAATCTGTAATTTAAATTCATTGGCAAAGTCTAAGTTTAAGTTAATGAAACTTAAGTATTTTCTTTGTTCAATTAACTCTATTATAACTAGCAAAATAGCCACATACACAGGAATCTGGAGTGTTCTATTTTAGTTTGTGGGTGTGTAAAACACTGTCCCCAAAGGTACCCCAGAATATAACATGCTCCACCCCAACTGTCCAAAAGACTGTCAAAACTGTCAAAAAGTTTAGTATTTTTTTCTCCCAAGATGTCAAGCCTATTTGCTTCTTCCCATCCAAAGAATGAATGCTATTTGGTGCTGAAACCCAAACTATTCAAAGGGAACTTCAGCTCACCCAAGTCTTTGCCGTTTCTGCCACCACCTTCATTTCACTCTGAATGAAACACAAGAGCATTAATTCTGTCCAAGAGCTCATCACACTGCCCCAGGATTACTTCCCAGGATGGGTGGTAGGGCTGAGCTGCTTGTTTCATTTCTGTTGGCTTTGGGGATTGAAGATTTCCTTCTCAGGCCACCCTGGATCCTTCAGGTTCTAGGAAGGAACATTTGCCCTACACCCATTATTCTTTTGTCAGCTGCCTTATACTGTCACATTGTCCTGGATTTCCTTCCTAGCAGCACATTAGGTTAGATTCAGCCACATGAACACTTCATCAGGGAGAGAGTGTGTCCTCTGTGAGGCTGTGGCTGAATGTGATTCAGAATCTGCAGTTTCATAGGCCAGAGGAAGGTGCTCCATTCACAACTTGACTTGAGGCCGAATCAACCAATGATTGTTTCATTTTTACCTCCATGGTGATTTTTCGTACTTTACTTTTTCTTGTCCCTGTGTTAGGGTCCCCTGCTTCAACCTGATAGACGGTGATAATTTAGAATGAGTGATGGGGTTCCTCATTCCTCCTTCTCAAAAGATCTCTGGGTTCCTTAGTCAAGTTTCGCAGCACTCTCCTCTTTGGGAACATTTTAGAAATACTGATCAATGCTTCTGTCAAGAGAAGAAAAAAAATCCTCACTTAGTGGATAAGATCTTATTTGTATTTGACATGGGAGAATTGTCACCGGTATACATCAGTACCAAGACTAGCAACTGCCTAAACAGGAGTGATAAAATATATCATGGCAATTCCCAAAGTAGTTCCTCATTTCTTGACTAATATTGAATAATGCAATAATAGGAAAAACACTGACCCAGTAAACACAAAATGTTTAAGGCACACAGCTTTATGTGTTATCATTACCTCAAAACTAAAATATATTCTAATTTTTTATTGCTGTATAATTAAAAAAAATCAATGAGTTTTAAAGAGACATGAAGAGGAATTTTGAAACAAATTACAAGAAAGTTTCAGACTCACCGGTCTGGCACAGATTCAGCCATTTGGACTATATTTATGAAATGAATTAGAAAATTAATGTGATTTTATTAACGCATGAAGGAATAGAATTTACAGATTAAGAAAACCTTATAAACATTATTTGAAAAGATTCTCCAGTCTATGAACTTGGTAGAAGGAGAAAGACATCATGCTCGTATTTTTAAAAATAATCCTAAAAGCTGTTCAAACAGTGTTTTCAGAAGTACAGTCAATAACTGAGAAAAATGTGACAAACAATTAAGTGATTTGCAATGCTTTAGATAGATTATTTTAGACAAGAGGAGGCCAATGTAACCTGTTCTCCCTTACAATCTATATTAGGGCTTAGAGCTCAAGTATTATTATCCTTAAGGAAATGCTCTTCCTGCTCAGGGAGTAGGGACACTGACTCACACATGCTCTTTTGAGACCTTCTCAGTCCTTATATTTAACTGAGATTTTCTGTGAAAAGCAGAAGTGCCTTTAATCATACCATAATGGTTGATAAAGATGATACTCTTTTGTATCAAGGAGAAATGGGTCATACAGATCAGGTAGGGGACCCTGACTTAGGTAGGAAAAATTCCTTCTGGGAGAGAAAAAAACCTGCACAGAGAGAATAAAATAACACAGGGACTGAAGGGATTGGATGGAATCAGAACCTTCATATTCTGCCTCACATTGACTCTGCTTATCTCCACTGCCACACACAGTCAGCCGTACCATAACACAGATAAGAATCACATCCTAAGAAATTGTGCCTGAAAGAATTCAGAACAAAACTAACTCATGATCTAGTACTGGAGGCATCTGCCACTAAATAAAGGATCGCATTTACAGAAGGGCAAAATTAATTTTAATATTTCAATTAAGAGAGAACCGGTGCTCATGTGACTAGGGGAAGGGGTGGAGGGAGAGAGAATCATAAGCAGGCTTCAGGCCCAGTGCAAAGCCTGAGGCAAGGCTCGATCTCATGACTCTGAGGTCATGACCTGAACTGAAATCTAGAATTGGATGCGTAACCGACTGAGCCACCCAGGCGCCCCTTAATTTAATATCTAATTAACTGTATGCTACCAGAATTCCGAACCACCGTCATTTATACTTGTGTTAATTTTACATGAAGTTTTAAGCAATACCTCAGATCATATGCCAACCTCAGTCAGTGAATCAAAATGAAGCATAGTAGGTAGAAATGTCTTTTTATACATGCTGAAATATCCACTGGTTGCCTTTTATTTTAGCAGTGGCTTAGCGTTATGTTTACCCTTTAATCAGATTGTGACATTCACTTAGTCCTCTGTGTCCACTAGCTTTGTTAAAACTGCGAACGTTTGCCACCAAAAGAAAGGAAATATTTTCATTTCAGTACAATTCCAGTGCCTTAAAGATTAAAAACAATCTTATCCCTGTCATTGTATTGTGAGCTCAAAATAGGAGCGCAGTTTCAGTTTGGTAAACTCTGATTGACTTATCTTTTATTGTACATGGTCTTTCTCCTTAAAAGGCCTACCTTGTTTGATAGCATTCTCACCAATTATAGCACTCCTTTGTACTAAGGCATTGTTTCCAGAAGGCCCCTGTTAAAATGCAAATACGCCATCTGGCAAGCCTTTCCCTCATTAGCTCCCACCATCACAGCAGCGCATATTATGTATTATATTAGATATGGAAGAGACACTGAGCTGATGAAGTCTGACTAAGAGAAGCCGGTTGGAAAAATCCCAAGTAGAGGGTGCTTTGGTATATGGCCTAAGGGTGATAGAGCAGAAAGAGGAGAGAGAGTAAGAGGCATGGTGGGGGGAAGTGAAGAACGTGATTCCACATTTGGCATTTCATCCACATCCTGGCTGTGAGGGATCCACAGAGACACAGAATGCCTGAGCTGGAAGAGAAATTTGAAAACATGTAATCAAACACCCTTCCCTTCCAGATGAGGAATGGGAGGTTGCAAATAGCAAAATGACTCCTCTAAGTGCCCTTGGCTACGTTCTCATTATTAGCCATTGAAATCCACAGGGCCAGCGCTCACCTCCGGCTGTAGCATTTCATGATGGGGAAAGCTGCAGAATTATTCACGTGTAATTTCTTGTGCATACTTGGTAGATTTTATTTTCTTCAATGACACTGAAATCCCCTTAAATTTTTCTTTTGTGTCTTCCCACAGCAGTTGAGAGAGTTAGGGTTGTCCCTGCCCCAGTCACTGCTGCCCAAGATCAACCTCCCAGCAGAAGTAGAGTTTAGTGAAGAATTCAGATGAAGTTAGCTCCCAGAGAGCCCTGTCCAGGAGGCCATGTGTTAAAGCATTTAGCAACATTTCTCCTGGGTTCATAATCCCAATCCCAAATCCTGACATACATGGAGAAAAGTCTAGTGTCCTGTCCTGAGAAGCACCCAGCACCCCTCTGGCTCTCCCCCGATCTGACTGCTGTCATTGTGACTGAATGGTCAAGATGGGAATATGAAATGGGTGCCTAAGTGGTCCCTAAGGACTTTGCAGAGTAGGTTTAGGAGAGGTTTTATTTTTTCAGGATCATAGGAAATTTTTTCTACTAATATTTGAGCAGAAATAGTTTATTTGTTACGGAAGAAATGGTTGTGTTTGGGGTTTGAAACAGCAACAGATAAGATTTCTCAGAAAGTATCCAGTTAACCTCTCTGGTGCCGACATGCTTTATCAGGGCGATAATGTGGATTTCCTTCAAAAGCTCTCTTTTCAAGTATTCTCTTTCATTGTTCATACTCATTTTAAGCATAAACACTTTTTTATTGATTATAAAACTGACATACTCAGTCTATAAAAGATATGGAAACTAAGAGAAATATTAAGACTGTAACAGTCTCCTGCATTACAATTTATTACAGAGAAATAAACTCGGTAAACCTCATATTCTCTCACCGTGCAGGATTGTTAGTTGTGAATTCAGCATTTCACCTCCGGGAGCTGGGAGGAAGGTGACATCCCAACGTCTCCTCAGATAAGTTGAGAACTACATTTCCCCAAATCCTCTTCTCTCTGTGAATCCAGGTTAGAGTTTCGTAAGTGAGATTTGGCTAGCAGAAGAAAATGAGAGGCCCGTTCTTTGGAGAAGTGGCAGAGAGACTCAGGGGCCCTCATGAGATTGAAAATGGCTCTCCCCAGTGGGCACTGAAGAACAGAACTACCCACTTGTCTGCTTTTGACTGAAATAATTGGTTAGAGATTTTCCAAGATTATTGAAAATCACAGAAAGTGAAACTCTTCATACCTCAAAATATAGAGTGCTTTCTGTCTCCCTGACTGAACTCTGACCATATAGTATTTAGTTTTAAAATTTTTACATATATATGTAAATCCTTATTTAATTTCTTAATGTTATATTAAATGCAATCTACCATTACATAATTTAATGTTTATATTTTATTTAATTACTTTGGCATATTCTAATTATTCTCCAGTATTTAGCATGTAAGTTTATTCTATATTCAACAGTAACAAAAATGCTGACATTTACAAAAGAAAGTACAGTTTTTGTCTATGTATTTGATTATTTCCTTAACAAATCCAGAAATAAATTCTCTGGAGCAAAGAATAGAATCACTCTTGAGGCACCTAGACGGCTCAGTTGGTTAAGTGTTGATTCTTGATTTCAGCTTAGGTCAGGATCTCAGGGTCTTAAGATTGAGCCCCATGTCGAGCCCCACCTCAGGCATCAGGCTTTGCTCTGAGCATGGAGCCTGCTTAAGATTCTCCCTGGCCCTCTGCCCCTTCCCTGCTCTCACTGTCTCTGAAAAAAAAAAAAAAGAATCATGGTAGGCATTTGATATATATTGTTGATTTTTTTGTTCAGGAAGATTGTACAGATTAAATTCTTCTTAGCAATATTTCACTGCTTTCATTATTCTACTGCATCATGAATATTAAATAATAAGCTCATTCTTGTCATACCATGTATTCTGTCTGATATGTATTTTAGGAAACATAGCCAGCCACCTCTTGTGCTTGGGGCAAAGTATATGTTCAGTAGATATGTATTGACAAAATGATAATAGAAAACCTGTCAGGGTCTTTGTAGAAATAAGAATTGGTTTTGAAAGTGATATAACATTAGTTTGCACCCAGGAGTTCCAAAAGGCAACCGAAAATATCTTTTTTGGATGGAGAGCTGAAAGCTCCCATTGATTATCTCTGTTCAGTAACAGGCTGCTGAGTGACTCTCTAATTATCAAGCCAATTGGCAAGAATTTCAAGAAAAGCAGCTTGTTCTTTGGGAATTAAAATGGGGAATACAGTAAGGAACACCAGATGCCACTGGTAGCCACTGAGGCATGAATGCCATGCAATCTTCATGTAGATCGTTAAGATAAAAGCCCAGTGTAAGTGTCACCTATAGATTTTAGGTTAAATATTCAATCTGAGTTCTTTAAGTAGTTGTGTAAGACCCTGAGCAAGAGTCTGGGCACTCTGACGAAGAAAACCGTCATGATTGTTCCTGTAGCTCTGGTCTACTGCCTGAGTGTAGAAAAGATCAATATCCTGAAAATATTCAACATTCATGGTGGTGATTCGGAAGTTTAAAATCAAAGTAGAAACGGAGGGCAGCTATATGCCAAGAAAGAGGTCCCTTTAAAACTATCTTCAGAACAGGCTCACAAGTACACGAGAATTCTTCTAGGAAAGGAAAAAAAAATCAAGCAAATTATTGGCTTTCAGTACAGAACAGGCTTTTTGAGCTTTGAACAAGTTGAATGCAGAATGACAAATGGAGGTAAGACATATAACTAGAAACTGTAAATTTCTGGGTTGTAAACTTCCTGTCACTTATTTTAAATACTTTCACACAAAAACTTAGGACCCCACTCAGATATTGTAAACATAAAGCATTATATATATAAATAAGAAAATACTAGAGTAGATTTGAATTAATTGTATACCAAATAAAGTTATATTCTGGTAACTTTGTATCTCCTACCCACTATTTCTTCTTGCTTCTCCCTTGATGCTGATCTCATACACCTTATTCTGTATCAGAACTCTGAATTTTGCAGAGCCAAGTTCTTGGTCTAAGTGCTCACATTTTTCCTATGGAAAGCGGGCCATAAATTGTGACTCATAGCCTCCCTCAATCATCTGATAGATGGAGGCCTATAACAAAATAAGACAGTGTCTTGTGTTTTTTCACCCAATTTCTGTTGAAGTTCTCTTACCTTTTTGCTTTCTCTTCATGCACAGGAAGTTAGATAGACACTGATGAGTCATCTTTCTCAAACCAGTTTATTTTCTAGCTTATATTGCTTTTTTTTTTTTTTTGAAGAGGAGAAAGACTATTCATTCTTCAGACCATTTAGCTTTGATTTAATTTTAGTTTTGAGCTGTCTTTGTTGAGTTTATTTTAAGGTGAATTCAAATTCCTCACCTGATAACCATGTTTCCCTTAGCACCATCAGATTTTCAGACTGCTTTCTGAGAGAATTTTGAATTTACCTTAGCAAGATAAATCCTTAGAATTTCTTTGTAATATAGATATATCTCATTTAGCACCATAATTTAAAATGAAATTTAAAAATTATGCAGAAATATACCATCACCCCAGAGTAAGCTACATCATCTTCAGACTGGTGCAAAATGAAAATGTGGGACCTCTTGCTGGACAATTACTAAAATGGCAGACAGCAACACCAGCACACCATTAGGCCAAGCTGGGCCCTTCTAAGTGTGAGGTCCTGTGGGACTGTGCAGTTTGCATACCAGGAAGCTGGCCCTGCCATTACCTATAAAAGAACTCTTGAAATAGACAATAAAGTTAACGCCTTTGAATGTGAAGGAGGCGATAGGCAAATTTCAGGGAAATTGAAGCCAAAATTGGATTCCCTGTTCCATTCAGATAAATGGTCTGGGTTCGAGAGATAGTAAGCCAAAAATTTCAGTGTGTTCTACAGGTTTGCCATCACAAATTACTGGTCACTGTAGATCAGGATTTCTCAACCATGGCAGTATTGATATTTGGACTAGATGATTCTTTGTTGCGGGGACTGTCCTAAACATTATAGGATATTTAGCAGCATTTCCTGGCCTCTATCCAGCAGTACCTGTCCCCCCCAACCAAAGTAGTGACAATCAGAAATGACATTGTCAAGTATTCCCTGGAGAGTAAAAATCACTGAACCACTGTTTTAGATACTAGCTCATTTTTGGACTTTACTGTTGACAAAGAGTCTCTCCTGAAGCAAACATTAGTCGGGCTTCCCTGAATCCTCTTACTGACTAGATCTCACCCCTGGGCCCTCTCCTTTGGTCCCTTTAGTCCAGTTTTAGCAAGAATTCTGCTGGCTCAGTTTAGTGAAAATCCTTCATCCTTAATATGTGATGAAATCACTCACCTTTCACCCTTGGTATCTAACGTACTCTTGATACCTGTTCAAATTCCTAATTCTCCACCTTCAATATCGTATTGCCCTGGTCTACCTTCAGCAAAAATCCTGTCAAGTTGGGTTAGCAGAGTCTCTCTAACCCCTCATGTTTCCTCTCAATAATTTTCCATCCACTGACTTCCACCCTACTTGTTGGCTTTAAAACTCTACTTGTCTTTACTGTATTCGGAGTGACGCTCTCTCCCCAGGTGCAAAATCTCTTCACAGTAGTCCCCTGAATAAAGTCTTCCTTACTGTTCTTTAACGAGTGACTTGAATATTTTTTTTTTCTCTAGTACTGTTCACAAGCATCTCTAGGGCTGTTTGTTAAAAATTCAAATTCTCCAGGGTTCAACTTCAGACATTCATAGTGTAGATCTTGAGTGGCCCACAAATGAGCAATTAATAAGGTCACGAGGTGACTCTGAGATAGGTAATCCAACTTTACCCTTAGAAAAATACTGATATATAGAGGAATCAATGCAAATGGAGCCCTACCATCAGATGAGTAGAGCTTAATGATAGTTAGATGCTATTGTTATATTTACTTAGGACAGCACACACACATATGGCCTCTAGATTGATGTTCAAGTCTCCAATTCAATTTGCTTTTGTAGACACAGACACAATCTGCTTTGCAATTAGGTAAGCACCCATCTGGCAGAGAGAAAATTTGGAGGCTGTTAAATAAAACAGGTAAAGATTTTTCTTTGTCAGCAAGGCTGCCTGAAATAATGATCAGCTAATGAAAGTACTATGGGACTGAGCATTTGTGATTCTTTCAGGGTGAATTGGAATGGATGGCCCCATTGAAACAATATCTGATGTCAGATTATTAATGGTACCCCTTTTTCTGACTAAGCTTAATTAGTTAAATATTTTTTTGAACATAAGCAAGGTCAACTACTTGAAGGAAACATCAACAAATTCACCCGATGACATACTTTATAGAACTAAGATTTTAGAAATTAGTTAATTCCCATATGATGGACAGAATTTTAAAACTTGCTTCCAGATGTTTTAGATTTCATACTAAGGCATGTTCAAAAGGTTAATGGAGAACAAAAACAACAGGGAGTCCCTTTCTTTTTTGGGTATTCTCCCTACTTTTTCTGTGAATCTACAAGTCTCTCTCAGTATATTTCTGCTTCAGGGACTCTATCTCCAGGTTCTGCCTTCTGATTCTGCTGTTTTGCATGTCCTCATTTAGGAAGACAGGGATCAAATCTGGTTAGTGTCAGTTAATGAATAAATCAAATCTCAAAAATTTTAGTATTTTTTTTCCTCTGGATTCCTTGACACTTTCCTCAAAAATTTTAGTATTAACTTTAGTTTCTTTCCTAATTACCACCAGTGACCAGCCTGTCACATTTAGTCTCATATTTAGCTATGGCTTCAAAGAACCCAAGTCAAAGTCTCTGATAAACTTCTACTCTCATCTTGCACTCACATGGAAGGCCAGAAATGTTTAAACCAGGATTGTTACAATTTCTTTTCAAATAGCCTTTCTAAAGGAGATGCACCGTTGATGAAACTGAAGATCAGTTAGTTGAAAAGAAGAAGTAAATCAGGTATGCAGAATATTGTCATTTTCACTGCATAAAGGTATAGACTTGCAGAATCTTTAGAAATTGTTTCCTTTGAAAAGAAAAATCTATCTGGGTTTTAAAATTAGCAATTTCTTTGCACACATCAATCAATGTCAGATGGTTTTCATTATCTTTCATTGGTTTCTTTCAAGGCATCTGCATATTGGTCAAGGTTCATTTCCCTCAATGCCATGAATGTTGCCCATTGAACAAAGTATTACCGGCAAAAGATACATAAATATATAATTTACGAAACATAAGATGACAAAATCTGGACATAAGGAGATCTAACTTCAATTCAAAACATTTGTTGTTATTTTTTGCATTTTATTAATATGCCGAAGAGTCTCAATAATTGTGGGTTAAATTCATTTTAAAACTCCCTCCAGTTATGAGTACTAATCAGAATAAGAATATCTCAGTGAAGACATTCTCAGAGAATCTGAAATATACATACCATTCAGAATGAATAAAAGTGTGCAGGGAAATCTATGAATATGTGCACAAACATGGATTTTATGAACATGCATTTCAACTTTCCATACTTCACTGCAGCAGTAAAGAATTGAAAGTAATGCCCAAAGTGAGAAAAAAATGTAGATTTGGGGACATTGCAAGACTGTCTTGATACAGATAAATTCTTAACAACACACTTTACATTGTTTCAGGTGGAACTTAATATGTAGGCTTGCTTAAAACTTTTCTGGATCATAGAGAAAAAAATGCTAACAATTTGGGAAAGGATTTGTACCTAGAATAAGTTTGATAAAGGACCTAGTCTGACCATTAAGAGAGATGTCTTCCCATGTAAGTCCCTAGACCTAAGACAAGGCAGAAATTTGGATGGGAGAGAAAATCCTATATATGCACTGCTACCTTTCCCACTCTTGGATTGGGTAAATCATTCTCATAGATCCTAATGGCCCTGGATATGTCCCAGTTATGATGAATTCAGTTTCTCCTGCTTCCTAATGGTACAGCTTCAAGGGCATTTTCTCTTGGAGATCCAGGTTCTTGTCCATTGAAAGCTCTTTGTCAGAGCACCCCACGGTAGAACTTTTCTAAGGCCATGTGGCCCATATTCCTTATTTTTCAATTATATTTTTTAACTCTTCTGACTTACATCATGCTATATTCTCAGAAGATCTTAATGGATAGATATCTAATTTATCTAATATTTTATAAGGTTTCATTTGCCTATCACTTTCACATTAAGGAATCCCTTTCATATATATTTGTCTTAGTTTTTCATCACAGTAGCCTCGTGAGGTAGATAGGGCAGTTATTATTTTCATTCCACAGATTGTGAATTTTATCTTGGAACTACTGTCACTTTCCTGAGAATATACACAGAGTAAATGACAGAAAATGGGCTTAGCCTAGGTCTATGGATTCCCAATACAGTGCTCTTTCCATTATTCTAAGCTGCCGGCTCGTGCCACCCGTATCTCAGGGACACAGGCAGAGTGATCACACCTGAGAGAATAGAGAATAGCCTACGTGATTAATAAAGAACTTCACAATTCCTCGAAAGAGGGAGAAAGAATAAAAGTGAAGGCTCTGAAATGAGGCAATTAAATGGTTAATTTTGTAATAGAATGCCTTTTTATGACTTTTATTTTAAGCCCTATTCAATATCCAATCTGCATAAATGCAAATTTGTCATTTATTCTGGAATTAGCCTTCTCTTTAAGTTCCTCATTTGTACTAAGAAAAGTGATATTGGCTGAAGTTGCCTAGGAATAGGGTTTGATTTTTATTTTAGAATCAAGCTCTAAAAGGGACAAAAATAATGGTAGTTACCGTCATTAAATTATATTACAGTCAGCATTCTGATTTGTTACTATGGCCATATGATAAGAGATTTTGGTACTAAGAAGTGGAGTACTGCTGGAACAAATACCAAAAAGTGTGAAAGTGGCCTTTGAATTGCTAATGGGTAGAGGCTGAAAGACTTCTGAGCAGCAAGATGTAAGAAGTCTACATTGACTCTAACAGATTGTAGAAATATGGATGCTAATCACTCAGCCAGTTAGGGCTCAAAAGAAAGCGAGGAGAGTGGCAGAGAAAGCCTATATTATTTAAGACAATACGCACATTATTATCAGAATGTTAGTAGAAATACGCCTATTAAAGGCACTTTTGGTGAGGGATCAGAAGGAAACAAGGAACATGCTATTGGAAACTAGAGGAAAGGCAAATATTTTTATATAGTGGTAGAAAACTTAGCGTAATTGTGTCCTACCGTTTTGTAGAAGTCAGAATTTTAAAGTGATGAATTTAGATATTTGGCTGAGGAGATCTATAAGCAAAGTGATGAAGGTGTGTACCAGTTTTGCCTTGCTGTTTACAGTAAAATGCAAGAGGAAAGAGATAAATTGAATGAGTATTATTAAACAAAAATAAGCCAGGATTTGATGAATTGGAATATTCTCAGTCTGTACAGATTGCAAAGAACACTAAAATTAAGGAGATTAATGGCTAGGATATCCTGCCCTGAAAAGATAGTCAAGAGTGTGATTGGACAGCTAGTTGCTAGTGCCTTGACAGAATCAGAAGTTGAGAGTATAGCCTCACACAGAGGATTTTTTTGAAGAGAATTGACATGTGACTTATGGATCCACTCAACCATCTTAGCTGAAGCCAAGAGTAGAGGTAGGGTGTGAATTATCATTTATATTTACTAATTCAGTGCCTGACATGACTATATTTTTCTGTGTATTTTCTATATAGCCTTGAGCAAAATTAGACTGAGATGATTATTTTTTTAGGAAAACTATCAAGTATGCTTATCATCACATCATATGAAGAATATATATTTTTTAAAGATTGTATTTATTTATTTGACACAGAGAGAAATCGCAAGTAGGCAGAGAGGCAGGCCGGGGGGGGGGGGTTGGGGGGGGAGGGCAGAAGCAGACTCCCCGCTGAGCAGAGAGCCCAACGCGGGGCTTGATCCCAGGACCCTGAGATCATGACCTGAGCCGAAGGCAGAGGCTTTAACCCACTGAGCCACCCAGGAGCCCCTGAAGAATACATGTTGTTAAGATGATTTATCTCTACTGATGTTGACCTTGATCACCTCGCTAAAGTGGTGGTTATCAGATTTCTCCACTATAAACTTACTCTTTTTATCCACTTTTTCCATACTTATTGGAAGGAAGATACAATGCACAGCACACACTTAAGAAGTGGTAACTTAGATATTTGTCTCTCTTATTTTTAAAAATTTAAATGTATTTATATCAGTTTGAACTATGGATATTTATATTTAAGATTCAAACCCAGTGCTTCATTTTTTATTGTCCGTATTTTGCCATCGTTTATACTTTCAGTTGGCTCCTGTGTTTCTTCTGCATAGCTCTTTCACTGTGGTGTATTTGAGCACTTCCTTACTTTCTAGCATTATGCATATTTCAGGCTTATCTTATGTTTTTCTAGAATCAGTCATTTGTCCAAGAAGCCCTGATTTTTGTTTTTAGGGAATATATTAGAAACCAAGATCTGCATTCTAGATGGGCTTATGGCTACCGAGGTGTCATTGCTTTTAGGTTCTCTCAGTTGCTAGCACAAGAATATATACTATCCCATGTATATGCATACATTAGTTTGCTAGGACTGCCATAACAAAGTACAACTGACTGGGTGGTTTAAACTACAAAAATTTATTTTTTCATAGTCCTAAAGGCTACAGCCCATGATCAAGATGTTGGCAAGGTTGATCTCTTCTGAGGCCTCTCTTTTTGGCTTGTAGACTGCCGCCTTCCTCTGTCTTCACATGGTCTTTTGCTTCCCGAAATTTCTGTGTTGTAACATTCTCTTTTTATAAAGACACCGGTCATGTTGGATTAAGGACTATTTTAATAGCCCTATTTAACCTAATTGCCTCTTTGAAGGCCCCGTCTCCAAATCTAATAACATTCTGAGTTGGTGGAGGTTAGTACTTGGACACATGAATTTGGGAGGACACAATTCAGCTCATAATACACATACCTATAAATATTTCTATATGTATCCAGGTGCTTCTGTATTAAGGCAAAAATGATTTTATACTGATGCCTCCAATTGTAGTCCATGTGGATTATTCTATTTTTTTCCACTATGGTCTATAAACTTCTACTGCAACAAGGAGTAATCTGGCTCCTACCATCTATTTACTTTTTTAAAAAATTCCAGTGTACATTTATAGTAGTTTTAGAACTGTTGACTAATATCCCTGTAAGAAACAACTTTGACAAGTATAATACAGTGCTGACATACAGTTAATTTTGCTTTTCATCTTATAAAACCCATTCATTTCCAAAGTTTCTTAGGTCAACAACCCCTATCCCCCTCAGTGAGGTTATTTTATATATTTGAATAAAGTTGGATTCCTTTGTCACATTTGTTGGAACTCTACTTTATCCTTGAATTCCTCAGCCCTAGATGCTTGTTTTAAATATATATACAGTAAGACTAACTTATTTTGCTATGGATATTGAAAAGGGTCATGTATTTACCATTATAGCATAATTCAGAGTAGTCTCACTACCCTAAAAAAATCTCCTGTATTTCAATTACTTATCTATTCCTTCCTAATCCTTAGCAACCACTAAACTGTTTACATTTTCTTTTGTTTTGTCTTTTTTTCAAATAGTCATATAAATGGACTCATACAGTATGTAGCCTCTTTAGACTGTCTTCTTTTACTCAGCAAAATAAATTCAATATATATTTATTCTATAGCTGAGTAGTATTTCATTGTATGGTTGTGCCACAGTTTGTACGTTTAGCAATTGATTAACATTCTTGGTTGCTTCCAGTTTTGGTGATTATTAATAGACATGCTATAAATGCTAACTTGAGGATTTTTATGAATTTTCAGCTCAGTTGAGTACACTCAGTGTGGAGTTGTGCTACTTGCTGAATATGTCCATTCCAGTTACACATTCAGGAACTGGAGAAATAACCACAGGATGGATTTGCAGATCCACTGGACCCATTGTGAGATGAACCTAGGCTAAAATTCCATTGATCACCTGACCTCCATAAACCCCTACTCTGACTGATAAACTACAGTTATGTTTTGGGTCTACTAGAATTAGTATCAGTTCAGAATCAGTGTCTAATAATCCTTGAAAAGGTTGATTATTTCCTTTCATCAAATGTGCGGTTGCCCTGGGCAAAGGCTATAGGTCCCTATGGGAAAGACTGGGAGAAAAATTAACAGTATATAATTTTGGTAGAGTAATGTGATTGTTCTCAAGAGTACACAACCTATCCTTCATTCAAGGGTTTCTATGTCTTTAATTGACTCAAGTCTGAGAATTGATTTAGGGGACATTCATTATTCTGTGTTAAATAGTAATAATAATTATACATATATACACACACATACACACATACACACACACACACACACACACACACATACATACATACATACATACATACATACACATACATACATACATGCCCTGGATTCCTGACATAGAGCTCCTAGGACTTGCAATTCCTAAGTGATAGAAGAGTGTGACAGAGAGCTTAAAACCCTTGGAATTTCCTCAGATTTCTTTTCTAAATTTAAGGGTAAGTTGCTCCATCAGGCTTTTCCTACAACCAAGAAAGAGGCACAATACCTAGTGGGCCTCCTTGCTGTTTGAAATCAACATCCTGCTCATCTGGGCATGTTGCTCTGGTCGATTTACTGAATGACTCAAAAAAGCTGCTAGTTTTGAGTGGCATTTAGAACCAGAGAAGGCCTCATGATGGATCTAGGCTGCAGTGTAAGTGGTGATGCCACTTGGTTCATATGACCCAGCAGGTCCAGAGGTGCTCAGAATACCAGTGGGAGGTAAGAATGCTAATTGCTGCATTTGGCAGGCCGCTAGAGGTGAATTGCAGCATGGATCCTAGGGTTTTGGAGGAAAGTCCTACCATCATTTACAGATAAGTCCTTTAATTTTAAGAAACAGCTTTGGGCCTGCTATTGGGCCATAGTAGACACTGGACACTTAACCATGGGCAACAAAGTTATGTGACCTAAATTGCCCATCCTGAACTGGGTGTCACCTGACCCACCACACCACAAATTTCGGTGTGTGGAGCAGCAGTCCATCATCAGATGGAAGTGGTATGTGCATCATCCGCCAAGTAGACCCTGAAGACACAAGTAAGTAACATGAAGTAGTTCAAATGCTCATGGCCCCTAATCCTGCCACATTGTCTTCTTCTATTCTGCACCTGTGGCTTCATGGGAAGTTTCCTATGATCAGCTGACAGAGGAAGAAAAGACTTAGGTCTGGTTTACACATAGGTCTGTATGATCCACAGGCACTACTCAAAAATGGACAGCTATAGCACTACCACACCTTTCTGGATATGTGCATAATTCATATGCACAAAGGAATATACATATGGTACATTCATGCTTGTATAATCTGCATTATCAACACATAGAGTACTTATATATTTGAACTAGGTGTAAATGATATCCAAATATTTCTCTTACAATTTTACATATTGGATGCCTGAAAATGTTTCCAAGGTTAATGCCTACCTCCATACATCCAAATCCTGTTTTTCCTCAACAACTTACACATTTTGTGGAGACCTTGCATACGCTTATATTAGCCCTGGCCTTACCATATTTTTCATATTTCTGGGTGAGTCAGAATAGTGAGTAAGTAGTAATATTCTTGGAAACCATTCCTTCATCTGGGTGGCTAGCAATAACATCATTATTCACGAAGGTCACTGCCCATCACGTAAAAGTATTCTACATTAAATATTTCTATAACTCAACTTTCCCATATCCAAGTCCTAAAAGTGCTGATGGTTATTTTCAAAACCTCTAAACAAACACAAAAATGGATGTGTGCAAGCATATATTTTTAAATGAAAATGACTAGTAGCCTGAGCCATGGTTAAAATATTTTACTTTTTGATCTGTCTGTCTTCTGTCTATGAGAATATGCTTCCAGGGTTCCTCCCAAGACCTTGGAAGGGGCTCATTGAAAGTGAGGAGTCTGAATATTAATCTCCATTAGCTTTATGGTACATCTACCTGTGCTACATAGGAGATGTGAGTTATATTTTTAAGGATGAAATGAATTGGCCAGAACTAACGGGGAAAAAATGTTTTAAGCAATGGCGCCAACCTTCTTTGGAGACATGAAAGAAGTTCACATATGGGAAAATGTGAATGTCTGTGTGAAAAAATGGAAGAAAATTTTAGAAATGTAGAATTGTTTAAGTAGTCATTAGGGGTATTACTATTATAGACTCATTTATAAATGTTACTTGTTTTTGTTTTGTTTTTTTTTGACTCCTCACCAGTGCCCCCAAATGATAAAATGTTATCATGCTTTTTTAAAAACCAAACTTTGAAAGAAGAATAATATGAAAATTTCACAAAATATAATGATTCAGAATTGCTATTAGTATTCAAAGATTCTAAGTTTAACATGGCTTTTTTCTACAGCAGTGAGCTTTTATCCTGTGTGGTTCATATGGGAAGTCAATCCAGCTTTTGAAGCTGGATTTCCCTTGTTGACAATTTATCAACAGAGTATTCCCGAAATATCACTTAACTCATCTCCTGATGCCCTGCATGAATCATAGGTCCGGAAAAGTAGCATCAGCACACTTTACTAATGGGATCAAATGACTAAAATAATGGTGCAACCCCAAGATTGCATCTAATTGAATTTAGAATTTGTTATGCTCAGTCTAGAACAAAGTTTTCCAAATATCTGTATATGAGTTATCATTTGCTTTTTTTTCTGTCTTTACATGGAGATAACTGTTAATGTGCTCTTGTATTCTCCTACCCCACTATTTCTGGACTTTGAAGTTTGAATTAAATTTTTGAATAATAATAATCTTCTAGTTATAGACAGTATCAAGCCCTGTATATAATTTAATCCTGGTGAGTAAGAGGAAACACAGGTGGATCAGTGCATTATATTGTTACTTTCGTTGAACTGTAAAATGTCATAGTTTCAAGCAACCAAAATTAGACCTGCCTGCTGGATTCTATTCTGGGTAAGCTGGTTTCAGAGAAAGCAACAAGATATTTCTCCTGGATCAAAGCTAACAGATGAAATAATGACTGTAGTTATCCACTAGAATTGAGCAGCATTTATTTCAAGAGAGGTTTTAGCAATTTAAATTTGTTGCATAATCTGTAAAAAGTATAAATATGTGGAGAAAATGTAGGAAATAGCGTATCAGTTTTCAGACTCCTAATTCCTAAGCATAATTTCTTATGTGATTTTACCATGCTGATAAAACTGATTTCTTTTCTGGTGCTTGTCAGCTTATTTATTGGCATATGCCAGTTAATCAAAAATTAATGGTGAAAAATAGGAAAGAGATATTTGATTCTGGCATATGGTAATGATTTCAACTCCCATTTAGCCAAATATTTTATGTTTGTAAAATAACGCAAGTACTTCCTTCTTTCTCTCCCTAAACATACATACACACGTACATGCACGCTCATTTACTTGTTATTTGAGAATATAATCTAATTGATATATGGAAAATATTTTTCTTAATGTTTGTAGCACTTTTAACCTCTCTATATAATAATATTTCAAACTCTTTGGGGAGATTAAAATATTCAATTAGTAGACTCTTGTAAATACTCAGCTTGAAACATGCAGTCTTAATGGAATTTGGTTTTTTTGCTTTCCCCTTCCCTGCCACCAGTGTATCTCACTGGAATGAGACCTGATATAGTAAATGAAATTACTGGATCCATTTCCTGAATATGACTGTACAGAATTCCCATAGTATTGAAAATAGTCATTGCAGTATTGCTTATTTCGAAGACTTTTCTGAAAGTTACAAATTATGTAGAGTTTTGATAAAATGTGGCATGATATCATGGTATTACTGTAAAGTTATTTTTCATCTGTTTTGAAAAACATTTAGTGATTGAAGATCCCTCATTTTTATCCCCCCATTGAACAGAATTGGGCAAGGCAATGAACAAAATGAATGGAAGTAAATACAGTTAGTTTTTACTCATTATGTCAAGTGACAAAGGTATTTAATATTTAAAATGCACTAGCATGGCAGAGATTATTTTCAATAAATTATGAGTGAAAATGACTTCATTAGAAAGCCAGTAATATAACCCTTCTAATGAGATAGACCTTAGAGATGTCCATGTCCATATTTTTTGAAGGGCTTCAATAAAAGAATGGTATGTAATGTCACTGAATTTAGAATGCATGTGTATTATTTAAAAGCGTATATACCCCTGAAACAGATAATACATTTTATGTTAATTTAAAAAATAAAATAACATAAATTAAAATAAAAAGCATGTTAATTGCATTGGCTATATTAGTAGCTACATCTATTGATTATTACTATATGCCTTCTACCATTCTTTCTTGTAGCTATTATCTCATTTAATCCTCAACAATAATCATAGATGGTGTTAATAATTTATTATGAATTTGAGGAAATTAGGCATAGAGGTATTTATTGGGCACTTGCTGAGTACCCTGCTTCCTTCTTCCTCCAAATATACAAACATTAAGATTGCTTTTTCTTTTAATGGCACTGTATTGAGGTATAGAAGTACATAAACTCATTTCCCCTTCATAATTTTCATTGGTTTCTGGAATGCAATATTAAAGTGCAAGCTTCTGCCACCAGGTACATTTACAGCATGTATGGTACACGTCTAACACTAGATACTCAAGGCAAATGAACTTCATGATCTCAAAATTAGGTCTTCCTTGTTCTCCCTTGTAGCTCCCAGCTTCATCACAATGGTTACCCTAATATGGGATAGTCCTATTTTCTCATGCATGTGTGTCTGTGTGGCTGTGTGTATGTATGTGTTTTAAAGATATCCAATATCCAAGGTTCTACATTCACATTTCTACTAGAGCTCAAAATTATAATTAGGATTTGGAATCTCCTTGTTATTGTTCACTTTGCATTTTTTGTAGTTCCAAAAAGTGGTTAATTTATACTGTAAATTCAATGTCAGCTAAAAAAAAAAAAAAGCTTTGTGACTTTTTAAAACCAGTTTTGACTTTAAACAATATTTTCCCAGCTTCTGAGGAATATATTAAAACACAATTTCTGTTCTTATAGTCCTTACTAACTCTTCAAATGTTTTTGAAAAGTATGCTGACAGGTGATTTGTCAAACTGAACCAACTGCTCCAACTGTTTAATCTAAATGATAAGTGATTGCTTTGTTTTGAATGCATTTTAAATAAATACTTGAGTAAGTTTCGGAGACACATACGACCATTTATTGTGATATGTTATCTCAACTCACATGTGTGTGTTTTGTACACAGACAGGGTTCCTTGACACCAAAAAATTCACTGAATTTTTATTCGTTCCAAATGTATTCCCCATTAAAGTTGCAAAGTACAAGAAATAGGAGGCAGTTTGATAATATACTTACTATTTTAAACCTAATTGTTATGCAAAAATATATAAAATATGGTCAATCAATTTGGAACCGGGTTTTGACAGTTCTGTATATTCATATACTCATAAAGGGAAAAAGCTATTGTTTCAGTTTTTCAACAGGAGTCCTGGGAATCCTAGGGAGTCAACAAGTGGGGTTCTGAATTGTATACAACAGTATTAGGTTGTTCTCATGTTGAGTGTGTGTGTTTTCCTTGACAGTGGTCTTAAAACTCCATATTTTCATGGAATTCATAAACCCAAACCACTATGAACCTCACCAATAAAAGTTGCATGCTTTAAAAATTATTTTATTTATTTCAGAATCATGGTGAGTAGTATCACTAGTCAGTGAAACAGTCTGCAAAACATTGCCTCACTAATGTTCCCTGTCCATAGTCAGAATGTTCTTTTAGTAAGTATGAGGTAAAACCTGTAAACTTTGTGACATCTCTGAAATTAGTTCATAGCTAGATTGATGCAAACCAGTGAAGATGTTCACAGGGCACATAGTAGAACATAATAAAGTTCATTGATTCAGTTATTTTTAAGTTACATTCTATTACCATTAATTTACTTTGACATCTCTCTCAGAGCCAGATCTTTATTTTGATATGAGACTTTATTTTTCCAGTTATGATACCCTTTGCC
The DNA here is from genome assembly GCA_028534135.1 of Potos flavus. Lineage (NCBI taxonomy): Eukaryota > Metazoa > Chordata > Mammalia > Carnivora > Procyonidae > Potos > Potos flavus. The sequence goes on along the minus strand of CM052892.1, from coordinate 39,208,120 downwards.
TTGACTGGGTATCTTAAGGCCTTGCTCTAATTATGTTACTTTATTTCACTTTTACACTGCAAAGTAACACAAACTTTCATTTATCTTATTTAGTTTCTATTATATCCAGGTGCTATTGTTGCTTTCCTCTACTGAAATCATTATGTTCATGTTCCAAATCCCTTTATCTATTGTATTTGCCTTTTTATAACTTTTCTCATTTGTCAATAATCTACCACCCCCAGAATCACCAATTCTCAGGGAGTTTAAGCTGAGCATGTAACAATTGTGATATTAACAGGAGAGAAGCATTATCCTTTTTGACATGTTCTGAATAGAGGAAAGAATGTGAAATATGGAGAAAGATTTTTTCAGGAGGATTTTCCTTTAGCTGTGTGGCCCTAAGTATCTCTCCTCTGTGAGCTTCCATTTTCACAACTGTAAACAGGATTTCACATAATTATTGAGAGAGTAAAAATGTGAAAATATATCTGAAAATATATAAGTTCCCAAACTGTACATTCCTGTTCAAATGTTAAAACACTGTCATTACAGTTAGGCTTAGCTCACTGAGATTCTGATTCTTTCCAAGGGCTCGGGGGTTTTAGACTGTTTTTGATGACTTCACCCTGGAGGAAACAGCTTGCCTAAGGCCTGACATGGAGGCCTGCTGCATTGCAAGCTCCCTCTGCTCATTTTTGGCAGGTTGTGCTGATTTATTGAGCTATTTGATTTATTTAATGTACCATGCCTTTGACTGCATATACTCTATAGCAGTTCCTAAAAATGCAAACAAACACATCATATGCTCTTTAATTACTCCCATCCCCCTTATTATCAATCACTGCCAATATCAATGGGACAGCTGTGATTCATGCTATAAAATTAAGGTCAGAAAACTTGCCTTTGCAGGAATGAATAGTAGCAGCTCTGTTTATACTCCTTCACTTAATGTTTTAATTCAAAAACTAGTTCTCAGGAAAATGATATTCGGCGTCAGTCTTAAGATAAAAATAGAGTGGGGGGGAAAGTATAATTGGGCAAAGAGGAAGGAAAAAAAGTGGGAGTAAAAGAAGAAAAAGTTGTTGAGGGAAGTGAAGAAAGAAAAAAATAATGACGATAATATGGTAGCTTTTTAGGGTACTCATCCTGATTTATGAAAGAATGTAATATTCAACACACATTCAACACTTGTAAAAGTCCAAGCGGGCCAGTGTTTGATCCTAAATCAATACCGTTCAAGTTCATGAATCTTATTCCATTTTCTTCATCTCTTTTGTTGTTGATCCCTTATCTATTTTCTATTTTCTTTTTATTAACCCTAATCCTCCTGAGTTTAGTACATCTCTATACATGTACTTTTTTTTTTTTTTTAAGCATTTTCTTTATTTGAGAGAGAGCGAGCGTGAGAGAGATCATGAGCAGGGGGAGTGGGAGACGGAGAAGCAGACTCCTTGCTGATCAGGGAGCCCAATGCAGGGCTGGATCTCAGGACCCTGGGATCATGACCTGAGCTGAAGGCAGACGCTTAACCAACTGAGCCACCCAGGCGCTCCTATACATGTACTTTTGATAATAGAGCAAATGTGACCAGTCTCTGTGATCTCCTCAATGGTTATTATTATTGCAGGAAGCTTTCTGATCTTGATCTTGATCTTTTTCCACATTCACAGAAAACATTCAAGTTGAAGGAAGGGACTAATAGTTAAGATAATGGAAATGCAACCAGTTTTCTGAAAGTATTTTGTAAGCGCTATAGAATTTCAATTCTGTCCTAGTTTTCTATAGTTGTATGGATGAAAAGATTATAGTATAAATAGACATCTAGCATGTATATTTAAGTGATAGTAATGTATAATTCATTTAATTACATATGGTCATATGCACTTTAAAATTCATACAATGTTGAATATGCTCAATAACTTAGGACAGAATAGTATTTTTCTGCTATTGGGAAGAAGACAGAACTTAGCCTATATGTTAAACCTAGCAATGCTAGGTAAATACATACCTGGTAACAATGGCATTTGCCTCTGAGATTTTCTGAGCTATGTTGCTAGGTAGACCCTCCTGAAAAAACTCAGCATTTAAGGATTCTCTGTAATTGTCCGCAGGCTCTAGAATGCCTTCAAAATATATTTCTTCTCTAATTTAATCTGTCAGTTCAGCCTATTACATAGTATGGTTAATCTTTTAGAATAGTGCTTTTCAAGCTTTAATGTATATTCAATTATAATGTATGACAATAAGAGGTATTTAAGCAATACTTGTTGATTTAATAAAATAATTTTTCCATTTATTTATTGAGAATGCTATAGGAAATTTTGCTAATCAGAGTGTAAAATAATTTTCAAATAGTCAAAATAACTGCCATAAATATGGAAACCAGTAATTACTGATAAGTTATATGGCCCACTGCTTATGTGTTTTTCATTTAAAGATCTAACAGGGGAGCCTGGGTGGTTCAATCAGTTAAGCGTCTGCCTTTGGCTCGGGTTGTGGTCTTGGGATCCTGGAATTGAGCCCCATGTCAGGCTCCCTGGTCAACAGGGAGCCTGCTTCTCTCTTTCTCTCTCTTCCTCTGCATGCTCTCACTCTCTCCCTCTCAAATAAAATCTTTAAAGAATAAAAAATAAATACTACAACAACTTTTTTTTAAAGATTTTATTTATTTAATTGACAGAGAGAAAGAGATCACAAGTAGGCAGAGAGGCAGGCAGAGGGAGAGGGGCTCCCTGGGGCTCGATCCAAGGACCCTGAGATCATGACCTGAGCTGAAGGCAGAGGCTTAACCCACTGAGCCACCCAGGCGCCTCACTACAACAACCTTTTTGATAGAAATTATTGACTCGGTTTTCATCAATGAGTAAAATGAGATTCAGAATACAAGTTAATTAATAGCGCCAGGTCCCTCTGTGAAGGGAATGACAGAATTGCCCCCAAAGTATCTCTGAATGCAGAGCTTTGCTTCTTCCCCTATACCATATGATCTTTTAAAGGCACTTGGCTTAGCAGGAAGAGAATACGCAAATGTAAAAGAATTGCAATTTGTAAAAGCGTGGTTAACTGTTTGTTAAGAAACCTATCCCCAAATTTCCGAAATTACTTGCTTGCTAAGTAGATTGGACAATTTTCATAATGGACAACAAATTTTTTTTGTGTCCACTTTTTAAATCAACACATGTTCCTAAAGTCAGTGAAAAATAGAAAGTGCGTCTGAAAAAGGCACGAAGTAACAAAGTAAGTTTGAAAAGGGCAAGTTTGATTTTCTATTTTTATAACACCTCTCTTATTTAAGAGGATAAATTTTGTGGAGGGTTTTTTTCTTTTTCTTTTTTTTTAAATTTCAGACTATACCTCTGATTTTTTATTTTGGAAGTATTTTCAGAGGAGACCAGTTCTTTAAGTAAAAATTGTCATTTTGAGAATATGGGTGATTTATCAGGTGCAGAATTTTCTGTTTCTTGCAGAATGTCTGATGAGGTAAGAGTCTTTCCTAACAACATCTTACAGATTAGTATCAAAAGCTTGAAACATACCATTGAAATCAAGGACATTCCTCAGAAAAGCAATCAATTGTTATGGAATAGATGATGTGTTTTCTTGCAAAGCAAGAGAATAACTATCATGTGGATGTTATTAATCTTCCTTGAAATCATTTTAACATTCTAATGTGCTGAGTTAAACTATTTTATTTTTTTAAGCAAATACAAAAAGCGTACTGATTTAATGTCAAATTACAGGCAGCTATATAGCTCAATCAAGGACATTAAATTAACTATTTTCCAATAAGACAGGCTTATATAAGACAGTTTGCACTATGAAATATAAATATGTCATAAAATTGCCCTTTTATATGGTGAAAGGAGTTAGACTGGTAAAAAGGAATTTTTGCCATTTGGTAGCCAAAGTCAGATATATCTATATGTATACATGTCTATTTTTTCCTAAATCAATATATACCTGAGTGAATTTTTTTAAAAAAGGAAAACATTTTAAGATCTGTGTTAGGCAAAGAGAAATGCACTTTTCTTCAATACTCTCTAATTTTGTCATTTCCTCATAATTCCTCATAATAATTAGTGACAGAGATTCTTTTGCTCAGCTTCTTTATTCTTTGTCATTTGGCCTTCTACATCACTAATTCTCTCTTCTGCCTCATTTATCCTAGCAGTCAGAGCCTCCATTTTTTATTGCACTTCATTAATAGCTTTTTTATTTCAACTTGGTTAGATTTTAGTTCTTTTATTTCTCCAGAAAGGGATTTTATTTCTCCAGAAAGGAATTCTCTAATATCTTCCATGCTTTTTTCGAGCCTAGCTAGCACCTTGATAATTGTCATTTTGAACTCTAGTTCTGACATATTACTAATGTCCGTATTGATTAGGTCCCTAGCCCTCAGTACTGCCTCTTATTCTTTTTTTTGTGGTGAGTTTTTCTGCCTTCTGGAAAGTGGTTGATTTTCTGTTCCTAGAATTGCTGTTCTTCTTTTCTTCTATTTCCTGTTGAGTTTGTAGGTGTTTAGAATGGTTTGATAACTATCTAGCTGAACTTCTGGGATCTGATAATATCTCAGTCTCCTACTCCTCCGCCATATTGCTCCTCCTCAGTGACAGAGATTCTTAAGAGAATAAATTGCGAGTGTACTATTGGTGCTGTAAATCACTTTGGTCATAATAATTCTAGTTTCCATGTGCACTTTTAAGTTATCTTCATTTAAGGATATCTTCTGTAAGTTGATTTATTTTTTTTTATTTATTATTTTTTTTTAAGATTTTATTTATTTATTTGACAGAGAGATCACAAGTAGGCAGAGAGGCAGGCAGAGAGAGAGGGGGAAGCAGGCTCCCTGCTGAGCAGAGAGCCCGATGTGGGGCTCAATCCCAGGACCCTGAGATCATGACCTGAGCCGAAGGCAGAGGCTTTAACCCACTGAGCCACCCAGGC
>CM052892.1:39176804-39202694 GCA_028534135.1 Potos flavus | reverse complement strand
GCGACAATCTCGAACCAGGGTTGAGGGTAAGGGAATGAGGAAAAAGAGTCGAGAGACAAAGTGTGGGAGCAGGAGGGACACAGTGGATGATGTCCAAACAGTGTCGAATTTTATTCCAAAGTGCACTTGATTATATAGCGTGAGGGAAACAACTACAGGGAGGTGTTTACATATAGAAACCACGTAATGCTCCTTTGAGCTTGCTCCTTATCTCCACATTAAAGACAGACCCTTCAAACCCTTTGGCTCCAAGAAGTCTGGTTAATGGTTCAACAATTTGTAGTTGTACATTCTTTAAGGATCAGTAGAGTCAACAGGAGCAATTTGCATCCCGGGCAAGGACAGCACAGACCCACAATGATGTTATGCTCATACCAGCTTTTCCATTACGAAGATATGAGTCACAAATCAGCATGCCTCAAGGCCCCCCGCAGGAGCCCTTTCTCAAGCGACCTCATTCCGACCACCCTTTTCAGAGCAGCCGAGGGTCACGAGTCCAGGCTCCGCACATTTTATTTATTTATTTTTTTCCTGGTCAGAAGTGAGAGTTTATTTTTTTTTTATATTTTTTTTTCCCCAAATACTTTTATTTTATTTTTTCAGTGTTCCAAAATTCATTGTTCATGTACCACACCCAGTGCTCCATGCAATACGTGCCCTCCTCAATACCCACCACCAAGTTCACCCAACCCCCTCCCCCCCCTCCAAAACCCTCAGTTTGTTTCTCAGAGTCCACAGTCTCTCATGTTTCGTCTCCACTTTTTTAAAAACTTAGTTGTTTGTAAATTGACAATTTGTAAATTAACAGCTATGCTTGCAAGTAAAGATCATTTTGCAGAAGAGAAAGTATATAAGAAAATCTAGGGGCGCCTGGGTGGCTCAGTGGGTTAAAGCCTCTGCCTTCAGCTCAGGTCATGATCTCAGGGTCCTGGGATCGAGCCCCGCATCGGGCTCTCTGCTCAGCAGGGAGCTTGCTTCCCCCTCTCTTTCTCTGCCTGCCTCTCTGCCTACTTGTGATCTCTCTCTCTGTCAAATAAATAAATAAAATCTTTTAAAAAAAATCTATATGATTAAACATATTGCTAAAAATTTAATTACCAAATAAGTTTCAGAGCCAGGATAAAAACCTAAATATTTACCACTTCAAGAAAGTTTTTCTTCTTGCATTGTTCCTTATTAACTCTCTTCCACAGAGCCCTAAATTTCCCATTATGTACATTAAACTTTCCAATGCAGAGAATTGAAGTGAACTTGGAATCTATTGAAAGAAAGTGGATTTGATTAGTGTTTTAAAATGTACTCAGAATTTTGTTTTTATTCAGAGTGGTGAGACCAATAGATCAGAAGACTATTGCAACTGAAAGGAATAAGTTGTTAAAATTCCCAAGAGGAGGGAGCATGCCATATCCCATAGGGCCACGTAGGGAAGCACCAGGGATGGGCAGGAGTCAGAGAAGCAGAGCTTGACCGGGGGTATTTTTTGTGGTTTTCAAAGGAAGGAATGGGCGAAGCAGAGTAGGCAGGCTGAAGAGATTTGGGATTGAATAGTTTGAATAATTCCAGTTGGCTCTGGACTATCTGGGTAGTTGCCAGTTGTCCCATACCTGCCCCTGGGGTGGTTTAGGGCAAGGGGACAGCAGGATGCTGATGAAAAGAGGCAGAATGGAGGGAGCGATTTGGGATTGGTTGGTTTGCTTTGGGGCTCCTGGGTGGCTCAGCTGGTTAAAGGTCTGACTCTTTTTTTTTTTTTTTTTTGGTACAGGCTTTTTTTTTTTTTCAAATACTTTTATTTTTTCAGTGTTACAGGAGTCATTGTTTATGTACCACACCCAGTGCTCCATGCAATACGTGCCCTCCTCAATACCCACCACCAGGCTCGCCCATCCCCCCACCCCCCTCCCCTCCAAAACCCTCAGTCCGTTGCTCTGACTTTTATTTTAACATGGACTGGACTGGAAGAGATTATGTTGAGTGAAATAAGTCAAGCGGAGAGAGTCAATTATCATATGGTCTCACTTATGTGTGGAGCATAGGGAAAAACATGGAGGACACTGGGAGCGGGAAGGGAGGGATGAATTGGAGGAAATCGGAGGGGCAAAGGTCTGACTCTTGATTTCAGGTCAGGTCATGATCTAAGGGTTATGAGATTGAGCCCTGTATCGGGCTCCATGCCAGGAGTGGAACCTGCTTGAGATTCTCTCTTCTTCCTTTGCCCCTAACTGTCCCCATGTATGCTCTCGAGTATATGTGCTCTCTCACCAAATAAATAAAATGAAATGAAATGAAATAAAGGCATGCTTACTGGCAAATTGTTTGCTCTTTCTAGGAATTGGAGAGGGCCAGCCCCTGCCTGAGTCTGCCAAGCCCCCAGATGTTAAGACATCATAATATACAGAAAATTTTTAAAAAATGATATTAGTGATAGACATTTTCCAAAATTTAAGGAACTATACATGAATGAGTTAGATTTCCCTGTGAAGTCATTTAATATCATGAGGTTATACACTGTGATAACGCATAGCCATAACAAATACAAACTTATTATAAATCACTATCAATTAAGAAATTTTAAACCCCATTTCCTATTAGAGGATTTGTCTATGTTAGGGACTGGATTCTGTTTTTAACCCACACAAAAGTATGAGATACGTTTATACAAAAGTATACTAGGAAATTCTTGCCAGTTATAGAACTATAGTTTTATTTTTAAGGAAACTTAAATATTATATCTAAGAAAACAACAGTTTTTATCATAGTTTGGTCTATTTTGCTGAATATTAGCATATGGATTCTAGATGTTCCAATGCTTTCATTATTAAAAAGATTAATGTCTATATGAACTTTAGTCTGTGTGACCTATGAGCATTTTGTATAGTTTATAATATTGTCAAGATGCAGTGATACCATTTGCAGCAAAACAAAGTAAAAAGTATTTGTTATTACACTTTTCATTCCCAATGTATTTTTTTTTATTTTAGTAGCAATCCTGTTACTGGCATAGAGTGACTGTTCTACTTTTATCAGATGTCAGCGGAAATGATACAAGATTTACAGGATATTAGGTGACTTCCATCTGGGTAGCACTGGAGCATCTGCCAATACATATGATCAAACAGAGGACACACACACCAAATGCTGAAAAGCAGCAGTCTGATTCTCATCCTGTTGGATAAACAGAATATTTTTGGCTCCACCAACATATCAGTGGAATTAAAATAAATTTATGGCAATCAAATTAGTGCCTAAAAATAGTTACAGCTTTATTTTTAACACCTAGGATATTAATACAGAAATGACAAGTGAAAAGAAATCACCTTTCTGGTATTTAAATGCTATCATTTACTGGATCTATGATAAGCTTCAGAGGATCTCCTGCTCTGAATAGCCATTTCTCCAGAAAACTGAGACTAGCTCATGATCACTGGGGTCAGGTTTCCCCATTAAGTTTTCCACATGCCAGTTACACAGGTTTGTTTTTTGTTTGTTTGTTTCATATTTAATGACCTATGTCTTGCACACTCTAGCTTTGTCTGAAAAGAAGATTCAAATAGCTAATGATAAATTAACAGAAATTTGCCATTTCTGATATTCTTCTATTGGGCTTATCTAGGTGTATTAGTTAGACTAACTAAAATCAAAGATGAGTGCTTGCTTTCAGAGATGCAGAAGTATAAGAGGATAAAAACGTGGAGAAGACAATTGAAAGAAAGATATTATTTTTAAAAATGGGAAGAGAGATTAAAGCTAATGGTAAGACTGTTACCTAGAAATTCCAATTTTAACAAGTATTTGACCATGAACTGGGATGGTGTATTTTCACAGTCAAAGAGGATAACTTACTTAGTTGTGAGAAGCATAGCAACACTAGCTCATAAGTGGTGGCCGGTGGCAAGTAAAACTATGGTTTCCTTTGGTGCTAAGATGACCATGTATAATAAAGTTACAGGGTAGAAAGCTGGATATTTACAGGCTTTATGACCACCATTATTAATTTGCTGGTTTGTTAACTGCTAATGGATATCTTGTTAAAATCTTTTGAAAATGCTTTTTTAAAAAAAAAACTTCTTAAATCATTGACCAATAGTGAAAGTAAGTAGAAATGGCACTTAGCACAATCCTTTAAAAATTACCGGGTAATTAGTGAATGATAAGTCTTTTGGAACTATATTTTCCCATGGATTTTGTTTGTTCAAGGAATATATTCTATTAAAATGGCATAATTAAGTTTAACTGTAGCCAAACATAAATACAAGCCAGGTTTATTGATGGCTTCTGGAAACCTATAGGTACCCATGCCTCTCTTCTGATTATGATTTTGCAGGACCCCTTATTTCATGATGGCAACATGGGGGGAAAATGAGATAAATGTAGCCAGAGCATGTGGGCTTGAATCTCAGCCTTCACTTGATATCCTGGTTGCATTTTAGGCAAATCCTTTTACTTCTTTTACAAGCTTTCCAGAAACTCTTTGTTATACACTAGTTCTCTCTCTTATGGACAAAATTTGGGAAGCAGGGTAGCATTGGCGAATGTATGAGTTTTGTAGCTAGCCCTCCTCTACCCTTCTATCACTTTAAAACTATTTGGATTTAAGCAAAGTATTTAATCTCCATGAGCCTCCACTTCCTCATTCTCATGGAGATAATGATCCTGACCTTTGAGATTGCACACAGGATTAAACATTTTAAAATATGTGGCACACAGCAGGCACTTGCTGAATGAAAGTAGGGGTTGCTGATACTGTTTCTGTCATTATTAACATTATTACTGCCATTATATTTTTATTCAAGATATTACTAGCTTTCTCTTCTTAACCTTAGGTGTATTAAATATTTCACGTGACTTGATATCTGAGAAAAGCCTTGGAGACAATAGAGTTTGGCAGTGTTGATACTTTAGGCAACAGGATTTACAGTATATAAAATATACATCAGAGTAGTCCTTTGAGAAGCAAACAAGGGGCCAGGATCTCTGTCTGGTTATCTTTCTCCTCATTAAATGCATAGAGACACCTGAAGCCAATCAGTAAAACCCAGGATATCTAAAATATATATTTTGGAAAATACTACTCTAGTTTTTAAAGGCTTATTTTGTAGATAGTGAAATTGATTCAGAAATGTAATATGATTGACCCTAAATCCTACAATTAATGTTAAAACTGATATTAGATATAAATACTGCTAGCTCTCAGTCTAGTATACTTTCTTCTATTTTATAATGTCTCTCTCCCAGACTTTTGTCTTCATATTCACCAGCAATATTTCACATTACCACTTTATGCTAACTCAAATATGTATGTAGACCAGACCTTTTTATTCCTTCTGAAATATGCAACAAGTATAGAGAAATTAAGACCTTAAGTAAGAGATATAACATACAACCACTATATCTAGAAATGTTTCATTTAAATAAATAATGTAGCATTAATTGATATAACCACACTGTCTTAATAAAAACATACATGAATTAAAACATATTTTGCCATCTTCGACTTTATTCATAGGAAATATATAGAGGAATCATGAAGCCAGAAAAATCTCACATAACATAAACTGATATATTTCTTCACTACATTATAAACGATATTCAGAGTGATCAAGAAAGAGAAACATGGTAAAGCAAGAAAACATGAAATCTTGGGAGTCACATAGATATTTTCTTAAATCTTACTTCTTTCACTTTTTGGTGTATGTGTGCCCAAGTTATACTTTTTTACGCTTTAGTCTCCAGTTCCGCAAAATGGAACAAATAATACCTACTCATCAGATGTAATTAATTAAGATATGCAATGTAGTTAAATAGGGTAAACACTAAATCATCAGTTAGTTTCATTCATTGGTCCCTGAAAGGGACTGCGTATTGGAAAATCCTGAAATGAAAAGACAGATGATAAGGATTATATGTGCACTGCTTAGTTTATGTGAATGAAGTCCACTGGTTTTTCTATCACTCATATTTCATATTTATTTAAATTTTTTTCTTTAACATTTGTTTTTACCCCATTTAAGCCCACTTATTTTACTAAGTATTTTTGCTGAGATGCTCTTTTTTCATATCTTGTAAGAAATTACTTTTATGATGATGTAAAAATTAAGAAAACTTGTTTAAGGCTTTATCTTTCTACTTATGTGAGTTTTATTGTAAAGACTTAAAACATCCCCAAAAAATCAGAAAGTTGTGCAACAAATCTTCATATAACCAAAAACCAGATTTTTAAATTACCAAGAGTTTACCACATTTAATCAATAGAAGTGCTTTACTTCTTTGTTGATTTTTCTTTGATAAAGTATCAAAAAGCAAGTCCGCTATGTTATAGCCATAGTTACTTGGGTTTTCATCTTTCAAAGTATGACTATTCTCTTACATAGTCACAAAGACATTATTATACCTAACAACATTAATGCCTAAGGACAGTAATCCTTGTTCTCTTTTTCTGGTTTTAAATATATATATAAACGGTCTTCAAAGTAAAAGTAAATTTTTGCTATGTTGGACTCTGTTCTGCAATTACATAGAACTGAGTCACAGGCTTGAAAGATTATTTTATACTCCTCTAAATGAAAATAAGTATTTATGACCCTGAAAATAAAATATTCATGGTGGAACCAAATATTAGTTTATAGAACACAAGATTTAATAAATCATCAGCCATTTTAAAAAATATGTGTCTGGAATCTAACACATCATAAAAATATTAGAATGCAAAATATTTTAGTGATGACTTAGGGTATGATGCCTTTGATTAATATGATTCACAGCAAAGATTTAAGTCATGCTTATCTTCGCTTTATATTTAGTAGCCTATTGATCTGATTTCTTGGAGGAAAATCAATAATCTATCTACTCAACCATCCTACTAGGAATTCTGACTTCTGAAAGCATTGTTTTTGGCCACTTAATTATTTTAGTTTCGTAAATGCACTTACTAAACCATGTAAAATCATCACAAGAGCATTTGGGCAAAACCTGTATTAAGAGAGCATTTCTAATGATGTTTTCTGTAACAGGCAGGGTTAGGTCAGGAAAACCAAAGATATTCTATATTTTCTATTAATGAAGGATTTTAACACAAGAAATTAAAGGATTATACAACCGTTAGAAGTTCTATGAGAGCAAAGGACAGGGAAGCCTGTGCTGAGGATATCAACTTCTAGAAGCAATGTGCAGCTCTCAAGAACATTCCCCTGAGCAGCTGGAAACTCAAGAACCTCATAGGGAATCTTAGAAGCAACTCATATAGAAGCAACTTTGAATACTATAAACCACAACTAAGTATGCGATGCTCTAGGAACCACTGCCTAGGCTGTCAAAGTAAGTGATTGATGGTAACATTCTGGGAAGCTGCTGTGAACTTAAAATCTGCCATATGCCCATGTCTCTGCCTTCTTGCCTCCGGAGAATAATGACCTCCCCCTTTTTTTTTCAGTCTTCGAGTCTCACATGAGGGTATCTCATTGGTGTATTCTAACCTAGAACTATATGCGGAGGGAAATTCTAGAAATGTAGTTCTTGTCCATTCTTCTGAGAAGGAGTGGTAGTGATGGTGGGTTGACAACACATACACACAGGCCTTTGGTTAAGGAGTCTGTGGTTTTTCATTCTACTTTGGTTTATCTTACTGAATATGTATTCCTTCTGAAAACTTCTTGAGTGAATAAATGAAAGAGAATAAGCCAGACATGGGGATTAAATTTTTCCTTGATTTTTAAAAATCAGTTGGTGACATAAGATGGTATAAAATAGCATTAAAGTTATGAAATATAGCCTCTAGCCTGGCTTGGTCACTTAGGGTCATCCATGTGACCTTAAGTTAGTCAGTTAACCTGTCTAATATTTGATATGTTCATCTATTAATTAAGGAGAGTCAGATCTCTTTGCTATCACCTGTTACAATGGGTTGCTTGAGGAATAACACAAGCAATATGTTTTTATACTGTGTCACACAGTGTCAGAGAAATGAATGATTGATTTCCTTTGTAGTGTTGCAAGGTACAGCAATGTACACGTATAAGAAATCCTCAGGAAATCAACAATCAATCAAATTGTCCAAAACAGTTTCCAGCCTTCAAAAGGTTTCTCTCCTTAGCCTCTGGAAGACTGGCTTCTGATTATTTTTAAAACCACTTGTTTAAATCATGGATGTAAAAGGAACAAGAGTGTCAGAATACTATCTTTATTCTCCTTTTTGGTTTATCCTAAAAAAAAAAAAAAAATGAAGAAAACACCTACCTGGTCTCAGGCTAAGTATGGACTGTTATTTATTCCTAATTTTATTATTCACTGAGTAAATATATAAGGAGAAATGAGTTTTACTAAGTGAGAAACAGACTGAGGAAATAGTTAAATGGCATAAGCAGATATAAACAGGCTGTATAATACAGAGCAATACTCAGAAAATCTAGGACTGCATGTGGGAATGACCTCCAGTACCTTCCCCATAAGTCCTCTATGATGTGATGTGCCAAGTCGTCTACCTGGGGACAACCTTTCAGGGAGGCATCCACACTACTGTACTTCCTGAAGTGATGTCATCATCTTCCAGAGGCCCCCTCTTTCAATGTCCTGGAGAACTGCCCAGAGAAGCAGGTGGGCTCTCCTTTCTCTCACCTCTTATTTCTAGTTCTTTTTTTTTTTTTTAAGTTATTTATTTATTTCTTTATTTATTTGACAGAGAGGGAGAGAGAGAGAGATCACAAGTAGGCAGAGAGGCAGGCAAAGAGAGAGGGGGAAGCAGGCTCCCTGCTGAGCAGAGAGCCCGATGCAGGGCTCGATCCCAGGACACTAAGATCATGACCTGAGCCGAAGGCAGAGGCTTTAACCCACTGAGCCACCCAAGTGCCCCTCTTATTTATAATTCTTGAGTCACAGAGAAATTTCTTCCTTCAGTTTCCTATTACCCAGAGAGGTGTTTCTTTTTTTTTTCTTTTTTTTTTTCCCCAAATACTTTTATTTTGTTTTTTCAGTGTTACAAGATTAGAGAGGTGTTTCTAATAAAATAATTTTAGAATTGTAAAGTTTTGTAAAGGAAAAGTATTTCTAGCAATTTCTTCTTTGTGCCATATAAATAACTGCTTCAATCAAATAAACACATATAAAAATGAACAATCCTTGGCTACCCCCTTTGTGGTCATAGGAGTAGGGAAGGGAAAACACAATATAACATCTTGGTAAAGTTTTCTCCTATGTCTTCTGGAGGAGAAATTATGAGAGTGAAAGTTTCTGTCAAAAGATGGTATAGAGAGGATCAAAATAAAGATGGGAAAAAATTTATTATATGATAGAAGCATCAACACATGTAAGTAAATTGAAAAAGAGGACAAAGGAGAGGAAGGAATCAGGACGAGAATATGATTGGTGTAGTATGGATGTGCTAAGATTGGTTTTCCTTCTCTCAGAAAACATAACTAGAAAATACATATTCCCAATACTATTTCATTGAGTAAACAAATGTACAACCATTTTTTTGAACCATGGTTTATTTCCTATTTAGTGTATATGGAGAAATGACCATCCACTGTGATCTTATGTGTGAGATTCTGAGTGCTGCAGGCCCAGGGCATATATTCTGGTTGCCTTTCATACTGTCACCAAATGCCCTTCATGGGAACTGGTGACTCTCAAACCTTTGATCTTGTTTCAGCTTTTGAGGGCACAAAGACAAGGCACTTCTTAAATAATGCAGCTAGTGCAATCTCCTAGACAAATGGCAAATTAATCAGTCTCTAAATCCTTGTTTTTTGAAGACTTGTGCATTTTTAAAGAAGACAGAGTAATTGTTTAGTGACTTGGTGCCATTGATTTTCATTATGGATGGTGTTGGCTGGGTCTGTGTCAGGTCATCAGGGAGAGATAGCCTTTGCATAGCTAAATAAAATGGGGAGAAAAGGCATTTCTTATTTCATATTCACAAGAAGAAACTCTAATCCTTGCAGAAGTTTTGCATGACCTTCCTTTAGAAACAACTTTTGCCCATTGCATGATTTTCACGAAAGGACAAAAATTTCTCAGCACAGATACCAACAGGATGTCTTGCCTTCAGTGGTGCAAAAAATTCCTCACCTGGGACAATTGTAAAAGAAAGACAAGTTTAAAACAATATGAACAAGATGATTTAAAATATTCTGTTGAAATCCGTAGTGAATTTCATGGCTGTGATTGAACATGTTTAGAATAGAACACTCAAATCAAATGAACACTATTTGCTTCAGCTGACGGAGAGAGCAGAAGTTTTGTGTCTTCAGAAGTTCCATTTAAGTTAGGTTTGCTGCTATTTTATGAAGGTGTAACCAAAAATTTGATCTGTTGATGCTAAACTGGTTACGAACTAAATGCCTCTTGTTAGTCCCAAGGTAGCTATCCTTATGATACTTTCTAGATGGGACTCTCACATTTTGACTTCGACATGAAATTGTTTAAAATTTATAACCAAATTTCTCTCATCCCTCTCCATTTCGCTGAAAGGTTGGTTAAACTTTATTCACTGTTGATTCCGTTTTTTCTTTTAAATGTAACCAACCTTACGTGTTTATTCCCCAGCCCCTAATTTATTTAGTGTGTGTAGACTTAGGCATCAAAGTTTCTGGAAATGAAGAGTTTTCATAGGCTTCTATCTTTTGAAATAAAATCTGTAATTTTTTTTTTTTTGCTTCACAGTTGCCGCTGCTTTTTTCCCCCCCAAAATCACGCAGTTGTCATATTGTGATGATTCATTGAATTATTCCAGAGAAAAATGTGACTTTAAAAGGATTTTTGCCTTGATTTTTTTTTAGATATATACCATAGCAATTCCCTCTTTTAATGATAAGTAAATGTTTTGAGTCAGTGAGCTGTTACATAGCTTAGTAAAAAGAAAGGAGCTGTGCTTTACTGGAATGAGGTGTCTATGAGATTTGGCCCTTCCAATCTATGTGATAATTTCCTTCTAAATATAGTAATCAGTAGCTGTTAAGTAAACATCAATTAAACATATATTAAAATCACTCTCAGATAACGGCAAGGGAATCTTATTAGACAGGATGTTATAATATTGCAGAAAAATGGACAGGTAATTTAAGAGTCTGCAAAGGTTTTTGATTCATTGACCAAATATGCCTTAAGTGTTTAATTAAGACCTGTTTAGAAGAAAGTTAACCATATTTAATGCTTTTTGTGTGGTCTACATCATAATAATAACAGTCCCAAAGTATCAAATAATGATTGTGTCATTTTCATCAGGTGAGTAAAGATGGGAGTTAATATTGGCTATCCATTTGAATGTTGTTATCCAGACAGGAAAGTAAACATTGAATTTTCTATCTGAAGTGTCTGTTCTCCTAAGTAGTACCAAATTTTCATGATAGAGGATGACTTTTTTTTTCTTCTTCCTTTGATCAATTACCATTTCAGGGAAGCTCTCAACTAAACTCAGGCAGACGTTTTCAGGAAATGGGGAAGGTAGACTAATTTCATTTGCTTGCAAGTTATTTTGTATATTCACATTTTACTCTTAGGTTAACGTTGTAAATCCTTTTGTCACCTTAGTTGCAGATTTTCGTCCTGCATAATATGAAAAATAATTCATAAGGAACCTCAGAAATCACTATAATGGTATGATATCAAATACTTCATGACACAATTCCTGTGTTCTTTATTTTTGATAATAGACTACAAACTACTGCATTACCTGTGTGAGAGAGAGGAAAGAATGGACATGGAGGGGAAAAGAAAGAAGAAAAGGGAAAAGTAATAGAACAAAGGGAAATTTGAGATGATCCACTTTGCATTTCTACTGCTTAGCAATATGCAAGCATAATTAGAAGATAATTGAATAAATTAAGAATGATTTGACAACTTAAAACCACACTGAGGGGCACCTGACTGGCTCAGTCAGTGGAGCAGGTAACTCTTGATCTCAGGGCAGTGATTTCGAGCCCTATGTTGAGTGTAGAGCTTACTTAACAAAACAAAACAAAACAAAACAAAACAAAACACTGATAATGTTGCAGTATTTTGCTTTGTCAATGACTATCTCCAAGGTTTATTTGAGTTTGGAATTCAACTAATAGACAAGATTCAGGAGAGGGTTGTCTCTACCCTGTTGCTGAATATGTTCTATTTTATTGGGAATACATGAATGAGAATATGTAGTGAAAATATTAGTACCCATCACTTCACTTCCACAATAGATACTTATTTTTTCTAAAAGATACATCTATATAGAAAATAGTGGTATAAATTGAATATTGGTAATTGATGACATAAATTACTTGCGATTTATTGGTATAAAATTTAGAATATATGTGTACATATATACATGTTCTATTTATGTATTATAAATATATTTAGAGGTCTTGGTTATATGGCAAAAATGGCGTTAGGTAGGGTATCTCAGAGGTCTTACATGAAGCAGAAACCAAAAGCGTGTGTGTTTATATCTTTCTGTATGTGAGAAAAAAAGTTACTGATGTAGCTGTGTCAAAAATCAAGGCCTAGACATCAGGAGGGAAGGCTAAGAAGTAAGCACATTTAAAGAGCCAAAGAAGGTATCAAACTAGAGTAGAAATCCTGAAGCTGAGGTCTAGAGGATGAGTTTAGGACCATAAAATATTAAAGTAACTATCTGGTTACATTGTAGATAGTACAGTTTTTTTTATAAGTTGTGAAGACCCCAGGACAGGAATAGTCTGATTTTTCAGGGCCAGAGACCAATTGGAGAGATGGGACTAGAGAAAAAGAGAAGGTAGATATTTGGGTATTCTGAGGTTGAGTAAAACTTCTGGGAGAAGCAGATTCCTGTGGACTTGAAACAAGCCATGAGGCAGAAATACATAGAACAGCCTCAGGAAGAGACTACTAGTATATGTAGAATTGTCCACTGCCACAGTGCTGAAATGACAATAGGCTTAATGGATATGGAACACCTCACAGAAAGGTTCTCTATAACAAATAAATCCCAACATTCGTGCTTAGACTTTCAAAAGTGTAGAATAAATATTTGGAGGAGGAGGACATCTTTTCTGCTTTATAGTTTTATTTGGCATGCTTTGCACAGTTCCTGGCACATATTAGGTATTTCAAAAGACTTGTTGATTCAAAGTATATTAAGCTACTGGTAGTTTCCTAGAGAACTGCTAACAGATACTGCTGAAATTTTAGAGTGAAGATCAGTGTACTATATTCTTTGTAATTAGCTCAACATATCAACACTGTTGAAGTAATACTCCTAAAAACTCTTTTGGTTTTTAATTACTATCTTAATATCTCTTTGGATTGCCTAAGTGTAATACTCTTTGTAGGTAATCAGTGGTAAAAAGCCACAGTATTATAGGCTATAGAACATGTTTTGTGATTATATAGGTGCTATTTTATAGCATAGTTATAATGGATTTATGTTCATGAGAACACGCAAATACAAAAATGTCATATAACAGAAAACAATTGCGTACACTCTCTCTTGAGAACAAGAGTTGTTTGTACCAGCTATAAGGTAATATGTCTCTTCACTTTATACCCTAAATAAGAGGTCCTCCCCAAAGGTGTATATGTAGGATAACTTTAACTATGACCTTAAGCTTGTTTAATTTTTGGCATTTCTATCATATTTTGAGATTAAAATAATAGTCTACAATTTAATAGTAGTCTAATAGTCTATAAATAGTCATAATAGTCTATAAATTAATATGATACATCTTAAATATAGTTTTGTTTAGATTTCAGTGAGTTTTCATAAGGAGTATCTAAGCTAAGCAGTTCTGTGCAGTACCACTGTTTTCTCACAAACAAATTTCTTAAGGAGGAATCATGGTCTCGCACTGTGAGAAGGGAAGGTACAATCACCTGTCATCTTACAGGAAACAGTGGACTTGTTAGAACACATGCCAAATGTTTAGTCTTATTCTTAAATAGCAGGGTTGAAGTATGGTTTTTTGGAGAAAGAGTTCCTGCAATATAGGACAAGATTATCTCCTGCAAAAACATGTACAATTTCAAAAACAAGAGATTAGGGTGATGATAATCTTTTGTCTAATACTGAAAATTATCTGTGTCAGAGTTTCATTGTTGTTGCTAATTGTTGTTTCCTTCTGTTTTATTTAAGAATTGAGTTACCAGATAAATCACTAAGTCAAGAATGAATCTAAAATTAGGATTACTGTTTTTTTCATGCCATCCAAATTCCCTCCCTCTGACCCCTAACAATAATTGTGTCTAGTTTATAAAATAAACTGGCTAAGAGAGAACTTGTTGAAAAAAATTCAAAGTAGGCCTAAAATAATAAATAGAGATGATACTAAGCTTCCTCATTATCTTGTTTTTTTAGCATAATAGATAACTGCTTTCTTTCTTCCCCAAGTTTATCTTACTACAAAACCAAAAATGCAGACACAAAGACCTTTTTGATACGATAAAGAGTATTTGGGATATTTCAGTGCTTCTTGTAAACAAACACCAATTTGTAATAATCATTATGGTGTGGTTAATTCAACAGGCTAATGAACTCATAAAAGATACGTTTTTACTCCTGAAATTATTATGGATGCCACGTAATACAGCACTCAAACAATCTTCCTGTTCCTCTCTATTGGTCACACTATAGGAAGCACAGACACATTCTTGTGGTTCAGTTGCATCCAGTTTGACCCATTAACAGAAAGTTCTTTCAATTCAGGTTTGAGGTAAGAGTATAAGTTTTAACCACAGAATGTCTGTTGACTAGGAAAAAATGTGTCTTAAAGTCTGTAGAGATTTTAAAAGGCAAGGGAATCTTCAGAGTGTCCAGCAGCATCTCAAGGCAGAAACTGAATAGGATGAAAACAAGTTAATGTTGAATTCGGGAGGTGTATTCTCTGCTTTCTCTGATAAACTTTTTTTTTTTCCCAAATACTTTTATTTTATTTTTTCAGTGTTACAAGATTCATTGTTCATATACCACGCGCAGTGCTCCATGCAATATGTGCCCTCCTCAATACCCACCACCAGGCTCGCCCAACCCCCCATCCCCACCCTCCAAAACCCTCAGTCTGTTGCTCAGGGTTCAGTCTCTCATGGTTCATCGCCCCTCTGATTTCCTCCAATTCACCCCTCCCTTCCCTCTCATAATGTCCTCCATGGTTTTCCTTATGCTTCACACATAAGTGAGACCATATGATAATTGACTCTCTCCGCTTGACTTATTTCACTCAGCATAATCTCTTCCAGTCCAGTCCATGTTGAAACAAAAGTTGGGTATTCATCCTTTCTGATGGAGGCATAATATTCCATTGTATATATGGGCCATATCTTCTTATTCCATTCATCTGTTGAAGGGCATCTTGGCTCTTTCCACAGTTTGGCGATTGTGGCCATTGCTGCTATGAACATTGGGGTACATGTGGCCCTTTTTTGTACTGCATCTGCATCTTTGGGGTAAATACCCAGTAGTGCAATTGCAGGATCATAGGGTAGCTCTATTTTCAATTTCTTCAAGAATCTGATAAACTTTTAACTCCCTGCTCTGTAGTTACATTGCATGGCCTCAGAGCCTTTCAGTTTGGTTTCTTTTTAAATTTCTTTGGACTCAAATGCCCTTCTTCCTCCTTCACCTTTATTTCCTAGCAGAAGATTAAAATAAATAGAGGTGAGCAAGTCTAGAAAGCATTGCAGAATCTGTGTTATTATTTTAGCAGGAACAGCTATTCTACAAGACTATAATAAAAATAACCAGAATTTGTATTCTTCCAAGACTCTTGTTGGATACTTTCCCCCTCTGCTCTACTATAAAAGCCCTCTGTAAGTGTCTCTTCCCTGGTTATCATGGGAACCTCCCTTTGGCTTCTGTAATTATTATTGCAATTATATTTTGATCCTACCTACACTTAATGCTGAATCTCCCCTTCCTTTAAAGTTCTTAAAGTTTAGTTTGCAATAATGGACTTTGCCTAAACATGACTCCAAATTCAACAAGAAGTGGAACCAATGTTATGGAACCTAATAGTTCTTATATTAGAGCTGTATTCTTGGGGTGCCTGGGTGGCTCAGTGGGTTAAAGCCTCTGCCTTCGGCTCAGGTCATGAGGCCAGGGTCCAGGGATTGAGCCCCGCATCAGGCTCTTTGCTCAGCAGGGAGCCTGCTTCCCTCTCTCTCTCTGCCTGCCTCTCTGCCTGCTTGTGATCTCTCTCTCTGTGAAATAAATAAATAAAATCTAAAAAAAAATGCTGTATCCTTGTTCAGAGAAAATGGCACAGCATTTTTGAGAAAAAAATTTAAGTTTTTTGAACTATATCTATGAAATTTGTAATGATCACCTTTAATTGGAGAGTTGCAATTCTTTAAAGATGGAAAAGATTGTGTTTCTCTCCACTTCTTTACCATCCCCCACTTACTTTACATCCCATGTAGAAGTCACCTCACCTTCACTTTGTGTCTCAACTTTACCTGGACAAAGTACTGTCATCATATTTGTTTGAATACCTATGTATCTTCATTTAATTACATTATAAGTCCCTTGAATGTGAGGAGACAATATCCTCCTGACCT
Source organism: Potos flavus (assembly GCA_028534135.1). Classification (NCBI taxonomy): domain Eukaryota; kingdom Metazoa; phylum Chordata; class Mammalia; order Carnivora; family Procyonidae; genus Potos; species Potos flavus. Next base: position 39,186,203 of record CM052892.1, on the reverse strand, counting down.
AATGTCTGACAAATAGTGGCCGTTCAATAATGTTTGCTTAAAAGAATGGAATAGGAAGGCAAGAATATCATTGTAACTTTTAAGATGAGAGTTACTTAATTTTTTATTCTTCTTGTTTGTATTTGTTTCTTTGAGGCTTTAATAAAATATTTGATTAAAGTCTTTGTATCACAGGTACGGAGATGCCAGAAATTTATTTTTAGCTGAATTTTCTTTAAGTTTTACCCGATGACCCAAGAGGCTCACATACTTTTAGGAACTTGGCATAATGATAGTTTGAATTTCTTGGTTTCTTGGAATTTTCTTTCCTTCTTTGCTTCCTTTTCTTCTTTGTCCCTTTTCACTTGGTGTCTATTTTTGGATTTATGTACAAATGTATTTTTATGTTGGTATTTCTTCATTGAAGTATAATTGACGAAATTATAATATATTTGGAGTGTGCAATGTGATGATTTGATATATGTATACATCTGTGAAAGGATTCCGTCCACTGAATATTTTTAACACACCCATTATCTTGCTTGCTTATTTATTGATTTATTGGTCAGAAGATTTCAGTTCCGCTCTCTTAGCAAATTTCAATTACATAATACAGTGTTATTAATTATAGTCACCATGTTATACATTAGCTCCTCAGATCTTACTCATCTTGTAACTGAAAATTTGAACCCTTTTACCAACCTCTCCCTTTTTTCCCCAGCCCCTGGCAACCACTTTTCTATTCTCTATTTCTTTGAATTTTTTTTTTTTAAATCCCACTTTTAAGTGATACCATGCAGTATTTATCTTTCTCTCTCTGGCCTGTTTCACTTAACATAATGACCTCATCCATGTTGTCACATATAGCAGAATTTCTTACTTTTAAAAGCTGAATAATACTCCATTGTGTATTTATATATTATATTATATATATATTGTGTATATATATTATATTATATATACACATATTACATATATATGTGTATATATATTATATTATATATATATTGTGTATTTATACCACATTTTCTGTATCCATTCATCTGTCAACAGACATTTAGGTTGTATTTTTATTGTTTGTCCACAAGGAGTGGTGCTGATACTTAAGTTAATATTTAAGAATGTGCAGAAGGATTTTTTATTGTCATGATATCTGGAAATGTTGTTAGGATTCAGAACCCAAAGTCCCAGGCTGTAATACACATCCTATACTACATGTAACTCTCCTGCACAATGAAGAATCCAACTACCCTAAAATGTCAACAGTACTCCCACTGAAAAATTCTACAAAGTCTTAAAATGGAAATCAACATTTCTTAAATAATTTAATAATCTTGAATTGATTGTACAAGTCATTGTATTTGAACTGTGAAGGGGGAAGACTGGGAGAGATGCACAAAGGTTTAATAAAGTGCTACTACTTTTTCTCTGGGAGTTTAAAATCCATTTAGAAGAATAAAGAGAACAAGGCAGCTGGAAATATTAAAATAGTATGTTGAGACCGTTTACCATTACTTAATTCTGCCTAGCTCACTCTGCATTATAACTTGCCCTTTTCAATGAGTCGATGTAGGTGATTGGTGACAAATGGGCATAGCAAGAATTACGTGTTTTGAGGGACATCAGTGGACCACTTAGATTATAGAGGCTATACTGACATTATGGGAGAATGTTCACTTTTGTATAGCTCTACTGATCACACACAAGAGTACTCTCAGTGATATTAGGCTCTCTGCTGTTGGCATTGGACAATACAAAAATAGGGGAAAAGTCTAGCATAACTTCTTGGATTATCAATTTTACTGAACATTTTTTTAAAATTTTATATTAAAATAAACATGTATATTGCTACTAATTAGATTATAAAATTCAGATGAGTTTTAAACATAAGGTGGATAACTATGAAGACTTTTAATTCCTGTAACTGGCTGTTTTAAGTTATATTCTTAGACTCAGGGTTGCATATGCTTACTTTTCTCTTTTGTAGGAGATATTTAGTGAAAAATTTTAAGAACACTAGAGTTAGCTGATAGACTTCTAATCAGTTTTTTGCCAAAAGTAAGTCTATAACCAAGACTAGAGAATGGTAGGAGTGCCAATGAGCCCTTTTAATATTTGTCAACACAATTCTCAGCTTTTCCATTATGTAGAATTGCTATGCTCACCGAGGAAGTGTTGACAAATGAGTTAGAAGAAGAGATGAGATTGAACTATCTCTCTGAGATTTGTAGGCCCTCCCTGATGAATCAGGGGAGCTTTTAAACAGACACTAAGCTTTCTCCCCAAAATCACTTTTCAAAAGGGAATAAGCTTTCTTGTGGGTACAGAAACTCAAACTCTTGAAAATAGGTGCCGTCACTCAAGAGCCTCTAAGTGTTGAAACCGTAAGTAGCTCAGGGAAAGAGGAACACTGAGAACCTCCTGGACACATTGATGAGACAATGCAGAATATAGTTGTCTACTACCTGTATGTTGCTTAGGTGATCTTGGCAAACTATAGATGAATTGCAAATGAATCTCTAATGGCTGCTGATTGAAAAATTTTGAATGAAACTGACAGCTACTTAAGTAGGAACAATGAGTCCAGCACCAAAAGTAATTATCTACTAAGATTTATTTTTCTTAAAAGCTATGATAATTTGCTTAAAGTGAGAAGACATCAAGGATTTATAGGAAGGAGTGCTCTGCTAGTTTTTCTTTTCTCGAATAATTTTACATTGCTATTACTGTGGATTGGCCTCAGTTTTGTTATCTCTAGAATGAAAAGAACACTTTTTTTCCCCAAGGTTTTTGTGAGAAATAAATGAAAGAAGTAAATACCAAGCATAGTGTGCTCACAAAGTACATACACAATAACCATGAGCTGTTATAAAACAAGGACATTCTGCAACCCTATCTCCCTTTGCTATACTCTAGGAACATGGTCTGCCTATTTCTATTATTAGTTCTGCGTCTGCTTGCCGAGTCCCATATTTATTCCTACACTGCACCTCAAGCAAGTAGAAGTTGTTTATCAAAATTATTTAAATTAGAATCTCTGCAAGATGATGCTGCATTGTGTAATTTAATGTTTTTGTTTTCGCTGTATACCTGTTTGTGCTTTGGATTTTTAATACATCTGCAAAATATACCATTGAACAGATATTTTTCAATTAACCCTTATGGTTCAGGCACTATAGTAGTCACTGGGAAGGCTAGATGATTTGAGGGAAAAGGATATAGGACTCAGCGGAAAGGGAATTTCTAAGTATTACAGTAACTATAAGAAATATACCCACTCCATTTGGGAGCAAAGGAGAGTAGCACATATCTCAGCTTACATGTCTATATAAAATAAGAAGAGGCAGCTTGTAGACAAGGTTGCTTGGAGAAACTGTATCTTTTTTTTTTTTAAGTTTTTATTTAAATTCCAGTTAGTTAACAAAGTGTAATATTAGTTTCAAATGTGCAGTATAGTGATTCAACATTTCATTCAACACCTAATGCTCATCACAAGTGCACTCCTTAATCCCCATCACCTATTTCACTCATCTCCCCCACCTTCCCTCTGGTTACCTTCAGTTTGTTCTTTAGAGTAAAGAACTTGTTTCTTGGTTTGCCTATCTCTCTCTTTTTCTTTCACTTTGCTTGTTTGTTTTGTCTCTTAAATTCCACATATTAGTGAAATCATATATTTGACTTTCTCTGATGGACTTCTTTGACTTAGCATAATACTCTCTAGCTCCACCCCGTCATTGCAAATGGCAAGATTTCAATCTTTTTTATGGCTGAGTAATTTTCCTGTGTGTGTGTGTGTGTGTGTGTGTGTACACACATACCACATCTTTCTTATTCATTCTTCAGTCAATGAACACTTGGGATGTTTCCATAATTTGGCTATTGCAGATAATGCTGCTGTAAACATTCAAGTGCACTCTCTTTGAATTAATATTTTCATATTCTTTGAGTAAATACATAGTATTGCAATTGCTGGATCATAGGGTAGCTCTATTTTTAACTTTTTGAGAAACCTCCATACTGTTCTGGAGTGGCTGCACCAGTTCGCATTTCTATCAAGAGTACACATTCTCACCAACAAGAGAAATGGCATCTTAAAGAGTAAAAAGAATTTAGCCTGGAGGAAAGGAAACTACTCGATTTGGGGCTGTTCTGCTGCTATTATTTGGCATTTTTTTATTGCCAAATCCAACTATTCCTTTCTTATTGCATTCTCTCACATCAACAAATAGGTTTTCTGCTTTACTATGTGGCTTGTGTGTATCTCCTATTAAGAGCTATCTAATTGAACTATGACACACAAAAGAGCTATCTAATTGAACTATGACACATAGACCTAGAAAATTAAGTAGCATATGTAATCCTGTCAATCACCTGGAGTAGAGATAGGTCCCCCAAATCTGAAGTAGAGAATTTGAAAGGGAGATTACATTTTCAAATGATGGAAAGTAGATGGAAAGTAGAGAAGAATGTTTGGCATTTCTTGGTCTTGTCTCTGAGAGGCACCGTGTTTTTGTTTTGTTTTGTTTTTGTGGCTGATACGATTCTAACCCCTTTTCTATATTTGGAGGGTCCACCAACTTGTGAGTTTTTCCAGATGGCAGAGTCTAGTTCCTATTATAAACAATGAAAATGACAAGCATTTGCTTAGCTTCCTTTGCAACCAAGACATGGACATGTAACCTAGACTTCACCCATAATATACACTATCCCAAGGCTCAAATAAGAATGGTGAAAGCAAGGGCACAGGTGCTCTCAGAATCCATTCTGAAAGCAGGTGGCAGTAGCCGTAGAAGTATGATGAAGTTGGGTGTGCCAATGACTGGGAAAACAGTAACATGTCATGTTTAGCAGCAGAGCCTGAGCTTACTAGAGATGTGGCCCTAGCTGCTAATGAGACTTCCTTGAATTCCTGCTGATGTCTGCGGTTTTACTCAGCAGCCTTCCTGGCAATTCGGTGGACTTCCTAAAATTCTTTCAATCATTGTATTTTATGCTTCAAGTAGAAGAGTAGTTTCTGCTCTTGAAAATAAAAACCGAAAAGTTTTAAAACAAGGGGGTTTTGAAAAGTTATTAGCATGGTGTCTTCCACACGTAAGTATGCCGGGTATGGATAAGCAGCGGCCCTGACAAGTTCTGCAAACTTGAGCCAGCTATTTATGACTGTCTGGCTTTGTAAATAAACTCCTTCTAGACTCAGTACCCTGAATTCACATCTAGGCTGCTAACATTAGCTTTTAGTAGATCTTTTTAAATGTTCTATTTAACAACATTTGTCCTAAAGAGGACCCAAGGAAAGTAATTTATAAACATATTAGATCTATTAAAAGTTTACTCCCACCAGTCTTTACAATGCGAGCAATGGGAATTAGAACAGATGCCAGAGTGACTAACTACCATGGTTAATACATATTAAATGTCTATTTGTGAAGTACTACACAAAATGAATTGCATGAATTAATCTCATGTTATACCTAGTCAATCCTATGAGGAAAGAACTACTACGTTTATTTTATAGGTAATGAAACTGATAACTGAACTCTAAAAAAATACACCCAAGCCATGTAGATGTCAAGTAGAAAAGCCAAGATTTAATTTAAGGGCTGTCTATCTTTAGAACCTGAACTCCTGGCCAGTGTACTCACTGGGAAGTATTACACTTTTCTGTCATTTTTACGCTCCGAAAAGATAATTCTTCTAGTCAATTATACTTTAATAAAGAAAGAGAGAAAAGAAGAAAATTCAACAACAACAAAAAACCCCCCACAACTTTACCTGCACGCACACACTGTTATTTCACAGGTAAGCTCAGAAGGATGTGTTTGTTTAAGAAGATAGCCTATAATATTGGGAACATTTTTTGCTTTTATCTAAGGATAGTACATCATTCTCATAATTTTGACTGTTTTTATTTCATCAGTAGAAAGGAAATGAGTTGCAATTTTTCTTTTTTCTTTTTCCATTATTAGTGAAATATAATTCACATATACATGGTGCAAGTTTAAGGTGTATAATGTAATGATTTGATAGATGAATATATTGTAAAATATTTATCACAAGAAAGTTAGTTTAACACATCCTTCATCTCACGTAATTACTATTTTGTTTTTGTTACAGTGAGAACATTAAAGTTCTATTGTCATAGCAACTTTCCAACATACAGTACAATATTAATTATAGTCATCAGGCTGTACATTAGATCCCTGGAACTTATTCATTCTAAAAATGAAAATTTGTAGAACCTCTCCCCATTTCCCCCACTTCTCAGCCCCTGGCAACCACCATTCTACTCTCAGTTTCTTTTTTCTTTTTTTTTTTATTTTATTAACAAATAATGTATTATTTGCTTCACAGGTACAGGTCTGTGAATCATCAGTCTTGCCTAATTCACAGCGCTCACCATAGCACATATCGTCCTCAATGTCCATAACCCAGTCACCTATCCCTCCCCCTCCCCACCCCCCTGCAACCTTCAGTTTGTTTCCTGAGATTAAAAGTATCTTATGGTTTGTCTCCCTCCTTGGTCCCATCTTGTTTCATTTTTTTCCCCGTCCTTCCCCCCAAAACCCCCCTGCCCTGCCTCTCAAATTCCTCATATCAGAGAGATCGTACGATAATTGTCTTTCTCTCACTAACTTATCTCGCTTAGCATAATGCCTATGCTGGCCTCATAAAATGAGTTTGGAAGCTTTCTTTCCATTTCTATTTTTTGGAACAGTATCAGGAGAATAGGTATTAATTCTTTAAATGTTTGGTAGAATTCCCCTGGGAAGCCATCTGGCCTGGGCTCTTGTTTGTTGGAAGATTTTTGATGACTGCTTCAATCTCCTCACTGGTTATGGGTCTGTTCAGGTTTTCTATTTCTTCCTGGTTCAGTTTTTGGTAGTTCATAGGTCTCTAGGAATGCATCTATTTCTTCCAGATTGTAAAATTTGCTAGCATATTATTGGCATATCATTGCTCATAATATGTTCTTATAATCGTTTGTATTTCTCTGGTGTTGGTTGTGGTCTCTCCTCTTTCATTCATGATTTTATTAATTTGGGTCCTTTCTCTTTTCTTTTTGATAAGTCTGGAGAGGGGTTTATCAATCTTATTAACTCTTTCAAAGAACCAGCTCCTAGTTTTGTTGATTTGTTCTACTGTTCTTTTGGTTTCTATTTCATTGATTTCTGCTCTGATCTTTATTATTTCTCTTCTACTGTGGGGTTTAGGCTTTCTTTGCTGTTCTTTCTTCAGCTGCTTTAGATGTAGGGTTAGGTCGTTTACTTGAGACCTTTCTTGTTTCTTGAGAAAGGCTTGTATTGCTATATACTTTTCTCTCAGAACTGCCTTTGCTGTGTCCCAAAGATTTTGAACAGTTGTGTTTTCATTTTCATTTGTGTCCATGATTCTTTTTTTAAATTCTTCTTTAATTTCCTAGTTGACGCATTTATTCTTTAGTAGGATGCTCTTTAACTTCCATGTGTTTGAGTTCTTTCCAACTTTCTTCTTGTGGTTGAGTTCTAGTTTCAAAGCATTCTCGTCTGAAAATATGCAGGGAATGATCCAATCTTTTGGTACCAATTGAGACCTGATTTGTGACCCAGGATGTGCTGTGATCTCTTCTGGAGAATGTTCCATGTGCACTAGAGAAGAATGTGTATTTTGTTGTTTTGGGATGGAATGTTCTGAATATATCTGTGATGTCTATCTGGTCCAGTGTGTCATTTAAAGCCTTTATTTCCTTGTTGATCTTTTGCTTAGATGATCTGTCCATTTCGGCAAGGGGGGTATTAAAGTCCTCTACTATTATTGTATTATTGTTGATGTGTTTCTTTGATTTTGTTATTAATTGGTTTATATAGTTGGCTGTTCCCATGTTAGGGGCATAGATATTTAAAATTGTTAGATCTTCTTGTTGGACAGACCCTTTAAGTATGGTATAGTGTCCTTCCTCATCTCTTATTATAGTCTTTGGCTTAAAATCTAACTTATCTGATATAAGGATTGCCATTTTCTTTTGTTGTCCATTAGCATGGCAGATGGTTTTCCACACCCTCACTTTAAATCTGGAAGTGTCTTTGGGTTTAAAATGAGTTTCTGGCAGACACCATATCGATGGGTCTTGTTTCTTTATCCATTCTGATACCCTGTGTCTTTTGATTGGGGCATTTAGTCCATTTATATTCAAGGTAACTATTGACAGATATGAATTTAGTGCCATTATATTGTCTGTAAGGTGACTGTTACTGTATATTGTCTCTGTTCCTTTCTGGTCTATGATCCTGTTAGGCTCTGTCTTTGCTTAGAGGATCTCTTTCGCTATTTCCTGTAGGGCTGGTTTGGTGTTTGCAAATTCTTTTAGTTTTTGTTTGTCCTGGAAGCTTTTTATCTCTCCATCTATTTTCAATGACAGCCTAGCTGGATACAGTGTTCTTGGCTGCATATTTTTCTCGTTTAGTGCTCTGAATATATCATGCCAGTCCTTTCTGTCCTGCCAGGTCTCTGTGGATAGGTCTGCTGCCAATCTAATATTTCTACCATTGTATGTTAGAGACCTCTTGTCCTGAACTGCTTTCAGGATTTTCTTTGTCACTGAGACCTGTAAGTTTTACTATTAGATGACAGGGTGTTGGCCTATGAGACCTGTAAGTTTTACTATTAGATGACAGGGTGTTGGCCTATTTTTATTGATTTTGAGGGGGGTTCTCTGTGCCTCCTGGATTTTGATGCTTGTTCCCTTTGCCAAATTAGGGAAATTCTCTGCTATCATTTGCTCCAATATACCTTCTGCCCCTCTTCTCTCTCTTCTTCTTCTGGGATCCCAATTATTCTAATAATGTTTCATCTTATGGTATCACTTATTTCTTGAATTCTCCCCTCGGGGTCCAGGAGTTGTTTATCTCTTTTTTTCTCAGCTTCTTTATTCCCCATCATTTGGTCTTCTATATCACTAATTCTCTCTTTGTCTCATTAACCTAGCAGTAAGAGCCTCCATTTTTGATTGCACCTCATTGATAACTTTTTTTATTTCAACTTGGTTAGATTTTAGTTCTTTTATTTCTCCAGAAAGGGACTCTCTCATATCTCCCACGCTTTTTTCAAGTCCAGCTAGCACCTTGATAATTGTCATTCTGAACTCTAGTTCTGACATCTTACTAATGTCTGTATTGATTAGGTCCCTGACTGTTGGTACTGCCTCTTGTTCTTTTTTTGAGGTGAATTTTTCCACCTTGTCATTTTATCCAGATAAGAATAGACGGATGAGAGAACAAAATACTAAAAGGGTAGCAATGACCCCAGAAAAATATACACTAACCAAATTGGAAGAGACCTGAAACTGGAGGGAGAAGAAAGGAGAAGGGGAAAAAAAGAAAAAAGAAAAAAAAAATACACACATATACACACACACACACACACACACACACACACACACACACA
>CM052892.1:39149771-39176704 GCA_028534135.1 Potos flavus | reverse complement strand
ATGACTGTAAAGATGAAAATTAAAAAAGATTCTAAAAAAGGAATTAATAAAATAAGTTTGTTGAAAAAAAGAAAAAAAAAGAGGAAAGAATGTGATTAGGCTAGAAACCATAACAGAGACTTGAGCTAAGTTTAAATACAATGAAGGGATAGAAAATGACTGTAACAATGAAAATTTAAAAAGATTTTTTAAAAAGATATTGATAAGATAAAATAGTTAAAAAATATTAAAATAGGAAAGAGAAAAAATTAAAAAAATAGAATAAGAAAAAAATAAAATTAAGAAAATTTAACTTTGAAAGACTAAAATATCATAGAGAAAGAGCTGTGAATTCTATGTGTTGGATTCCCCTAGCTCTGGAGTTCTGCAGTTCTCATTGATCGGTGAACTTGGTGTTGGCTGGATGTTCTTGCTAATCTTCTGGGGGAGGGGCCTGTTGCAGTGATTCTCAAATGTCTTTGCCCAAGGTGGAATTGCACCACTCTTGCCAGGGGCCAGGCTAAGTAATCTGCTCGGTTTTGCTCCTGGTAGCTTTTGTTCTGTGAATGCTTTCCGTACATCTTTGGAGGAGGAGAATAAAAATGGTGGCCTCCTAATCTCCAGCCCTGGAGAAGCTGAGAACTGGAGGCCCCACTCCTCAGTGTGCCCTCAGAGAAAAGCAGTCAATCACTCCTGTCTCCCTGGTCTCTGGGCCACACTCTGTACTAACCCAGCCTGTGACCAAGCGTTTCTATCTTGGGCACACGGCCCTGTTTGGAATCTCCAAACCCAGCAGATTCCTGCAGCACAATCCCGCACAGCTCCTCCCAGAGGAGGAAGGAGGGGGTCTCCCTGGATCTGCCACTTGTTGGGTCCCTGCTGGAAGAGCAGTGGCCCGATTGTGCCTCAGAGCATAGATTAAGGAAACCCCAAGCTGAGAGCTCACTGCTTGCTCTGACTTTGCAGCTGGCTTCCCCACTCCGATACCTGGGAGCTCAGCCACACTCAGACACCCCTGGTCTTTTTGTGACCCCATGGGTCCTGAGACCAGACTGTCTGAATGAGGGCTCCACCTGCTGCTGATCTTCTGAAGCGATGTCTTTCAGTGAAGCAGACTTCTAAAAGTTCCGATTTTGTGCTTCATGGCTCTACTGCTTGCCAGGAACTGGCCCCTCCCCCTGTGGTCTCTCTTCCCATATATCACCTTGGATTCACTTCTCTGCACGTCCTACCTTCCAGAAAGTGGTCGCTTTTCTGTTCCTAGAATTGCTGCTCTTCTTCTCTTCTATCTCTTGTTGAGTTTGTAGGTGTTCAGATGGTTTGATAACCACCTAGCTGAACTTCTGGGACCCAATAATATTTAGGTCTCCTACCCTTCCACCATCTTGCTCCTCCCCCTATTCTCAGTTTCTTTGAATTTCATGTTGAAGTGAAATGGGGATGCAGATATCATTTCAAATTAGTGTTTTTGTTTCTTTCAGATAAATACTCAGAAGTAGAATTATTGGATCATATGGCAGGTCTAAATTTAATTTTTTGAGGACCCTCTATGCTGTTTTCTAGAGTGGCTGCACCAATTTACATTCCTACCAACAGTGTGCAAAGCTTCCCTTTTCTCCACATCTTTACCAGCATTAATGATCTCTTCTCTTTTTGATAATAGTCACTCCAACAGGTGTGAGGTGATATCTCATTGTGGTTAGCATTTTCATTTTCCTGATAAGTGGTGTTATTGAGTTGAGCACCTTTTCATATGTCTGTTGGCCATCTGTATGTCTTCTTTTGAAAAATATAGAGTTTGTCTGACTATTATTTGTTTTTTTTTTCCTATTGAAGTGTATGGGTTTATGTATGTTAGGCATTAACACCTTATCAGATATATGATTTGCAAATATTTTCTCCTATTTATTTGGTTGCCTTTTCAGTTTATTGATAGTTTAATTTGCTGTGCAGAGCTTTCAGTTTAGTGTAGGCCTACTTTATTTTTTTTTTTTTTATTTTGTTGCTTTTACTTTTGGGGTCAAATCCAAAAAATCATTGTCAAGACCAATGTCAAAGAGTTTATCCTCTGTTTTCTTGTTGGAGTTTTATAGCTTTGGATATGAAATTTAAGTTTTTAAGCTACTCTGAGTTGATTTTGTGTATATATATGGTGTTAGATAAAGGTACAGTTTTACATGTGGCTGCCCAGTTTTCTTAACACCATTCTTTGAAGAAACTATTCTTTCCCCTTTGTATAGTCTTGACTCATTTGTCATAAATTGACTGTTTTTGCACGGTTTATTTCTGGGCTCTGTATTCTGTTCCATTGTTCTATATGTGTGTTTTTATGCTGGTAGTGTTTTGATTATGAGTTCTGAAATATAGCTTGAAATCAAGAAGTTTGGTGCTGATTTTGTATCCTAAAACCTAAGTTTACTTACTAGGTCTAAAGTTTCTTGGTGGAGCCTTTGACATTTTCTCTATATGTAATCATGTCATCAGAAAACAGAGAGTTTTACTTCACCATAATAAAGGCTATATATGACATACCCACAGCTAATATCATACTCAATGGTTGAAAGGTCAAAACCTTTTCCTATAAGATCAGGAACAAAACTAGGGTTTCTGTTTTCACTATTCCTACTCAATGTAGTACTGAAGTCATAGCCAGAGCAATTAAATATGCAAGAAAAGGCATTCAAATTGGAAAGAAAGAACTGAAATTTTTGAAGCCAAAATTAACTATTCTCAATTCCAGTGTGCACAAATAATTCCTAATCACATTTTAAATAATTGTTCTGGCATATTCTCAGTGAAGTAGAATGAAAGCCTAAGTGGATATTCTTTTGAAAGTTTCTCTTTGAATAAAATAGATGGATTGATTGCTTAAACTTTAATAGTATCATAGTCATTTTGAGCTGCTATAACAGAATACCACAGACTGGGTGGCTTATAACAACAAATTTATTGATCACAGTTCTGGAGACTAGAAAGTCCAAGATCAAGGCACCAGCGTTGTCATCTAATGTGGGCTGCCTTCCTGATTCATAGCTGGCAACTCATTGTGTCCTCATGTGGTAGAAGGGGTGAATGATATCTCTGGAGCCTTTTTTGTAAGGCACTAACTAATCCCATTCTTGACATTTCCACCCTCATGCCTTAAGCACTTCCCAAAGTCCTCACCTAATTAGTACCATTACACTGGGCACTTGGATTTCAACATATGAATTTTGGTGGCAGATGGGATACAAATATTCAGATCATAATAAATACTAATAATATCTCATACTTAAAAAAATTGTGTCTATGGTAATGTGTTATTAGAAGTGAGAAAGGGGAGGGGTGCCTGGGTGGCTCAGTCGGTTAAGCATCTGATTCTTAACTTCAGCTCAGGTCTTGATCTCAGGGTCATGAGTTCAAGCCCCATGTTGGGCTCCATGCTGGGTGTGGAGCCTACTTAATTAAAAAAAAAAAAAATGATGAGAGAAGGGAAAAGGGCTAAAGACATTCTCATATTTCCTCTGTATGAATTTACTCTACAAGACATAGGAAATGAGTTTTCATCACTCAGGAAGATTCTAATCTATTCCCTTAGTCAATTTATTGATTCATTCACAGGAAAGCATATAGTAATCAAGGATTTTATTTTAATGGTGAAAATTTAGGCAAAAAAGAAATACGGAAACACCAAGGATAAGTGATGAAATGTACCGTAACAGAAAAATAAGTTTTTTAAATGTGCAATACCATTTGTAAACTAGTGGTAACATACAGATATGCAAAAAGTCTTGACTTTTTGATGAGATGAACTCTGTGACCTGCTGGTATTGAATAACTGTCAGGAACCAGTGAAATGGTAACTGAGAAAAATGTCACAATACAGATGGACTCTTACAGCGGTTTTCATAAGGGATACTAAAATATTAGGATTGAGTGACTTAAACAGATTCCCAAAGGAATATCAGTCTCTCAACGTGAACATCCTTCTCTGTGAAACACTTAGAAATATTAAACTCCATGATAAATAAAATAATAACCCTCTGAGAGGATGTATCAGTGTAGCCCTCCGGTTAAAAACTTTTTTTCCCCTAGATTTACTTTACTATAAGTTATTGATACATTCAGACAAGGTAAGAAAAGGATAGTAGGTTGGCTAAGACATGACTGTTTACAGTATAAGGCAACAAAAACTTATATAGTGGTTTGCTAGAGAGGTTATTTTATAACCTAATCCTCCAAATTAGGTGCTCTCTTATTGTAAAGAGTCATAAAAGCAATTCTCTCTAAGATTAATGACTTATTGAACACCTACTATAAGAAACACTGACTTGGAAATATAGGAAGCAGGCAGCCAGCTTCTTCTTCAGATTTTTTTTCAAAGGAAAATTTAAGGCTACGATCATATTTAAGGCTATGATCATCAAGATTTAAATTCAAATCTAGCAAAGATTATTGAGCACCTATTATGTGCAAGACCCTGTGCAAGGTATGGCACTTATATATGTATTTTTTTTTAAACTTTACAACACTTATTCATATGCATCAGTATAAAAGTTGATCATTACACCTAACCTTGGTCCTTTACCTTAACTTTAACAGACAGTTGTTAAGGAGACCAATAAACTTGGTTGAGGAAAAAGCCAAATCTACTTCATTTATTTTTTTCTAAAGATTTTATTTATTTATGTGAGAGAGAGAGAAAGAGAGAGCGCATGAGAAAGGAGGAGGGGTAGTGGGAGAGGGACAAGCAGACTCCCCGTGGAGTAGAGAGGCTGATGGGGGACTTGATTCCAGCACTATGTGATCATGACCTGGGCCGAAGGTAGATGCTTAACCATCTGAGTGACCCAGATGTCCCTAAATCTATACTTTAAAATGTCAAACTAAGTAGTTTAAAGAGTGAATAGCCATTTGACAAACAATATATCGTAATTCTGGGGCTAATTATAAACTTCTCTTCACCATTCTGCCATTTCTGCCCTTAATTTATGTTGTAGAACTTCGTGTGTAGCTGGCAGTATTGGAGAGATGAGTCTTGTTGAATGTGCAAAACATTTAGCCAGTGCCAAAATCCATATGCCCTCTGCATGTAAATGCCTTCTGGAAATGCTCCTTGCTTTATGTCATGGCTTTAGAGGGGTGAAGGACATTTCTAGCCTGAGTATTTCTAGGAAGTGTTCTCAATTTATTTCCCGGTGTTATTTCTCAGTGTTGGTTTTGTAACCTTTCAGTTGTAGACTAAGTACAGCATAAGGGCTCTTTTTGCTTGGCTTCTTTCATGCCTGCTGCACTTAGGTAACAACAGCAGTTATTAGTGTGCTACATCAGAGGTTATCATCTTAGGTTGTCTTGTGAATAGGAAGGACAAATCATTTAGATGTGGAAAGGGCAGCAGAATATATCTGTGAAGAGCAATTAAGAAAATGTCTTGGGATGCCTGGGTGGCTCAGTTGGTTAACCAGCTGCCTTCGGCTCAGGTCGTGATCCCGGGGTCCTGGGATCGAGTCCCGCATCGGGCTCCTCGCTCGGCAGGGAGCCTGCTTCTCCCTCTGCCTCTGCCTGCTTGTTCTTTCTCTCTCTCTGACAAATGAATAAATAAAAATCTTAAAAAAAAAATGTCTTGAAAGGGCCGATGGATGAGAACAGATGTTGTAAATGTTCTGGTTCTTCAAGAAAATTTTCTTTTCAGTTGGAGGTGACCTGGCTCAAACATTCCTTTGGATATGGTTTTGGAAATTTACAAAACAGATTGAGTTCATTTCACTCATGCATGCTTGCTTTCCATATAGGAAGATATTCTCCTTCAAATAAATCAAATTCTCCCTCAAATAAATCTTTGGCAGTTTTTCAGTTGTGGTGGGAGACATGGGACTCCATGTGTCACATAGTACAATATACCAAAAAGACAGCAAGTTTTATCTAGCTGTCAACATTTACTTTTGTTCTTAACAAAGAAGTTCCCTATCTATCAAGGCAGAACCTCAACATTTTCAGGTCTGGCAGAGTGATTGCATAATATGTGATTTAAAAAAAAATTGAGTTAGTCACCAACATCTAAAAGTCAATGGCTTTTATTAAAACAAGTAGTGATGTCTGGATTCTCTTGAAGAATTGGATAGTGTAGTAAGATTCAGCTGTTATTGATACAAGGTACCATATCCAAATTTCCCTATACTCCTAATAAGTCTTCCCAGCACTGAAGCGTTTTGATCAGTTCTCATTTATTATTATATTCACACTGTTTTTCTCTGTGATAGAACTTAGGAGGAAACAGAACATATACCCATGCCTCTATCAAATGTGGGAAAAGTCAAGATAGGCCAAGAGGGCTATAATTTTCACTAGCTGTGATTTTCACTAGCTGTGGTAGTCGATTTTGTGACTTATGCAAGAACTCACTGTATGTGTATATGTATCTGTAGCCTATCTATCAATTGATCAATCTGTATTCTATCATCTATCTATCTATCATCTGTTATCTATATCTTGCATATCACTGTATGATCCTTAAGGGTTGGAACGGTTTCTTTCTTTTTTTTTTCATTTTTGTTGTTCCAGTGTCCATTCTAGTACTGAGTATAAATTGGACAATAATAAAACTTAATGAGTAAACACTTAGTGATAGTGAAATTAGAGTAGGAGACAAATGATCTCAAGGGAGATCTTACCTAGGTTGCAGTAAAATATTTTTCTATTGACTTCAGAACTTGGTTCAGCTAGACATTAAATATTTCTCCTTGGGATAGTCACTGGCATAATATTAATGCACTTAATATTTTTACTTTCCCTCTTATAGTCTCTATCATCAACCTGTTTACAGCAAACTCTTTAGAAGAAAGAATAATCTCTCAAGTAGCCCCTATAGACTATATATGGAGGTGAGCAGGGAGGAAACATGGTGATGAATTATTATTTCAGCCCACAAGCCCAGTGACAGGGTGAAGGTCACTAGGAGATACAGAGCCAGTTAAGAAAATCAGAGTCAAGAAAGGGAAAAAGAAATTGGAAAATAGGATTTACAGTTGTTTTTCAGGAGGTAAGACTCAGGAAGAACTTCAAGGTCTAATTCTTCATTCATTCATTCATTCCTTTATTTATTAGTCTGGAATTACTTTTAAGTATAACCACATGTTTGAGCACAAAATCTAAAAGGAACTGCCCTAACCGACACCTGATCTAGGAAATAAAATGTAAATGAATTTAAGTCATATTTTCTGATATACTTTGATTAGATTTATATGGAAATCATGTTTCTTTGAAGTTAGAAAAAACACCGATTTCTGTTATTATAGTAGAAAATATTTTTATTTGAACAGGCATACATTTATTAACTATTATAGATGGTAATGGTCTACAAATAATAAATATTACCCAGATTATAGTTGTTCATATTTCTTTTTTATAAAAAAATAATTTCCCTATGTTTTTCCTCATATTCATGGAATATCCTATTATAAAATGTTTTAATTATTTATATTTTATTTAATAATATTTGCATTAATTTCAGAGAAATATATTTAAGCTTTCTTTGAATGAACTCTTGTTAAGGAGAACAAAGAAGTTCTGCACTAGGAAATGATGATACACACATTACTTTTCAAGATTTCACGGTTAAGAAATGAGCCCACTTTCAAATACAAGAGAAGGGTACAGAATACTGTGTTGCTTTGCAGCTTCTTTAATGAGGTTCCCATTCACAAATGTTATGATGCCTTCACTTGATTAATGCCCTCCTTTTATAGAACTATTGGAGACCTCAATCAAACAATGAAAAATACAAATAAAAACATTCACTGAAACAAAACATGTCTTAGAAACGTCACAAATAGAATTTCCACAGAATAAGAGTATGTAAAAAAATAACTTGTTCATGCATATATATGATTTCTCAGGCAAATTGCATATTTATGTCAATTAATTACAGAACATTCTTTATCTTAGAACTAATGGCAAACCAGGAGCTTCAGAGTCAGAAAGCCTGGTTGGTAATGGATGTGCCATTTGCTGTGATCTATGGGAAGGTTACCTTGTGTTTGTAACCCTTCAGAGTATTAAACTAAATTCTTTAAACAGACTTGTGGTGAGGCACCTATGACTCTGAGTTGTAAATATGTGTAGTGGTTACTTTAGCTATGTTAGTTCTTAGCACTTATAATCTATTTGGAACAGAAATTCTACCTGATGTTAAAGATTTCCAGTTTCTTATAATTCACCTTAAAAAGATCAATGTTCCTTTGCAAAAATAAATAATTTTTTTAAAACTCAATTTTAATTTATAGTTTCAAAGACAATTTTTTGAAATGCTTCTGCCTTTACATTTTTTGAGTGCTGAACTGATGTTTTCTCTCTATTTCTGTGATTTGATTCTTTCTCTTAAGACAGCAGCCTGATCACAGTTGTAGGTAGTCTTACAGTTCCTCATACATTATACTTATATCTTGGATGAAAAATTAAGGCAACCATAGCATGTTCTTGGAGCTTCTCTTTATGTCCAGAGGGCCAATAGGCAATCCTTCCTTTTTCCTTCACTAATGAGAATTAGATTATGTTTTTCACTACATCTGCAACCAAAGTCTATGAGTTACGCATAAAAGTATATGAGGTATAAAATACATACATTATATAACTATATATACATGTATGTGGATACAAATAAACATGTTATACGTAGTTGTAAATACTATGTTTTAGTGTTCAGACATCTATGAAATTGAAACAAATATATAAATGCAAATTTGTGTCAAAACATTTTATGTAATTTAAATACTTTATATATAAATATGATATAGTTATATTACTGTATATGTACATATATTTAAATAATTATATGTATATATACACATATGCACATATTCAAGTATTATTCAAGTAAGTATATGAGGCCTGTGCATAGTTTAGGTGTTCAATGAACACGTAAAAAAGATCATTATGTACCCCAAAGATAAAAAGTTCCAATTCTTAAATGGTTGGTTTCTTTCTGAAAGCATATTTTTAATAGTGAATTGTTTATAATCTTTGACATAATTTTCTTCATCTGTTAGAGTGGGAATATCACACTTGTCAGAGAGTTGTTGAAAAAATTACATTAGATTACCTATGTCTAAAACTAGGCAAATTATCTTATTTGGAAAAAAAATAAAATATTAAATGGGTGCTGAAGAATATGTACAAAATATTTATGATTTATTTGCTGAATTGAGAATTGTCTCTTTCCTATTTCAAATAATTGCTTTTAATTTCTTTCTTGAAGTAAAATACCTGAAAATTTTCACATTTAAGCTAACAATAATACCTGAACTTTATCAAATTACCTTTTTTTCCCCTCAGTTGATCAAAAATAGTCAAGAAATTTTTATTTTACATTTGTTTGTAGTTGGGTAGATCCTGTAATCATGTTGCTTTTAAAATCTGTAATGGATGTTTTATTAGACTATTAATATATTTTATAAATATATTTTGATGTGTTAAAATGCCACATTATACATTGTATCCAATTACAAAAGGATTTGGCTTTTGCAAAATATATGCATCCTTGTAGGATGTGATTAATGCCTGCTATTTCTAGGGGTGTAATTTTGGGAACAATCTTTCATGAAACTGCTTGTAAATTTGAAGTCATTTGGCACAATATTCACTTAACCAAATGACTGTGCTAATAGTAATTTCTCTTTCTAAATAGTTTTCATAGTGGGTATGTGCCTCTCACCAACCTTTAGTATTTATGACTTGGCCAGTGATTGTCTTGTGCACAAGACATGCAGTTTATTTAACACTTCTTGATCCTGGTCTTCTTTATCTATGGCTCCAGAAGTTGTTAATATGAATTGAAATCTTATGTATACTCAGTTTCCTCAAGGAGAAGAACACACTTTTAATTTTTTTAAATTGAAATATAATTGATATATATACAACATTATATTAATTTCAGATGTACATGATTGATGTTTGAATATATTGCAAAATAAATACCACAATAAGTCTAGTTAACATTTGCCACAATAGTTATAATTACTTTTTCTTGTGATGAAAACTTTTAAGGTTTACTCTTTGTAACTTTCAAATAGGCAATACAATATTATTAAGTATAGTCACATCTCCGTGACTTATTTACTTTATAACTGGAAGTTTGTACACTTTGACTCCCTTCATCCATTTTGCCCACCTCCCACACCCACCTTTGGCACCAACCAATCCATTCTCTGTATCTATTAGCTTGGTGGGGTTTTTTGTTTGTTCGCTTGAGTTTTTTTCAGATTCCACATACAAGTAAATTATATGGTATCTGTCCTTTTGTGTCTGAATTATTTCACCCAGCATAATGCCCTCAAGTCCATCCATGTTGTCACAAATGGCAAGATTTCACTCTTTTTTATGGCTGAATAAAATAAAAATAAATAAAATAATGTTCCATTGTGTATACTTAACGACATTTTCTTTATCTGATCATCCACTGATGGATGCTTAGGTTGTTTCCATACCTTGACTATTGTAAATAATGCTGCAGTAAACATAGGGATGGATATATCTTTGTGAGTTAGTGTCTTCATTTTCTTTAGATAAATACCCAGAAATAGAATTTCTGGATCATATGATAGTTCTATTTTTAATTTTTGAGGAACTTCCATACTGTCTTCCATAGTGGCTGTACCAGTTTGTTTTTGTATCAACAGAGCACAAAGGAGCACTTTTCCACATCTTCACTAAACTCTTGCTTATCTTGTCTTTCTGACAATAGCCTTCTAACAGGTATGAAGTGATGTCTCATTGTGGTTTTGATTTCCATTTCCCTTATTATTAGTGATATTGAGCATTATTTTATATACTGGTTGGCTTTGTGTATGTCTTCTTTGGAAAAAATACCTGTTCACATCCTCTGCCCAGTTTTTAATTGGAGTACTTTTGGCCATTGAGTTATATGTGTTTTGATACATTTTGGATATTAACCCCTTATCAGTTACAGGGTTTACAAATATTTTCTCTTACCTTTTCATTTTGTTGCTGGTTTTCTTTGCTGAGCAGAAGCTTTTTAACTTGATGTAGTCCCACTTGTTGATTTTTGCTTTTGTTGCCTTTGCTTTTGGTGTCAAATAAAAACAAAAACAAAAACAAAAAAACCATAAAAACCAACCAACCAACCAAACAAACAAAAATAACACTGCCAAAACTCTTGTTGAAGAGCTTACTACCTATGTTTTCTTCTAGGAATTTTATGGTTTTAGGTTTTAAATTCATGTCTTTAATCCATTTTGAGTTAATTTTTGTATGTGGTATAAAATAATGCATTCAAATTATTTTGCATGTGCTTTTCCAGTCTTTCCAGAATGATTTATTGAAGAGACTGTCATTTCCCCATTGTATATTCTTGGTTCCTTTGTTGTAAATTGACTATACATCCATACATACATGGATTTATTTCTGGGTCTGTACTATTCTATTGATATATGTGCCTGTCTTTATGAGAATACCATACTATTTTGGTTATGATGGCTTTATAATATAGTTTGGAATTGGGGAATGTGAGGTGTCCGGCTTAGTTCTTTCTCAAGATGGCTTTGGGTGTTCAAGGTCTTTCGTGGTTCCAAAAACATTTTAGGTTTGTTCTATTTCTGTGAAAAATGCCATTGGAATTTTGATAGGGATTACACTGAATCTGTAGATTATTTGGGATAGTCTGGATATTTTAACAATATTAAAGAGAAGAAAAAATTTTAGAAGTTAACATTCAAGTCTTTTAACTAACCAATATAAATAAAGTAGAAAAAATGTTTTTCCATTAAAAATCATTAACAGCCTTATGTGTAGGACACTAAAGAGTGAATCAAATTCAGGGATACATAAGGTTAAGGCTCTGATTAGGGGAGATGCTTCTGCAAGATCGCAAGAGGAGGAAAAAAGTTTTGAGTGCTAGAGTTAAGGAAATTAAGGAATTGTTGATAAAGGAAATGGCATTAAAATTAAATTTATAAACAAAGTCATAGGGCTGAGAAAGTTGAAGGCATATTTATCTGGCTGAGGTGAGATTTATGTAGCACTTAGAGAATGAGAAGGAGAGGCATATCAGATGCTGATGTGGGCAGAATATGGAAGGTCAGTTGTTGTTTTTTAATTTTAGGATAAGGATATTATTCAGTAAATAGTGGCTTAACATAGAATAGTCTGAATACCAGAAGAACACGGATGAAGGTAAGCTTTAGAAACCATACCTGGGAATGTATAGAATACTTTTAAATAGAGAAAACTTTGGATATGTGAACAGACTGAAATAGGATGATGACAGTATGACTAGAAAGAATATTTTCAAGATAAAATCTGAAGAATTAATAGGACTTATTGTCAGAAATTAGAAATAAATGAAAGGAGGCATCAAATTTGATTTTGAGAGTTTATAGTCTTATTGCTATTCATACCATAGAAAGAAATAGTTGTTAGGAAACATGTTGCAAGTTTTGGATAGTTTGAATGTGAAATGTGGGCTAATAGAAAGGTGAAGCTAGGAAGAAGGAAGCTTTTGGGAAACATGTGGGCCGAAGGCAAATACTTATAAATGATTCTAACAGAGGCAGCAACATGAAGTCATGGGATTCCTGGAATTCATTGAGGGAACTTGAAGAAACAAAAGCAGTCAAGGACCAATTTATGAGAAAACATAATCAGGTGTTAGAAGAACAAAATGAAACATAGAATAAGAAAAATAAAGACATGGAGTTAGGGGATTCGGGAGAGAACATTTTCTCAGAAGTGCAACTGAAGAAGTTAGGAAGGCCATTGGTTCTGGGAAATCAGCAGAGCAAGGAGAATGCATCCTCTCTGTGTTCATAAACAAAAGCACTAATTTGGGGGGAGGAATTCGGTCTCATTGAGAGTCCCATGAAAGTTTTGACTCTCTGCCTAGGAAAACACAAATGATCTATACAAAACTTTTTATATTTCATGTCAGTAAAGATCATCCAGGGACTCTGGGTTAAGACAACTCTGAGAGAAAAAAATATATATCCTCGGTAGAAACTTCAGCAAATTCCAAGAATTGGGTACAGGTTAGGTTTAACAGAATACATACCTCTCTCTTTTCTGATCCTGCTCACTCACAATAATTGCCTTTGTTTTTTCTCCTCATGTATGATTAATTTGAAGAATTACTATAATGATGGAAATGTATATGAGCAGAATGGCCGGTGCTTCTAGTTTACAACCCTAAGCCCAAGGAAAACCCATTCCTTAGTCAGTTACTGCTTGGTAAAATAGAGGGAATTAAGAACACTATCTTAAATGGAAATTGAGGAAATACCATATATATAATTATCAAAACTGTTGGGTTTATGCTTTCAATATTTTAAAAATGAATTCTATGATTTTCTTTCCTGCTTAACGTTGTCCTCTCTTCAGGGAAAGCTTCTGAGCTGTCATCTTTACCAATATTTCTGTCTTAGGTCAGTTTCCAAAGACTAAAACCTTGAAAGAAGGATTTTTGTACATGCAAATGATTTACTAAGGAAGTGCTTCCAAATGAAACATGTAATGGATTGAGAAAAGCAGGACAGGAAAGAGAAGAAGCTAAGAAATGATTTCAGGCTAAGTACCAGACCCAGCCTGATTCATAAGGTAACTGTGGACTGAACATTGAACTTCAAAGTTTGTCCTAACTAGAGACAAGGGGAGTATAGAACTAAAATACTCCTGTAGTTGCGTAGGCTATTCATTCTAAGGCCATGGAAAGGAGGAACATGGTAATAAACTCCAAGGAATTTAGAGATAGCATTCAAATCAGACAGAGCATAGCAGTAGACCTTGGGAAGTCCTGGGTAATATTATTGTAACATCGGTTAAAAAAATATATAGTAACATTGGTAATAATATCCAAAGAATATTAAGTTCCATAGTACTCTTTGTTCTGAAATAAATTTCAGTATTAGTATAGTCACTGTAGTTTTCTTTGCCTAAGTATTAGCCAAGTAGACCTTTTTCAGTTAATCTGTATGTATCTTTATATTTTGAATGTATTTCTTGTAAATGACATAAGCTTGGTCTTGTGTTTTTTTATTTATCTGGCAATCTCTGTTTTCATTGGGTCATGTGAATTAATTGATTTTGATGTGATTATTGATATGGTTGGGTTTAAATATATTATCTTGCCATATGCTTATTGTTTGTATCATCTGCTCTCTGTTCACTTTTCTACTCTTACTGCCTTCTTCTGGACTGAGTAAACTTTTTTATGATTTCATTTTATCTCCTCTGTTAGCTTATTAGCTGTAATTCTTTGTTATTAGTATTTTAGTGATTGCTATAGGAATTAGTACATATCTTTAAATCATCACAGCCTACTTCTAAGTGATATCATCGTACTTCCATGTAATATAGATATCACATGAAGAGTTAGCCTTCTGGTTAAAAACCTATGTGTGATTTTTCTGGCCTGACTATAAGCAATTAAAAGATTTCACCTAACAGGCCTGATGAGGAACAGCTGCCCTCCCCACACCTGCTCTACTGTACAGCCAGTGCATTACAGTCTCTGAAGGGAGGTGTAGGCAAAGACTCAGGTCCCTCTGGCTTGGTCATGCTCTTCCTGTGCAGCCTTCCTCGCTGCAGAGCCTTCACCCCACATTTCATCATCTGGGACCTATGGCATCGGTCTCTTTAAGTTGCCTCTTTGGAGGCCGCTTTAAGAGGGGAAAACATAAGACACTTCTCTATTTTGACTTAGTACCTGGTACTTCCCTCTCTTGGTCCTCCGCTATTGCCCTGACTCCACTCCAGGGTCTATAAAACTGTCTGAACTCTTTGTTTAGGACTGTGTACACAGTGAGACAACCTCCATGTCTGTGCTAATCTACCTGATCCTCTACTTGTGCACTGTCCATGGGGGAAGTGAAACAAGGGGAAGTTAGCACTTTCTCTGGTTTGAGCCTCTTAGGCCATAGCAGTAAATGATTGAAGGCTTCACTGCTGCTTTTATTTTGTCTCACTGCTTTAATTGGATGTTCTAACACCTAACAACTCAGCTTTCTCTCCTTGCTCAGCTGAGTTCCTGACCCTACAGAAGTCCATTTCTCCTATCCTATCCCTTCTGCCATGATTGTCACACATTTCACTTTTACACATATCATAAACCTCACATTTTTTTTATTTAAACAGGCTATTGCCTTTTAGAGTGATTTAAATAGCTGGAAAAAAAATCTTTTTTTTACCCATGTCAGTTGCCATTTTCAGTGCTTTTTGCTCCTTCTGCTTTTTGATTAATATTTCCACCTAATATTATATCCCTACTGTCTGAAGGATGTCCTTTAATATTTTTGGTGATGCAGTTTGCTGGTGATAAATTGTTTCAGCTTTCGTATGTTTAAAAAAAAGGTTTATGGGGTTTTTTGCCTTCATTATTGAAAAATATGTTTAGGAAAAGAATTCTCAAAGTTTTGTTGCTGTTGTTTTTAAGTCCATTATTTTTAAAGATATACCACTGTATTTTCACTTCTGTTTTTTCCTATGAGAACTATGATCTTCAGTCACCTGCACATAAGGTTTTTTCTTGTCTACTTTTAAAGATTTTATCTTTATCTCTCATTTTAGAAATTCTATCACACTGTCCCTTGGTATAGTTTTCTTCTTGTTTCTGCTTGTGTTCTGTCGCACTTCTAAAATACATGGATTTATAGTTTTCATCAGATTTGGAAAAGCTTTGACCATTACTTTTTTTCAAATATCTTCACTGCCCCTACACCCATTCCTTCAGGACTTGAATTGCTCACAGATTAGGCTACTTAAAATTTTATCACATTATTATTTTGCATTATCACAAAATTTTGCAATTATCACAAATTATTTTGCATGATTTCTTATGCTTTGTCTTCAAATTCGGTAATTTTTTTTTCACTGACCATTAATTGCATCCAGTGCGTTTGTCATCTCATTCATTGCAGTTATCACTTGAAGATATCCTAATTTGTTCTTTGCCATAACTTCCATGTCTCTACTTACTTTTTGGAATATATAAAATACAATCATAATAACTCTTTAATGTCCTTGTCTGTTAATTCAAACAGCATTGTCAGTTCTGGTTAGATTTATTTCCTAATTATTGTTTTTTTTTATTTTCTTGCTTTTCAGCATACTCAATAAATCTTTATTGACTACCTGACTCTGTAAACTTTAACTTTTTGGGTGTTAGATATAATTTAATTCCCATAAATATGCTTAGGCTTTGCTGAAAGACGTAGGTTAGTTATTTGGGAGCAGTGTGATCCTTTCAAGTCCTCATTTTTAAGATTTTGAGAGGTAGGACTGGAGTAGTATCAGTGTAGGCCTAATTATTCCCCACTACAGAGGCAAGGGCATTCTTTGGAATGTGTAGCTTTGCAGGCTGGATGCTAAAAACAAATACTATTTCTAGTCTCATGTGAGTGCTGAACACTTTCATTTAAACCATTTGATAGGTTCTCTCCTGAAGATTTTGTAAAATATTTAAAATTAATTGAGATTTATTTTATAGTATATGTCCCATCTTGGTGAATGTTTCACATGCATTAGAATGGTAATTATATTTTGTAGCTGTTGGAGCTACTGTTGTGTAATGGAGGGGAATAGAGATGGTAGACAATAATACTCACAGAAGATTTCATTGTTGTGGTCCTTTACTCGTACTTGCTTTTTCTGTTTGAAGACTTACTGAGAGGGGGTGTTAAGAACTGCAACAGTGATTGCAGGGTTGCCTCATTCTTTTTTAGTATGTTCTGATATTAGGGATTTTTTATATCTTCCTGATGAATTGGTCACTTTGTTATTTCAAATTTTCCCACTTACACCTGTTAACAATTTATATTCTGAACTCCATGCTCTTTTTGACTGATATTAATATATGCTGTTTTTTAGCTTTTTATATTCAACTCCATTCAGCTACCTTTTTCTTTATATTTAATATTCATCACTCATTGGCAGAACAGAGTTAGGGCTTGTTATTTAATCCAGAGTGAAATCGGCCTTTTAATTGGAGTGTATAATCCATTTACACTTAATGTGTAAATTGATGTACTTGGTTTTAAGTCTACCTTCTCTGTATTCATTTTTTATTTTCTCTACCTGCTCTTTTTCTTCTGTTTCCACTTTCCTGGATTTTTTTTAAAGATTTTATTTTATTTACTTGACAGAGAGATCACAAGTAGGCAGAGAGGCAGGTGGAGAGAGAGTGGGAAGCAGGCTCCCTGCTGAGCAGAGAGCCCAATGCGGGGCTCGATCCCAGGACCCTGAGATCATGACCTGAGCCAAAGGCAGAGGCTTAACCCAGGCATCCCGGCACTTTCCTGGATTTTTATGTTAATAGTATTATGTTTGATTTAGTATTGTAGTATTAATTTTATTTATTTATTTAAATATTTTAATTAATTATTTTAATTAATTAATTATTTTAATAATTGTTTATTACCTATAAAATTAGTGATGTTATATAACATTACCTTACAGATTATCATCTATTTCTTTTTTTTTATATTCCTAAATTCAGTTACTGGCTCCACCACCTAGGCATCTTAGATAGGCACCTCACATTCTTGGGCTTTTCTTTTAGCTCTCCTCCAGCCAGAAAAAAATCTATTTTTGCCTTCCCAAATATTTGAGATCCAACATTTATACTTTAAAAGCAGTCAGTGTGACCTCTATAATTCATGGTCACCTCACCCTTTACCTGATGAAGTGAAATAGCCTCTTAATTAATTTGTCCTCTCATTCATCCATTCCCAGTTGGTCAATATTCAGTGGATCTGTTTGCCCTGTGCAGCTCATTTTATAATGGAGAAGCTACTGTGAGAAAGGAGGAATGAAGATATGGGGTGATGAATTGGGGAGTGGGGAAGAGAATATTGAAGACTAGCTGTAGTGAGTGCAGGTATTTATGTATAGGATTTGTGCATGATATCAACAGAGTTGAAGAAAACCAAAGGCTGGTAAATGGGTTGAAGAGACTCCTGACACCAGGGAAAAGAAGATGCCACTGGGAGAAAATCATCTTCAGCGTTAAGGCCTTACCTTTGCATGCCCTTAATCTATTCAGTATCATGGTTATTTGTAGTGAGCGCTTAAATGGTTTAAGTGGGAAGATAGGTAAATTACTAAAGATGGATAAATGAACAGTTTCTCACTATTTAAACAAGATATTTTTGTTTGTGTCTTATTTCACTGGACTCAGGATCAAATACTTTTTCCTTTAGTGCAGTAAAGAGAACTAAGTTTCTTAAAGCAAAATATTTCTGGAATAGGCTTGTTGAGAAATTTAAGGTCATTGCCATAAAGTGAAAGGCATCAAAAAAGCATAAATTGGAGACTGGCAGGAAAAAATTGAAATGGCTAAAGGCATCTTGAGCAACATGACATTTACACAGTGGCTATGTAAATTTAAATAGTATGTCATAGGATTCAAATAAGTTGGAACATTTATTTTCAAAATGTTTTCTTTTAAAAATATTGTGTGTCTATTATGCTAAATGTAGAAATTAAAAGGCAATATTAGCAAATCTATTTTAATCTGAGTTAATGTACAGCATTCTTAAAAGTTCTAAGTTAGGGGTTCCTGGGTGGCTCAGTGGGTTAAAGCCTCTGCCTTCGGCTCAGGTTATGATCTCAGGGTCTTGGGATCGAGCCCCACATTGGGCTCTCTGCTCAGCAGGGAGCCTGCTTCCCCCTCTCTCTCTGCCTGCCTCACTGCCTACTTGTGATCTCTCTCTCTCTCTGTCAAATAAATAAATAAAATCTTTAAAAAAAAGTTCTAAGTTAAATTCAAGTATATTCATGCTTTCCCAAAATTACAGTATTTTTATGATCTGATGACATTGGAAGGCTTTAGATACTTTATCATATGTATATTTTCATACAAAATCAATTAGAGTATTGAAACAATTACCAACTGGATACTGAATAAGAAATATCATCTGGGATTTCCAGTTAAAATAGAAATAACCTCTCCCTTAACTTTACCCATAGGTAAAAAAAATTCCCTAATCCATTCTCCATGTATGAGACAGGTTTCTTTCTGGTTAATTTTTAAGGCTTTGAAGGGGAATTGGTACTGCGTGTGTTTGGAAGATTTGAGAAGATACTTCCCCTTTCATAAATGTACTTCTTGTCATGCCAACACCTCCAGTCTTCAAGATTTAACTCAAGAAATACCTCTTCATAACCTTTCCTTACCCAGTGGGCGTGGTAAAATTAATCACCGCTTCTTTGTGATATTATTGTATCATCTGCAAATGCCTTTCGGCCTTTTGGTCCTTCCCTTCAGGGGAAGGCATTTATTCCCCAGCTGCCTGCACTATTACCTACTAAGATTCAAAGCTGAGTCAGTTTCTTTGGATAGCCTTAAGTTATCTCACGCAAGGTTTCACATTCATCTAGTTGCGTCTTCCATTCAATAACTTGTCAATGTGGGGTATAAAGGCTTAAACACTGCCTTATTAAAAAAAAAAAAAAAAGTCTAAGAAGACATCCAAGCCCCAGAACTTTCTATAGGATCAGCTGAATCCTCTACTGCAGCTGTTTCATAGTTTATAATTCTCCTTCTGACCAGTCTTATTCCCCTCAATCCTTTAAAGGGACTAATTATTAAAGTACTGCCCAATAAAGTTCCTGCATTCAAATTTTACAGTCTCAGAGTCAGTTACTAGTGAACCCATCGAAGACAGCCTCTTTCTTAAACCAAGAATTTAATGATCTCAGGCTGCCCACAGCAGGAGAAAGGGACTTATATTTACCTAAAAACTGTGAAAGGTGATTTACATACCTCATTTCCTTTAATCCTCTTAAATCAGAGGTGCAGGCTCTTCTAATATATTAACTTCCAAAAACTTATTCCTGTATTCAATTGAAGGAGCATGGTTAAACTTCCAGACTATGGGTTCATATCGAACAAATAGGATTATTCCTTGGACCTTTAAAATTAAGTATATTCTTCTTTTTAACAATCATAGTTTATATGGCATTTTTTTCCTCTTCCAAATAAAACATTGTTTAAATTTAAAAATCTCTTGATGAGTCAGATTATACTCTTCCCTGATAATTCCATCACATTTCTCTACCTGTTATTTACCTTCCCTGTACACACTTCACTGTGCACAGCCAATCAGACCTTCGAATTATAGAATAATTCCTTTGTTCTCCATTCTTTGCTGCTAACATTTCTTCAAGGGTGCTCTTAACCATATTTAGGCTTTATATTCTTGAACAAACTTCTGGCCTCTTGAATTAACTTCACGTAAATAGACATCCAACACTGATGTTGATTTTCTAGTCATAATATTAAACCTTTCAATTGACAAAATTGGAATATGCTGCCATTATTACATATTACTGAATGTGTGATGCCTTTCCTTTTTCTGTGATGAATTAGTTACATGAGCATATAGCACATTGCATGATTAATATTTTATCCTCCAAAGACCTTGCCAATGTTGAATATATTATATATGCTGATATGCAACACATACAGTTTTCTCATTTCCAATTTTCTTTATTATCTTAAATTTCATAATCATATGCCACTTCTTATTAGCACTAATAATTGTCACTGAATTTATCAGATACAGTTAGGTTAATAATACTTCTAAAACTCCTCTAAACTGAGCCTACACAGTAGAAGTGAACAATGACATCATTGATACAAGACTATTCTGGTTTATCACATGTTTGGAAGCTGAACTGATATATTTTTCTATGGAGTATAGGCTTCTTTTCATTTCTATTTATTCAGAAGTTGAATTTTGGAAGTAGAAAACTTATGCAGGGGGATCCCCCTTCCAGCATGCTAGTGTGAGGATCCCTGTGGAACTGTTGCCCAGTGAAAGTGGCAAAAACTATTAAAAGACACTCATTTAAAATTGCTGAAAATTTCCCTGCAGTCCACATTTATTTTGCTTTATGATTTATGGAGAGGCAAGACAGAGCACCCACGTCAGACCTACTTAATCAGAATCTTCCCTGAACCCATATGCCCAGGTAAATTGTGTCCACGTTACATTTTGAAAGCTAAGTTGTTGATGCCCCTTTTAAATTTGCTCTCTTCTTTCTTTTCTTTATTGTCTTTTCTTTCCCCTATTATACCAGGTAGACTTTTTTCCTAAAAATTTCTAAATTTGCTCTCTTCTTTTCCTTATTGTCTTTTCTTTCCCCTATTATACCAGGCAGATTTTTTTTCTATTTTCCCTTTTCTATGGACCCACATAAGTGATGGAGCTTGCAGCTTCTGCTAGCTGTTCAGTTAAATGAAGATTCTGACCATCTCCTGATGCACTTGTTAATGAGGATAAATCTTTGACAGTATTGACTGTTGGTGGTATTAGGATCCATTTAGAAAGCAGAGAGGACTAGGATTAAGCTGATTGGTGAAGGGATAGGGAAAGTTAGGAGCTAATACTCATTAGAATTTGGCCATTTTTATATTAACCCTTCTTTACTGTAGGGCCAGACTATTAGTACTTCTCCCCACATTTTGTGGATTCCAATAGATCACTAGCAAAAGCTTAACTCAAAGTAACTGTGAACATATGAAAGTACTATTAAGTTGTCTTAAAAAGCATAATTAAAAAAACTACTGAGAGGGGATGCCTGATTGACTCACTCGGTAGAACACGTGGCTCTTGATCTCAGGGTTGTGAGTTCAAGCCCCACATTGGCTGTACAGATTAAAAAAATTTTTGAAAAAAAATACTGAGATCAAATTGACATATAATAGTTTATTAGTTCCAGTTGTTCAACATAATGATTCAATATTTGTATATATTCTAAAATCACAATCTAGTTAACATCTATCACCACTCAATAATGACACATTTTTTCTTGTGCTGAGAACTTTTAAGATCTACTTTTTAGCAATTTTCAAATATACAATCTAGCATTTTTAACTGTAATCACCATGTTGTGTATTATATCTCCATGATTTTAATTTTATTTTTGATTAGGAAAAACGTTCACAATATCCTCAGTACTATGTGTAATTGAGGGAGATATGTTCAGTCTCCCTTGGTCTATTTTTTGGAAATCCTCATCCTGGTTTATAGTATCTTTTTTTTTTAATTTTAAAGATTTTACTTATTTGACAGAGAGAGATCACAAGTAGGCAGAGAGGCAGGCAGAGAGAGAGGGGGAAGCAGGCTCCCTGCTGAGCAGAGAGCCCGATGCGGGGCTCGATCCCAGGACCCTGAGATCATGACCTGAGCCAAAGGCAGAGGCGTCAACCCCCTGAGCCACCCAGGCGCCCTGGTTTATAGTATCTTAAGAAAACATGGTAGAATCTTGTGTCTAATGACAGGAGTCAGTAATAAACTTAAATTAACTAGATTTAGATTAACTAGATTAAGCTAACTAGATTTAAAGAATTCTACATTTTATTGAAGATGTGTAAGCTTCAGCTGAGAAACTTTAAGTATCTAATAGCACAGTGGCAGAGATGTGATCTAAGCAACTGTTGAGTGATTCCAATAACCACAGGATTAATCACTCTACTATAATGAGTCTCTTGAGTCTCTGTCATAAAAAAACAAAAACAAACAAACAAACAAAAAAACAAAGAATGGAAGCAAAGAGAGGATACATCCCTGCTAGTCTGTTCAATCTCTGATGACTAAATAAATAGATAAATAAATATTCTTTTTCATTCAATCTGTAGACCACTAGGTAAAATGCATGAACATGTGCAGTTAAGTTAGGCAAGCAAGCAATAAATGCTTACATATTAGCATAAGCAAGTAAAAAGCACGTTTAGCCTTAAGGATATAGAAGATTAAAAATACTAAGTCAAACTGGAAGAACTGTTCTGGAAACTAAGGAGTCGAAAAATCCATGAAGAATATGAAATCTTCTTAGAAGGAAAAGAAGGGGGAATTGGGGAAATCGGAGGGGGAGATGAACCATGAGAGACTGTAGACTCTGAGCAACAAACTGAAGGTTTTGGAGGGGAGGGGGGTGGGGGTTTGGGTGAGCCTGGTGGTGGGTATTGAGGAGGGCACGTATTGCATGGAGCACTGGGTGTGGTACATGAACAATGAATCTTGGAACACTGAAAAAATAAAATAAAAGTAATTGGGAAAAAAAAAACCAACAAAAGAGCTTTCTGAATAAAAAAAAAAAAAAAAAAAGAATGTGAAATCTAGTGTGTTAGAGCCAGACCCTTTTCCTGCTGTAGAAGATACAGATGATGAATATCAATGTGATAAGACACATCTGAAAATATTCAACCTATGAAAATTCTTAATCATATTCAACAGAATACAGATGAACCCATTTAATTTATTTAAACCTGTCTACTGCAGCACATGTAGCATTAACTCCAAACTTGTTCTTGTTCACTAAGCCAGCCAGTGTTTTGGATAACAATTCAAAGAGAAATATATTTCTATTCATGCTGTGGTTACCAACCAGTGTTGAATCCTTGGCTCTGAACTTGTTCTTTGCTAACAACTACTATTTTGTCCCTTACGGTGGTACTGTTTTAATCTATTGTTCAACATGCACACTTCACCCTGAATAGGGATGAGATTTGCCTTCCTGGGTGGGTTTTATAGCAACCTACATCATTTATGCTTCATTAGAAATAGGACTCTCACATTATAATGTAAGTTTTGTCTTCAAGAATTTAGGCCTTCAATTTTAGAGATTTGCCAATTAATCTATACATTACCAGTTTCTAACTGTAGCTTTAAGTCAAGATGACTTAAGTACCTATTCTTAGACCTACACATTATTAATATTAAGAAGATGGCTATGAAATGTTTCCATGGTTGGCATTTTAATGCTTAAATATCTATTTAGTAAGTGCTTAGAATATGTATATATTTTTAAATAAATGTATGTTCTTATGAATGTGTGGTTTTATGTGTGTGTATGTGTGTGTGTGTGTGTGTGTGTGTGTGTTTTCATTATTTTTATTATGCGCTTACAGCAAGTGGCCAAACAGAACTTGGTGTCTTTAGCAGGGAAGAAAAAATTAGCAAATTCCTGAATCAAAATTTTATCTATACTGTTATTAAGGAAAGCATGAGCACTCTAATAAAGAGAAAGTGTATACCAAAGTGTTGACTGAGGCTGGGGTTCTGCTATAGAAATGGAAAACTGTAAAAAGTCAAATTAATTATTAATAATCTGTATTAGTGAAAGAAGAATATATAGGAAAATGGTCAGTTTGGACATGAAAAGTAAGAAAATCTGGTTTAATGAATTTAAGAATAGTTGCTTTATGGAATATAAGTTGATCATCTTCTGATCTTCCTCCTTAAGATATTTGTGTACCACTTTACAGTTGCTTTCAGTAAAAGAATGTGTATTTACATGGAAGTACACAATTTTATGACAAGTTTGTTGATAAGTTTAGAGACCAGTTAATAAGCCAGACATTTATATGGATGTAAATAATTTTAACTCAATAAGACTTAGTATTTTTTTTTCCCTCATTGCCTTTGCCATGCATTTCTTCTGTGCAATACCCACCCTTTCAACTCACCTATGGCTACTCCTTTGTAACTCTTACCTAATTCTCTTTGAGTGATATCTTTCTAAGCTATGTGAGTCCATACATCTATCATTCCTTTGAATGTCTCTAGTATTTACTATCCAGCATCCTTCATTGTTATTTCCCTTTGTGTCTGCATTGTCATACATAAGTCGAAGAGATTGGGAGTTGTTATAGATTGTGTTATGTCTTGAAGCTTTTGTTAAAAAAAATGCGTTGTCTAGGGTGCTTATTTTTACTCGTCATGGATTAACCACTCCTACTCTTCTGTTAATATTCTTTTTAGATGCCTCCACTCTTTAAGTATCCTAACCCATTCAAACTACATTTATTTTTCTTCTCTAACTTCAGAGCATTTTACTTGCATTT
This sequence comes from Potos flavus, assembly GCA_028534135.1. Lineage (NCBI taxonomy): Eukaryota > Metazoa > Chordata > Mammalia > Carnivora > Procyonidae > Potos > Potos flavus. The sequence goes on along the minus strand of CM052892.1, from coordinate 39,151,893 downwards.
ATTGGCAGAGAAATTTTTGTGTTCCTACTGTATGTTTACATGTCTGCCTTTATATTTTATCTTTGATTTATTTTAAAGTCATTCCACATTCACTGAAAGTTTTCTGTGATTCTGCGCATCATCCTTTTCCATAACACATACCAGAGGGTTTAGCAAATCATAAACAGGTACTAGAATATGTAATATGTAGTGAATAAATGGATGAATGAATGAAAAATCTTTTATTTGGCACACTCATAATATTTACTGATATTGGCCATGTTCAATAAGTATTTTATTTTTTCTTAAATTATTAATAATTTTTATAGGAGACCCAAGTATAACTCTAATTTTAGGCAGCCATTTATCTGGCCAGTTGCTGACGTATGATTTATAAGGAGGAGAATTGGCTATCAAGTAGCTAGATTCTGACCTCACTTGCTTGAACTACTTATAATATTTATTTATTTATTTATTTTTTAACTTATAATATTTAGTCTTAACTTTCCTAGTCTATAAAATGAGGCATTTAGATCAGTTGAAAGCAATTGTCTTTTGTAAGCCTAGAGTTTTCTCTAATTATATCTGTGCTTCAGTGGACCATGGAAGTTGAATGCATGCATTATACAATGTGTGACTTCAGTATATTTTGATTTAGAGTTCAAAATAGTATTTCTTCCTCAAAATTCGGAGGTAGCGGGATTGTATCATGATAAGGCCATGGATATTGAACTCAAACAGACTGAGTTCATGTCTTAAGTTCTGCCACTTATTAGCTATGTAAACTTAGGCAAAAATAGATAAAACTTTCTGAATGTAGGTTTGTTTATCTCTATAATGGGGAAAATAATAAATTTACTTCATAGGTCTGTAACTGTTAGTGTAGTAAAGTGTAAACTATTTAGCACATGGTTAATTTAACACATGTGAAGTACATAACACGTGCCTAGCACATGGTTAGCAGCTATTATTATCATCATATTAATACTATAAATAATTATGTATTAAGAAAACATTTCACTGGAAATAGCTGACTTTTTTTTTTATTGACATATAATGTATTATTTGCCGCAGGGTACATGTTTGTGAATCATCAGGCCTACACATTTCACAGCACTTATCATAGCACATACCCTCCCCATTGTTCATAACCCAGCCACCCCATCCGCACCTCCCCTACCCCTCAGCCACCCTCAGTTTGTTTCGTGAGTTTAGGAGTCTCTTATGGTTTGTCTCCTTCCCGATCCCATCTTGTTTCATTTCCCTCCCCCACCCCCATGACCCCCCGCCCTGCCTCTCAAATTCTTCATATCAGAGAGATCATATGATAATTGTCTTTCTCTGATTGACTTACTTCACTTAGCATAATACCCTCTACTTCCATCCACATCGTTGCAAATGGTAAGATTTCATTTCTCTTGATGGCTGCATAGTATTCCATTGTATATACATATACCACTTCTTCTTTATCCATTCATCTGTTGATGGACATCTAGGTTCTTTCCATAGTTTGACTATTGTGGACATTGCTGCTATAAACATTCGGGTACATGTGCCCCTTCGGATCACTACATTTGTATCTTTAGGGTAAATACCCAGTAGTGCGATTGCTGGGTTGTAGGGTAGCTCTATTTTGAACTTTTTGAGGAACCTCCATACTGTTTTCCAGAGTGGCTGTACTAGCTTGCATTCCCAACAGTGTAGGAGGGTTCCCCCCACCAAAATCTGTCCTTCCCTGACTTGTTAATTTTAGCCATTCTGACTGCTGTGAGGTGGTATCTCACTGTGGTTTTGATTTGTATTTCCTTGATGCTGAGTGATCTTGAGCACTTTTTCGTGTGTCTGTTGGCCATTTGGATGTCTTCTTTGCAGAAATGTCTGTTCATATCTTCTGCCCATTTCTTGATTGGATTATTTGTTCTTTGGGTGTTGAGTTTGAGCAGTTCTTTATAGATTTTGGATACTAGCCCTTTATCTGATATGTCATTTGCGAATATCTTCTCCCATTCTGTTGGTTGTCTTTTGGTTTTGTTGACTATTTCCTTTGCTGTGCAAAAGCTTTTGATCTCAATGAAGTCCCAATAGTTCATTTTTGCCCTTGCTTCCCCTACCTTTGGCGATGTTTCTAGGAAGAAGTTGCTGC
>CM052892.1:39111491-39143579 GCA_028534135.1 Potos flavus | reverse complement strand
CTCTACATACAAAGAGCTTTGCTAGGCACTTAGAACAAAAAGATAGTGAAGGCTTAGTCCCAGTCTTCAAAAAACTTATCATCAAATATGAGAATGTATTGTTGGTACTTCATGGTTCTATAAGTATGCAGAACATCATACCTATCCCAGTAGGGTATGGGTGCTGAGATGGTAGGAGACATTCAGAAAAGTTTGCCAAATATTCACGTTCTGGGTTCTTCTTAATGGAATTTGTTGCAATATGTAAAATTGGAAGCTTTCCGATACAGACAAACCCTGACACAAACCAGTCTCTCAAATGGCTCTGAATGGGATGAGTGAAAACCTTTTTTCCATGAGATTTTCACTTTATGTGCAAGTCAGCACCAGCCAAAAGAGTGGGTGAAATGATGCTGCATGGTTCAGGCTTATAGGCCCCATGTTTCATAAATGTCTCTAATATATCTCAATAACATGAGATACGCTGTGACAGGATCCAGAACCCCATATCTGTCTGCCTGGAAAAAGTAATTTTCCTTTTATCAAGAAGCAGTCTGTTTTTGGGAAATCATATAATTGCTTGGAGAATAAACAATCTTTGAAATAAAGGCACAGGCACTCTTCCTTTTCTCCGACCTTGCCTCTTAGTGATTATAGTTATCCAGTTGGCCAGCCAGAGTGCTTCTTTCTTTGCCATATTTATTTTTTAATCATTTGACATGACAAAAAATTGTCATTAGTACTAGAATACTGAGACAGGATAATGGTTTGCCACTTTGAAAGGAAATGTCTCTAGAGCTTTGCCTGTGGGAGATCAGAATCCTGTCAAAACATTCTATTCTGTAGGATTAATCTCTTAAATATGTTAGAATACTTCCATTTATAGAACTCTCTTGTGACTTATAAGCAGTGATATTCAGATACTGACAAATGGATTGATAAAATCTTTCTGTGGCTTAATGATAGAAATAGAGTAAGAAAACTAGGTCTCTTTTTTTTTTCATGAATTTTATAGACATACATTAGGTTTAAGGGGCCAACCATTTCTTCCTTAGATTTCCCTTGAACCCTATGATTCTGAGTGAATTTTAAAAATACTAGGCAGTGATATTGTTTTTTGAAATATGAATATTTTTTTACAAGTATGAGATATGATTATGTTTATCATATATCTAGCACAGTAGGATCTGGAGACATATATTGTTATCTAATATTTGAAAATCACTGTACCAGATACTATGGAAGATGGAACACCTCATAATTCCATGTAGCATACAGAAATTTCCAAGATACTTCTTGATTAACCAACTTTTGTTGCAATAAACATAAGTAGTGATACTTTTTTCAAAGACACTCCTTATAAATATTCGAACACAAAATTATGTTGAGATTTTTTCATTCAAGATGGCCATTTGTGCAAAGATACTGGCTAACCTTCATGGTGAGCTTATTAAAATTGTAGTACAGGAAAAAAATGATATTAATAACAAGACCAGAAGGACAATGATTTATCAAATCCTTGTTTGGTAAAAAGATGGAGGGGATATTTGCTTTCATCCATTATGTTTTAATTGGTAAAGGACTAGTTCTCCACTGAAAATAACTAAAAATTTTGAAAAATATATATGAAATAGCTGTATTTTGGTATTTCACAAATGACAAAGAAAGAAAACATAGAAAAGATAATCACAGTGATTACCCTGGCTTTCTGCCCAGAGACAATTCCAGAAGCCTGCCATGGAGGGGGGAAAAAGCAAGCCAACAAAATAGTTAGGCCGGGTTTAGGAGGTTGAGATCAAAGTTCAGCAAGTCTAGGACACTGGTAGATTACTGGAGAAGAGACAGCTATGTAAAGTAAGAGCTTCAGAAATTTGCATAGGGTCCATTGGAGTCTGTTGCTAAGTTATACGTGCATGGAGTGAAACTCTGCAGGACAAAGCAAAGAACTGTCAGAGCTCTATCAAATGAAATTACTTCAGAATACACAATGTTAGGAAATGTTTAGGTTCTAATCAGTCAGAGTAGAGAGACTGTTTAAACCTGGGGCCTTTAGTAGCAACTCCTGAAAGGTCATGTCTGGGAGGGCTAAACTAGTCTATATACTAACAAAGCCTAAATATAAATCTCAAAGAGATAAAACTGCTCTACAGTTAACTGTCTTCCATAACAGCTATCACTTTTAAAGACAGCAGAATCTAAGCAGACAACAATGTATTATTCACAATATCCAGTATATTCCAAATATTCATATATATCCAAATAAATATATATTTATATTTAATAATCTCTTAGATGTTCCAGGTATTTTAATAAGTCAAAATAAATCAATAATATAGAGATTAGAAAGTAATTAGTAAAATGTCTTTATAGCATAATCATTTATATTAGAAGAACCCGAAGAATCAACAAAAATGTATTCTAACTAGTAAAAGAATTTAGTAGATATTGGTAAAGATGTGGAGAAACTGGAACCCTCATACATTGCTGATAAAAACGTAAACTGAATCAGGCACTTTGGAAAACAGTTTAATAGTTTATAAAATGGTAAACATATACTTAACATAAAAGCCAGAAACTACAACTAGATAGGTATCAGCTGCTAGGACATATGAAAACATACATCTACACGAAGACTTTGTACCAATGATTATAATGGTTTCATCATAATAGCCCCCCAGTGGGAACTGTACAAACATACATCAGCTGACAAATGGATAAGCAAAATGTGCTATAAATCTATATAATAAAATACTTATTAGCAATGAAAAGAAAAATATGTATATGTAGAAAAACACAGAAAGAGTATAATTCCATTTATATAAATTTCTAGAAAAGATCTATTTATAGAAAAAAAACAGATCAGTTATTTTCTGGGGATGGGTGGTAAGAGTAAAGGGGCATGAGGAACTTCTTTGGGGTGGCAAAATGATCTGAGTATAGGGTTTGGTAGTGACACAGCTATATAAACTCACTAAAATTTGACAAATAATCTTTGAAATATACACTTATAACTGGTGAATATATAAAATATGTATGAATATATAAAATATGTATGAATATATAAAATATGTAAATTATAACTCAGTATAACTTTTGTTTTTTAATTTTTAAATTTAATTCCAGTATAGTTAACATACAATATTAAATTAATTTCCAATGAACAAAGTAACGATTCAACAATTCTATATATTACTCAACGCTTATCACAGTAAGTGTACTCTTAATCCCCTTCACCTATTTTACCATGCCCTCACTCACTTCCCCTCTGGTAAACACCAGTTTATTCTCTATAGTTAAGAGTCCATTTTTTGCTTTGTCTCTTTTTCTCTTTGTTCATTTATTTTGTTTCTGAATATACCGATATGAGTGAAATCATATGGTATTTGTCTTTCTGACTGATGTTTTTAAATTAGCATTATACTCTCTAGACTCATCCATGTTGTTGCAAATGGCAAAATTTCATTCTTTTTTATGGCCAAGTAATATTCCATTGTATATATAAACCACATCTTCCTTATCCATTCATTTATCTATGGACATTTGAGCTGCCTTTGTAAATAATGCTACAGAAAGGTATAGGGACGCATATATCTTTCTAAATAAACATTTTTATATTCTTTGAGTAAATACCCAGAAGTATAATTACTGGATCATATAGTAGTTCTATTTTTATTTTTTGAGGAAATGCCATTTTGTCTTTCATAGTGACTACCAGTTTACATTTCCACCAACCATGCACAAGGTTTTTTGTTTTTGTTTTTGTTTTGGCTTCTTGTGTTTTTGATTTGAGACATTCTGACAGGTGTGAGGTGATATTCCATTGTGCTTTTAATTTGGATTTCCCTTATTAGAGTGATGTTGAACATTTTTTCATGTGTCTCTTGGCCATCTGTATGTCTTCTTTGGAGAAATGTCTGTTCATGTTTTCTGCCCATTTTTTAATTGGATTACTTGTTTTTTGGTGTTGTGTAAGTTCTTTATATATTTGGATATTAACCCTTTAATGGATGTCATTTATAAATATCTTCGCCCACATCAGTATGTTGTCCTTTACTTTTGTTGGTTGTTTCCTTTGCTATGCAGAAGCTTTTTTTATTTTTATGTAGTCCCAATGGTTTACTTTTGCTTTTATTTTCTTTGCCTCAGGAGACATATCTAGAATAATGTTGCTATGACCAATATCAGACAAATTACTGCCTGTGCTCTTTTCTAAGATTTTTATAGTTTTAGGTCTCACAAGCGGTCTTTAATTCATGTTCAGTTTATTTTTGTGTATAGTGTAATAAAGTGGTCAATTTTCAATCTTTTGCATCTGTCTCATTTTCCCAACACCATTTGTTAAAGAGACTTTTTTCTCATTGTATATTCTTGCCTCCTTTCTCAAAGTTTAGTTGACCATATAATCATGAGTTTATTTCTGGGTTTTCTATTCTGTTTTATTGATTTCTGTGTCTACTTTTGTGCTAGTACTGCACTATTTTGATTACTACATATTCGTAATATAACTTGAAGTCTGGAATTGTGATACTTGCAGTTTTCTTTTTCTTTTTCAAGATTGCTTTGCCTATTTGGGATCTTTTGTGGTTCCACACAAAGTTTAGGATTGTATCTTGTAGTTTTGTGAAAGATGCTATTGGTGTTTTGATAGGAATTGCATTAGACGTGTAAACTGTTTTGGGTGGTATGGGCACTTGAGCAATATTTGTTCTTCCAATATGAGCATGGGATATCTTTCCATTTCTTTGTGTCATCCTCAATTTCTTTCATCAGTGTTGTATAGTTTTCAGAGTCATGTCTTTCACCTTTTTGGTTAAGTTTACTCCTGGCATTTTAGTCTTTTTGGTGAAATTGTAACTGGGATTATTTTCTTAGTTTCTCTTTCTGTTACTTCATTATTAGTATATAGGAATGCAACAGATTTCTGTATATGGTTTTTGCATCCTGTGAATCTACTGAATTAATTTATCAGCTCTAGTAGTTTTTTGGTGGAGTCTTTCAGGTTTTCTATATAAGGTATGTCATCTACAAATAGTGAAAGTTTTACTTCTTCCTTAGCAATTTTGATGCTTTTTTTTTCCTTATCTGATTGATGTGGCAAGGACTTCCAGAACTATGTTCAATAAAATTGGTGAGAGTGGACATTCTTTTCTTGTTCCTGATCTTAGGGCAAAAGCTCTCAGTTTTTCACCACCAAGTATGATGTTAGTGTGGCTTTTTCATATAAAGCCTTTATTGTGTTGTCTCCTCTAAACCTATTTTGTTAGGGTTTTCGTCATGAGTGGATATCGTACTTTGTCAAATGCTTTTTCCGCATTTACTGAAATGATCATATGGTTTTTATCCTTTCTTTCTTTGATGTGATGTATCACATTGATCAATTTTCAAATACTGAACCACTCTTGCATCCTTGGAATAAATCCCAATTATGGTGACTGATTTTTTTTTTTTCTGTATTATTGGAGTCAGTTTACTAGTATTTTTTTTTTTTTTGAGGATTTTTGCATCTATATTCATCAGAGATATTGGCCTGTAGTTCTCTCTTTTTGTAGTGGCTATCTGGTTTTGTTATCAGAGTAATGCTGGCTTCATAGAATGAATTTGGAAGCTTTCCTTCTCCTCCTTCTCCTTCTTCTCCTTTTTTTTCCTCCTTCCTGAATATTTAGAGAAGAATATCTATTAATTCTTCTTTAAATGTTTGGTAGAATTCACCTGTGAAGCCATCTGGTCCTGGACTTTGTTGGCAGTTTTTTGATTCCTGATTCAATTTCATTGCTGGTAATTGGTCTGCTCAAATTTTCTATTTCTTCCTGAATCAGTTTTGGGAGGTTATATGTTTCTAGAAATGTATCCATTTTTTTTCTGTGCTGTCCCTTTTGTTGGCATATAATTTTGCATAGAATTATCTTATAATCCTTTATTTTTCTGTGGTGTCAGTTGTTATTTCTCCTCTTTCATTTCGGATTTTGTTTATTTGAGTCATCTCTCTCTCTGTCTCTCTTTATTTATTTTTTTCCTTTTTGGTAAGTCTGGCTAAAGGTTTTTCAGTTGTGTGGATCTTTACAAAGTATCAGTTCCTCCTGATTTCATAGAATGTTTTATTGTTTTTCTTTTCTATTATTTTCTTTCACTTTTTTTTTAAGTTTCTTATTTTGCTTATTTCTGTTCTAATCTTCATTATTCCCTTCTAGTGATTTTAGGTTTTGTTTGTTCTTCTTTTTCTAGTCTTCAGGTGTAAGGTTAGGTTGTTTATTTGAGATTTTCCTTGATTTTTGAGTAGGCCTGTATTGCTATAAACTTTCCTCTTAGAACAGATTTTGCTGCATCCCAAAGATTTAGAACCATTGTATTTTCATTTTCATTTGTCTCTGTGTATTATTTTGATTATTGTTCTCTCCACATTTTTTCCCGTGGTTTATTTCTAATTTCACAGCATTGTGGTCAGAAAAGATACATGATATGACTTCAATTTTTTTAAATTTGTTGAGACATTTCGTGGCCCAATATGTGATCTATTGTGAAGAGTGTTCCTGTGCACTTGAAAAGAATGTGTATTCCACTGTTTTAGGTTGGAATGTTCTGAATATATCTATTAAATCAATCTGGTCCAATGTGTCATTCATTCAAAGACAGTGTTTTCTTGTTGATTTTCTGTTTGGATGACTTATCCATTAATATAAGTAGGTGTTAAAGTCCTCTACTATTACTTTATTACTGTCAATTACTTTCTTTGTTTCTCATTAGCTCTTTATGTATTGGGTGCTCCCATATTGGGTGGATAAATATTTATGATTTTTATATCTTCTTATTGGATTGTTCCCTTTATGATTATATAGGATCTTTCTTTGTCTTTTGTTGTAGTCTTTGTTTTAAAATCTATTTTAACTGATGTAAGTATTGGTACTCTGGCTTTCTTTTCACTTCCATTTGCATAGTAAATGTTTTTCCATCCCTTCACTTGTAATCTGCATATGTCTTTAGGTCTGAAATGAGTCTGTTGTAGGCAGGTCTCTTGTGTGTGTGTACACACACACACACACACACACACACACACACTCACACGGGTTTTGTTTTTTATCCATTCTGTCACTCTGTGTCTTTAGATTGGATATTTTAGTTCATTTACATTCAAAGTGATTATTGATAGGCATGTACTTATTGCCATTTGTTACTTGTTTTATCGTTCTTCTTATAGTTCCTCTCTACTCCTTTCTTCCTTCACTCTACTGTCAGGGTTTGCTGACTTCCTTTAGTGTTATATTTGGATTCCTTTCTCTTTACTTTTTGAAAATCTGTTACTGGTTTTAGATTTGTAGTTACCCCTGGGTTTATATATAATATCTTATCTATATGGCAGTCTATATTATATTGAAGGTTGCTTAAGTTTTAACCTATTATAAAAGCACTAAATTTTTACTCCTCTACCCCTCCATGTTTTAAATATATGGTGTCATACTTTACATCCTTTTATTTAGTGAATCCCTTGACTGATTTTTATAGATAAATTTAATTTTACTACTTTTGTGCTTCCTACTCTTACTGCTGCTTTTGGTCTTTTCTTTTCACTCACAGAATCCCCTTTAACATTTCTTATAAGGATGGCTTACTGATGCTGAATTCCTATAACTTTTGTTTGTTTGGGAAACTTTATCTCTCCTTCTGTTGAGGGTGATGGCTTTGCTGAATAGAGTGATAGAGTGTTCTTGCTAGCCTGTTCCTTGCCCACCCCCTCACCTCCCACATTTTGAGTATATCATGCCACTCTCTTCTGGTCTGTAAAGTTTCTGCTGAAAAATGAACTGACAGCCTTATGTAACTGTTTTCTTTTGTTGCCTTTAAAGTTCTCTCTGTATCAGTATTTTTTGCCATTTTAATTGTTATGTGTCTTGTTTGGACTTCCTTAGTTTGATTTTGTTGGGGTCCCTTTGTGCCTCATGGATCTGGATTTGTTTCCTTCCCTTGATTCAGGAAGTTTTCAGCTGTTATTTTTTGAAATAAATTTTCTGCCCCCTTTCTCTCCTCCTTCTGGTATCCCTGTAAGGCACATGTTATGCTTGATGGTGTTGCTGAGTTCCCCTAATTGATTTTCATTTTTTGTTATTCACTTTTCTCTCTCCTGTTCAGCTCGTTTACTTTCTATTACTCTGTCTTGCGGGTCGCTGATCCATTCTTCTGCTTCCTCCAGTCTGCTATTTATTCCATGTAGTGTATTTTTAATTTCAGTTATTAAGTTCTTCATCTCTAACTGGTTCTTTTTAATGTTTTCTATCTCTTTGTTGAGGCTCTCCCTGAAGTCCTCTACTCTTTTCTCAAGTCCAGTGAGTATCTTTATGGCCAATGTTTTAAACTATGTATCAGGCATATTACATGTTTCTGTTTCATTTAGCCCACTTGCTATGATTCATCTTCCTAGTTCAGGCTCCCCAATCATGGGGGTTTGGCGGGTCCTTTCCTCTCCCCTCTCAAGGCCCATACCTCTATCCCTCCTGAGGATAGTCCCACTGGTCTGTTTCACTCCTGACCACATCCCTGCCCTTCCTACCCTTTTTGATGTGGCCTCTTCTCTACATTAAGCCGTGGAGAGTCATTTCTGCCAGTTTTGGATCATTTTTTTGCTTTACTTACACTGATGTGGGTGTTATCTAGGTATATCCATGGGTTGAGGTGAGCCCTGAAACTTCCTACTCAGCCATCTTCCCCGAAGTCGTTAGTATAACTTTTAAATAAAGAAACCTACACCAAGGTACAGTACCATGAAATTTCAGGGAATTAAAGGAAATTCTTTCAAGGAGAGTTACAATTTTAGCTCACAAAGTAAGTCAAACAACTTGAAATCTGACTGCGTTTTAGAATTTTTATTAGAAACTTGATATAAAAGAAGGTAAAGCAGACCAACACTGAAAGGAAACTTTTTGAACTTTAACAATGTTACCGTACAATATCGTTAATTATAATACTATTAGAAATGCAACTCAGAAAGCATACCAATAACACATTTTTTTCTCAGGAAGTTTCTTAAGAATATTTTCCAGCAAAATGAAACAGCAATCAGAAATAGGATATATTTATATAAGAAATGCTGGAACTCTACTCTGAGTATAATGAAAAGAAATTGGCCTAGATTTGAACAATAGTTAGCAAGTACGCTTCAGGAAAAAATGTCTTCTAAGAAGACTGCAATGAATTCCAAACATGCAGAATGGCTAGTAATGGACATAAACTGAAAAGAATCTAAATATTCATCAATAAATGAATGGATAAATTGTGATATGTCCATACACTGTAATGCAAGTTACCAATAGAAAGTAAATTAACTATTGTTACCTGCAACAACATGGTTGAATCTCAAAATCATGCTGAGCAAAAGGAGCAGACAAAAAAAAAAGTGATAGTTTTAAATATTTCATAAGATTTTCAAAAAATGCAAAATAATTCATAGGGGAAGAGTCAGTTGTTTCTTCAGGACAGGCGTAAAGACAGGGATGAATTACAATGTGGCATGAGGAAACTTTTGGAAGGTGATGGATATGTTTTTTATCTTGATTGTGGTGATGGTTTCACAAATTTATATATGTCAAAGCAGAACCAATTGTGTACTTAAACAAGTGAAATTGAATATATTTCAACTATAGCTGAATGAAATTATAAAACACAAAATCATATTTGAGTTAAAGATTGCATTTGGCTAACTTCTCTGTTCTTTAATATGTCCTATGTTACCAAAATCTAGTTAATAGTTCAGCAAATGACAAGTTAATTTTTCTATTGTTTATTAAAAAAGGTGAAGTGGAGCAGTATGTTCTCCATTCTGCAGGTAGAGAATATATATTTTGTAAATTATTTTTAAAAAAGGAAAAGAATCTCCCCTCTCTCTGTCTGCCTGCCTCTCTGCCTACTTGTGATCCCTCTCTCTCTATCAAATAAATAAATCTTAAAAAAAAAAAAGGCATCTGGGTGGCTCAGTGGGTTAAAGCTTCTGCCTTCGGCTCAGGTCATGATCTCAGGGTCCTGGGATCGAGCCCCACATCGGGCTCTCTTCTCAGCGGGGAGCCTGCTTCCCCCTCTCTCTCTGCCTGCCTCTCTGCCTACTTGTGATCTCTCTCTCTCTCTCTGTCAAATAAATAAAATCTTTAAAAAAAAATGGAAAGAATCTGTAGTATAATAAGCACACTAAATGTATTAATTCTTCATCTCTTATAACCATTTGATAGGTTAATTTTTTATATCTTGGTAGGATACTATTTTTGTCTTTAATCTTTAAATAAAACTTATTCTTTGGCTTGAATTTGAGGTTAGATTTTTAATAATAAATCATAGACACTAAATGTACACAAATATTTTATGTTCCTTAATGTTTCAGTTATTTATTGCTCCATAAAAAATGACCCCAAATTTCCGGGTGTAAATAATAATAATCATTTGTTTTACTCAGAGATTTGCTTCTTTGGCAAGGTTCATTGAAAACAAATCATGATTGTTTCAAAAAGTGTCACCTAGGGCAGCTCAGCTGCAGACTGGGATCACAGGAAGACTGACTTGCTTACATTTTTATCCTTGATGTTGGTATCAGCTGGGATCTCAGCTGGAGATGTCTTTCAGAACATCTACATATGACTGCTTGGTATCCTCATAGGATGCTAGCTGGTTTCCAAGAGCAAGCATTCTACAGTACCAGGTGGAAGCTGTTTATTAGCTTTTTCTTCCTGTGTATAGCAAAAATTAGTGGAATGAAGCAACATCATTTATTACCTCATGGTTTTTTGTTTGTTTGGTTTTTTGTTCCTTGTCTTTTCTTTGTTTTGTTTTTGCTTTTTATTCCATTTTGTTTTGTTCGTAGCTGGGAATCTGGACATGTCTTTTAAGTTTCTTCTGTGTCAGTGTCTCTCACAGGCTGTAATTGAGGTGCCCACTTGAGGTGTAGTCTTCCTAAGATTTGACTGGAAACATTTCTGCTTCTAAGCTTGCTCACTTGGTCCTTGGCAGGATTCAGTCCCTAATAGGCTGTTGAACTGAGGGTCTCGGTTCCTCACTGCCTACCTGCCAGAAGTCATTCTCATTTCCTTGATGCTGGGTCCTCTGCAAGAGGGTAGCTTGCTTCATCAATACATGCATGCTGACAAGGCAACAGAGAAAAAAGTCCAGCAAGAGAGATGAGTTTTTGTTAATCAGTCATGAAAATCACATCCTATCTCTTTTGTCACATTCTATTCCTTCCATACAAGCACCAGGTCTAGGTCAGACGCAAGGGAAGAAGATTTCACAAGGACACAAATACCAGGAGGTGGGAATTACCAGAGTATCTTTGAAAGCTGTCTCCCATAGCTTATTTCTGCTTATAACTGAGCCTTAGAAATTATGTGACATTTCTTCCACTATTTTCTTTTTTTTTTTTAAAGATTTTATTTATTTATTTGACAGAGAGAGAGAGAGATCACAAGTAGGCAGAGAGGCAGAGAGGGGGAAGCAGGCTCCCTGCTGAGCAGAAAGCTCGATGTGGGGCTGGATCCCAAGACCCTGAGATCATGACCTGAGCCGAAGGCAAAGGCTTTAACCCACTGAGCCACCCAGGCGCCCCCTCTTCCACTATTTTCTATTAGTCAAGGTAGGCACAAAGTTCTGCCCAGGTTCAATATTGAATCCAGTACTCAGAGGAGTGTTAATTTCCCCTTAAAGTACATGCTGGATATGATATATTGTGGAGAAATCTCTGGAAAATGCAGTTGTCCATACTTGGTAATTATAAATAGGCCGTGATTTAATTGTTAGAGTGTATGTCCCTGATTACTATTAATATTTTCAAAAATATTTGTATTTATTTTTGTCTCATTTTTCTTCTAGAAAACATATAGGTCTTTCTAGAAAATGTGAAATATTATATGCTACAAAAATATGAAAAAATCTATGAAATTACATAGTTTTGAGGCAGCAAAAAAATCTTGTGTCATATGATAAAATAGCCTGATGATTAGTAAGCCTTTATACATAGCGTCTGCGTATTCAGTTGTAAGCTATGTTTTGAAAATATGCTTTAGCACCAGAAAAATCTAAGTTTTAATTTTTATGCAATTTATTGAGTATGTGGCCTAAGGAAAAGTGTTCAATTTGAGATTTGATTTCCTTATTAATAAAATACCATTAGCTCATAGGGTTGATAGAAAATTTAAATGAGAAAAAGAACGTGTAACATGTAACCCATCAGTCTTGTAAGATGGTATTTTATAAGGGATGATGCCTGCCTAAGGTTACCTACTTTGAATGCTGGAATTTTGACTTTTAAATAGAGTGTGTTCAATTCAGTTATTTATCTCATATATGGGATTAGAGTTCATTCATGATTTATAATGATAGGGAAAGAAAGTCATTATTGAGGATGTTTCACAAAGAAAGATATAAAACATACTATTTAAGCATTTTCCTAAAGGATATACTTAGGGTTTCAGTGCAAGACTGCACTAAACCATTAATAAGTGTGTCTAGGCTAATGGTGTCTCTGTGTTTGGACGGTTCTTTAGTGTTTCTTATGGTGTTCTTGATTGAAAATGATTGGTCTGAAATTTCTGTCTCTTTCTGCCGAGCCCTTATTTATAAGTCACATGCAATTTTTTGGTTGTGTGTGTATTTTAAATTTAATTGAAATACTATCCCTTAGTGCCATCCACAAATTGTTAGCTCTTTGTGAATGCAGATTTTCTCTTCTTAACATTTTGTATTTGCATTCTTTTTTCTGTAATTATCATCTGCTCTAGAACAGTAGTTTTCGAACTGTTGTCTCTGGATAGGCAGCATCAGCAACACCTGAAAACTTACTTGAAATACAGTTCTTCAGATCCCAGCTAAGACCTATCTAATAGGAAACTTTGGGAATGAGGACAGAAATCAGTGTTTTAAAAGCGATAGTGAGGGGCGCCTGGGTGTCTTAGTTGGTTAAGCGTCCCACTCTTGATTTTGGCTTAGGTCATGATCTCTGAGTCCTGAGATCCAGCTGCACATTGGATTCCATGTTTAGCGCAGAGTCTACTTGGGAATTTCTCTCTCCCTCTGTCCCTCCCCCTGCTTATACTCTCTCTCTCTAAATAAAACAAAAATAAATCTTAAAATAAAAAGCGATAGTGATTCTGATGTACAATTAAGTTTGTGAGTCACTGATCTAGAATCCTCATCCTTTGTGCATGGTTTGTTTGGATTATTTGTAACCTGTGACAGTAGGAAGAACATTGCGGTGTCCTTTTGATGGAAAGGACTTTTCCACATATTGTTGAAGATTGTTCCCCAATTTTACAAAGAAATATTTGTTTTTAAAGCATTACCCTAGCAAGAGTAGTTGTTTGTTTTATATATATTTCATAGAGAATATATCTGCAATTCAGGAAAACTATAGAAGAATTTTAAATGCCATTTGTTTTTCCAAACACTTAAGTTTTTAAAATCTAATGCCTGTGCAGACACAGATTATATGATGCATCGTACAAAATTTAAAAAGATAAAAGCGTTCATCAAAAAGTTATACTAATTCTCACTAGTATAATTTGTGACCACTCAGAATTCCTCTCTGGAAACAAATATGATTATCGGTATCTTATGATAAAATTTTAAGATATTCTATAAAAATATGAATGTGTATAACATGCGTTCAAATATACACATACTAACATATTATGTACTCTTTAATTAACATAAAAAACTATAAAAATTACCATATATTGGTGCATATAGTGCTGCATTATTTTGGTATTTCACTATATGGACTATTTAACAATTCCTCACTGATGAAGACTTAGAATATTGCCAATCTTTTGTTATTATAAACTATTTTATAATGGATATCTTCATATATTACATTCGTTTGCATGTGACATTGTAGGTTAAAATTTTAAAGGTAAATGGTTTACTTACTCTTAGTTTGGCTAGATATTTTAAAGTTGTCTTGCATAGAAATTGCCCAATTTTCACACAATAGCAATATACAAGCAAATCAGTTTTCCATACTCTTGTCAATAATGAGTTATCAAATTTTCAGTATTTTAATAGACTAGAGTATTATATCATAGCTGTTTTAATTTGCATATCTATTCTTTTGAGGTTTAAATAACTTCATATATTGAAGAAACACATATATATCCTTTTCTGTGAACTGTTTTCTCATGTCCTTCACCTATTTTCTTTCTCTTACAATGTTGATATGTTTACTTTTTTATTTGTAAAAGACCTTTACTTACTATGAAAATTAGCTTTATGAAATATTTCAATTATTGAGATAACTAAAAACTAAGAATAATATCATAGAGCATGAGAGTAAGAGTAAGAAATATTCTAAAGTTATCATATCTTTTAGGAGGATGCAATACTGAGTAATCTTAAATTTTGTTAAGTATGCATCTATAGATTCTCAAATATCTGAAAAGTGTTTATAAAGATCAAATGTTTTGAGGCGCCTGGGTGGCTCAGTGGGTTAAAGCCTCTGCCTTTGGCTCAGGTCATGATCTCGGGGTCTTGGGATCGAGCCCCGCATCGGGCTCTCTGCTCAGCAGGGAGCCTGCTTCCCCCTCTCTCCCTGCCTGCCTCTCTGCCTACTTGTGATCTCTCTCTCTCTCTGTCAAATAAATAAATAAAATCTTAAAAAAAAAAAAAAAGACCAAATGTTTAGAAGAGAAAAAGTTTTTTGCATGTTTGTTTTATTTTGTTCTTTTAAGTCTTAATTCAAAATCAAACATGTTTAGGTTGACTTTGACAAAGATTCAAGTGCAAGTATATTTTATTTAGAAAATTATTGTAGAAGGGGCACCTGGATGGCTCAGTCAGTTAAATGTCTGACTCTTGATCTCAGCTCAGGTCTTAATGTCAGGGTCATGAGTTCAAGCCCTGCATTGGGCTCCATGCTGGGTGTGGAACCACCCTAAAAATATATATATATATATTATAGGAAAATCCAGTAAGGGTGTGGAGAGGTGAGAAGAGGGAAGATAGGCAGCCAATATATATATTTTTTATTTTTTATTTTATTGACCTATAATAAATTATTTGTTTCAGGGTTACAGGTCTGTGATTCATCAGTCTTACACAATTCACAGTGCTCACCACAGCACATATCCTCCCCAGTGTCCATCACCCAGACACCCCAACCCTCCCACCCCCTTCTCCTTCAGCAATCCTTAGTTTATTTTCTGAGATTCAGTCTCTTATGGTTTGTCTCCCTCTCTGGTTTTCTCCCATTTCATTTTATCCTATCTTCCCCCATGATCCTCTGCCTTGCTTCTCAAATTCCACATATCAGCAAGATCATATGATAATTGTCTTTCTCTGATTGACTTATTTCGCTTAGCATAACACCTTCTAATTCCACCCACATCATTGCAAATAGCAAGATTTCATTTTTTGATGGCTGAATAATATTCCAGTGTGTGTGTGTGTGTGTGTGTGTGTGTGTGTGTGTGTGTATACCACATCTTCTTTATCCATTCATTTGTTGATGAATATCGAGGCTCTTTCCATAGTTTGGCTATTGTGGACATTGCTGCTATAAACATTGGGGCGCAGGTGCTCCTTCGGATCACTACATTTGTATCTTTGGAATAAATACCCAGTAGTGCGATTGCTGGGTCATAGCGTAGCTCTATTTTCAACTTTTTGAGGAACCTCCATCCTGTTTTCCAGAGTGGCTGTACCAGCTTGCATTCTCACCAACAGTGTAGTAGGGTTCCCCTTTCTCTGCATCCTCGCCAAGATCTGTCCTTTCCTGAGTTGTTAATTTTAGCCATTTTAACTGATATGAGGTGGTATCTCATTGTGGTTTTGATTTGTATTTCCCTGGTGGTAGGCAGACAATAAAGAGTATGTTAATAAACAAGTTAACGCTGTGGGAAACTGAAGCTTATTCCCTCTGGGGAATTCTGTGACCCAGTGGAAAACATGTTCCTCTGTGTTATTATCCTTTCAAGGAGAAAGGGAACTTCACCACCTTCCATCAGTCATTGGTTGAAGGCTGCCTTTTTTGGAGAGGGAGTGACGTGTAGGAATGAAGAGTATTTCCTTTGTTGGCTACTAGTTATAGTGAGATGCTCTTACCTGTGGAGAATGGAAAGCTTCTCCCTTGCTGGTCACTCATTCCCCCATGCCCTGTGTCCCCCAGCCACATGTTGTCTTAAGGTACTAAAAGAGTTTCAGGTCCACCTGGTAAGAAGTGAATTCTACCTGACTTCTTATTGTTAATAGGACTACTAATGTTTCCTCCTTCCCTTTTCTGACATGCTGGTCTTTTAAATGCAGAGCTCTCATGAGATTGAGAAAAATGATCTTACTTCTCCACCATCTATTGTTAGGTTGGGAATCGGGAGATTCTGGATCTGGATTATCACCACCGTCAGTTGGTGGAGAGGATAGTAAAATGCTCTGCTCCCATGCTGTTCCTCCACACCTTGGTTCCCAACCCTAACTGCCAATCTTCCTCTTTTCGTCTTTCAGATTTCTCCTTTGGTCACCACTTAAATTATTTCTAGGATTTATAGTTGTAATTAGAGGGAAGGAACAGGCAGAGATGGATCTATGTAATCTTATCTGGACTGGAAGTCTGTGGTTGCCTTTTTATTATTTTTTAATGGAATATATTTTTCTCTGTTTTATTTTACAGAGAATAATAACATTATAAAAGCACTTTGACTAAGAGTTAGTCTTTTGAAAATTAATTTCAGAACTGTTTAGAGTTTTATAGGTATCTTCCATATTTGCTATAAATATGAGAAAATCCTGGTGTTTTGACAGATTCTTGATTTCCATAAGATGCTTTGGGCCATTAATGGTATCACTAATCTGTAAGATGCTCCTGACTATATTGTAAGAAAAGATCTTTAAAATGAATAGTGGAATATGCACATGAACAATGTAAAAATTGGTTGAAGGAAGGCTAAAATCACACTGTGGTTTTCAGATTTCTTGCTTACTTATCGGAAGTGCTTTTAATTTGCCACATCTGAGGAGACAGAAATGACTGACACACTTTCTGCCTTTGAAGAGCCAATGATCTGGTAGATCAGAGTGAAAAAGTCATAAGTATCATGCTTTAAATGGGTGGGGGGTAACAAAGCCAAAATGAGGGAGTAAGTGGAAACATGGAAGTATAGGAAGATGAAGAGTGCCGAAACAGAACAGGTAAGTCTTGAGAGAGAGCCTTGTTCTGCAGAGCTGTCCATGAATGTGAGCATTGCAGCAAATGTTACAAACCCATGCAAAACTCATTAATTGTGCCCTCAGTGTTCTTTTTTCCAAAAAAAAAAAAATCGTGTATTGAGATAGCATTCCAATTTTTTGAAGTGGGTCTAGATGCATAACATAGTTTCATGAATACTAGCTGTACGGAAGCTGTGCTACACTGAGATTTAATTTAAACTAAATCTATTTAGGGCAACAAATACATTTATTTTAAAAATGATCCAAATAAAGCTTGCCTATTATGAAATTCTGGAACACATTTAGCCCTAAAATTTTATAAACTTTCTCTCCATTTCCATAAGTATTATTTTCATTTCCTTCTAATATACAAGATATTGCTGAGTTAGGAAAGAGAAGATCAGATGGCTTATTCAAGACCATGCAGTTCACCAGCCACAAGTTTTATTTCTTCCTGTCATTTAATGCCTCCTCCCCACAGATACTAATTCTCAAAACACCTAACTAATGCGCACATAGATACACACACACACACACACACACACACACCAGCATTTGTACTACTATATCTTTACCCAGGAGAAATAAAAATGCATCCCCACACAAAAACAATATGCAGATGTTTATAGCAATTTTATTTATAATTGCCCCAATCTAGAAATAATGAAAATGTTCTTCAGCTGGTGAATGAATAAACAAACTGTGGTAGATCCTTATAATGGAAAAACCAGTTGGCAATAAAAAGGAACCACTTATGCCAGAATAATACAAATGAACTCAAATGTCTTATGCTAAGGGAAAGAAGCCAGGCTCTGATATCTACATGATGTATATTGGTCTGGCTCTGTAATTTGTAGGGCCCAAAACAAAGTAGAAATACAGAGCCTATTGTTGAAAAATTAAGACTTTCAATATAGTGACAGCAGAACATTAAACCAAGCACACAGCCTTCATAAGTACAGATGTGTATGATTGTATGGGTTACACTCCCATGAAGCTGGCCTAACTGTGTCATCTTGTTGCTATGATATTCTCAAAAGGCAAATCTATGGGAAGAGAAAACACGTCAGTATTGCCGGGCCCAAGAGTAAGACGGAGGAGTTCACTACCAAGGGCATAAAGGAATAGGACGGTTTTGTCTTGCAAGAAGAGAAGTGGTGGCTATATAGTTATGTGTATGACAAAATTCATACAATTGTTCACTGAAAAGGGAAAAATTCCTGGTAAATTATATAAATCTGACTTGAAACCCAAGCATATATTAACATTTTATTGAATAGTTATAAATAATTCCAGTAAAACGTGGAATATCATACAACTAACAGAACAAAATATGATGGAAAGGGCAGGGATAATGAGCTGGATTGGAATATCATCTTGGCCTCTTATTAGCAGAGTGAAATAGCTTCAGTCATTTAACGTTTCTTTTTCTTTTTTTTTTTTTTTTTAAGATTTTATTTGTTTATTTGACAGAGAGAGAGAGATCACAAGTAGGCAGAAAGGCAGGCAGAGAGAGAGGGGGAAGCAGGCTCCCTGCCAAGCAGAGAACCCAATGCGGGGCTCGATCCCAGGACCCTGGGATCATGACCTGAGCCGAAGGCAGAAGCTTTAACCCACTGAGCCACCCAGGTGCCCCTCATTTAACGTTTCTGGTTCACAATTTCATTATCCCCAAAACAGGGTGGTAATGGTAAGTCAAACTTACAGGATGCTGAAGGATCAATTAAGGTAATGTATGTGAAAAGTTTTTTCAAAACTTTTTAATATTAAAGCCCCTGAGATTATTATTAGCAGTGCTAATAAAGGCACCAACTTACCACCTTTTTTCCCACAGTTTTAAAAATTTGTAACTCATTGTGCATACTTTTAATTCTGAAAAGACAATTGAAATCAGAAGTTCACTTTAGTAATTATCTATAGAACATAGAACACAGTTAATACATAGCACATTTTAAGCCTGGAGAGGGTTACTTGTTTTCACAAAATGTTACATTCTTTGGGAGGAATCTGTTTAATATCTGGTGAACTAAATGTTGAATTCTTATTTCTCAATGCACCATTGTTCTCAATGAACACCATTCTTCCATTTTACTTTTAAGTTTTAGTACCCACTTTTTACAGTTTTGTAGTCTTAAAATAATATGAATGCTATGACTAAACAGTAATTATTATAAATGTGTATGGGGATTAAATGGTCAAAATTTTCACAGTTCATTCAATTATTGAGATACTCTTCACATAAATATAACCAGTCACACAATAATAAATATAAACAATGGTAGGTACACAGCTCAAAAAATTATTACCTGGAACATTCTATAACCTAATATATGACTCACCTTTGCCTTTTAACTTAATTAGGGAGAAGAAGGGAATCAGATAGTCTGAGTTGGTTTATGTCCCCTTTGTACCTAATAAGAATGTACCTCCAATAAAGCACCTCATCACATTGCAGTGTAGTTGTTTATTTAAATACATATTAGCTACCATCTGATTTATGAACATCAATGGCAGGATAAGGGCCTTATTTATTTCTATATTTCCCGTATAATATCTTTTGCTAGCTCATAGCATTTGTTTAATAATTTTTGATTTCTGGGTAAAGAAAACCAGATGTTATTGGTGGACAGAGTGGCAAATTGGATAGAGCACTGAATATTCTTGGAATACTTTAATACTGTTTTCTTATTAGTTATGCATCATGGAGTATGAGACTTGGCCTTTTTTGAGCCTCAGTTTTCTGAATAGTTAAGTGCCTAGAAAAATACTTGACTTGCAGCATTTTCTCAGTAAATATCAATTGTTAGATATCAATTGTTGGACATTTTTTCCCTAATGCATCATCATATACTACTTCACAAGAGTGTTATAGTGGTCAAGTGTAATAATGGATATGAAATGTAAAAATACTCTCTTTTTATGTAAAGCTCTATTCAAAAAATGGCAAAATTAGAGTGCTGGACTCGAATAAAGAGAGCTTGACCAGTAACACAGCTTCTGTCACCAATCAGCTAAATTACTTTGGAGAAGATTTATAATATCTCTGGATTTTTACTATAAAATGAGGGGTTCTAAATTTCATTCTATATTCCAAAATATGTACTTCAATTGAACAGGGAAACATATTCTATAATTAAAACAAGCTAAATATACAATTTTGCATAATGTTATTTGCTGCTAGTTTAAAATATATCATAACTGGGCACCTAATTAGAAAACTGAATAATAAGATTAATATAATACAAACTGGTTTGATTCAATTTTCAAACAGTTTTTTGCTATAGTATACCAAGAATGGCTTGTGTTTTTTGCATTCTCCAACTTCTGTACCATCAACATTTTGCATTGGTATTTTGTCTCAACTATAGTATAAAATCCATAAAAGCAGGATCAAAGGTTATATATTTTTTAAATCCCTATACTAGCTAGACACTGTCTTGCACTTAGTAGTTGCTTAATAGATATGCAATAGGCTGATTGATTCAAATCTAATGTCTCTGTAATCAGTCATACATTTTAGAGTATTGATCCATGATTGAGTACAGTTAATGGGCAGGCTAGACAGAATCAACAAGCTCCTAAATTTCACTGCAGAATAAAAATTAAACAAAAAAAACTTTTTTAAAAACGCTGCTTCAAATAATTTGAGAATATAATAAGCTATAACCAATTACAGTCATTTATTGTTGAACATCTAAGTCTATTATACAGTCCAGTATGTGTAATTGTCTTAGAATAATGATACAAGTAGAAATTCATAGAGATAAGACTAATGCATCTTCTCGAGACAATTATAGTCCATTTTCCATTAGCCAGAATGAAGTAAGTTCCGTTTTTATTAGTTGCAACTTCTGACTCTGGAAGGATAGAGAGAGTGAAGAACAACATCTGATGTTCATGAGTCATTCTGTTTGTCCCTTCTTTGGCTAGGTTCCAGACCCTAAGAGAGGAAAAAACTCATTGTGGCTTTAAGATCATGTCTTTCTTCCCATTCTGTAATCAATTACACGTTACTGATAATAAGCATGATGCTTTGCTTTTGCCTTAGTCTGAGTGACCACTTACCTGCTAAAAATGATCTCTATACCACATGGAAGTATATTTTGGCACCTTTATGAACTTTCTAAGGACTTACAAACTTACTTAAATCAGTCGATGTAATTATTTAATAACATACAATCATTATAATCCCATTCTATTATTTTGGCTTAATTATTGCACTTGCTACTTAGAAATTTTAGATTCATTTTAAGTGAACTGAGGAACTTATTAGTTTCTTTCCACTATCAGTTTAGTTTACTTATATAATCTTAAAATTTAAGTTTCACCAAATAGAGCTTTCAAATTGTCAATGTCATTACCATTTTTAATAATTACCAATTATTAAAAATAAATTGATTTCAGAAAACACATTTACAGTGAGAAATTGTATCCGGTAACTAATTTTTGGTAATGACCGTGGATTAAAATTTGTGAAGTGAATAAAAGTATAGTCTTAAGAGCAGGCAGTTCACACTTTGGAATATCGGGGCAAAGGCTCTGCTGGCTCAGGGTAATACAAATGTCCAGATTGCAGTTCAAGACATGATCTTTATTATGCATAAGTATTTTTTCCTTTGCAAGAAATAACTTTGCACGTAAAATTTTATGCTATTTTCAGGCTTGGTTTGACTACAATAAATCTTTTACTGAATAAGCCTTAATACCAGTATGGAGAGCACAAGTGAATAAGTCAGAAAATGGTTTGACTTAGCAAATCTTGAAGTTATTATATGATTAGGAGGGATTTATGTGTTCCATAATCTAGCCTGGGGAAGACACTGTGATTTGTTCCATCTAAACTCTTTAATTAATAAAGCCTACATTCTCAAAATGTAATCTGATTTGAAAATATTCTCATTTTCTTTAATCTTTGGGAGTATAACATAGAGAAAGAACATGGACTTGTGTTTTAGATGGTTATTTAAATGCTGTTTCCAATTTCCTGACCTTGAGCAAGTAATTTATTCTTTCTGAGCTTCAATTACTTCATTTTTAGAAAGAATATAGAATATTCACTCCATCCACAGCATTGTTGTCAGAAGAGTGATGACATACACCTAGCACAGTGTCACATATATAGTAGGTACCCAATAAATGTCACTTCCTTTATTTTCTGTTTCCTATTTTTACTGATCTATTCACATGACACTATTGTATAAGCATTACAAGTTCTCACAAAGTACATTTTTGTCAGTTGGCTGTGAAAGCCGGAGTTACCATCACATATTTCTGGAATAATTCTCATCCTTTTAGCTGTAAAAATAATGGACTGTTCTAATTCTCATTTGAAATTGTATAAGAAGTTTTGGGATGTTCAAGCATCTTTATCCTGATTAATTAAGAATGTCTATGTCTGTGTTTTTCTCACTCCCTTTGGCCTTTAATATACACTAAAAGAATTAGAGTCTGGTTGCAGAAAAATATGAAAAGGACAAACAACCCTAGCTCTGGAAGCATTCATTTTTTTGACTGTTGTTGAGAGAGGACCAAATTACCTGGCAGAAGGAGGTTGATTTCCCCAATAAGCAGATTAGCATGCAGGGAGTTGAGTGGGAGTCTCTAGGATTTAATACCTGAAGAAGAAAAGGGAAGGGAGAGAAGGGGGAAAAGAAGGGAAGGGGAGGGAAGAAAGGGGGAAGAACAGGAAGGTGGAGAAGGGAAGGTGGGAGAGGAAAAGAAGCAGAACAGAGGGAGAGGTTAAGCAGAGAAACATCATTTCAAGGGAAACATCAGATGGTCCCACAGGGAGTTCTAACTGTCCCATGTTGAGGTGAGATGACCGGTTCTTTATATCCCTGAAATGATCAGTCATTGAATGCAAAATTCTTGACGAGGGGACTGATCTTGAACAAGGCCAGCTCTCCTCAGTTGAGGCCATAATCCAAAGTGGATAGAGAATTGAGAAAGGTCTGGTAGCACTGCTGGCAGCTGGGGAAATAAATCCTTCATTACTGAAGGGGGATTGGTATGGCATACCATGTTACTTTCCTGCACTTTTACTTTGCATGATGATTTAAAGATCCTCAATTCCTCGATACATGTACACAATGACCTTCACCCATTTCTTCCGCTGATCTTTGCTGGCTCATTAGTTCAGAAGTACCAGGCTCTCCAGAGTCCTGATTTACTGTCTTCTCAGAGCTTAGCTATGCCTCATCTCTTAAGAGATGCCTGAGTTCTTCATCTTGTAAGAGATGCTGAATTAGGTCTTGCCCAAAATACCTCAGTAATGCCAACACCCATGTTTCAGCAAAACAGTGAAGTAGCTTCTGCTTCTGTCTTTATACCCACCTACTAAACAAGTGTGTGTGTGTGTGTGTGTGTGTGTGTAAAAAAAAAACAAAATAAAGATAATATTCCATCAGATTGTGTTGACATGTTTGAATGGATAGAAATCCCAGGTTAGTAGATGCAGGTATGATTGTGTCAGTCCATCTAACTGGAAGTCAAATCTAGTATATAGATTAGTTCCCAGATTGAATAACATCATAGCAATAGAGGAGAGCATTTTCCTCTTTTACAACAGAATAAGAGATGGAATTTTCCATCCTTGGTGGCAGTTGCTGCTTCTTTGCCTAATAGTTAAAATTGTTAAGTAGTGATTCTCAGTGTTTCAACAGCCCCTCTTAGAATTTTGGCTATTTGCAGCACCTAATTTTTCCTTCTCTCTGTATTATTTAAGCCATAAGAATTGACTCAAAAATAATATTGCAATCCCAAATAGGAGAAATGGAAGACAGAATTTTTTCATACCATTATGGTCTATATGACTCCTATCTGTGGAAGGCACCAATGAGTCTCAACAGAGGGAAACCTAAAGAAGATGGGCAAACAGTGAATGAATGCAAGAGTGTGGTTGGATTAACAGGGCTTCTTGTTACCCATTCTCCTTTGCCTTCAGTTTTCCAACACCAGCCAACTACTACTCTTCTGATTGACACGAGAGCAATGTAAACAAATATGATTCTTTTATTACAGAGCAAATGTTTTCGCATTACAGAATAAGTTCATTTGACTTTCTGCACAAATCAAATGTTCAAAACTGAATTACATTTTTTGGGGAATTGTTCAACTAAAAGGTTTCTCTGTAGTACTCTTTTTTTCCTTGAAAAATCACAACACTGAAATTTGACTATTTTTCATCCTCATCCTGTATTTTTCTAATAGGTGGTATATTGTGAAAAAGATGGGAAAACAATGTGTCCAAGCGTAACAAATAGGAAAGTACTGTATCAAAAAGGATGAGGGTTTTGTTTGTTTGTTTCTTTTTTTATTATTTTTTTAAAGATTTATTTATTTATTTGAAAGAGAGAAAGAGTGTATAAGACCAGGGGGAGAGGTAAAGGGAGAGGGAGAAGCAGACTCCCTGCTGAGCAGGGAGTCCAATGTGGGGCTTGATCCCAGGACCCTGAGATCAGGACCTGAGCTGAAGGCAGACGCTTAATTGACTAAGCCACCAGGCCCCCTGTTTTGTTTTGTTGTTGTTTTTGTTTGTTTTTATTGTTGTTGTTGTTGTTTTAATGGGGCTTCTCTGGTTCAGAACAATGCAATGGTCCCTGCAATGAGATTTGCTCTAAGAGATACTTTGTGTTTCTTTATCTGATCCTGTCTTTCAGTGTTTATGTTGCAAAGGGCATTGGATCTTTCATAGAAAATATGTCAAGACTGTGAAATTTTTCTTTAAAAGTGCCTATATATGGTGCCTGATTAGCTTTCTTAATCCTGAGAAATTATAGGAACAGTATTCCACTGTGATATAAGACAAATCTATTAAGTTCTAGAATATTAGAGAAAACATGCTAACTACATGTAAAACTGTTCATTTTGTGAATGAAACAGCATTCTCTTTCTTGAGATTGGAGAAAGTTGTAGTTTTTTTTTTTTCTTTTTTGCAATCACATTTCCATGCCAGAAATATTTTGTTTTCAATCCTGTTGGTGTCTTCTGACACTCTTCATTTTCCTTTTATGGCTTTTTAATTATTTCATTAATTTCACCTATCAGCATGAAGGATAATGCTCATTCAGCATATGACATTTCTCCATTTGGCAAATTGTTGTTATAGAGGGGATTGTCAGTTTGATGTTGAATTTGATAAAATATCCCATTTAAACATTCAAATTTTAAATTCACATAGCCTTACATATGAGGACGTTTCCTAATAAGTGTCATTTAGAAGGTTCTAACTTACAATTTTTTTAGCATCCAGTTTTAACAATGAAGAAAATAATAAGGAAATCTAGGGTGGGGGAGATGGGTGAAAATAAGTTGAGACAGAAAATAGAAATAACTCTGTTTACAAAAATAGCTCTGTGCTGAAATCACGCTTACAAGTCACCACAGGGAGAAATAGAACATGTGCTGCAGATGCGTATGATAACTGATGAAACATTGAATTTATTGTCTGTTTGGAAAGAAGTCACAAATAAAAATTCAAATATATTATGCCTAGTAGAAAGGGTGACATCTACAACTCAATTCAGTGCAACGAAGGACCCTGAAACTCTGCCATTTTTGAATTATCAGGTCAACTTAATTCCAGGGAGACCTGTCATTTCTTTGAGAAATAAAACCCAGCTGATGTTATTGTTAGATACAATCCATTCACAGCATACCATGAGGGCAAAGAACCTTATTCTCCAGGGAACAGATTAGTGATTTTTCTCCTTTTGGAGAAGAAAAAAATCTGAAAGTGCCTCTTTTGAGCAGGAAAGAAAATGCAGAATGCCTCCAATAGCAAACTAATAGATTGAACTTGGTAAAGGAGAATGGGGATTTCAAAGACCCTTTGAAAATCCCTTTAGAGACCGTTAGGAAACACCATGGCCAAATCGGGTGGGCAAGAGCTCTTTCTCCACTCTCCCCTCAGAAAGGAAAGTAAAACAGATACTAATGAGTGATTGTTCTTTTCTTAGTTATAGTGAACAGTTAATGAGTTCACAAATATAGACACCAGTATATTTTATGCATATATAGAGTTCTTGGATGTTTTGACGTAGAGCGATAGTTTCGATTTACACTAATTTCTTTCCATATGGTTTAACCAAAGTGTGTTTGTAATTGAAGTCCTCTCCCCGTACTATGGAGGGAAACACAATTTTTCATGATGAGAGACATAGGAAATTAGACAGGAATTATACAACAGGAGAGTTCCATAGCTACATTTGAGCTGTCGATACAGCATCTTGCACACTATCAGCTTGGATTATCCTCCAAAGAACAACAGTGGGTTGCATGTAACACCACGTGGAGAAGAAAGGAAGAACCTGAGGGAACACCTTCACGGTAATTCTGTCTGAAATTTCTGTGTAGCTCAAAATACATGTGAAAGATATTCTAATTCTTCTTCAAGTGTCAGAAACTTCTCCAGAGAATGTAGATGATAGATGAGAGCACCAACCAGGAAATCACAAGGCTCTTATGAATATTGAGGCTCTGAGTGCATATTTAGGTCCTCTCTTTTTCTTGATTAGCTAGCTAAAGGTTTGCCATTCTTTTTTCTTTTCAAAAAACCAATTCTTACTTGTGTTAATATTCTCTATTGCTTTTCTATTCTGTTTCATTTATCTCTGCTCTAATCTTGATATTTTCCTAACTTCTGCTTAACTTTGGACTTTGCTCATTTTTTTTCTAGTTCCTTAAAGTATGCAGTTAAGTTGTTTATTTAAGATTTTTTTTCTTGATGTATGTGATTAGCATTTTAAACTCTTCTTTTAGGACTACTTTTGTTGCATCCCAAGATATTGATGTAATTTTTATGCGCTTTTAAACTTGTCGAGACTTGTTTTGTGGTCTAACATAATGATGTATCCTAGAAAACATTCCATGTGCACTTGAGAAAAATGTGCATTCTACTGCTATTGGATGGAATATTCTGTAAATGATGTTAGGTACATTTGGTCTTTAGTGTTCTTCAAATCCACTGTTTTCTTATTGGTTCTTTGTATGGATTATTTATCCATTGTTGAGAATGGGATATTAAAGTCCTTAACTATTATCATATTGCTATTCATTTTCCCTTTTTGTTTTATTTGTGTTTGCTTTTTATAGGTGCATAGATATTTACAATTGTGATATCTTCTTGATGGATTGACCCCTTTATTATACAGTGACCTTCTTTGTCTTCTTTGTCTATATTTAGCTTAAAGTCTGTTTTGTCTGATGTAAGTATATCTACTCCTACTTTTCTTGGTAACCATTTGCTTGAAGTACCACTTATCATCTCTTCATTCTCAGTCTGTGTGGGTCTTTAAGGCTAAAAGTTAGTCTCTTGTAGTCAGCATATTGTTGGTCTTGTTTTTTATTCATCAGCCACTTTGTGTCTTTGAAGAATTTAGTTCATTTATGTTTAAAGTAATTATTGATAGATAAGGACTTCCTATTGCCATTAAATTTTTTCTATTTTATAGATCTTTTATTCCATATTTCTTATCCTGTTGCCTTCATTTATGATTTGATATTTTTTGGAGCAGTATGCTTTGACTTTTTATCATAATCTTTTGTGTATCTACTACAGGTTTTTCTCTTTGTAATTATGAGGCTTATATAAGATGTATCTATCATATTTTAAACTAATACTTAACATTCATTTTGTGATGAAATAAAACCCAACATCATCCTCAAGTAAATGTTCTTGGAAAAATGAAAACCTACCCAATTACTGCTACAAACTCTGAAACACTGTTCCAAGTTCTCAGGGGCTAGGATGAATAAGTTCTAGCGATCTGCTATACAACATTGTACCTATAATCAATAGTACTACATTGTACACTTACAAATTTAAGGTAGATCCCATGTTAAATGTTCTTACCACAATAAAATAAAAAAAAAATTAAAAATTAAAGAGCAAGAGCTCTTTTTAAAGCAAGAGCTAACCCCTCTCCCTTTTTCTTAATTTTTTGGTAGAATACATATTTATCTTTATTTGCATGTTCTTCAGTCCTTCATTTACTTGCTCTTTATTTTTTTTTTATCATAAGTATGCTCTTTAATCCTTATCTCCTACTTGACCCATCCCCTCACCCACCTCCCCTCTGATAACCATCTATTTGTTCTCTGTAGTTAAGAGTCTCTTTCTTGGTTTCTCATTCTTTTTTCCTTTGCTTGTTTGTTTTGTTGCTTAAATTCTACATATGAGTGAGATCATATGGTATCGGTCTTTCTCTGACTGACTTATTTCACTTAGCATTATACTGTCTAGCTGTTCATGTTGTTGCATGTCTTTTTCTTTTCAGAAATAAAATACAGTATAGATGACCCAAACTATTGACAAGAATCCAAAGTCTGAAATGCTAATAAAGTTTCAGTTTTTTAGGTAGAGGTAATCAGTTGTCATATGTATGTACAGTCTTCCTTGCTGTATGATAGGTTAGTTGTCTATGAATCATATTATTAAGGAGTTCTGTTTAATGCTCTTAGTATATCCAATATTGGTATTCATTTTTCAGGTCTGGGGTCCTTTTTTTTTTTTTTTTAAACATTTCATTTGGAAACCTATCTTCAGAGCCTTGTACTGTATAATGAGTAACCAGTGGAGGCAGAATTATCACACAAATTCACTGTCATAATGCTAACATTTCCTGAACCTCTTAGGGACTGTTCAGTTTAGCACTGGTCAAGAAACCTCTGTCAGTATTTAATCTGTATTGACTGTTGACTCTGTTATAATGCAGAATGCTGATTACATCCATCTTCCCATGCAGCATGGCTCTTTTTGGTGACAAAATTCTATTGATATATTTGCCCTGACCATGCAAAATTTCAAAACAGCTGAGATTTTTATTTTCACATAATGTGCTAGTCCTCTCACACAGTGCACAAAAGCATTAAGTTTATAACATTTTTTTCACTCTGTTATATGGTGGTCTTATAAATCAGATATTAACAGGTCCCTTCACAAAGCCATTTTACCACTTTTGCCTGCACTCTATAGAGCACCATTTTGCAAATGAAAGGAAACATCATTTTGTTGCTTAACATCCATATGAAATGTGATCTTGCAAAATACAATGGTTCATGGAAACTTTTTAACTAGAATAAGTTGACTGAACAATCCCTGTTCTTAAAGTTCTACATGCTTTCATTGAAAAATCACCTAAATGCATTCAGAGAACTTCATATTATTATAAATATAATAACTAGATGATACTCAAGTTTTAAAATAGCAGAAAAGAGAGTGACTCCCTTCCTTCGCTCAGAAAGTATCAAAAGCTCACACTATGTTGAAGTAAAATTTTGGAAAAATTGTATGTGAAAAAGGGGAACTAATGCCCTAAGGGTCAAGTCAAGATGTTGGAAGATGCCTGAACTTGCAGATTCTAAGCAAAACCACCAGTGTTTGATTCTTCAATAGAGATAGTGTATCCTTTGGGGGAAACTATAAATATCTTGTTTAGAAATGCAGAGAAGTGTTATGTCGTCTGATGGTAAAAGATTCTGGGCATGCACTATGATACCAGAGTAGTGATAGAGTTTCACCTAAATGAGACATCAAACAATGGAGTGGGGATTGACTCTAGATGGCTAGCATCCCAAAGCTCTTAATCTCTATTTGTTGTAGAAAAACAAAAGCTAAAATAACTCCCCCACATACGTACAGACAAGACACAAAATAGTATAAGCACATTCATACGTACAAACCCACACAAAAGCATATTTTCACAATTTTTCTGGATTAAGAAAAAAAAATGAACAATTAAAATAAAAGCCATGAAAGGATAAAAAAATTCAAGGAGAAAAAAATTTGCATAGCATAAGGGAGAAAAATCATAGCTATGGAACAAAGACAAAGGTGAACCAAAATATTTGTAATTTATATCCCCCAAGATGAGAACTTCCTAAAAGTACCAGATAAAAATATAAAGAGAATTCTAATAAAGAAATTTTAAAAAAATATATTACTTGAATTTATATCATTAAAGAGACCGCCGTGCTTCCTGTCCTCTGATCTTTTAATTGGCATTTCTTTGATTACTAATGAGGTAGAAGAACTTTTTATATATTTATTGACCATTCTGTTTTCTTATTCTGTGAATTTCTTAATGTATTTCTTGATCTGTTTTTCCTTTGCTTTGTCTTTCTTTTGTTGATTTGTTTTTTATATATATGTATATTATTTGTTTATTATAATCGCTTCTCGGCCTTTTGGCTAAGATCAAGTGTATTTGTTTATTATATATATACTATATATATCATTTGTTTATATACACACACATATATATGATTATGTTTTATTAAGATTTCTCCTTAACCACTTTAACATCATTTTTCATTGACACAAATTATTTTAATTTAGTTTGACTACTCAGTCTTTTCCTTTATAGTTTGTACCTTGTATGCCTTTAAAGAAGCCTATTCTACCCTGAAACCACAGTCATATATTTTAATCTAATTTAAAAAATTATTTTGATATAATTCTTGATACATAGGAAGATCCAAAATAATTTCTCTGTACAGGGGAACAGTTTTTCTGTACCTCTTATCCAGTTTCCCCCACTGGTCACATCCTATATAACTACAGTACAATAGCAGTTAGTGCAATAGTGCAATATAGTGCAGTATAGTGCGATAGCACATTAACATTTCACACTGTGTGTAAAAATACTATCATTTTATCTCATGTGTAGCTTTATGTAGCCACCCTAACCCTTCACCACAAAAATTCCAAACCTCTACTACACCTATTCATAGTCACACCTACTCTCTTGTCTTCACCATTCTTAACTCTAGGCAACCACTAATTTTTTCTCCATCTCTACAATTCAGTCGTATCAGGAATGCTAAGTAAATGGAATCATATAGTATACAACTGTTTAAATTATTATTTTTTCATTCAGCATAAATCCAAGTTGCTGCATTTATCAATTTTTTTCCCCTGAGTATTCCATGCTATGGATGTAGCAATTTGTTTAATTGTCACCAATTGTAGAGTATTTTGATTGTTTCCATTTTCTGACAATTACAAATAAAACTGCTTTAACAATCAGGTAGAGGCTCTTGTGTGGAAGAGGGATAAATGCTGAGGATTATGATTTCTGGGTCCTACGGTAAATGTATGTTTAGTATCAAAAAAAGAAAGTTTTTGGGACCCCTAGGTGGCTCAGTCAGTTAAACGTCTGACTTTGGCTCAGGTCATGATCTCAGGGTCCTGGGATCAAGTCCTGCATTGCTCCTTGCTCAGCAGGGAACCTGTTTCTCCCTCTGCCTGCTGGTGCTCTCTTTCTCTCTCTCTCCAACAAATAAATAAATAAAATCTTAAAGAAAAAAAAAAAAGAAAGTTTCCAGAGTGATTGTGCCATTTCAAATTCCCACCAACAGTGTATCAGCGATTCAATTTCACCACATCCTGGTTAGAATTTATTTTTTTTACAATTTTTTTTGTTTTAGCTATACTCATAGCTGTGTAGTGATATGATACTATAGTCTTAACTTGCATTTTCCTTATAGCTAGTGATTTCAACAACTTTCCATGTGCTTATTTGTCATCTTTTATCACTTTGGTAAAGCAAAGTGTGACTATATCTTTTGCCCATTATATATAAGATATGATGTATGTAAATAATATATACATTTTTATATAATATATATAATATGTATTTTATACTATACATACATATAGGTATATAATTGAACTTTGAGAGTGCTTTATATGCTCTACATGTAAGTCTTTTGTCAGATATGTGGTTTCCAAATAGTCCATCTTAGTCTGTAGCTTGTCTTTTCACCCTTTTGATTTATTTATTTATTTTTTTTATGGTGCATGATTTGGTATAACATCTAAGCCTTTTTCATTGAGCCAAAGCTTCCAAAGATTTCTCCTGTGTTTTAGTGTTGTATGTATTACATTTAACTTAATGATCCATTTTGAGTTAATTTGTAAGGTTTACAATTAGGTTCTTTTTTTTTTTTTTT
>CM052892.1:39028771-39111391 GCA_028534135.1 Potos flavus | reverse complement strand
TACACTCTTATCAAAAATTACTTGATTATACATGTATAGGTCTGCTTCTGTGTTCTCTGTTCGCTTTTATTGATTTATGTTTTGATTCCTCTGTCTAATGCACGTGATTTTGATTACTATATCTGTATAGAAAGTCTTAATATTTGGTATAGTGAGTCTTTCAACTTTATTTTTTCTCTCTTTTTTCCCAAAAAATTGGCCTTTTTTAAAGATGTATTTATTTATTTTAGAGAGAGAGTGCTAGCGGGGGAGAGAATCTCAAGCAGACTCCCCACTGAGCATGGAGCCCTATAATGGGCTGATCAAAGAATCAGAGATCATGACCTGAGCCAAAATCAAGAGTCAGATGCTTAACTGATTCGGCCACCCAGGTGCCCTTCAAAAGACTGTTTTTTAGCTATTTGAGGGCCTAGGCTTTTCCATGCACGTTTCAGAATAAGTATATCTATACTGACAAAAACTTTGTGGGTATTTTGATAGGAATTTCATTAAATCTTTATATCAGTTTGGGAAGAATTGACATCTTTATAATGTTGATGTTTCCAGTCCATGAATATTTTGCTTATGTAATTTTCCACAAAATTTTCTATATAATTTCCTGCACCATATCCTTAATAGTTCATCCTTTCTCTAGTGATAGGCAGAAAACTCTTCAAACAAAATTTCTTTCATTTATTAGAGGGATCCTCATTTAATTTGTTTACACCTAATTAAGTACCACCTTGTTTTTATTGAGTACCATCTTGTTTTTAATCCCATAGCTTTTTATTAAGCTTAACATAAAGCTTAATAAAAGCTTAATAAGAAGCTAAGCTTAATATAAGCTTAATAAAATATAAGCTTAATATAAGCTTAATAAAAAGCTATGGTATCTAGAAGTGTAAATCTCTGATCTTACTTTTCTGGAAAATAACTTATTATTCTTAGCCATTTGATTTTCCTTTAAATTTCATAATGAACTTTTTGATTTCTATGAAATTAAATATTAAAATTGCATTAAATGTATAGGTTAATTTGGATTTAAAAATCAGCATATCAAAAAAGATTAAAAAAATAAAAATTAGCATATCTATGAGAAAGAGGCTTCCTAACCTTAAGTATCATGTATTTCTTTGATTATGGAGTCTTATTTAACATTCTTCAATAAAGTTTTATTATTTTTATTAAGGTCTTTCACATACTTTGTTAGATTTATGCCTAGATACTTCATGTCTCAGTTACTATTGTAAATGTCATTATTTTAAATTATACTTCTTCTTTGATAGTGGTATAAAAAATGTACTTGGTTTTCAGATATTGATCTTATATCCACTAATACTTAGGAATTCTCTTTAATTCTATTACATAAATGATGAAAAGACTAGAGCAAATAGGAATGGAAGATGGTCAGTGTGTAGAATAGATCAAGGAGTAAAGTCATAGAGTCCTCTCTTTTTATTTTCTTGCTATAATCACACACAGCATACTCTGATTATGGTTCTCCTTTTATCTTGGGTACTGGAACACTGAAAATAAATTCAGCTACTCCTCACAAATCTATGGATCTTATTGAATGTCTTTTTGTGTGTTCCTTTTACCTATATGTTCACTCCATTTCTACCATGTCACTTAAATGGTGAAATTTTACTTAACCTGAACTTTATATACAATTATTAATTGTTGAGCTCTTTTCACATGTTCTAGGAAGCTAAGCAAGTTGCCAATGATAACATAATAAATAGATGGCAAAGCCAATAATAGAATCCAGAAGTTTTGGCTTCAGAACTTGTATTGAACTATTTGCTGCTAACAACAAAGGCATATTTTTTAAAATATGACAAGGCACTGTGTTTGTGGTTAATACAGCAATCAGTGGGGAGATACAATATATATTTCCTAGTAAAAGTGTGGCAGGTTTAGTTTCTTTATAGACGACTTTACCGCCAACATGGAAACCTGACCAGACTGAAGGATTTAGAAAATATCACAATAATTCAACCTATTTGTGTGATTCTGAACACAGCCAGCCTCCATTAAGATGAAACAGTAAAGTTACATTTATGTGATAGTTTTATGGCAGAATCAATGATACTTAGAAATTAATTACAGTGAGGAACTAGACATATGTGGGAGTGACTATGACTCTAAATTTTCTGACATGAATGACCAGGTATATGGTGAAATAGAAAAAAAAAAGGTATAATTTTATAGATAATCAATGGCCAATTATGAATATGTTAAACTAGAATCTATGCAGAACTTCAAGATAGAAATACTTAGTGTACAGGTAGACATATGGAAAAGAGTTGGGAATTTGGAGATCTTGAAATGGGTATTTCAACTCATCAGCATAAAGAAAGCAGTTGAAACCATGGTCTCTGATATAATTCCTTTGTAGGAATGTATAGATAGAGAAAACAAGGACAGGAAGAGGCCAAACCCCAGCAGCCTTGACAATTAAGGATAAGGTTGAATAAGGTACACATGCAGGAGACCAACAAGGAACAGTCTGATATAAAACAGTAGTTCAGAGAGGGTTCTATAAGGAAGTAGAGAACAATTATTCAGGTCAGTCTATATGAGGAAGTCAAGTAGGATATGACTGCAGTTATGGCACTGGATTTCATTAAAGTGGGGCATTGGATGATTCAAATGAATCAAGGAATTAATGGAATTAATTAAGAGAGAGTTGAATGGTAGCTTGGAGATTAATTTCGTAAAAGTCCCATTATCTTGTTATACTTTTCAGACATCAGAACTGTTTTGTTTTGTGTTTTATATCTACATGAATGAGAAATCTAAATATTTTGGGGAAGGGGAAAATTGGGTAGATTTGATTCTTAACATTTATTTTAAAAGGTGCTTAATATTAACCTAAAAGATTAACAATTCATTTATCAAAAAGGATAATGAAGTTAGGCAGATTTTTTAATATCAATCAGAATGGAATAACACTGTTAGATTTTGTGTTTCTATATGACATTTCAGAGACTATAAAGTGATTTCTGTGAAGTATTTCAGCTTTGTCTCTAATGCTGTGACATTATACAAGTTCCTTCTCTCTCAATTTTTCATCTCTAAATGATGACATGAGCATAAAAGTTTTTCGCTCAGCGCTTACTTGGGCCAGGATTTAGGCTCTAAAGAACTTCACGTGCATTATCTCATTTAAGCTTCCTAACAAGCAAAGGGAATAATTATGACCACAGTGGAGCTCAATTTTTAAATGAGGGAATAGCGACTTGCCTGATGATAGTTACACAGCTAATTAGCACAGGAACTGGGATTTGAAATTCTGGAGTCCACACTTACTCACTGTGTCATGCCTTTTCTCCAACATAAAGAGTAACTCGATATTGACCTAATATAGACTCTGCTGAGGCTTAAATATAATAAAGCATGGCAAGTGTTTAGATTAATGCCAGTCTGTTATTTGTCTCAAATAGATTTTGCTGTTAAAGTTACAGCTTTTGTTATGTGATTTCTCTTGTCCTGTGGATACTTGACAGTTAATTCTAATGTTTCCTACAAAACTGAAATTGTAATCTAAAAATCATAACATTTAACAAAAGGCATGTTATTTCTGCCTGTATAATATATGCACGTATACAAATGTACTGCATCCATATATTTTGTTCTCCGTTTTTTCTACATTTTTAATGATAATTCAGATTTCCATCTGTTCACTGTCATATTAAACTTAAATTGAGACAATTTGACTAGGTACTGCTTCCTCACTCTGTCTTCATTTGACCTGAAAATCTATTATCAAAAGCTGTACAAATAGAATCATTATACTGACTTTAACAGCATATTTCAGTTCAATTGCAATATCTCCATTGCCTCTGAAAGCAGTGGAATGAAAAAAAATCATGCCTTCATACTTTATGGACATGTAGGTTTCCTGTCAGGCCAGTGTGTTATCGACTTACTTCAAAGAGCAAAACCACACTACCAGAAAAGATTTGTTTCTGTCTGGAAGCCTTACTTCAGTATTTGGGCTAGAGTTCTGCTCTTCCAAATGCTCCATCAGAATGACCTCCAGGAAAGGTTCTTCCATTTCAGATGGTGGGAATGGCTGTTCAGTGACACTGATAGAGAAATAATTTTCAGCAGTCGTCGTCATAGATGCCGCAACAGTGGGCATACCCTTTGCCACTTTGCTGGTAAAAAGCTGGATCTAACATTTATTCATTTGGCTGTTATCTGATGATGAACTAACTAGTTTTGTGAATTGTCTATATCTCAGCTTTATCTTTCACTATCTGTGTGATCTTGGACAGGATCTTTAAGTCTTAGTTTTCTCTTTGACAAAATAGGGAGAATAAATCGTGTCTTCATCAGGTTGTTTGTTATAAGAATTATCTAAGTGCGTCTTAACTCTCCAACACTTGATATAAGTCATATCCTCCTTCATCAGCGTTCCAACCCTCTCATCACGTGGTTGGTTCCTCTGCAACCAGACCCATCTGGAGGGTATCCACAGGCTCATCAAGAGTAACTTTATTAGGGCACCTGGCTGGCTCAGTTGGTTTAGCGTCTGCCTTCAGCTCAGATCATG
Source organism: Potos flavus (assembly GCA_028534135.1). Taxonomy (NCBI): domain Eukaryota; kingdom Metazoa; phylum Chordata; class Mammalia; order Carnivora; family Procyonidae; genus Potos; species Potos flavus. The sequence goes on along the minus strand of CM052892.1, from coordinate 39,106,851 downwards.
ATCCCAGGGTCCTGGGATCAAGCATTGGGCTTGCATTGGGCTCCCTGCTCAGCGGGGAGTCTGCTTCTCATTTTTCCTTTCCCTCTGCCCTTCTCCCCCTACCCACTCATATTCTCTCTCTGTCTCAAATAAATATAATAAAATCTTAAAAAAATAACTTTATTAAAACAAAAGATACTCCTGTCACCCCCTAACACTCAGGAAATGCAAAGAATTTAGAGCTCTATGTCAAGAACTGGGGACAAAGACCAAATATATATTTTTTATTGTAACACAGATTTATTATGTCCTCACTTTATACATTTCAGTGGCTTCTCTTGGTAGTTGGATAAAGTACAAACTCTTTGAGTTGCTACATGGCTATATTGGATTTGGTTTCTATTGCTCAGCAGCATTTTGTACCACTCTTCCTTGGATTGCTATATGGTAGCTGTAGTAGGTTTTCTGTTTCTCTGTTACTCCATACTTCTGTACTCTCTCTCCCCCATTGTCTTTAAACAAACAAACAAACAGTTTCAGGTTTACAGAACAAGCAAGCAGAAAGTACAGAGTTCCCATATCCTCTCTCACCCATTAACATACATTGTCTCCTATTATAAACATATGCATACGTATTTGTTAAAATTGATAAGCCAGGGGCACCTGGGTGGCTCAGTGGGTTAAGCCTCTGCGTTTGGCTCAGGTCATGATCTCAGGGTCCTGGGATCGAGCCCCGCATTGGGCTCTCTGCTCAGGAGGGAGCCTGCTTCCTCCTCTCTCTCTGCCTGCCTCTCTGCCTACTTGTGATCTCTCTCTGTCAAATAAATAAATAAAATCTTTAAAAAAAATAAAAAATAAATAAATAAAACTGATAAGCCAATATTGATAATTATCATTGAATAAAACCCATAATTTACATTAGGATTCACATCGTATTGTACCTTCTGTGGATTCTGACACATGTCTAGTGATATGTATCTACCTTTACAGTGTCACAGTATCATTCGGGATATTTCAACTACCCTAAAAATTATCCCCTGTATTCCAATTCATTGCTCCTTTCCCCCTCTCTGAACCTTTGGCAACCATCTTTTGCCTCTCTCCATAGTTTTGCCTTTTTCAGAATGTCATGTAGTTGGAATCATACCATATGTAGCCTTTTCAGATTGGCTTTCTTTTACCTAGAAATATGCTTTTAAGATTTCTCCATGTCTTTTTGTGTATTAATAACATTTCTTTTTAGTGCTGAATAATATTCTCTTGTCTGGATGTACCATTGTTTATTTTTCGGTTCACCTTCTGAAAGACTTCTTGGGTGCTTCCAAGTTTTGCCAAGGAATATAATTGCTGTATGGTGAGAGTATATTTAGTTTTGTAAGAAACTACCAAACTATTTTTCAAAGTGGCTGTACCATTTTGAATTACCACTAGCAATAAATGAGGCTTCTGTTGCTCTAAATCCCCTCCAGCATTTGGCATTGTCAGTGTTCTGAAATTTGGCCATTCCAATAGGTTATGTTCATTGTTGTTTTATTTTTAATTATTACTGAAAATGTACTTTTCAGTATAGAAAAGTGAAGAAAAGCAGCCTTTATTTTTCAAATTAGTTTATGAATCTGAACTTAAAAATACTACATTTTATAGAAAATGTTTTATGTATATACGTGTATATGTATATATGAAGTTTGGAATGTCTTGAATTTTTTTACAGTAAATTTCCTTGATTTTTAAAAATAGTCTCTCTCTTTTAATATATTTGATATACAACATTACATTAGTTTCAGATGTACAACATAATAATTCAACAATTCTATACATTATGGTAGGCTCACCACAAGTGTAGCTTACCGTGTGTCACCATGCAATGCTATTACAATACTATTAACTATATTCTGTATGCTGTACATTTTATTCCCATGACTTATTCATTTCATAACTGGAAGTCTGTATCTCCCACTCCCCTTCACTCATTTTGTCCATCTCTGTATCCCCTTCCCCTCTGGAAACTGTTTGTTCTCTGTAGGTCTGATTCCATTTTTATTTGTTTAGTAAGTGAAATCATATGATATTTATCTCTCTCTGTCTGACTTATTTCACTTAGCATAATACTTCTAGGTCCACACATGTTGTTGCAAATACCAAGATCTCCTCTTTTTTTATGGCTGAGTAATATCCCATTGTGTATATATATACCACATCCTCTTTGTCCATTTATCTATGGATGGTCACTTGGGTTGTTTCCATATCTTGGCTATTGTAAATAATGCTGCAATAAACTTAGGGGTGCATATATCTTTTTTAATTAGTCTTTTCATTTTCTTTGCTTCCTCATGACATATGATGTGGAGCATCTTATCATATGCTTATCATCTATGTATCTTCTATAGTGAGGTATCTGTTTAGGTTTTGGGCCCATTTTTTTTTTTTTAATTGGAGTGTGTGTTTTCTTATGGTTGAATTTTAAGAGTTCTTTGTATAGTTTGGATATCAGTCCTTTATCAGATGTGTGTTTTGCAAATATTTCCTCTGTCCATGACTTGTCTCCTTATTCTTTTCAATTATTTTTTGTAGAGCAGAAGTTTTTAATTTAAACAAAGTCCAGCTTATCTTTTTCTTTTCCCTCTTGTATTATGCTTTTGGTGTTGCATCTTAAAAGTCACTGTCGAAGCCAAGTTCACCTTGGTTTTTTCCTTATGTTATCTTCTATGATTTTATAGTTCTGTATTTTACATTTAGGTGTGTGAAACATTTTAGGTTAATTTTTCTGAAGTGTATAATGTCTGTTTCTAATTTCAGGTTTTTGCATGTGGCTATTGAATTGTGTCAGCAGCATTTGTGGAAAAGACTATTCTTTCTCTACTGAATTGCCTTTGTTCCTTTGTCAGTGATCAATTGATTATAATTGTGTGAGCCTATTTTGGGGATCTTTATTCCATTCCATTTATTTGTTTATCTATTCTTTTGCTAATCCCACAGTGTCTTAATTACTAAAGCTTTATAGTTAAGCCTTGAATTTGAGTAGTCTCAGTCCTCCAACTTTGTGCTCTTCCTTCAATATTGTGTTGGCTCTTCTGTGTCTTTTGCTTCTTTATATAAAATTTAGATTCCTTTGGTCAATATCTACAAAATAACTTTCTGGAATTTTAATTGGGATTATGTTGAATCTATAGATAAGTTTGAGAAAGGCTGATATCTTGACAATATTGATTTTTCCTATCCTTGGACATGGAATGTCCATTTTTTCAGATGTTTGATTTCTTTTCATCAGAGTTTTGTGGCTTTCCTCATATAGATCTCAGATGTATATATCATTGTTTTTCAGATTTATACATATTATTTATTTGGTGTTAATGTAAGTATGTTTTTCAACTTTAAATTGCAGTATTTCATTGATTTTTACCTAAGGAAGCAGAGGGCTTTTGTATATTAACTTGTAGGCAACAACTTTGCTATAATTGCTAGTTATTTGGGGAGTTTTTTGTGATTCTTTGGGATTTCTTATGTAGACAAACACGTCATATGCGAGCAAAGATGGTTTTAGGTCTTCCTTCCCAATCTGTATATCTTTTATTTCTTGTTTTATTGCCTTAGCTAGGATTTCCAGTATGATATTGAGTAGAAGTGATGAGAAAGGACATATTTGTTTTTCATTTTGTTAGTAGGAGAACATCTAGTTTTTCATTATACGATCTTAGCTATAGGGTTTTTTTGTATATGTTCTTCACTAAATTGAGAAGATAATCTTGTCCAAATTTTCATTATGAATGGATTATAGATTGTGTCTAATATTTTTTTTTTCCTCCTGCATCTACTGATATCATATGATTTTTCTTAGGGAGAGAAGGTAACCTGTGATTCCAAATTTGCTACCTCCCTTCTCTTAATCATTTGGTTCCTAAAGGTTAAAATGTGCTTTACTATTGTCTCTAGGATTTTCTTTTTCTGAGCCTGAGAAATATGCTCTGTAAGTCTAAGCTTTTCCTCTTGTGTTTGCACATGTACAGACGAAGTCAACTACATCATGGACAGCTCGATAAAGCAATTATAATACATCATCAACTGCAAGATGCACTACAATTTCAGAAATACTAAATGTGATCAAATATCCATAATTAGTGAAATATGTTATTAGTATCTGAAAGCACAATTTAAGTACACAACTAAAATGTTAAAAAAAATTATTGATTCAGAAAAATTAGCATAAGAAATTCTGCCAGATTTCTAAGATCATTACTTCTGGAAGCCAGTTCAAAAATAATTTAAAAAAAATACACTGCATCATAAATGCCCATGTTGAAAAGGGATTCTCTTGAAAGAAAATTGATAAATATGGGATATAAGTATAAAATCATGAGACAAAGTTTTATACAGATTTAATAAGTCCAAACCACAAAACTTTAATTATAAATGTGTACCATAAAAATCATGCTCAGATGTGGTCAAGTATTATAAGGCTGAATGAAATAGCTGATTTATAAGGGTGAGATAATGGTAGGTTTGCTTTTTCGTTTTTTATTTAATTTTGATGTCAAGGTATGGTTAGTGTACTAAATAAAACAAATTATAAAAATAAGGACAACGAACAAAATAAGTGGAAAAAATAATATATTTGCTTTTGCTTTTTTCTAAAAGCTCTAAGAGAATATGGGAAGAACACCTGAGCACTGGGAGAAGATTGGAGGATCTCTTTCAGGAAGGTTTACTAATCATGACCATTAGTTTTATAAGGGATGAGAGCAGCTGTCTCACAAGGGACTTGGTGGTGGGGGTCCTGGTTACTAGTTCATTTGGATCCAACCTAGGATCCAAACTGCATAGGTAGTAACTCAAATTCTAAGAAAGTAAAAGATTTGATGCTAACATCAAATCTATGGATAAAATGTATTTATTTTGGAGACCATATAAACAGATAAAGGGACAAGCCTACCTTTAGGAGTCTGTGGTGGAAAGTCACTGAGCAGACTAACACCAGAATGCAGGTAGGTTTGCTATGAAATTCCTCAAATCCTGAGATTGAACATATAGAAAAGGATGTTAACCCCTCGCCAGGTATTTTCTGTTTAGATAGAGCACCTATTCAAAAGGACCATCAAAAGCCTCTGTCCAAGTGAGAAACTACCTTAAATGCAGTGCATAATATAAACTCATATTTCAGAAGTTGTGAGCAAGCAAATTGCAGTACCTGTGTAAAAGAGGACTCTTTGGGTTTTCTGTGAAGACAAAAATTGTTATGCTTAAGGCAATGTTGTCCTAAAAGAGATACCAAACCAGCTTCCTAACTCTCTGATCTGCTGCAAAATTATCATGGTCCTCAGAGCATTCATAAAGCCATGAAAGCTTCTCTCTTGCCATCCTATTTGCCAGCAATAGGACCCTTTTATTGGATATCATTTTATTTATTCACTGATTTTTTTTTAATTTTTAAATTCAGAACCTATTATGTAACACTCACTGCAGTTGGCTTTGTGGACGCAATGATGAGCAAACACCATTAAAACCCCGAAAGGTGCTATGATACACATTTTACATGATGCACATGATGCTCTAACAGTGAATGAAGGGCATCTTACCTAATCTACAAGGAAGGTCATTATTTTGTTAGGAAGGCACATTCATGCTTCGACCTTGAAAAATAACTACTAGAGGTATGGGAAGGGCATGTGGGGCACAGAAATGGTATATGCAAAAGCCATTGGTAGGGAATGAGAGGAAATGTTATGTTTGGAGTTCATCAATTATCTATAGATAGATGATAAGCAAGTAGGTGGGTAGGTAGAGAGGTAGACAGACTACTGTTGACCACCACTTTTTACATACGTCACAAGCATCCCAAATTCAACAATTAAAATTTCCTTGTCCTACTGTTTTGTGTTATCTACTGAAGCTTAGCTTCCTTTTTGTTAGGAACTAATAGCGATAGGTAAACTGTAAGAAGAAGGAGACATCCTCAAAGCCATCATTGGTAAAGACATTTTGTCTCTATGTGTCTTAATCTCTTGGTTGAGTTACCACTGATAATGATCTGTGGTTTGGCTTTTTAAACAGATTATAGAGATAAGCAAATAAGACCTGGGAGATAAAATAGTAATTTGCCAAACATTAATGGCCAGTGCTCAAGGTTTGCCACCAATGATACTCACTCAAAATCCAACACTGCATAAGATTTGATTTATGATCTTCAGGACAGGAAAAAAAATCATAACCAGAGAATATTGCAATCTTAACTTGCTACCAATACAACATGTTTTATATACGTGGTATATAAATATATAGTATATAATACAGCATTATATACTATATATTATTTAATAAACTATATGTCATATAAATATATAATATATAGTATAATATTCTATAGTATGTTATATATATATATTTATAAACTGTTATCTCTTTCATCAATATAGACAGGTGAGGAAATTATTAAAAAAACATTCTAGAAAAAGACACATTTTGGGACGCCTGGGTGGCTCAGTTGGTTAAGCGGCTGCCTTCGGCTCAGGTCATGATCCCAGGGTCCTGGGATCGAGTCCCACATCGGCTCCTTGCTCAGCAGGGAGCCTGCTTCTCCCTCTGCCTCTGCCTGCCTCTCTGCCTACTTGTGATCTCTCTCTCTCTCTCTGACAAATAAATAAATAAATTCTTTAAAAAAAAAAAAAAGAAAAAGACACATTTTAATCTGATTTCTGAGTATGTCTCTTATATGCTGTTATCTTGAAGATTATTCAGTACGTTTGCATTCATTTAATTCATTAATAAAATGATGTCCTGTCATTAAATGACTTAATGAATATAAACTGAGTAGCATAATTTCAAGCACATAATATGTGTTAAATGAATGTTAACTCTTCAAAATTATTAGTTTTTCTTATTCCCATTTTGTTTCTTTAATTGCAGTGAGCCCTGGTATTATATATTGAAGGTTGATGGGATAGCACAGTCTAAGCCAGCGCACCACAGGCTTACACAGTCATTATGGCCAACTAGGAGGTAGCAGTTGGGAAATCCTAGTGTTAGTAAATCTGGAAATCTAAGTAATTGGGAGTCTGGGCTATCTAGAACTCATCTCTATGGGCTAACATTATAACATGTGAGGGGACAAGTTGCTCCAAGCAAATATTTATTTTTTCTTTTGTTTTGATGATTTCTAATAGGGAACGACACAAAGAGAGCAGTACCAATTTTTCACATAAGGTAATACCTAAAAGACAATAATTAAGGCCCTCTTGACTATGCATCTATAAACGTGGATCTCAAATATAATTCTTACACATATTCCATGATGTCTTTCCCTCTGGACACTAGATGTTAATATCTATCATTTTATGACAACAGATTCTATGTTCATAGAACTAAAGTGTCAAGAATGGATCCCACAAAGGCCTAGACAACGTAATTGTGCAGTCTCTTCTAAATTGAACATAATCCTGGAAGACTGCTGTATGCATAGATTCATTGCTGAACTCCTTACCCACTTCTTAGTAACATTATTTTGTAGATTTGTTTATGTATATAATAATGGAAATTTTATCTTTCAGAAATACTGTTATCATAATTAATTGTTTATATACTGAGTTGTCATGTAATAAGATATTATGTACGTCCACATTTGTATTTACAAATACATATATAACAAAATGATTTTAATTGTCACATAACATTGCCCTGAATGGATTATCCATCATGCCTTTAATAAACCCTTGGTTATTATACATCTAAATTACTCAGATTTTTCCTACTATAAATTGTGTTGTGCTAAACATCCTTATTGTATTTTTTCATATTTGCATGAGTATTTCCTTAATATTAATTAGTGAAAATGAAATGCGATTTTCATGTAGGATATTTTCCTACTATATATTCAAAGTATGAAAGTGTGCATGTTTATGAAACTATGCATTCCTTTAACCCATAATTTCACTTATGTTTTTATTAAATCCTTCCCTTACAATGTTTTTTGAACTTATATATACGCACAGATTCATAAAATTATTTATACATACATATTTTTTTCTGTACTTCTTATTATGCTTTTTTGATTAGCTGTTTTCCCAGTGTGCCCATTTAACATTTCTGTTTTTGAAAAACTCATCTATATTCACTTTGTGTTCTTATGAGTGAAATTTGCAATCGCTTACTTACATTCTAAAGTGAAATCCACTGTCATTTTGAATAGTGATGTTTTGAGATATATATATATTTGGAAACAGTTGGCATTCTAAAAGAGTTATATTTGAACAAAGGTCGATCCTTTTGTTTTCTTGATTTCTATTTTAACTTTGTTGGTTTCTGTTCTGGTAGTGTTGGTGAAAGCAAGTATCAATGTCTTATTTTGAGAACTTCTGACTTCAGAGAAGAATTTCCAAAATGGTCTTTGAAAAGTTATTCCTGAAAAATGATAGTGCATTTTATAAATGCCTCATTATTTTCATTGGGATGGAATTAAGGTCCAGTGGGAAGAAGTTGTGTATCTAAATTTGTATTAGGATGAGGAAGATTCTGCTATTACATCAAATCTCCTAACTCTATTAGCTTGTTCGGCTCTGATGGATCAATTTGTTCCACGTATTCCACTAATCTTTTTAGAAATGGCAAATGTGCATGCTCTTACTTCCCTGTTGCACCGGCAATCAGTCATAGTTTTCTTTAACACTGAGTCTGGATTTGGCCTCAGAATTCTTCTCAACATATTGGACATCTTACTAGCATGCAGTTGAAAGTAGCAAATGGAATAAAATCTGTATACTATGCATGCCTACACTCTGTTCCCTGCTTTCATATTTAGAGTAAATCGTGTGTGTGTGTGTGTGTGTGTGTGTGTGTGTGTGTGTGTGTGTGTGTTTCAGCATCACATGTTGGACTTTAAACATATTATTCTTCCTTTAACTGATCTCATGGTCTTCTCTCCTTCCTATTTTGAAGAAAGCCAGAACATACTTAAAAACAAAAAACAGAACATGCTTATTTTAATAGGCTTAACAGCAACTAAAATATTGGGATATCATTCGATACAACTATTTGGGTACAAAACCACAATCTCTACATGCTCTCATTTTCTCCATTTTTACTTTTTAAAAATCTGTATACGGTAAAATTTACTAGTGCCATATAGTCCTATGACTTGAAAACTGTACAGAGTCACATATTTACCAGGATCAAGATTCAGCTATTCCATCATCCCCTCCCACCCACATTCTTTTATGTTGCTGTTTGTGGTCAACTCCTCTTAACTCGTAAACGCCTGGAAACTGTAGGTGTGTTCTCCATTCCTATCCATTTTACCTTCTCTAAAATGTCATAGAAATGAATTATATATGACACAGCTGTTTAGGTCTGACCTCTTTCACTTGGAAAGACGCACTGGGAATTCATCTATACTGTTAACATGTATCAGTAGTTACATTCCTTTTGATTTCTGAGTAGTGTTCCATTGTGTGGATGTGTAACATTTTATCCATTCACCTATTGAAGGGCATTTGGATTGTTCCATGTTAATGGCCAGTATGAACATTTTTGTAAACGTTAGAATAGAGGTTTTCTTTGTGTGTGTAAACTTAAGTTTTTATTTCTTTTTGGATAAAGTAGTAGGGAGTAATAAGTAAAAGTTTATAAGAAACTGCCATGCAGTTTCCCAAAATAGTTATAGCATTTTGCATTCCCATCGCAATATTGTTCTACCTGTTCACCAGCACTTTATATTTCATTTAATAAAATTTTTATAAATAGAAAAATTTTAAAATAATTTTTATAATTTTATAAATAAAAATCTCAGTTAATAGAGATAATATGAATTCAAATTTGAGATGAATGAAATACATGGAATGAAGGGTAGCAGGTAATGAATCAGTAATCATCAAATTGTGAAGAATTTTCTTACTGCCAACTGCATCTAACTTGCATCACTTTGATTTATTTCGTGACATATCAACTTTATGATAGCACTTTGGTCAGATAATAAACTTTGTGGTTTTAAATAGGCTTTTCATAATAACTAATCACATTAATGACTTTATCATGTATTTGTCATCTGTAACCTTCCTTAGTTAAGTGTCTGTTTAAATCTTTTGCCCAGTTCTTAATTGGGTCATTTATTTTCTTATTCTTGGTCACTTTTTAGCATTATCTTGGTATCTCTGGATTAGTTCCACTTAAGGGCCTTCTGTGTGGCTCTTTATGCTTCATTTTAGGCTATTGTTGAGTAAATAGATGAGTTAACCATTACTAAAGAGTTAGATGATTGTAATGAAACAGCCACCATTCATTTATTATTGGCAATCTTGGGATTCTTAGAAGGCTATATGGGCGGTGGGTGTTAGGGGTAAGTTCAATAAGTATGTTCAGTCACACCTAACTAATGAAGCAAACTCAACTAACTTAGAACTTCAGGCAATTGCTTTAACTAATTTTAAAGATGCTTGAGAAACCAACATAAGTATTGGAAAATGTATTCATATATACACACATGTGCACATTTAAATATATAAACCACTCGGGCTCTCACTTAGAGATAATTTACTCCTTATTTTACAAATAATTCTATCAGTTTGTGTTTTCAATTCTTAAATCATAGACTAGAAACTTGAAGTAGAGACTGCTAAAGACAGATTCAATACTTATTATAAGGGAAGATTACTAATAATCTTCCAGAGTGGTAAATAAGATACACGCAAGAATATGATAATTTTTTTAAAGCAAGCAGTTCAGGGTGAATCCATTTAGAAATTGGTAAGTAACATGTGCAGTAGTTCTATACTGTGGTGAGATAATACATTTGCAAATGATAAATGTTAAAAATTGAAAGTAGCCTTTTGTTTAACATTCTCTGCTTAATAGAGGAATCTGTATAAATTATCTTAAAGGAAAGATAATTTGTATTTCCATAAAATATAGAGACTGTTAATACATGGTGATGGGAATGAACTAATTTACAGTTCACATTCTGGAGCCACAGTCCCTTAGATGTTAGAAGTAATTTGCTGACAATATCACATATAAACCTATGGCTATATCTTAACATTTAAGGAAAAGAGTTTCTGCCACATTGAGACAGTTACTAAAGACAGTTGGGATACTAACTTTGAAGTTGTAAAAATATATTCAATATATTAAAACAACAATGAAGAAACACTTATTAGTATAGTAGAAAATAACATATACTTGATTATAAGTAGAGGTTTAAAGAAATATATTTTGGAAACGGCCAAGATATTCTTTCGGCGTACCTTCATTTTTGCAAATTATTCCCCATTATTTATTTGAATGTGTTGGAAACATTCAGTGCTTCTGTTCTGATGCTTTGTTGCTCTCTCACATGCTAGTCCCAGGATAGCCAGTGAGTGCTTTACTGTTGGTTGTAGCTCAGTCCTAGTCATGCTGAGTATTGCCATTTGTTAAAACCCAAACTCTTTTTTATGCTAGGATGAGTTGGTTTTACCCAATTATTCCTTTGGTCTTTTCTTCTGATTTCGAGTTGTGATTTCCATCATGTCCTCTTTTATTTAATTTCCTAGCTCCTTTTTTTTTTTTTTTTTAGATTTTATTTATTTATTAGAGAGAGAGATCACAAGTAGGCAGAGAGGCAGGCAGAGAGAGAGGGGGAAGAAGACTCTCCACTGAGCAGAGAGCCCGATGCGGGGCTCGATCCCAGGACCCTGAGATCATGACCTGAGCCGAAGGCAGAGGCTTTAACCCACTGAGCCACCGAGGCACCCAATTTCCTAGCTCCTTAAGAGAGCTAGAAACTTTCAAGAAAGAACTTGAAATTTTTGATTTAGACATTAGAATTCCAAGTAAGTAAAAATACTCACCCCTTTTGTAATAAGTAAATATTTCCAATAATTGCATGTATTTTATTTCTTATAAACCATCTTTTTAACTCAAAGACACCCTTTACTTTCTGTGAGTTTTCTAAGAGTGACAGAAATTGACATAACTATCAAGAATCACCAACACATCTGAATAAAGATGACCTCTTGGTTAGTAGAGGTAATTTGAATTCATTGTACTTTTGAGATCCATGCAACAGTCAGTTTTTTATTGGCAGGTGATTAATCAATATGTATCAAATTGTGAAGAATCTTATTCTTGCCAAATGCTTCTTACTTGCTTGATCCTGATTTATATTTTTGTTGTACTAACTTAATTCAAATAATTTGCTGTCTTGGGTTAAATAAATTATTTCAATAGAAATATTCAAATGAGCAGCAGGAGTTTCAGAGTTAAATATATTCATTCCCAAACCTGAATTCAGCACTGCACGTCTGGGTAATTGTTGGCACTTTATAGCAAAACACTTAGCTGTGATCAATTGTAGCTTTCTCAGTAAAATCCCAGAGCTCATCTCTAGGAAGAACATGCGGTTAAAGCAAAGGGGGTGGCGGGGTGAAGGATGTGAAAAATTGCTTAGCAGAGTCTGACATTTTACCTTTTAAATATTAATTATACTATGGGCTTCTTCCTATTTACATACCTAAGTGTTTGCTTGGGACATAAATGGTACTAAACTGTCTTGAGAAAGCCATAGAACAGCTTTGTTAGATAAAACTTCTTGCAGCTGGTAATTTTTGGCAATTAATATTATGAATGCTAATGTGATGGGGAGAAGGGAAGGCACTTCCAGGATGCCACTTATCTCTGTAAAACGAAAGAAAATGTCAGAAGTGGTGAGCCTGCTGGGAGTATTACTTCTGGGAAGGAAATAGATGGCAAATGTTAAAATTATCATATTTATGGACAGGCTAGAATTTTAAGACGAGTATCTAATAAATAGTCTAGTAAATAGGGTTTATTGTAAATATTTTTAAATGCTTATTTTGGATTGTTTAGTATAACCATGAACGCTTTTTTTTTAAGTTATACTGAATATATTACTGACCCAAAGTAACAACGGAAAGCACATTCACAGAAATTAGCTCATTTGATTATCTCAATTGGTGAGAAATTAGGGGCCGATCTGTTGATGTTTAGGGCCAGTGTTTAAGATAAATATTGAAGTGAGATATATATTAAGATAAAGGTGAGCTTGATATCTAAAAATGTGAAAGCCTGCAGTTGTGAGGAAGAAAATCACCAGAGCTATTGGAATCTGCTACTTAGGTATTAGAATTGTTATCATAAGTTTCAAAGTAGTTACATTCTCTTACAACTTTCCAACTGAATAAAAAAAAGTAGCTGTACCATCATGGCTCATTAGGCTATGTAATTTAAACCAGACTAACTCTTCACTGGAAAGAGTGGAGGCGGAGAACAGTAACAAGCATTATTCACATATGAGCTGTTTACAATTCAGAAATGAAAATGAATTATATTATCTCTTCGCACGTTTTCCATTTACGATTGGAGGAACTCTGAGTTTCAGCTTGTGCTAGTTTCTCTGAGATTTCAAATTGCCAGGTCGTATAATTTTATAAAGACTTAGGAAATACATAGTTTTAAATATTGTCTGTTACATTTTGGACTCAGATGTAGGCTTGACTTATGGTGACTGTGAAAAAATATTTTCATCAGTAAAGGAGTAAGTCTTTTTATGTTAAAACAGCAATAGGAATAAATATATTTACTTAGTTATTTTACTCTGGTCATTTGTATATGAAGAAATAACAATGAGGAATGTTACTGAAATTTAAAAAAAAAATTCTTAATTTCAAGAGATAGTCTAAATCCCTAGTTTCAATTATTCTGTCCTATCATGTCCACAAGTCCATTCACAGGTGGCATGCCATGTATAATAATTTTTTGTCAAACATGGCCACTATATAAAGAAAACAAGAGTGATAAATTAAAAAAACATTCTTCCTCTTTTTATTTTAATTTGCCAAGTCTTTATTAAACATCTGCTTTGTATCTTCAGGTCTGTAAAGGAAATAGATAATATTTCTGTGTTAAAGAACCTGCTTATTTTTTTTTCAGAAACAAATTTGTGAATGTGAAAAAAATCAAAATTTAAACATAAGTGGCCACTAAAAAGGATGCATACAAAATAGCATACCATAAAGGTTTATTGGAATAATATATAAGGAAGAAATACTAGAATTATTTCCAGTTAGGTAGCACTAAACATTGATCCTGTAAGGTTGATAGTGTGCTCTAGCTTGGAATTCATTACTGGATTCCTAAAATTCCTTTGGAGGGAGGGGAGAACACCTTATTAAATAGAGATATAAGTCAAATTTTTATATATAAAAATATTGCGAGTTTATTGATCATAGCAAACAATTTGAAAATAATTCTAGATGAATAGATAAAATATAAAGTGCCATATATCCTTGTCTGCTTGGATTGCTATATTAAAATACCGTGGACTGGGTGACTAATACAGTAGAATTTATATTTCCCACCCTTTTGGAAGCTGAGAAGTCCCATGATTTGGTTGTCAGCTAATTTGGTTCCTGGTGAGGACTCTGTTCCTGGCTTGTATTGTCACATTGGGATAGGAGACAAAGGGGAGAGAAGGACATTCAATATTTCTTTCTAAATTGAAGATTAGGGGTACCTGGGTGGCTCAGTTGGTTACCTGGCTGCCTTCAGCTCAGGTCAGATCCCTGGTTCCTGAGATTGAGCCCTGCCTCAGGCTCCCTGCTTAGCTGAGGGTGGGGTGGGGAGGTTTCTGGTTCTCCTTCTCCTTCTGCCCCTCCCTCTCTCATGCTCTCTTTCTCTCACTCTCTTTCAGAAAAATAAATAAAATCTTTAATAACATTTCTTTAAAAAAATGAAGATTAAATACAATCTCAATCCTAGTATTTTTTATAATGTAGAAATTAACAAGTAGATTCTAAAATTCTTATGCAAAGGCAAGGATAAATAGCCAAAACAACTTTAAGAAGACACTTGAAGGAATATATGACCTTGATGTTAAGACTTATTATAAAAATATATTAATACACGAAAATATTGGCATCAATAAAATAAACAAATGCAACAGAAGAGAAAGTCCAGAAATAAACATATAAATGACTGACCTTCAGTGAAGTTACAAAAGCTTTTCAGTAGAGAAGGAATAATTTCTTAAATCATATTAATAAAACAATTGGATATCCGTATTCTAAAAAAATAACTTCCAAAGACTAACTCGAACCATACACATTAATGAAAAAAACCCTAAAACTATAAAAATTACAGAAAAATATAGGAAAATATGTCTTTAATTCAGCAAAAAAGAATAACCAGTAAAAAAATAAATGGACAAATTAGATTTTATTAAAAGGAATAATGTCTTCTCTAGAAAAGCTATTGAAAAGGTAAGACCAAGACTAGGAGAATATATTGATGATATTTCCGTTAGAGGACTTTTATTGAAAATACATGAAGTATTGTCAAAACTCAGTAATAAGATGACAAATCAGATGAACAGAAAATTTAAAAAAAAAGATGGTTGACAAGTAACACATGAAAAACCACGCAACATCATGTCATTAGGAAAATGCAAATTAAAATGATAGGATAACACTGCATACCTATCGCATCACTAAAACTGACCAGACCAAGTATTGGTAAGGACATAAGAGACCTGGAACTGGTTCTTGGGGTGAGAATGTAAAATTATACCAACACTTTAGAAAAGTTTCACTGTTCCTTAAGAAGTTAAACATTCATCTACTGTATGAAGTATGTGGGTAGCAGGGGAGAAGGGGAGAGAAGGAGGGAGGCAGGATGTGTGCGCACTTGTATGTTCTGGTCTCTTTTTTTAAAGGTGCTGATCTCATCATAAAGAACCTATCCCCATGACCTCATCTCAAGCTAATTATCTGCCCTATGCCCCATTTCCAGATACCATGATATTGGGAGTTAGGACTTCAACATCCAAATTTTGGGGAACACAATCAATTCATAGCACCATGAAAAAGTAAAATATTAGGCATACTTGCATGGCAAGATATTCATGTAGCATTTTTAAGTGACAATGCAAGTTGGGAAATACTCAAAATATGCTACTAAATCTATAAAAAAATAGGTATAATAAAAAGCATTAAAAAGACAAACCAAGGGTATTTCCATGGGAAAAGAATCCCAAAGATTTTTTAAAATTCTTTCTGGGGTGCCTGGGTGGCTCAGTGGGTTAATGCCTCTGCCTTCGGCTCAGGTCATGATCTCAGGGTCCTGGGATCGAGCCCCGCGTCGGGCTCTTTGCTCAGCAGGGAGCCTGCTTCCCCCTCTCTCTCTGCCTGCCTCTCTGCCTGCTTGTGATCTTTCTCTCTGTCAAATAAATAAATAAAATCTTAAAAAAAATAAATTAATTAAATAAATAAATAGATAAATAGATAAATAAATAAAGAAAGAAATAAAATTCTTTCTAATTCCAGGGCACTTGAGTAGCTTAGCCAGTCAAGCCTCTGACTCTACATTTCAGCTCAGATCTTGATCTCAGGGTCGTGGGATTGATCCCTGTGTTGGTGCGCTGCACTCAGCATGAAGTCTGCTTGTCACTCTCCCTCTGGTCCTCTCCCCACTCATGCGTGCTCTCTCTCTCAAATAAATAAATAAAATCGTAAAAAAATTCTTTTACATCTTAGTCTTATCCAACTTATCTGCAATGACTGATATAACTTCTAGAACCAGAGAAGTAAGTGCATTTAGAGAGAGAGCGCACGCATGAGGAAATATGCTATTCCATAATAGATAATGCATGATTTCAGAGATTTCAGAGTGTAACTGCACAGATTTAACATATACTAATTAAAAGGAAAGTAATTGATAGTAAATCATTTCTTATTATAGTGGGACTAGAGATCAGAAAATCTCTCATCTATTGAATGATAGCAGAGAGGAAAATGGAAGCAAAAAGAACCTTGTGGTTGGGTGCCTGGGTGGCTCAGCTGGTTAAGCGTCTGACTCTTCTTTTCAACTCAGGTCATGATTCCAGGGTCATGAGATGGAACCCTACATCGGGCTCCATGCTGGGCATGGAGCCTGTTTAAGATTTTCTCTCTCCCTCTCCCTCCACCCCTCCCCTCTAAAAGAAAAAGAAAATTGTGCTAAAAGTACAATATGCCATTGAAGTACTTCACTATTTTCAAATGAGGAGGTCCTTTCTGATCAGAATATTCCATATTAAGTTTTATCTCTAGGGGGAAAATAAGTGTTGCCCAGAATTATGAGGAGAAGCCTTAGAAAGCAGTAAAGGCTTGAGAAATGATAGAACTTAAAGGCTCTATGAAAACTGTGGGTCTCAGACACAACCACGTATTAGAATCACCTGAGGAAATTTCTAGTGTCCCAGTCTCTATAAAACGAGGTCCTAATTTAATTCACGTGCAGTGGGGTCTAAGGATGGGTAATTTTAAATAACTCCTGAGTCCTTAAAATATGCAGCCAAGATTGTGAACCAACGATGGCCAAACAATTCATAAATTAGGACCAACTGACATATGGTTCTTTTTTTTTTTTAAGATTTTATTTATTTATTTGACAGAGATCACAAGTAGGCAGAGAGGCAGGCAGAGAGAGAGGGAGAAGTAGGCTCCCCAATGAGCAGGGAGCCCAACGAGGGGCTCGATCCCAGGATCCTGGGATCATGACTTGAGCCAAAGGATGACACTTAATTGACTGAGCCACCCAGGTGCCCTAGACATATGGTTCTGAATGGGTGAGAGCTATTATCTGACCCAGTAAACATTCAAGATCCCATCTGCATTGTTCAGTAGGTGTATGATCTGATGAAAATCATATTCTAACCCTATTTGATAACTATGAAGAATTTGAGTCAAATGTAACTAATCTTAGAATTTAGGATATCAATCTAGAATCAAGATGAGTAGGGGTAAAAAGAGATAGTCTATATTTTGTTTTACAAAAAAAAAAGTCTACAGTTAGAGCTAGCTAGCAATTTGATTGTCTTCTGATTAAATGAATTGCTTATTAGAGAAAGTGTCAGGAATAGGCTACATGAATAGCCATGTAATTGGAATATTTCAGAATATTCTTGCTATTTCATGAGGGGGTTATATAACATGAACTTTAATATTCTTTTAAACTTCAAGACTTAAAGGCGGTGGAAAATTATTAAAAAATATAGAATTGAGAGCATTGTTGAGGCTCATTATTGGTAGTTTTCTCCTCCCTCCCTTTGTGAATGCTTACTGCACATTGTACCTTTTAAAAATGTACACTTAATTTGCTCCAGTAAGTGACTCCTTGTATTTACAGAGCACCATGTGACCACAGGTCAGATAGCCTTTCTCGAATTTGAAAAACATTGATTTTAAAGTAAGTTTGTATATTGAAAGGTGACTAATTTGAATACAGTTTGAAACTTGAGACTTGATATCAGGGAAAGAACTTTTGGAAGGATGAGCTCAGTAAGAAGAGACCTAAACAAGAGGCAAAATGGGCAGAATACAGATGTACTTTAATGATCAAGGAAAGCAATAGCTAGACTGAAAGCCTGTTGAAGATTTGATCCCATTATCTTGGTTTATATGGAAACCTATTAAGTCCTCGACAAATGTTTGAAAAGAGAAATTTTATTTTATTTTATTTTATTTTTTTGAAAAGAGAAATTTTAATTCCACCAGTATCATAATGACTCTGGATCTTGATAATTATGTAGTATATCTCTCCTAATATTTAATACCATCCTCCCCTCTGTATAAATATGAGACCTCAGAGATCTCAGAGTGAGAATAAACTTAAAATTTACCCAACTTTTCAGGGGAATGCTAGGAAATTTTCCAGTCTCAAATCTTAGTGTCAGATGACTAGGTTAAATTATCCCTGAGAATTTGTTACTTTAATCTAGCCCTCAGGATGATTGACAGAAAAATTCATCTTACCTGCATAGCCCAAAACACTTCAGGTAGCTGAGAATTTAAAGTGTCCCTGAATGATGACCCCAGGTGCATGGCAGAAGCAAACAGAATCCTCATGGGAGGGAAAAGACAGAGTTGAATAAAATGGCTAAAAGAAGCTCCATACAGAGGCGCCTGGGTGGCTAAGGCATTAAGTGACTACCTTCAGCTCAGGTCATGATACCCCCCCACCCCGGTGTCCTGGGATTGAGCCCTGCATCGGGCTGCCTGCTTCTCCCTCTCCACTGCCCTGCTTATGTTCCCTCTCTCGCTGTGTCTCTGTCAAATAAATCAATAAAAATCTTAAAAAAAAAGAAAAGCTGCATATGAAAGGCACAGTTAAACATAAAGCTGCAGAAATGTTGAAAGTAAAAAAAGAATTAATATGCTGGAGATGTTGTATTAAGCAAAAGAGAATCATTATTATCGCCATGCTAATTTTAATATAAAGTTTATTTAAAGACATAAAACTTTACTGAGGTAAACAGGGTCATTATATAATTATAAACATTTCAATCCACCAAGAAGATACAAGTTTTAAACTTGTATGCATCTAACAACATAGCCACAGAATTGAATAAAACTTGATAGAACTGCAGAGGAAGAGAATAATCTGCCACCTATTTAGAAATGTTTTATACATGTGTTAATAATAGGTCAGGTAGGCAAAAATTAGTTACAAAATACAGAAAACATGAAAAAGAGTCATTTCCTATGCTGTATATTTTGTGCAAATAAAATAAATAATGCATTTTGAGGTTAACATCTCATTTGCAACCACCCTAATATGATCTGCTTATTGTTCCTATAACTGGAAAAAAGAATTTCTAAGACCATCTAGGAAAAAGTACTCAACCAAGTATCCAGGAACATTGTTGGGCATTTGATAGATTGGAAAAATTAGACTTTTGCTAAGTCAAAGTCTTTGTCCTTAAATTCCAGATTCTTAGTCCCAGGACAGAACAATAGCAGATTAAATTAATATTCTTAAAGGTTTTCAGGTCTAGTCAAAAATTCGTTTTGAATGCTTTGTAATGAAATTGAACAGAATCTTGACAGCATTTGTTCTTCATCTGACATGGCTGCTTCAGAGTATTACAAGATAGAGAAATTCGATCGTCCATAAAAATAGCTCAGATATTCCTTTCCATGTCTTTCCAACTGAATCAGTTTGGGTTCCCTGCCCTCAAAGTTTACCTTACACTATTTTCATATATAAGTGATCCACAGTTTTGCTTGTGTGTGTCTGTGTGATGAGTTCTTTTTTCTTTTTTTCTCTTATTAAGATTTTATTTATTCGAGAGAAAGAGAGAGAACATGAGAAGGGGGGAGAGGCAGAGGGAGAAGCTGAGCAGGGAGCCCAATGTGGGGCTTGATCCCAGGACACTGAGAACACGACCTGACCTGAAGGCAGAAGCTTGACTGACTGAGCCACCCAGGCGTCCCATGTGTGATGAGTTCTTGATTGTGTATTTCAATTTCTATTTTTTAAGTAAAGGAATTCTTCATTTCTGATTAGCCAGAGCAGAGAAAAATTAAGAACCTTTTTCATTTGAACAAACCTTTATTTTTTTTCCCTTGGTGTTCCTTCTGAAGTGCTTGAGGCTTGTTTATCCTACTTCTATGATCCTTAGCAAATGATGCTTTGTGACATATTATTAGATGTTCGACTTCCAATTCTACACTTCTAGCCCCTTCAGAACATAAGTTTGCCTTGCCCATCTTTAATACTCAGACTCCTGTATAGTTCCATGAACATATTAAACATTCAAGATGCTTATTGAATGGATGGATGGATGAATATATGCATAAACGGCTAACTAGTTAGAATATAAGTCCTCTTAGCTAAGTGCAACTCTTTGGTCCAAGACATCTTTCTCTGTTCTACTGGCCTCCTAGCCAGAGGCCAAGGTAGTGCTAAAAATGAGTTCTGAAAACAACTAGAGTATTTGACAAAAGTGCAGAAGGATTTTAATTAAGAAAATTCTTTCTTGGGCATTAAAATGAGTTGGCAATGTTTAAGAAGAACCAGTGAAGCCATCTGCATTGTTACAAACACAGTGCAAACAATGTCCAAGCACTTCCAAAGGAAGAACGAGGGGGGAAAAAAATAAAGGGTTATTTAAAAAGAAATCATCTTTCTTAATTCTTTTATAATGTGATTCGTGATAACGTAAGGAATTTCTACTTAAAACTCCGACCTTATAAAAAAATGTTTATTCTTCTGTAACTTCAAATTTACAAAATTCGTTTGTGTTTCATATTTTTATCCCAGTGATGTCTCTTACAAAAGATGAGTTCCTCCTATGATGGGGCTATAAAAATAGACTGAAACAACCAGGATATTCTTTTCTCTAGACAGCCAGATTCAACCAGGTCCAATGGGACCTATTTTTTTTTTTCAGGAAATAAGTAAGATTGTCTGGAATTGTACAAATATGCTAGATAATTTCACTAGAATTTTCACACAGAGATGAATACATTTGGTTTATTAACACATACATGTAAACACATTTACTTACAGATTTTTAAAACACACATACACTCATGGCACATATATCTACTTAGCATATAGGAGTGCCTGATAGGGAGGAGGAACAATAGCCTATATTGTGAGTGTTAGTAACTCTCAGATGTTTGGCAGTGTGCAGTTTTCCACAACAAATAACCTACGACAATTTTACATAATGTTTCCTTAGCCTGGGTTTCCTAGTTTAATAGCATGAGAAGATTCCTGTGCACATGATTTATTGAGACAGAAGGCTCTCAGATGACTTGTAAGGGGATGAAGGAAGCAGGATGAGGAAAGGAGTCAGGCAAAGATATGAGTTCAGCTAAAGTCTACTGGGCATTCCCTGATGAAGAGACTTCCTAGGACCTGGGTCATCTAAGACTGGATAAACTGAGCCATTAACAGACAACACTCATGGAAGCTAAGGGTTAGTGCACTGGGATCCCAGATTCCTGGGATCATGACCTGAGGCGAAGGCAGACGCTTAACTGATTGAGCCACACAGGCTCTCCAGTTCAAAGCTTTGATCCTGAATTGGAGATGCAAGGTCCTAGAGCTGTAACATTAAATCATCGAGTGGATAGACCTACTGAAGTTTCAAAGGAATGCTAATTACCCATGGAAGATAATTCCGACATTTTCTGTATCTTCTCCAGACCCTCTAATCCACCACATTAAATATATTTAAGAAGGATTACAACAATCAATTTAATGTAACTATAGAATCAAAAAACTCAAAATCTAGATGATATTTAGTTGTATGAAGTTGCCCTCATTAATCTTTCACCAGTTGCATATGGAAACATTTAAATTCCACAGAGTTTAGATAGCCCTTCTTGTTTTATTATCCTGAATTCTTTTATTGAGTCTTTGGAAGACTGTCTATTATTTCTACTGGCTCATTCTCATGGTATTTTGTGTCCTCAGCTCTTTTGTGATTTTTGACTATGAATTCACTTTAGGATTTTTTCTGTGGAGTTTTTGAGACCTTAGCTTAAGGGGTTTTTGTTCCAGAGAGGATCTGTCTTTTCTTTTCTCAGGCACCAAGGGGCAATTTTTAGCCAGAGTTTGACTGTGGGACACAATCCTGCACAGAGGCCTATTTGTAGTTAAAATTTTCTTGTTAGATTGTTATTTTTCCCTCTTTTACCCAATGTAAAGGTCTGTAAATTTCCATAATGCCCTATTCTATAGGATTATTTTTACCTAGTTCATATTTGATGGACTTCAAGTCTTGGCTTTACGTAGGGTAATCCTATTAATGTGGGGAAGGAAATTGTGTCTGATCCATGAAGTCTTGCATCAGCAAGGGAAAAAAAGAAAAAAAAAGCTAACAGCCACCAGGGAATAAAAGATATTCTCAGGTTAGCTGGAAACTTCAACTCTAAATTACTTCTTTCTTTCTTTTTTTTTTTTTTTTAAGATTTTATTTATTTATTTGACAGAGAGAGAAATCACAAGTAGGCAGAGAGGCAGGCAGAGAGAGAGGGGGAAGCAGGCTCCCTGCTGAGCAGAGAGCCCGAAGGGGGGGGGGGGGCTGGATCCCAGGACCCTGAGATCATGACCTAGGCTGAAGGCTTTAACCCATTGAGCCACCCAGGCACCCCTAAATTACTTCTTTCAATTCTTGCTTTTACTTCATTTTTGTCTTCTGAGTATTTCCCTTATTTTGTGCATAGTACCATGATATTAAATAAATGAATAAATATATAGTTATTAATTATTTACATATATAATTAAATATATATGTGTTTATACATGTCTACAAAATGATAATAGATGGGTAGATTATTAAATATAAGGTGTAGTATATGTTTATGAGGTGTTAATTTTGGTATTACAATATGTATTGGTACTAATACATTAATTACTTTAATCTCCTGTATAGGCTCCAGTATCTTCCTTTATCTACTTTTTTTTTTTTCAATTTTAGGGAGATGACTATTTCAACATCTCCAGAAACAACTACATTTATAGTTTTTCAGCTCAGGTATTTAGATAAAGGGCCAAGTGTTCATTATTTAAAAAAATAAATAAGAGAAAATTAAGGTTTTCTGATTTCTTTTTGTTATTCAGACAATAGATTTTCTTCCTGGATACTAATAAGAACTTTATCTCTGATATTTTTAAATTGCCATATGAAATCCATCTGCTATCCTCTTTGTATTCATTTGATCTGGAGCAATGGAAGATTAACTTTGCACATGAATTTGTTGAGGAGGCTATGGTTTTCAATTCAGTTAATTATTCTATTGTGCCTTTGCTTGTTTTCAACTTATTTACTTTCAATACTCCAGATGCTAATTATCAATTGAAGCCATAACATTCAATTCAGCTTGCTACATTTTCTTATCTTGATTTTTCTTCCTTTCAATTCTTAGAAGTATTCTTAAATTGTCATTTATAACATTGTTTTTGTTATCCATTTTCTCATATTATAATCATTTAAAAAATTATGAAACCTCTCAAACATAAAAAGCTATAGAAAATCATGATAATCATTGATGATCCAACAACTGGTTTGATAAAACACAACAAATACAGGTTTAAACTTTTTGCATACCCTTCGTTTTCCTCCAAATCCTGAGTTATCCAGTATACTGAATTTATTATTATTTTTTTAATTGTAGTTCTATTGCTGAAAATATCTTTAATTTTACTTTATTATCAAATGATCATTTAGTTTAATACATAGCTCAAAGTTGATAGTAATTATTTCTCAGAACCTTCAAAAAGCACTCATCACCTTTTGATTCCTATTAATGATCTTAAACAATATTCTATCAAAGTAACTGTATTTCCTTGATTGGTAATCTGCCTTTTCTTTTTGAACTTTTCAACTTTTTTTTTGACTTTGTTTTTTTCATTCTCTTCACCTTTATTCAATATGCTATTTCATTTGTCTTTTGAATGTTTTTATATTCTATAATAATGACTTTCTTTTTTGAAGTTCTATTTTGTTCTTGGAAAATGTCCTAAAGCATTTTTTTTTGTCCTAAAGCATTTTTAATAATTTTTTGATACTTAGTTGAATTTTCACTTTCCTAATATCTCTATTTATATATACTTATATTTTGTAGTTGATAATTCAATAGTGAAGTTGTTGGGATTCACTTCTCTGTTTGTTATATTTGCTGCCTTTCACAGCACATCTATTTATTAGTTTGTGCTTAAATTCGTTATCTTATAGTCTATGGATATTTCGAGTGGCCTCAGGTGAAGAGGCGTTCCTGGGGAAACTATTTGCATTTGTTTCTGCAAGATGGACTTCTTTTTTATTTTTTTAAGATTTTATTTATTTATATTAGAGAGAATGGGGAGGGAGGGAAGGAAAGAGAGAGAGAATAAGAGAGCACACAAGTATGAGTAGGGAGAGGGGCAGAGGAAGAAGCAGACTCTCCGCTGAGCAGGGAGCCTGACCTGGGACTCAATCCCAGGACCCTGGGATCATGACCTAAGCTGAAGGCAGACGTTTAACCACTGAGCCACTCAGGCACCCCTGTAAGATGGACTTCCAACTCAAGCCCATTTTTTTTTTTAATTTTTAATGAATTTTTTTTTTTTTTTGTAGCCTCTACCACCAATGTGGGGCCCAAACTCACAACCCTTAGATCAAGAGTCACATATTCTACTGAATAAGCCAACCAGGTGTCCCTCAAGACCGTTACAGATTAATTTCTTACATAGTGATTTCATGGACCACACAGATAATGTAAAATTTAAACCCTAAATGTAGATGAGGGCAGAGTTGTGATTACAAATATTCAAGTTAGTTTCCTTTTTCATGGCATGTGGTTGGGGTGGGGGTAGGATGGAGACATTTTTACTAATCAGAACTGAGGCCAAGTAAACAGGATATTTTGTAACTTTTCATTGCTAGAAGGTGTGCTGGGTTTCTTTTACCCAAACCATTAATCAAGAATAAAATTTTTCAAAAGATATCAGTTAAAGTAGTTACATTTTATAACCATAGATCAATCTGATACACCTTAGATTCATATTTTTACTAGTTTTGTGTGGATGCTATAACAAATTACCACAGACCTCGTGGCTTAAAACAACACATACTCGTCATTTTAGAGTTCTGGTGGTCAGAACTGGCCTTAAATCAAGGTGTTGGCAGGACTTCATTTCTGGTAGCTCTAGGTGGATAGTTAGCTTTTTTGGGTTTCTTTGTTTTTTGTTTTTGTTTTTATTTTCCATGTTCCTCTTCCTAGGGACCCTCACACTTCTTGGATCATGACCCTATTCCATCTCCAAAGCCAGGAATTGCCAGTTGAGTCCTCCCCATTTCATCCCATCCGTTCCTATCCCATCCCATCCTATCCCATCCCATCCTATCTCATCAGTCCATATCACGTCTCTCCAATCTTGCTTTGTCATCACTTCTCTGGCACTGACTCACCTCCCTCCCTCATGTAAGTATCCTTGTAATTACATTGGAGCCACTTGGATAATCCAGAATACAACCTTACCTCAAGGTCAGCTGATTCTATTAATGGCACCTTAATTCCTTCTGTAACCTTATTCTCCTTTACCATGTGACCTAGCATATTCACAGGTTCAAGGGATTAGGATATGAACATCTTTGGGGGTTGGCATTATTCTGCCTACCATAGCATTTGTACCAAAATTAACTAAAAACAGTTTCTTTACAAAATTGTTTGTGGCCAGTTTATAATTTTACTTTCTGAAGAGTTAGTACTTTTTAATATAAATTCTGAGCATAATTTGATTCTGCTACATTCTAGTGACTTTATTTTATTGCAATTACATATTCTATAAATGAATAATATGGCACCAAATAAATTTATTTTTCTCATGTTTATCACTTTGATACCTAACTATGCCAGTGTACTGGCAGGATACTATACATATCAGACAAATCAGTGTACACATTTTGCAAAATTATATAATACATACAGTGAAAATTTTCTATCAAAATACTCAACATATTGTAGTTGTAATTGAATGCTAAAAACCAGCTCAATCTTATGTATTATACTCCACAAAGTTTCATCTCCCAGTTCAAATTTCAAACCTGTCATCTTTCTACTTTTAGCCCCATTCCTCACCATGAGAGTCCAGGTGTTCTTCCCAGACATTAAGTCACAGCTTTTCCCATATAGGAAAACCAAGGAACACTTGGTTTCTTGGTTTACAGATACACACAGAGGACTCTCCATACCTGGGGGATTGGTCAAGGGGAAATGGGCTGGAATGGAGGCTCCTTAATGAGGCCCAACCATTTTGGGGTCTTAGGGTGGTGGTGTCCTCTGACGTCCCAGATAACTTATTAATTTATTCTGTTAATTGTCTATATCTTCTCTAGTAGAATATATAATCTGTTTAGGTCAGAAATTTTTATCTGTCTTGTCACCGATATATCTCTAGTGGCTAGACTAATGCTTATCACCTTGTAGGTGCTCAGTAAATATCTACTGAGTGTTGAGGAAAGTGCTTGACTCTGAATAGGCCCTCAATATGAGATAGTTTCCTTTTTGCTTTCCTGCATGACCTTCTGGCTTTTTTAAGTACTTCCTAGTACTGAGAATAGGCTTAAGGTATTTGTTTTATTCTGAAGATAACTGGTGTTATGTTCTTTCATTTTGAAATCATAAAAAAAAGGTTCCATTGCAAATATTCATAACTGATTATTGAGAGGATGTTTCTGATCAAAGTTTCAACCACTGGGCACAGTTTCTGAAAGGAAAGCAGAGAATCAGAAATGCTGAAGAAAGAAAAAGAGATGCAAAATAGGGTTTTATGTTATACTCTGCCAGTATACTTATACTTATACCAACACACTTTTTCTATTTTGGGGGTTATGGCAAGTGAAGTATCTGGGTACACAATTTAAGGAAGCATCCACTATTAAGATCATGTAGGTACTAAAGGGGATAAAGGAGATTAAGAGGTACAAACCTCCAGTTATAAAATAAATATGTCACAGAGAGGAAAAGTACAGCATAGGGAATAGAGTCAGTGATATTGTAATAATGTTTGGTGACAGATGGTGACTACACCTAACATAGCACTGAGAAATGTATAGAATTGTTGAATCAATATGTTTTACACCTGAAAGTAATTTAACATTGTATATTAATTATACAAAAAAACCCATGGAGATCATTCAAGTATTGATTCGCATTTTCACAACTCTGATAGCAACCACCCCCCTTAAATTTCTTCCCTAGGCACTTTACTAGCCATGCCACTTTTGTCCTGGTCCACAGGTTTTATCCATGCTTACCAGCATGTGTCTGCAAGTTATAGAAATGATGCATTCCCATTTTCAGTTTGTATATAATTTCTTACTAGTAATACCAACATTTCCATTGACTGTAACCCTGAGCATATAACATTTCCAGTTCAAACTTAGGTTTCTTTATTTGTGAAATGGGTGTAAGTCAACTTCACAAGAATTTTTTTTTGAGGTATAATTGACATATAGCCTTATGTTAGTTTCAGGTTTCATTACAGCATGATTTGCTATGTAAATATATATCACAAGGATATTTGAAGAATTAAGTGATTTAAGGTAGATAAAGCTCAGAGACATATTACACACTTAATATGTGTTGTTTTATTATCTTGTGTTTATATATTTTTCCATAGGACTTTAGAAAACTATATTTTGACAAATTAAAGTAATTATGGAAAAATGTTTATCATTTATCTCTCTCATTAAGGATTTAATTTTATTTACATTAAATCATTAAATGCTAATCCCCAAAGAAAAGTAACTATCTTATTGTAAAGTTATAATATTGGATATATATGTATGTATGAAATTATTCTATTTAGTTAAAATTAAAAATTTTCCTAGAAATATTGTATTTTCCCAATGGCGATATTTGAATGTATAGCTGGTGAAATTTATATCTTGAAAGCTGATTTGCTACAAAGAGAAACACAAGAACTCAAGTCAGTTTTTGATTAGCTTTTATAAACAAGAATCACCAATATATTTATACATACTCATAAAAATATGTGGGAGCGTGTAGGAAGAGTGAAGGTACAAGTTAGAGGTCATTTTTATATTGACTATTTACATTTTCCCTGTAAATTGGAGATCTTTTCCTTTTAATTGCAGTTGCTTATCTTTGCTTTATCTGAATTTCAATTATAAAGCCTTTTTATTTCAAGCATCTTACTAAATTATATATAGTAATCAAATTCTTTAGTCATGAATCAAACATTTTATTATTGGTTTTGCCAAAAAAGAATACCAAATCCTAGAAATGCCCCTGAATAGCCTAAACAAACTAGTACCTATTGAGAGACAAAAGAAATATAGTTAGAAATGTACCTTCATAAAAGTACATCATTACTAGTTTAAAGGCTTAGGTAATTTTTCCAAGAATGATATTTTTAATAAAAAGCACTCGTAATAAGATTAATTATGGAAGCCAGCTGAAATTTTAAAACAGATTTATTCCAAAGAGAAAGAGTCCATATCATCCTCTGCTTTTTCTCTTCACTTAAAGATTCATTTTTAGGACTCATCTGTTGTGAAAGTGTAGGTGTTTTGCAGCAGGCTGTCACGGGACCTGGTTAACCCACCATAGAAACCTTGCCATGTAATAGACATGAGAATTACAAGGTCATATTCGGTTTGGAGATGATCTTATATCCACATCATCCCCATGATGCTAGTAAGCTAAATTTGTATGGGCATCGTGGAGCCACTATTTCTTATTATCTTGACTTAGAAACATCTGAAAGGCACACAGAAGCCACTTACCTCAGGGAGATATTTAGCAAATGTTCAAAAAGCAAATTGTAATGAGTAATAGTGAAAAAAAACTTAACATTTATGATGCATTGTCTTGAGATAGACATCTACTTTTTAAAAATAGTATGTCCGAAATTTAAAAGCTTCAATTATAAGGCATGAAGAGCATATTTGCTGTAACAGCTAACATGTATATATATATGGATGTCTGGATGTCTTTTGGCTGCTTCGCTTACTCTTGAGCCATCCACCCCTTTGTTGAGAATGTCTCTTGCTGTCATACCTCTTAGATAGTGTTACCTGCTTTCCTGGCGGGACTTCTTATTCTCCATAACTTTCAGGCTATTCACAGCCTCTTCTAGCAGACAGGCCTAGTGTCTTTCTCGGATCTCTTTCACTTGCTCCAGGTTACTGTTTCTAATGGGAGAAATTCTCATCATTGTTCTTTTAATAAATGCAACAAAATAGGGAAAGCTTTTTTTCAGGTTTTACCATGTGTTGGTTGTTGACTTTCTTTCTTTTTTGTCTCTATCATTTTTGTCTTTTCATTTTTAGAGATATTATTAGTACTCACTTGAAACTAGCCAGGGCATGGTACAGTTTGCATAAATTGTGATACACATATAGTAGTCATATTTGTTTATAAGTAGAATATACAGATTCTGCATGCTTCTACACTATCCTTCCTATTTTCTGATGCTTTATAAGAAGACCAGTAATGACCTCATCAGCACTCATGCAATAAAAGCATATTAAATTAGGAAATGATAGTAAGAAAGGCCAAACTGGATTAAACAATTCAAGTGCTTATAAAGGACATATGTGCATGTGCAAGTAGTACTAAGATGACATCCGTTCATCACCCATTAAATGTCAGAAGAAGAATTTATTTACATATCATCACCCTTAGAGATTGTTATTACATTCAAATGGGTTTTAGAAAGTACACTAGAACTACTTGGCATAGGGAAATAAGTACCAGTAGTACCCGTTTGCTACCAGTAGTACCAAAATATGCCTACTAATTTTGAATACAACGTATTAAACTGGATGGTTTTGTATTTTTATGTGAGGAAGATCGCCATGTGCCTTTTAGCTTGTACTGCTACTCCAACTCTTTGTCTAGATGGAGAAACTTAATTTTGGTTAATAATGTTAGTAGAATGTGTCATAGGTTTACATTTATTAAAATATTATTTATCAGACATCACGATGTTCCATGCACTCTAGGTATAGAGTATTGAAGAGACAAGACAAATATCTCTGCCTTCTTGGAATTTTATATTATAGGATAGTTAAAGACTGAGAATACCTGTGTCTTAGAACTGGTTCTTCTACTTAATGGTTTTGTGACCACAGACAGAAAACCTGCATTGCTTCTGGAAACTGATGTCAAAAACTTGAACCCTATGCCTCTGTTTCATTTACTTCTCTCTGTGCCTTAGCTTTTATCTCATTGACTATTGGCTTTATGTACATAGAACTAAAGATGGTCCTATAGCAAGTTTTACAACCTACATTATCTGCCACTATACAAGCCTGATCTTGACACTCTGACACAAGCCCAAAAATTTGATGTGAGAAAACACTGGTCCAGCTGAAGTCAGGTACCATTCTCTGGGCCAGTAATATACAGCTGGGGGTAGATACATGCAGGAATATGTCATTTTTCATGTTAGCTATGTGAATGATGGGGAAAGAAGGAGGTTTTAGGGGATTGAGATGCCTAGTAGACCATCCGAAGAGATTTTACTGTACAGAATAATGGAATTATATATAACACTTTTATCTGTCATGCTCCTCATTATGAAATAATGTAAGGAAGGTATGATTTCAAATTAACATATGAAATGAAACAAACTCATTTGAGCTTCTTTAGGTATTTTTTTTTTTTTTATCCACTGCTGAAGAGATATGAGAATTTCATTCCTGTTAGCTTTCTGGGTCACTGCTGGCCTTCTGCCCAGCTATGCTTTGGGGCCTGAGCCTTTGTAAGATCATTGAAAATGCTTATGTTCTGAAAACCCAAAGGGAAGGAAACTTGACTCCTACCCTTTCAGAAGGTTGACTGAAACAATAAATTAAAATTTTAAGAAAGAGCTGTCCACGCATGTAACATTTGGCTTGGACCAGAATACATTTACCATGTCATTACACTGATAAAGGGGGGAAAAAAAAAAGACTGAGTATATGTGATTCTTTGTAATGCGATCTCTCATAACCTGTGCAAATTGTGAGGACAAGAAACATGTCTGTTTTCATGCATTGGTAATGACCACATTCTGGTATTTCTCACATTTAAATTTAGAAGCTACCTAGAAATAGGATAATGATATAGTAGGTGACATCTATTTCTGTTTAGGTGAAGTGTTATTAATATAGATATATTTTAAAGGTGTGCACGTTACAGAACAACCCTGGAAGATGTGTATGCCCTCACCTTCCAAAAGATGTGCTTATCTTCAAAGGAAAAATGAATCAAGTCTTTATAAAAAAGTATTTATTGTACCCTAGTAAATAATTTTCTTCTATTCTAATTGCCCTCCATTATTAGTTATTATAAGTTATCACAACCATTCAGTTCTACCATCAGAATAGTTCCTGCTTTTTTCTCACGTTTGCTGTGTTTGCATAAAAGTTCTTTGTAAGTTATAAAGCAGAAACTGCTCTTCAGCAAAGATCAGTCCCAGATCCTTATGGAAATTGCTGTACTTCGTAATCCTAGAAGTTGGTGTTGTAAAGAATTGACTTTTTGATATCCTGTTTTCAATACTTTTGGATAAATATTCAAAAGTGAAATTACTAGGGAGGGGTGCCTGGGTGGCTCAGTCGGTTAAGTGTCTGACTTCAGCTCAGGTCATGATCCCAGGGTCCTGGAATTTTAGCAGAGATTTCATGTTATTTTATTTATCACAAAAAAATACAAAGAAAAAAAGAAAAGTCATTAGTCAAAAAGAGAGAGAGAGAGTGTGCCTTGATGCAGGGATCTGACATTGGTTAGACAACGTTCAAATAACACCAGGTACCTAGATTAGAATCTCCAGAACTCATTTTAAATTAGAAGCAGATATATTTTATGGAAGCAAATTACTTCACCTAAGATCCAGAGGAACAAGAATTATTTACTCAAGATGGAATATACTGAAGAAGAAAACGTTATTGTGGTTATTATGTTGAAATTGTTGATATTTTTAATGATCACTTTTCTGATGGGCATATGAGTAAGCCCTTTCTTTTTCCTCTTAAATTACGTGATTTAAAAAGTTCTATTTTTGAAAAATGAAACATTTTAATGATTTTCAATTCTTACTAATCACTCAAAAATCAGAAACAAAGACTTTTACTGAGGTATTCTGTTTTCATGGAAATGTAGTTGTTGCATAGGCACAATAAGACTATTCAGAGCATTAGACCAATCAATTGTGAGACCAAGGTCAAACCTATTGTGCCATATTTAAGAATAAATTTTATTTCATGTAATCAAGCATTGCACACCATCATTAATGAAAAAGAGTTATATTTCATATGTGGAACCACTGCCTCCAAGTCCCTTGCTGGATTCCTGAATTTGATTTGCAAGGAGAGACTACCTGTCTTAGTGGTTGGCTAGAGGACCAGAATGACATATTCTAGAAATGCAGAGCCATTGGGCCATGGAGAGATGTGAATTGGTGTGTGTGGGATCCAGTGGATAATTTTCTCCAATGATACAATGTTTTCAGATGCAACTCTATATGACTCCTCTGAAGCTGACAAAAAAATTGAACATTCAGTTATATTTGTTGAAAATATATGGCCAACTCAGTAATAAAGTAATATATCTACATTTATTTATTTTCAATGAATAATATAAACATATATGTAATAATACAGAAAGATACACAGAAAGTTGATATCATAGTTTAAACCCAAGGAATGAAGGGAGATTAAAAATTTGAAGTGGAAATAGTTAAAAATAAGACTTGATGTTTATCTGCATATCTACCATATCTTCCTCCTTTTTAAGGATACTGATTTATGTAGTATGATGTATTTTAAAATAATTTTTGGCCTTAATCAAGCATTTTCTGAAATGGATATTTTAAAGACTCCTGCTTATAAAAATTATAAGATAGAATTGCATCATGAAACAGAGTAGAGCAAGGAAATAGAATGGCTCCATTTTTAGTCTGGCAGACTGCAATGAAAATCACTTAAAGCAAACAATAACCTTAAGCATAATGGACTGCTTTCAAATACAAGGGATTTGTATATCCTTCTTCAGTTGGGTAGACACTACATAGTTCTTGAG
This sequence comes from Potos flavus, assembly GCA_028534135.1. Lineage (NCBI taxonomy): Eukaryota > Metazoa > Chordata > Mammalia > Carnivora > Procyonidae > Potos > Potos flavus. The sequence continues at coordinate 39,073,549 of CM052892.1, read as the reverse complement.
AACTAAAATCTTCCCTTGAACCATGTGTAAGGAATCTCTTTGATTTAATTTAAAAAAATGGAACAAACGGGGACACATACATAAGAAACATGAGTGATTACAAGAACAAGAGACTTCAATCAAAGAAGTGAATTTCTTAAGAGTGAGGGGTATTTGAAGAAGGACCCTCTTGTGGCAGAAGCAGCTAATGTTAGACCCTGAAAGGTCTACCCAAGATGACTCAAGTATATTCTCTTGCGAAGAATGAAAATCTGAATTTAAATATTGAATCCTGAAAATTTTCTTTATGTTAACATTAGACTTTGTTCTTTAACTTGTTACCCTTAATCGAATCAGTGTATTTGGTATTAATAGAGGCCTGGAGTAATACTGGGATATTATAAGTCCTGAAGAAAATGAAAAGATGCAGGGCCTTCCCCAAACCCTGTTCCTGTCAGCCCTGGTAGCTTTGAAACTTGAGCATCATCCTATCAAAACACTTCCTCCAGGAGATAAAGGAGTTTTCAGCATCACACTGCATGGTGGCAGGAGCAGCAAGTAGCGAGCTAGGCTGGAGCTCCAAATACAATGGAACAGCGTGGGCACCAAGAAGCCTCTCCTAAGCAGACAGCTCAAAAATGTGATAAGATCCAACTTGTATGTATCCTGCCAAATCAGAGGAAACAGGCCTTTAAGACAAGGGATAAAAAAGCAAATATCTGTTTCACACTGAGATTTATTTACTTTTAAATGTGAAACTTTTCCAGGAAAAAAAAAAAAAAAGAAATAGCGACACTAATTCTGGGGTCTTTTTTTTTTTAATTTTATTTAGTTATTTGACAGAGAGAGATCACAAGTAGGCAGAGAGGCAGGCAGAGAGAGAGGGGCAGCAGGCCCCCCCCCGCTGAGCAGAGAGCCTGATGCGGGCTGGATCCCAGGACCCTGAGATCATGACCTGAGCTGAAGGCAGAGGCTCTAACCCACTGAGCAACCCAGGAGCCCCTAAATCTGGGGCCTTTAACTAACACCTTTTATCGGAAATATAAATGTTCTGTGTTTGTAACCCTAAAATAAAAATGGGAAAAGTGGGTGAGTTAACATAACAGAGTGATATATTTTTAACTATTATTAAAACGATAATTTATTTTAATAACATGGAAATTGCATTCCTTTGTCATAGTTTTCTACATAGTTAAAAAAAAGAGTATCATATATGGTCTTTATATTAAAGAGAAGTGCTGGCAAAAGACGAATGATTCTGCGCTACTTTATAATTCCTTGTTATATTTCATGACTATGTGTCTACTTGCTTCTTTGCTACCTTTTCTACTCTCATCATCCAATTTTACAAGCAATGAATAAATCCACCCTACCTCCTACCCACTTGACCTCTTAATTATACTTAGATCCCGCAACATGTTATCAGTAGGGCGTCTCTTCTTATCTGCATGTCCCTTGGCATACCCCTGCAGCTCCCTAACATAGTCCCATATCTGAGTTTCCTCATAGGTGACCCCAATTACATACCCTCTAAGTGTTTCCCCAAATCCCCCTGTGGATAAAAATGATTCGAAATACTCATTTAACATGTTCCCAAGCTCGACCTCAGACTCATAAAATCTCTAGATCTCATGATAGGCAAATTTAGCATTAGGCAAGTCTAGGGAAAGAAGGCTGTAATGTATTACTTCCTCTCCATTCCCTTTGTGTTGGCTCTCTCTTAAATTATTGTAGTTGCCAATGAATTTTGTTGATTTTCATTTTAATCTCTCCTGCATTGGATATACCGTACACAACAGAGTAAGAATTTTCTTTCTGTAGCTGAAGAATTGATGAATGCACTTAATATTTCAGAAGTCTGTGTTGCCTTGTAATTACCAAAAGATTGAAAACAAAATACATTTAATGTGGTATAAAGCAGAAAGCTGATTTGGTAGCTTTTGAGTTTTGCTCACTTGCAGAATGCTATGAATGAACAGCAGCCCAACCCTCAAGAATGTGCTACATCAAGGTTCTCTGCACGCCTGGCTGCCTCATTCTCCCAGCACTCCAGAAATTCTGGGGCCGCCCTCGGGTTATTAGTAATGTACGATTTTCAGTTTTTCAAATGATGAACTATATTTAAATTCATTTAAAACAAAGTTGACTTGAAAACAGCCAAATTCTTTGAAATTGCAAGTTGATTTTGCTGAGTGCCTTTCATATTTTTAGTAGCCAAGAGGCCGGGGAAGCCAAGAAAGATTGTTTGAGAAGATACTGAAACTTTAAAGATACCCTGCTTCTTCCAAAGTGCTGTCAACTACTACATCAAATAGAAAGAAGCTTTCAACCAGGGGAACTTTTTGTCTAATGCCATTCTAGGGAAAAAACTGAGCAGGGAATTGTGGCTGCATAGGGGAATGATATGATTACTATTTTAAAAAGTATAATAGGTGATGAGTTCCTGAGGAAAACAGCAATGTATTATTAATATTAGTGCTCAGCATTGAAGCTGGCTGGTTGAGATTTCTGATTCTGACTTCTCACAGAAAAGTTTTAAATAACAGATGGATCAGTGTTGCAGTACCTCAAGAAACTCATTTCAGATTTTATTTAAGAATATAAACCTAGACAACACCATCAAGATTTTTCTGGCTTTAGACTAAACCCTGATACATACATGTTCTTTAAAGGAAATGGATGATTATGAAAGGGGAAGAATCAAATGGATGACAATGATGATAATTTTTTTTTTACACAATGCAGCCTTGAAGAAATGAAAACAAGACAAAAAAAAAAAAAAAAAAAAACCACAAGTACACCAGAATCTGAGAAACATGTTTCAGTGTCTAAGACAGATTCAACTGAGATGTACGAAAAAGGAATCGATGACACTGAGCATTAAGAATCTAATAGAATATAGGGACATCACTAAGATGGCATCATAGGTTGTTCCTGACTTTCCTCCTCCTCACAAGAACAACTAACAACTATTCAAAGAAAACACCACTGAGAGAATCCTAGCAAGTAAGGGTGAGGCTGAAGCACTCTCCTGCATCATGGAGATAAAGACAGTCTGCATTAGAATGGTTAGAAAGTGGCTACTCATTGACCATGTTTCCATTCCCCCAGGCCAGTGCAGTACCACGCAGAGAGGTCTACCCACCCAGGCCAGAGAGCTGAGACACAGCCCCACTTGCTGTGGAGAGTGTTGTCCAGACCTGTCTGACTAGAAGGGTCAGTGACGACTCCTTGAAGCTATGTGGTCCAGAGGCACTGGAGCTAGAGGTGGGCAGACAGGGCCAATAGTTTGGATAACAAAGCCAGTGGCCTTGTTCAGCCAGAGAACTTGGGGTACAGGTTGGCTTGAAGTAAGAGAGCAAAGAACTTTACCAGCTTTAAAAGTGTTTCTCCCACTGCATCTAGACAGGGACGCTAATTTGTAGTCCTGCTTATCAGTAAATTCAGCCTGACTACAGAACATAACCAGAGCACATAGGAAGCTTTATAGCCCATAAAATAGCCCTTCGTACAGGGCACTTGAACAGAGAATGCAATCTGTGTCTTCCCTAGTCTGCAGGGGAAAATCAGTGGCCTCACTTGACCAGGGAATTTGGTGCATATTCTGGCCTGAGTTGGGTCCCTAATCAACGAGCCGTACAGGTCCTGGTTTCTTTTCTATGGAATGGGAAACATTTATATATTTACAAGCCATATATCTGATAGGGGATAATATCCAAAATGTGTAAAGAACTCATATAACTCGATAGCGCAAAAAAAAAAAAAAAAAAAGCCAATTAAACACATGGACAGAGGAACAGAATTGACATTTCTTCAAAGAAGATATACAAAAGGCCAACATGTACATGAAAAGATGATCAACATCACTAGGCAAAATGCAAATTAAAACCACAATGAGCTGTCACCTCATGCCTGTTGAATGTCCATTAACTAAAAGACAGACATAACAAATGCTGGTATGGATGTGGAGAAAGAGAAACTCTTGTGAACCTGTTGGTAGGACTGTAAATTGGTACAGCCACTATGGAAACAATATGGAAGATCTTCAAAAAATTCAAAAATAAAACTACCATACAATCCAATAATTCCACTTTTGGGAATAGATCCACAGTAAATGAAATCACTAACTTGAAAGGATACCTGCACCAACATGTTCACAGAAACATTATTTACAATAGCCAAGAAGACATGGAAATAACCTAAGTGTCCGCTGATGGATGAATGGATAAATAAGTTTGTTTATACACACACATATATATATGTATATAGGTAATATGATACACCACACACATTGGAATATTATTCAGCCATAAAAAATGAGAAAATCCTACCATTTGTGACAACAAATTGGACCTTGAAAGCATTATGCTAAGTGAAATAAATTGAAAAATAATGATTAATGGATGCTCTCTCTGATATATGGAATTGTAAAGCACAAAAAACTTATGACCTCATGGTAAAAAAAATCAGACTTGTAGTTATTAGAGGTGGAGGATGGGGAAAAGGGAAATTCGAAGAAGATAGTCAAACAAACTTGCAGCTAGAAGATAAATAAGAACTTGGAATATAATATATGGCATGATGACTATAGCTAACACTGCTGTGTGGTATATAAAGTTGTGGAGAGTAAATCCTATGAGTTCTCATCAGAAGGAGAACTTTTTTTCCTCTTTTTTCTTTTTTCTTTTTGTATCGATATGAGAAGGTAGATGATAGCTGAACCTATGGTAGTAATCAATTCACAATATATATAAATCAAACCATCATACAGCTTAAACTTACACAGTGATCTATGTCAATTATTATTCAGTAAAACTGGGGTTAAAAAAAAGTCTAATTTTTAAGTTGAATTACCACAGGGATCCTTAAGCTATCTGAATCCTACATAGTGAGAAAGGTTTGGGGAATTTTGCCAGACACACATGAGGATTTCCCAGTCCACTCTGCTAATCTCAGAAAGTTAAGTAGTTTGCTCTAATATTTTTGTGTCTGAAGCATCAAAATTTCTCTGCATATCTGGCCCCATGGTGGGTCCAGGTAACATAAGCCAGATAATCCTATTAAATAATTGCCTTATTTAGTTGACTCTGCTTAGAGACAAACCTCAGTCCCCGCTTCCCCCCCACCCCCACTGGATTCAAAGAGGCATTTACGCAATTCCTACAGATGCAATCGAAGGAAAGTGAGGGAAGGAATATTTCTATTAGTTAAAGTGCATGTTTTTCTTGAATGCACATCAAGAATCACCAGAAAGTTCTAGAGGTGAAGGCAGGAAAAGGGACTGGATCTATTCACGGTTGCCCTTTATAGGGCTTAATGAAGTTTCTTGCCATTTTTCTCAGCTTGATAGAAATGGACTAATGGTGAAGAGATCTGTGATCCCACTCCACAGCCTCCAGGCTAAACAAGTTAATGAAGTAGAAAAATGATATTGATAAAAATACCCTGCCTTTTATAAGTATGCCCCACCAGATGGAAACTGCTCAGTGTTTGTGTTTAATCTTATATGACCTCAATCATCTTTTTTTGGCTCTGAATACTAAATGGCTGGCTTGTTATTTAGCCTTCATAAACTTAAAAGAATCCCACTCTAAGTTCCTGACCATACTTTAATACAGCACACAAAGGCAAAGTCAACAATATATATTTTTTTCCTTTTTGTCTGAGATAAGAGATTAAATGGATGTTTCAAGACTGAATGCTAGAAAAGTCGTAGAAATAAGCACCTTATATGATGGCTTCATTATTGTTCCCTTTCCCATCTCCAGATACAACACAAAACTAAAAAAAAAAGGGGGGGGGCTTTTGTGAAATTCTGGACATTGGTATATTAAAATGAAAAGTTATTTCCAACTCTATAGAATTTATCAATTGAATGTAAACTTCCTGATAGGAGAGGCTTTATCTATTTTGCTTTCCACCATCTCTGCAAAAGCCTGGAAGAGTGACACATGATTGATGTTCAGAATTACCCAAATAGTTTCAAGAATAAAGCTACTTTACTCACTGCTCAGTTGTTAATTAAATGTTATCCCTATCTGTTCACTCTTTCCTAGAGAATGCTTTGTTTTACTCTTTTGAATTTCATTTTAAAACATGGTGTTATTTTACAAAACAGAGAAGTGTATTTGATTCACATTCTCCAAATTATGGGAGGAGGAACCAGGATACGGTAAATCATTTTCAAGAGCACTTCAACATACTTGCCCTTAACTTTCAACAGAAAATTTATTGAACAACTCACAAAACTGTGTGAGAGTTATCTTGTAGCTCAACCAGAGAACTACAAGGCCACATCAGTTAAACCTTGGCATTTCTTATCTAACGATATGCCAAATAGCCCTCCAAAAAATCGTTGTGTGAAGTTAACAGACTATTTCTATCAAAAACATGGGGTAGGAATCTCTGAAAAACTATAAAATACCTCTAGAGAATTGTACTAAATATCTAACTGTTGGGTTGTTAAAAGAAGGCAATACTTAAAAATGTATTACCTCAAAGGAATCACAAAGGGTTTCTAGAAGGAGCAATGCACATATTCTCTAATCTTCCCAGAGTTTTTAGTTTCCCCAGCACACCAACTATTAACAGTGATTCAGATTTTTTTTTTATTCTTGGACATTTTAATAAGGAGAGTTGAAATTATGTCATGTTCAATAAGAATTAGTAAAAATTGACAGGTGATTGTTTTCATCAGGAACTTTTCTACTTTTTTTGGGTAAAGATCATACTTCTTTTGCTGTTAAATTTTGGAATTGACTTTTGAGAAAAAACAAATAAATTTCATTTAAACAAATGCCAGTTTTCTTTAGAGATATGTGTTTTTTTTTTTTTAAGATTTTATTTATTTATTCGACAGAGAGAGATCACAAGTAGGCAGAGAGACAGGCAGAGAGAGAGGAGGAAGCAGGCTCCCTGCTGAGCAGAGAGCCCGATGTGGGGCTCGATCCCAGGACCCTGAGATCATGACCTGAGCCGAAGGCAGAGGCTTTAACCCACTGAGCCACCCAGGCGCCCCAAGAGATATGTTTGTTAAGGCTTGTCTCAAATCTACGCCAAGGTATCAGGGTTGATCTAAGGTTCCCAGATTAGTTCTATTGTTACATTTTATACTTGCTCTATCTTCTCTGTTTGGGGAATTTATCCCAGCATACTATTGTAATGAGGCACTGGACATAAACTCTTACATTATGGCAAAAACTCAACAAGACAGAATAATCGCATTTAAATAGGTATTAGAAAATAAACACGTTGAGTCATGAGAGTTAGCATTGGTAGGTTGGAAGGGAATGGGCATCCATTTGGTCAAATACAGAAGGTTTCCAGTGTTGTATTGTAGGGTTGTTGTTAATTCTGTCAATCAGACTGGGACTAGAAGTGATTCTTTTTTTGCTAACAACTATTAGGATGGTTAATAACAGTAATGACTAGCTCTTGCCTAGCTTCTACTATATACTCTGAAGGATGTAGTAAGACTTCCATCTCACAGATGAGGAACATAAAGCTGAAGGTAATTGCTCTTTCCTCAAGCTGCCAAAGTTACAAAGTGAATGGATCTCACGTTGAAACCAAGGTCTCTCTTATGCCACAGCTTAGTATTTTAGCCAGTGTGCTAAAATAGGTCTGGAAGACTAATAGGGGAGTGCTGAGGAAGAAAACTACTTATATTCCCACTGGATAATCAGTCCCAATAAAAAAGCAAGTCAAAACTTATGGAAGGAAAATTATCAAGTCATTCCTTTCCCAAATTCCACTTCTCATTAACACAAATGAGATCTATGAGAAAGTTCTGAAGTAACAGCCAGAGAGATTTTAAATAATTATTAATATACAATTGGCAAGTTTAGTATTTGTCATTTCTCAATAATCATATTTCTGTTAATTATTAACTACGCCCCTTCTAATAAACCACTATTTTACAAGTCTAGAGGGAGATATTTACAGGATCTCTAGAGTATAGGCAGGAGCAGAGTGTTGTGGGCTGGAGAACACACACAGATTTATGTTAACAGTAAAAAATGACTTGTGGAGAATTTCTGGAAATGGGAGGGCTGGATTGAGTAAAATCAATTCTAATAGCATATACTTATATTTCCACTATTTAGACAGTCTTATTTAGATTTGAACTATCTAATTTATTTACATTACCTGCTTCCATGTATATATCAGATATATAATATTATCTGTATATATAGCATATTACATATGATATTATATATATATAGTGTGTCTATGTATCTCAACCTTTCTGTACTTTTTTGGTCTAAAGAAATGAGCTAAAATTTTCTAATATTGTATCTTTGTAAATTTAACTCTTACTTGTTCTGCTAGTTTGGCATATGTATTTATATGTCATTTTTGGTCATTTGACACAAGCAGATTTCTGACATTTTATCTTCTCTAAGCCTTATAATCTTTCAATAAAGGGGTTACAAAGTAGTATATGATAGCTTCAGTTACTCTCCTAGCCAATACCCATTATAGTCACTCTTTTTAATATTAGCCATTTTAAGGAGTAAGAAGCAGTATCTCATTATGATTTTCTTGTGCATTTCCCTGGTAAATAATAATGCTGAACATCTTTTCATATGTTTTTTTGCCATAAGGATATATTTCTTGCTTGTCCCTTCAAGCTGCCTAATTTTAAGTCAATTCACTTTCTTTTTTAATAGAATTGGAAATTATTTTTATAAGTTCTATACTATCTTTTCTTTCTGCTTTTTAAAAATGTTGTTTCAATGTCTTCTGGCCTTTGTAGTTTCAGGAGAGAAACCCATTGTAATTAAAATCAATGTTGCCCTGTATGTAATATGAGATATTTCACTGACTTCTCAAGATTTAATCTTTGCCTTTCTTTTTAAAAAAAACTTTACTGTTATATGCCTATGCATTATTCTCTTTGAATTTATCCTTTATGGAGTTTTCTGTGTTTCATGAAATTGTAAATGTGTATATCTGTATTTCACCAGATTTGTCAAGTTTGGGGCCATTTGTTTTTCCAGCAGTTTTTTTCTGCCCCATCCTCATTCTCTTCTCCTTGAGGGACTCTGATGACCTAGTTGTGGGACACTGATACTATTCCACAGGTTCCTGTAGCACTGTTCATTTTGTGAAAATTTTTGCATTTTCCAAATGGATAATTTATATTGATCTTCAGGTTCACTGACTCTCCTGTTACCTATATTTTGTTACTAAATCAATGAATGAATGTTTTATTTCAGATACTGTATTTTTTTATTCTTTTTTAAAAGATTTATTTATTCATTTGAGAAAGAGCGCACTCGTGAGCCGGGAGAAGGGCAGAGGGAGAAGAATCTCAAGTAGAACATGGAGGACATTGTGAGAGGGAAGGGAGGGGTGAATTGGAGGGAATCAGAGGGGCGATGAACCCTGAGAGACTGTGAACACAGAGCAACAGATTGAGGGTTTTGGAGGGGTGGGGGTGGGGGGTCGGGCGAGCCTGGTGGTGGGTATTGAGGAGGGCACGTATTGTATGGAGCACTGGGTGTGGTGCATGAACAATGAATCTTGGAACACTGAAAAAAATAAAATAAAAGTATTTGGGGGAAAAAAAAAAGAATCCCAAGTAGATGCCCAGTGGAGCATGAAGCCTAATTGAGGAGTGCCTTGATTTAAGGACCCTGAGGCCATAACTTCAGCCAAAACCAAGAGTCAGATGCTTAACCGACTGAGCCACTTAGGCATCCCTGTATTTTTTTAATTCTAAAATTTCATTTTGGTTCTTTTTATGTTTTGTATTTCTTTATGGTGGATTATGTCTTTTCATTTATCTTCCTTTACTTCCCTAAACTCGGTTCTAATAGTTTCATTCTTTGTCGGCCAGCCCTATACCCAGTCACCAGGGGGGATGGCATGCTTGTTCATTGTCTTTTCTCTGGAGAATGGGTTGCATTTTCTGTGCTCCTCTTAAGTTTAGTAGTTTTCATTTTAGTAATGGGACAGTGGGAATATTAATCTTGTATATACTCATGATTTAATTACATTCTTCTGACATCTGTTGATATGTTTTCTCTTACTTTTTTAAAATTTTTATTTTTTTTAAATCTTGGCAGTCAGTTAACTTGATGACACTTCAACTGCAGCCTTGACCAAGCCTGCAGTGGACAATGTCTCAGTTTAGTGCTTTGTTTTCACCGTGAACTACTTTCAATTTTAGCCTGTCTTGGTATGGTTCTGGAGTTAGCCAAAAATTTGGGTTGAATTTATACAAAGAATTAGGGTTCCCTTTCTGTGGCTATCTTTTCTGGGGTTTCCCATTCATGGTTTGGTGTCTCCAGTTGCCCCAGTGTTCTTTGTTGTGATTCTAGAAATATCAGAGCTTATTTACAGTGGGAATTACACCCATCCTGAGCTACTACCACGGAAACTGTGCTAGCCATCAGGGAAGGCCTCAAATAATGGACAAGGCAATAGATTACTTCAAATGTTAACTACCTCCCCAAAACAGCCTGATTTGTTTTGTGGGGAGGGAGGGGATCATGTTTTATTTAGTCTAGAGTTTATCATTGTCATTTGTGGGAACATTAGTTTATGAGGAGCTAATTCCCTAATCCTCCTTTTCCTTTTTTCTTTTTTTGTCTATTTGTGCCATAAGCATTTGTTCTTTTGTTCATCATTTTCTTTTCAGTCATTATGAATCTCTGTATTGTAGAGGCATATCCTAGTATGTAGTTTATTCTAATCCCCTTCTCGTTCCCAATGGAGTAGCCTCTAAAAAAATGGAAAAACTGGAAGTAGATACTAGTTCATAAATTATTCTTATTTAAGTAAACACTTGAACAATTAGAAATAAGGCCTTCAAAATTGAGGTAAATATAAATGTATACAGTCTAAACAAGGAAACCATTTAATTCATGTCAAAAGAAAGGATATAAAGAGAGTATGAAAATAAATAAACCTTACTCAGAATACAATGATAACATTAAGACAAGATGTCATAACAGTGCATGTTTAAAAAGAACAAAATACACATTCAGGCCTTCCACTATTTTAAGTATTTGTCTTCAGTTGATACCTTTGACTTTTTCTCTATTTACGGAATGCTAATTATGCACTAAATATTCTTTGAATTATCTAACTATCATATTCTCTTTTATCATGTTTATTTTTATTCTTGTTTAATGTGGTTTTCTACAAATTTTGCTTTCTATTACTAACTCCGTTCATTTTCTCATTGCTTTTTCTGTAATAGTTTAATATTTAATATTTAACTAAAATTTGTTTCCTCGACTCATCCAATTTTCAACTTACTCTGTTGCTTTATCTTCTTTTTAAAATAACTGTATCTCTTTGTCCATTTTTCCAGGTATTTTGACCTTAATTTCTTTGAGAGAGCGGAAAGGAATTTTTCCTTTGATAATTCTTAATCTGATGCATATTATCAATCTATTTGATTATTTTGTTATTTTGTTTATTTTTATTTCATTTATTTCATTTTCGTTTGTTTCATTTTTATTTCATTTTATATTTCGGTATCTATGCATAGCTCCCCATTCTAGAGTCTTTCAATTTATGACTCAACTTTGAATAAACTCAGACTAATCTAGGTCTGCTCTTTGCACACACACACACACACACACACACACACTGAAAAAAGGATTGGTGGTTAGAATGGGAAAAAGGGGAGAGATAGGACAGCCAGCAATTGTGTATTTATTAAAAATACAAAAAATGTATTTTTCTGATACTTCATTTTCTTATCCACCAGGCTATTTTTTATTCCCTGAATTTTTAGAATGTTTTCTCAAAACTACTTAGAATATGCCAAGAAAATCAATAAAGTGATTTTAAAAATTTGTTTGTTTGACAAACACTAATTTATTATTTTTATGTGCCAAGGACTAACCTAAGATCTTCGCAGATATCACTTCCTTTAATCCTCACCATAACTCCACAGAGTTATTAGACAATTAAGTCTATCTAATTTTTGCATTTAGGTGAAGATACTGATTTACAGAGAAGTCTTGCTCAAAGTCACAACTGATAGGTAGTGGAATTAAGACTCAGACCTATACATCTGATAAACAATGTGCTGGAAATAATGTAGTTGCCATCACTAGTGTGCTTATCAAGACCAATGTTGGCTGTGTCCCTTTGCCTTGAAGCATGTTTGAAGAGTCACCTTTACTTTTTTTTTTTTTTTTTTAAGGTATAAGCTGGGCTGGCCTGTTAGATGCTAGTACTTCTTTGCTTTTTATTACAATTTCCCATCTTATTAGAATCCCTTTCTAAGTAACCTTACATGATGGGCTAGTCTCATCATTGGTCTCATTATGCAACCTTCTTGGATGGGCTAATCTCATTCTTCTCTCCTATGGCAAAAACACTTAATGTCCATGAACATCTGTGTGTTCGCCCACATTCCTTAACCCCATTATAATTGAGCAGGGACATTGGACTAGTTCTGGCAAGTGAATTTTGAAAGACAATGATGTGTACCTCTTCTAGAGTTTGACGATATAAACATCCGTTGTAACTCTCCAGCTCTCTCTTTCTGTAGTAATCCTGGTGGCCACCTGTTGGCATTGATGGACTCAACGAGAGCAGCAAGTAGGCTGCTAAGTCCCTGCTTAGAGGAATACTACTCAGGGAATTCAGCAAACTATATCAGACTGTGAGTGAAAGATAAAATTGGGTCGTGAGCCATTTAAATTTTAGGGCAATTCCAGCTTATGCTAGTCCATACTGACTAATATACTTGCTGTGATCACATCTTAGGAATCGCTTCCCATGAACATGCTAAAATTAAATGGTGGTAAGAGCCATGTATAGAAAATATACCCGAATCATTTACTTCAATAATTTAGGTCTTCACAAGATATTTAATATAATTCATGTTAATAAAGTAACATATATGTTTTTACAATAAAAGAATCTTTTATTTTAAATAAATTAATTTTTTATTTAAATTTATTTTTTAAATAAATTAAAAAAATTCTTTATTTTACAATAAAGAATCAAGAGCACTGAGAGAGCTAGTCATTCTGATTAAATTTCTGATTAAGGCGAGGACAATGAGAAACATTGCTTCTTTTCAGTAATTGGTGTTAAAAAGCTTTAGCAAATATATTTATTGGCTTATCTAATTACTAAAAATATCATGACTTTACTTTTGATCACTTATAATCTGAAATAGACTTGAATTCATGATTTAGTCTCTTAGTTGAACTATAATGAGACTCTACTCTATGGCAGGCACTACTGGTTAGCTCCGAGCTTGTAAAAAAATGTGGCTCACAGGATTTGATGATATATTACATGATAATTTTTAATTACCTATTAAGCACCATAGCAGGAACATAAAGTATAGTGAAAGAAGAGAGACAAGAAGGACAAAATCAGTTACTGATAACTGGCTTAATAAGTGAGTTAATGTTTGAATATGTATTTAATTTTTTAAAATCTAATTTTAGCTTATCTTGTACTCGTGTCTGTGAAAAGCAGACTTTTTTCCTGGATGTTTTTAAAATCAATGATACATATTCAAACAGTTATTCCAAAGTGCTATTTTTGTGAGAGGATGCTGCAGAACAGAATTGAAAGAATAGAATTTTTAATGCCATATTCTATTATTTGGCATTTATGATTCTTTTACTTGATTTACTTCTCTCTCTTTTTTTTTTTTTTTTCCTCCAGGGTAGGCTGGGCTTTGGTTCTCCCTAATATGTGGACATTTACAAAGTAATTTTGACGTGCATGGTCTACCTTTAAAAAGCTTCCGGGTAAGAAAACACCGTAATCTTTTAATTTTACATCTGAGGAATGTCAAAACAAGAAAAACACAGTGAATTGTCCAAGATGACCCAAGTGGTCCTCCTCTGTATCACTCCACTTGGAGGAAATAAAATATCTATATTAGCTATATATACAGAATATAACCCAGGTCAAGACAAAGCAAGAGCTTGAACCATAAAGGACAAGTGAATTGTGGGAAATCAGAGTGGGAGAAGAACCATGAGAGACTGTGGACTCTGAGAAACAAACTGACGGTTTGGGAAGGGAGGGGGTGAGGGGATGGGTGAGCCTGGTGATGGGTATTAAGGAGGGCACGTATTGCATGGAGCACTGGGTGTGGTGCATAAACAATGAATCTTGGAACACTAAAAAAATTTTAAAAAAAAGAAAAAGGATTATGAAATAAATAGCAGAAGATAAGGTAAATGTAATATAATGTAAAATAAATGGAAGAGCACCATGTTTGTTTCAGATAACCCATTCAAAACCCACAAGCTGACAACATTGCCAAAAATTTCTAGGTATACAAAAGCACCCACACACTGTGAGTCTAACACGAACCTTTATATCATTTACAATGATAGTTCTGAAACTGTATATTTGATGACTTGTCTTTTTCTGTTTTCCCTTCCGCTAAAACCATCCAGTTGAGTTGCTGATGTGAAAGTCTGGGCACATTCTAATGTAATAAAAAATGTAACACAAAGCCCACAAAGCCAGTAAATACCCTCTTTGTCTCTGATGCATGTCAGGAAATTGAAGTAAATAGATTTAAAACTCTAACATTACAGACGATGAGATTAAAAAGCCATTAGTAGTCATAAGCCCATTAGAACTCTAGGCACCAAAAGACTCTTAGAGAGAAAGTTCTTGACCAGATAAAAAACATATTGATATCATCCTTCTTTCATTATTCAATAAAAGATCTTATTGGATGCCTTGTTGTTAGTGTTCTATCCCTTTCTGTAATGAGTGCTTTTAAACAGGAAAGTTTCATGAGTGTCCTTCTTTTTAAAGACACACAAAATAAAACGACAACAAAAGCGACCACTTGTTTCATTAACATTATAAGTAAGGCAATATCATTTAATGGTCTTTTTCTGGAGGAAAAAGCATAGCTACTTTCAGTATCCCTGTCAACTTTCTTAGTCTTTTCTCTTGCTGCCCACATTCTTCACAGTGACCCATGATAGTTGCAGCGATGAACGTCTTTTCCAGTCTCCTAAAAATAGAACTTTGTACTCCAGCAGATGACCAAGAAGAGAGAGTTTCTATTCTTATTTCTTCCCTCAAAGTATTCATTCACAATATTGTTTCAAGTTGAAATGAAATAACCCTAAATCACTTAAAACAGGACCAGAATGGGCAATGATGGGGGAAAGGAGCATGGGATACAGAAAAGGAAAAAGTGCTGGTTAGTAGGTATGATCATCTAAGGCACTGATGGATTGACATAATAAATTAAGTAAAACGCAGTATTTTAAGATGGTAATTCATTTTATTTGTGAAAATTGCCTTCTGGCACATCCACAAAATTCCAGATTTTTGTCTAAAATAGGGTTACATTTATTTTACCTGACTAAATGAAATGAAACCTTTATAAATGAGTGCTTATGCAGCATAATTTGCCACTCCTATTCCCACAGTCCTGGGGGAGGGGGCAGACTAGAATGCAATTAACACTAAAGAAGAATTGTGCCATGATATGATTGGTAATTATTGCACTTGGCATAATTCATTTTATTAATACTCCACTTACATCACTGCACTCTCCATTTCTTTCTCACCATTTTACTTTATTAATATCTCACTCTGCTACATTTACAGTTATTTCCCCATCATTTTAAATTCACCCCAGTTTACTTGCATTGCCATATTAAATACAAAGGCTAGGGGACATTAACAATTACTGAAATAATCTTGCAGTTGGAAAGGAAGCTTGGCTTTAATTACATTAATATGGCACTAATTGAAAATTGAAATTCTTTCCTATCTTTCAACAGCGTAAGTCAAAATTATTAAAATAATCCGAACTAGAGCTCGATCAAAATATTTATTTGAATAGTACCTGACTATATCCTGGTATCAGAAAAGGATGAAAAAAAAAAATCAAAATGTGGTTTTAAAAATTTGACTGCCTCGGGGCGCCTGGGTGGTTCAGTCTTTGAGCATCTGCCTTCAGCTCAGGTCATGATCCTGGGGTCCTGGGATTGAGCCCTGCATCAGGCTCCCTGCTCAGTGGAGAGCCTGCTTCTCTCTCTCCCTCTGCTGCTCCCTCTGCTTATGCACACTGTCTCTCTGTCAAATAAATAAAATCTTTTTAAAAAAATTTTTGACTGCCTCATGGCAAAGAGCAGATTGTAATTTGATTGTTTGTTTAGTAAATTGACCAACAATTGAATGAAATTAGCAGATGCCATTTTATGTAGATGTAAACATCATTAATTATATAACTTAAGAATTTGAGCTTCTTTGAATTTTCAAAAATATTTTTTTTAGAAAAGTTCTACTTAGGGGCACCTGAGTGGCTCAGTGGGTTAAAGTCTCTGCCTTCGGCTCAGGTTATGATCCCAGGGTCCTGGGATTGAGCCCCGCATTGGGCTCTCTGCTCAGCAGGGAGCCTCCTTCCTCCTCTCTCTCTGCCTGCCTCTCTGCCTACTTGTGATCTCTCTGTCAAATAAATAAGATCTTTAAAAAAAGAAAAGAAAAGAAAAGTTCTACTTATTGCCTTATAACCAGGACAGTATCCTTAGATGTATCTAATCAAAGTATTTTTTTGGATATCTTCCAAATAGAGAACAGCCGGGGGTGATGTTCCCGACTTCAATAAGCAACTAATGAACTAGCTAGGTCCCTGTGTCTACCCCTGGATTAACACGAGACCCAGAAACTGTGGACCCAGCAATTGTAAGTATCGAGGACTGAGCCTCTTGTTTCTATCATACTACATAGCCAATCCATTACAAATGTGCTAACCACACACGGGGTGTTAATTGGAGCTTAGCACCCCCTGGAACATGACAAATTAATTCTCCACCAGTTAGAAATAAACAAAACCCCAAAGAGCTTTTATTAACTACAGTGAATTTGGGACTCTTTAACCCTTTTTGTACTACTCCATTTATTTACCACAGGTTTAAATGAAATTAAATTTATTTTAAAAAATCTCTATTCTGGTGACACAGAATGCATTAAAGTAAAATGGTTAATATGTGAATTGTTTCATGTACTCTATCAGTTGTCTGATATGATGTGTTAGTAATTGAAAAGTCACTTCACAGGTGGAATCTAATGGGAAGGCAACATTGAGTAATGGTTAGGAGAGCCGCTGAGAAGGCAAGAGGGTCTTGACTCAGATTTTCCAAGTCTGAAAACTATCTCTACTAATTATTTTTTATGTAACCTTGGGAAACTTGTCCTCATATGTAAAATGAGGATGCAAAGTATCTCAGGATTGTTGTGAAGATTAAATGTAAATAGCACACATATTGTTGAATACAAAATCTCTGCATATGAATCATAGCAATTTATATGTTCAGGTCATGGATTATATTCAGAAAAAGTCATCGCATTTTCTGTTCTTGAGCAAAAATATTGCATTACAGAATCATGTATTTTTAAATTTCATTTCCACATTTGGCAAAACTATAACTTCTTTAGGTCATATAACACAGTTATCATGGTAACCTTTGTCGATATGCCAGAATGTGTTACTTCTCTGTACAAGATTCTTTCCAAAGCTTTTTATCCTAACCAGCATAAGAGTCACATTCTTTTAATGGCCTGTGACATCTTATATTCTCTACTGCTCTTTCCACTACTCGTGCTACTGGCACACCAGTCTGTTTACTGATCAACTGACCTTCCAAGGGAAGTAAGCTCCTACGTCAGGATTTTAAATGTTTCATTCCCCAGGTTGTGTGTGATTCACTTCTATACTTCCTTAAGCTTTCTGCTTAAATGTCACTTTATTCTAGAACTTTGCTGGCTTTCTAGAACTTTCTATAGAAGGGAAACTCCTCCATCTTGGATTTTCCCATTCCTTTAATCCATTTTCATTAGCCTATCTCAGAATAAATCCATGAGAGCAGGGGATCTTGTTTCCTCTACCTCCTTCAACAGTTCCTGGTACAGCGTAGGGATATAACAGAATAAGGTTGGGCAACAATTACAAAATCTATAGTAACAGTGGCTTAAACAAACAAACAAAAAAGTTTGTTTTGCTCTCACGTAAAAGTCTCTCACTTTATAGGTATTTCAGAGCTGGTGTGATGCTCCCACTGTCAGGGTTAGAGGTTTCTTAATTTCAAAGCCTTAAGCTTCCAGGTGAATCCTTAACTTCAGTTCCAGCTCTCCAGCCACCATGCTTGTATTCTAAACACAGGAAGTAGTAAACAGAAGTTTTCCCTCCCCTCCACTTAAGGACATTTTGTAAAATTTGTACACAACCACTCCCAGTGTATATCACTGGCCATTAATTGGTCATATAACCAAATTTAACTGCAAGAGAGGTTGTAAAATAGAGTATTCTAAGCAGCCAGATGAGCAACTGAAATGTCATAGTTCTGTTTTAGAAAATGGGGAGAATAGATATTGATGGACAACTAGCAGACTCTGGAACATTTCTAGATAAATATTTGTGGGAAAACTGTGTTAAAGAAAGACTCATTTTTATTTTTTATTTATTTATATTTAAAGATTTTATTTATTTATTTGAGAGAGAGAGAATAAGAGGGGAGAAGGTCAGAGGGAGAAGCAGACTCCCCATGGAGCTGGGAGCCTGATGCGGGACTCGATCCTGGGACTCCAAGATCATGACCTGAGCTGAAGGCAGTCGCTTAACCAACCGAGCCACCCAGGCTCCCAAAAGATTCATTTTTAAATTCAAGTTTGATTCCCTGAATTGCAAAACCAGCTCATTCAAAAACAAAATGTTATCAATCTATGGAAACATGATGGTGGTGACTCAGACATAGTCGTTTTCATTGTCAACAAACTATTGCAAGGATGAATGCTAAATATTCATTGAAATACTTCACTTTGACTAGGAGTAAACCTGTTTATAGAATCTAAACGTGCGGACTGAACTATTTGCTTTTCCATAGACCCAGAGAATAATGTTCTCTAACTCACTTAACCTCATTCTTCTTTTTGATCCAACCAATAACGAATAGGGGTTGATTAGCTCAATCAGGTAACCTAGAGTTCAATAAATACTATTCTGTCCCATTCCATTTTATGTCTTGAAGTTTTTAGGGGTAAAGTCTGCTTTTAAGCAATCAAGCAACAATAACAAAAAACTCCTTAAAAATAATCTCACTTAAAAAAAAAAAAAGGCTTCAATGAATTTCCCCTGTCAATTGCATTTTCTGCCTCTGAGCCTTCTCTGAGCTATTTCCCTGATCTGTGAGGCAAGGGATTCTGGCTGCCAGCTTCCTGAGCAGATCTAGGGGAAAATTAACACATCCACAACTGAGCTCAAGCATTGCTGACATCTGGTTTACTCATTTTCACAGCACATTTGCACTGCACCCTATTGCCGTCTTCTTATGCACTGTTTTATCATGTGGCTCATTTCAAGAAAATGCATTTAACTTTTAGGTACTACTCTGTGGTATGAAGTGTGGCAAGTAGGAAATAAAACAACCTTGAAGAGCATTTCCACATATATGCAGCTATAGTAATCACTGAATATCAAACCTCAGAACTTATGATATGCTCTATTTGGTAAAAGCTTATGAGACCAGGGGCAATGTTGATATCCAAAGAAACCGATCTCACTTTTGAAGAGAATGAGAACAACTTATTAATAACAGATCATCTTTTACATAGATTGGAGTTTATTGCTATCTCAGAAGAGAGTAAGCAATCGCTTTTACACATTTATTTGTTTAATGGTGCTTTTTAATAGTAGGAAAATAAAACCAAAGTTCAGGGCCTTGGGCTTAATTTCGAATTGTACTTTTGAAAAGTCTTCTTTTCCTGTGCTCTACTTAAAATTCATTTGCCTCATTTGTATGATTAATACAGAGAAACCTCTTAATGCAGACCCCAATTTAATTTAGAATATATGATAAAAGAAGTATCATTACAATTGCTTTGATTCTATGGATATGTTTTGCTAAGAAAATTTATATTACACAGGTTTATAACATGCACAATAAGAAACATAATGAGCACATTTTGCTCCATCACTAATAGGAATTGATGAAGAATAGCTGCCAATATATAGTTTATTTTGAAATGTTCTATAAACTTAGTATTATTGAAACTTTCATTTGAAAGTTAAGTAACATTAATTCATAAACTCAAATTACTTAATAAATCAAATTTCTTCTCTATTTTTTAACCAAGTCCCACATTATGTACATTTGTACATAATTTTTTTAACCAAGTCCCACATTATGTACATTTGTACATGAGAGAGATTGTCATGTTTTGCCTTCCCAAGAGACTGCCAGAAAAACATTTTGATAAAAAAGTTAAATTTATTAGACCTAGACTCTTAGGGAGAATCCAGCTTGAAAGATTCTGAACGGTGCCTTAAATGGAGGCTAAGAGGAAAAAATGGTTTTAGGACATAGACTGGATAATTTTAAGGTGCATCTTGCAAGGAAGGGTATTGGTAAGGGTTGGTCGAAAATTGTTGATATAATAGCTCAGGATTGGCTGGCACAGCAAGTCAGGGATCTCACAGCATGTGATGAGTAGCTGTTTAGTTTTTGTAAGTACACTGTTAAGTGGTTCATAGTCCTGTCTTCTAGAAGCAAATAGTTCAGTAATTTCAGCTTGAAGTCAGTATCGTCTAACATAGGGATCAATGTCTGTACTGTTGTTATTTAACACAGGGGCAGGTAATTTTTTCCATTTAAAGGGTTTTCTACTTGTATGAACTTGTTTGGGATGTGACCTTCTATGTCCGAAATTTCGATTAACCCAGATTTCTGGACTACCGTGTCTCTCTCCCTTCTGTGCTTTTATACATATACTATGTAGTCTTTCTTGTATCCTCAAGACATTTTGGATCCCTTTTTAACTGTGTTTACTTTGGGCTATGGCTTTCTCCTCCCCACATCTATATGTACCACTCCTTAAGTTACTTTTTATGTTATCAAAAGTACTGAGATTTTTCATTGATTCTCTCTATATCTGCATTGCTCTATGTCCAATAGTCTTCACGTCCATTTCTAGGGGTTTACATCTAGTAATTCCATTCTATAATCATACTTTTTGAACAGCAGTTTGGGTGCCTGGGAAATATGAATCAGAGGAAGCTTGGCCTCACTGCCTCTTTATTCCTTAGTGTCCTCTCAACTAAATCTCACAGTTTTCATCCACTGTAGCTCACTTAAAATAGTTTGTAGTTTGGGCTGTAGGAAACTTTATAGAAGAATATAAGATATGGCAAATGGATAGAGTAGACAATACAGTGTTCTGGAGAAAGTTAACACCATGGAGTAGGGAATCTAGCAGGAAGATATCACATGTCTAACAACAAAACCCTAAATTACATGAAACATAAACTTAAAAAATTCAAGAGAGAAATAGATCATTCAACTATAGTTGGAGAATTCAATATTCTACTTTCAATAATGGATAGAATTATTAGGCAAAAGATCGACAAAGAAATAGATAATTTGAACAACACAGCTAGACCTAAGAAACATCCGTAGAACACTCTGTTTGACAATAGCAGAATAAATATTCGTCTCAACTATACCTGGAATGTTCTCAACATACCAGACCATAAAACAAAACTCAGTAAATGTAAGAGAATTGAAATCCCACAAACTATTTTTTTCTAATGACAATGGAATTAAATTGGAACTCAAAACCAAGAAAAAAATTTGGAAAATTAATAAATATGTGGAAATTAAATACACTCCTAAATAGCCAGTGGGTTAAAGAAGAAATCACAAAGGAAATGAGAAAATACTTTATGGTGATTAAAAATTAAGATAGCTTATTAACACTTAAGAGATGAAGCTAGACCTAAAAACAAACAAACAAAAATAACTGGAGAAATGGAAAGCCACAAAGTACTGAAAGCCACAAAGTACTGAAACTGACTTAAGAAAAAATAGAAAATCTGAATACATCAATAATAAATAAATTGATTTAATTTAAAAAACAAACAAACAAACAAACTACCCAAAAGAAGGTCCAGGCCCAAATGGCTTCACTGATAAACTCTAGCAAATATTTTAAAAATGATTAAATACCATTTTTTTCACAAAAATACAAGAGGAAGAAATACTTCCCAACTCATTATATGGGATCTATGTTACTTTGATTCCAAAAATAGACAAAGGCAAAAAAGAAGTAAACTATAGACCAATATATATATAGATAGATAGATAGATAGATGGAAAAATCCTGACCAAAATGTCAAAACGCTGAATTAAGCAAATAAAAAGGATTGTACACCATGAAGAGTTGGAATTTATTTCAGGGATCAAGCTTGGTTTAGCATCTGAAAATCAGTTAATATTTTACCATATCAGTAAAATAAAGGATAAAAGCCACATGATCATGTCAATAGATAAAGAAACAGCATTGGGCAAAATTCAACACAGCTTCATTATAAAAACACTAAAAAACCCCTCTAATACTAGAGCATACCCAATAAAAGGCAAATAGCACAATTTAAAAATGGGCAAAGCATCTGAATAAACCTTTCCAAAAATGATATATGGATGGCTGTTAATCCCATGAAA
The DNA here is from genome assembly GCA_028534135.1 of Potos flavus. Lineage (NCBI taxonomy): Eukaryota > Metazoa > Chordata > Mammalia > Carnivora > Procyonidae > Potos > Potos flavus. Next base: position 39,051,098 of record CM052892.1, on the reverse strand, counting down.
AGATTTTCAACATCATTAGCAATCATGAAAGTTCAAATTCAAAACCCAACAAGATTTTAGTTCACACAGAAATGTATTCAAAAAATGTTCATAGCAGCATTATTCTTAGTAGGCAAAAAGTAGAAGTAGCCCTAGGCCTGCCCATGAACTGATCCAATGGATAAGCAAAGCATGATATATCTTTTAAGTGCAATATTATTTACGAATAAAATAAAAGAATGAAGTATTGGTAGATGTTATAAAATGGATAATCCTTGAAAACATGCTACGTGTAAGAAGTCAGTTCTAAATAACACCTATTGTACTATTACATTTATATAAAACATCCAGAATAGCCAATCTATAGGGACAGAAAGCAGATTAGCAGTGGCCTTGTGCTTTGGGAAGGGAAGGAAGGAAGGGCTTGAGGAGCAATGAAGAGGGACTGGTAATGTGTATGTAGTTTATTTCTGAAGTGATTTTAAAAAATGCTAAAATTGATGGTAGTGTTGATTGCACAACTCTGTGAATATCCTGGAATTCACTGAATTGTACACTTTAAATTGGTAAATTATATGTATATAATATATATAAAAATTACATTATATATAATATATAATATATATAAATATTATATTATATAATATACTAGTGAAGCTGTTATAAAATAATATCTATTTGACTAATTTTTGTAAATTATTAAATTTTTATGCAGACTTAGTAATACATTTGCATATTTATGTGTATGAGCAAAAATAAACATGTATTTATGTGTAAGGGAAAGTAAAATATACAGTGTGTATGTCTTCAAATGGTATTTGAAATTCTGGGAGAGAATTGCTTTCCTTTATAGAAATCACCTTTCATTTTAGTGAATAAGATTTATTCATTTTAACTTATTATAAAATCAGTGCCTCCTAAGTGAACATGCATCTCCTTCTAGGAGATTTCTGATGATTAGCAATGAAAATCCAAAATACTGAGTTTTTATCATTAAGACTAACAAACCCATGGGGAAGGACAGTAAGAAGACCAAAATTCTATGATGCGTTAGAATTTCCTTAAGGAGATATTAATTTTGAATAAAACATGAACATTTTGGTCCCCTGGTTTTTAAACAAATGATTGCTTAATTGAATATGTGTCCTAAAGCACTGTGGTGATCATCTCACTTCCATAATATTATTCAGACTTTGCTTCAAGCATATGCATTTCGATACATATTTTGGCATTTTGCAATATGTACATACTGCATAATCAAATGGCATGAAATATTCCGATAAAACATAGCGTGTTCAAACAGTGACTTGAGAAAGTTATGACAAGTGTGTTCACTATGAGATTATGACGGTATATGTATGTAAGAAAAAAATGAGTTTGTTTACAGTATTAGTAATACAGGAAGTATTTTTTAGCATGCGTTGTACATATCTGTTGCTAATTGGTAATTATTTTTCCAAAGTCACAAATGCAAGAACATATTTTTTAAAGTGTTGCATGTATATTAAATTCACCTCCTACTTTTGGGAATTTAGAATTCTTGGCCCATAATTATGGAAACTTTGGACATTCTTTTCCCTTTCTATGCCAGTATCAGGCAACGATAGCAATTCATCTAATTTTGACAACCTTGAATGAGTTTGGGTATCTACATAAACATTATGATCTTTGCTCAGGATCTTCTCTGAGATTGTCTTCATTTCTAGCTTTTGTGAATTTTCCTAAAACAAGAAAGCAAGTCAAGAAAAATGTACAGTGAAAGAAAATAAATCCAGGCTTTCGCTTTCTGCTTTTTATATGAGTTAAAAGCCCAAAACCAAAACCTACCTCTTTCCTGTAAATACATTGTGATATTGAAACATTTTTAATCTGGTAAGTTAATCAGAGAATGGTAATAAACTTCTAGTATTGTGAGCAGTGTTCTGATTCAGTCTAGATTATTTTATGTTCCAAAAAGATTTAACTCTAAGGACCCGCCGTAGGGTCTAAAAAGTCTGAAGCAGTCTACTCCCATTGGACTGAAGTCTCCCTTCCTACTGAGGAACAAGTGCAGAGGATGGTGTCATAATTAAGCAGGAGAGAGATTAGGGAGAGACAGGCAAGAGAAGGTCCAAATAAAAGTGGAGGAATGGAACAGGAAAAAAGAAAATCTCAGGACAGCAGTTTACGGTAATTTTTAACACTACCCTAACATAACAGAAGGGGGAGCTCTGGGAAGTTAGAAAAAACTATTTGAGTCCAGCCTTTTTTTCTCTCCGCTTGAGAAAAATAAATCTAAATAGTAATGTACAATAGAAAAATATCAAGGTTAAATTTTATAGAAAATTACTTTAAGGAAAGATAGCATAGATCGTTATAACATCCTTACAGCTATCAGAAGTATTGAAGTACCAAGGGAAACAATTAAAGGACACAGATTGCAATGTACTATATCAAAACAAGTTAGACATTAAGAAAATATACCAAAAAAAATGAAATAACAATATAAACAGAAAAAAAATAAATAAAAAAATAAAAAAATAAAAAAAACAATATAAACAGAACTACAAACACTCAAAAATAAGGTGGCAGAATTTAAAACATAACCAGAAATAATATCAAATAGCTTTAAAACTGGAGGCTAAGCTGGAAGAAACACATGACAACACAGTAAAAAATATCTTAAGGGAAATAGATATAGAATATAAGAAATTCAATGTAAAGTAACAAAAGAAATGAAAGATTCAAGAGAAAGGAATATGTATTGAAAATGGACAAAGAGTATTGAGATACTGGAGGTCCTAAAGAACTTGGGAAAGCACCAGAGAAAATTTCATTTCAAGGAAACTTTTCTTAATAAAATACTTAAACTTTACATTAACAGACATACTGTGCACCTGAGAATATTGACAATAAAGATCAACAAGAACTCTTCTAGTAAAAGATGGAGCATGTGACCTGGAAGAAAATAAAGTTAAATTATCATCAGACTTTTCAACAGTAATTTTAATGCAAAAATATAGAGTAACATACTTGAGTTACTCAAGGAAAGAACATGTGAACCATGAATTTTATATCCAGGAAAGTTGACGTTCACATATAAAAAAGTAAAACTGTTAACAGCTAGTGCAAACTTAGAGAATGTGGTTTCTAGGACATCCTCTTAAAGATTTGGCTCAAGAAAAAGCTTCAAGAAAACAAAATGACTAGAGACACAAGAGATAGGGGAGAGGTGGTGAGTATTAAATATACTGTTCTTATAGAATCAAAATTATATAGGAATTAAAAAGGGGAAAAAATAGCATGCAATGCCTGTTTCATCTGATAATTTAGATGCAGTACAATGATTGAAAAATGGGGAGGGTAATGGGGCTAGCATATATCATTATTGTTAACCATTTTCAGTAAAAAAATAATTGTGATAACAGGATTAATATCTAATACTATTATTAATCTAAAACTAGGAAATGTAAAGAAGACACTGAAAGTATATAATTATGAATTATTTAATTCTATCAGCCCCATTCTTCTAGAAAACTAGAACTATCAGTGTGAAATTAAGGAGATTCAGATGTAATATAGAAGAAGCTTAGTGAAAAATATTTTTTTTGAAAAATATTGTAATGTCACATATAGAATAGAAATATCAGTATAAAACATGAGGTACTTTACCTTCAAATATTTATATGCAGCATATGTATATCTACACACACATATTTCCTACCTACTATATATTCTTAGTATATATTCTGAGTTCTATCCATTAAACACATCTTAGAACAATGACTAGTATGGCAGCAATTTTCTTTCCTGGCACTAATAACAATCTTGATTTATCATTTCCTATTTGAAGAAACCAGAGTTTTGTGGTAAAATGACTGATTTCCATATGGACAGAAAACACACAAGATGAGTCTAGGACACCTTGACATACCCTTTATCAAGAAAGCTCTTCAAGAAAATAAAAGGACTGGGGCGCCTGGGTGGCTCAGTTGGTTAAAGCCTCTGCCTTTCGCTCAGGTCATGATCCCAGGGTAGTGGGATTGAGCCCCACATCGGGCTCTCTGCTCAGCGGGGAGCCTACTTCCCCCTCTCTCTCTGCCTGCCTCTCTGCTTGTGATCTCTCTCTCTCTCTCTCTCTCTGTCAAATAAATGAATAAAATCTTAAAAAAAGAAAGAAAAGAAAAGGACTTGGGCGCCCTGTCGCCCTCCAAAATAAATAAATAACATTACTGAATGCCAATATTAGAAACTGACTTATTTTAGCCATGTATTGGATTAAAAACATAGTATATAAAGTAACAAGTTCAGGCAAAATTTCCAAAATAGTTAATATTTGCTTGTTAGTAATTTCTTTGAGAATCAACTTCTGTGACAAAATGCGCATCTCCTCAAAATATGGAACCCTGGGCCAGGTCTTCAAAAGAATGCGGAAATATTTAAGAGATTGCATCATGGCTTGCACACTGATTGCTTGGTAAACAGAAATTGATTTTTATACCATCTCCAAGTCAGGTGGTTATAAAACCATTCAAAAATGTCAGTGTGTTTCTGTTTGTTTTGAATTTGGATTATGAAACAAAGAGTTGTGTTTACCTAATACAGGCCACAGGATTTTGATACACCAGCAGCATGACTAGAATAACAGGTAGATATGTGTGATTTCTAGGTTCCTAAAAAGCAATAACTTCCTACTGGTTACCTGTCATATCCAAATCTTAATGAATGACTGGTATAGATAATATAAAATAGCTTTCATCATAAAATAAAACATAAATATTCATCTGTTACATATCTATAATAAATTATTGTATGTCAGTAAGCCACCTCTGTTGTGACCATGACAAACATTCAAGACAATGTAAAATTTTTAATGGGCATGGCCAATGAATAGCTACCACTCCTATTGCTCACATACCAACTCCTCCAATTGCTGGAAACATAGAAATTTTTATACTTCCATTTTTGCAAATTGAGTCAGAATTTTTTTTTCTGGAAATCATTATGCATTTAATTATCTTAAATTCAAACTTTAACTGACCCATAAAAAAATCATAGTGCTTTAGTCAGATTCATATTTTAATCAGAAATAGTTCAGAATTGTGAATACCTTAGCTGACTGATTAATGTATAAATATTAATTTTTAAATATTAGAATAATCCAGAAAGAAACACAAGTCTAGTTTATTATTGATTGCATCATCAGCCTCTGATTACTCTAGAAAAATTACTTCCCAAATTATCGGCAATGTCACTGCTCTACAGATTTGATGCCTCCTTTAGCAACCTTACTGATAGCTAATTCAACACTTACTTATTTTTAACTGCACCTGTATCGGTTTACTTTGTATGCACAGAAGCCCCTGGAAACCTGAGAGCTTAACCCTTCTCCTGTTTTCAATGCTGAAGTGAAAAGTCTCCCTACAGAAGTGTCAAGTAAGTTAGCAGTTAGGGAAGTAGGTCAGTTTGCTAACACCAAGTAACAATTCATTATTTATTTTGGAGCATCTAAGTAACAAGCAGTTCATTATTTGTCTTGAAGCATTTCCAACTACTAAATTATTTGCCACACCCATTCAAATGTAAATACAAAGACATAATGAAAAGTTCAAATTACATTATCCCAAACCATACCCATCTTAATCTAGCAGCTTCTGAATTATATATTTAAATTCGAAAAATTCCAATCTCACTTACTTAGTACAAATCCTCCTGCATTTTCTGCATTGAACACAGGAGAAATAATGAGTAACCTCTTGTTTCAGAAGTACTTTCATTCCTGGTAAGTTAAGATTTGTCATACTCATCTCCAGCTGAGGTTTGGAGAGGAGGCTTGGACTTAAGGAGATAGAAAATGACAGGTTAATAAAATTAGAAGGTGAAACCCTTTAAGCAGTACTTTTGACCAGAAAGAAAAAAAGGTATACCAGTAATAAATAGGTACAACACATTAACATGTGTCTGTACATAGATCTGGGATCTCAATGGGGAAAAGTACTTTTCCTGAAATAACTTATGCTAAACCTGAACTTCCATGGCTATGTATATCAAATTTACAAGTCCTGTGGTGTTAAAACCAATAAAATGCAATTATAATAAAAATTAGTCCAAAGCTGTTATATAGGCACCCAACAGATGCATATGCAAATCCACTATGGAATAAAAATGGTAAAACTCATTTTTTTGGTTTTCTAGAAAGCAAACAGAAAAGCAGTTTTTAAATGGCGTCATTCATAACAGAATCAGAAAACGTTAAATGCCTGTGAGTAAATATAGCAAAATGTGTGTAGAATTTCTACCCTTACAAATGCAAAACACAATTAGGGTTTTTTTTTAATAATATGGACAAATTTTCTTAGATTAGAAAATGTTCAAATATTTGAAAACTTTGTATTTTAAAACTGTCCTATAAATTCAATGAAATCATGTTCAGAATCCTATAAAAGTTTGTACTTCTGTATAAATCCACAACTTCTTTTTAGAGTGTCCATGGTAATTAAAAGACCTCAACGGTCAAGGAAAACTAGAAAAGGAACACAAAGCTGGAGAAATTAAAGATTTAGATATCAAAATCCATTATAAATATGTAGTATTTTAAAAGTTGTGGTATTTAGTGTAAGAACAGACAATAAACAGTAGAACATATCTCATTGGTCTTTTCATAAATGACTACAGCAAGAAAAGGAGAAAGGTATCTCTTAAATGGTTTTAGTTCAATTAGGCATACACTTTTTTTAAAAAAGGGAAGGATAACCTTTGATGAATATCATATGCAAAAGTCAATTACAGATATATCATAGACTTAAAGGAGAAAAATAAAACAATAAAGCTTTTAGATGAAAACATATTACCTTGGAGCAGGCAAAGTTTTTAGCAGAATAAAATGTAAAAGGATATTTGATAAATTCCATTAAGACTGAAATATACCATTAGGAAGGTGAAAATCAAACCAAATAACATGAGAAGATGTATGCAATACATATATCTAGCAAAGACCTGTACCCAGATTATATAAAGGCCCCCACAAGTACTCAGAAGCAGACAGGCCAATAAAAAATGGGTAAAAGGCTTGTAGGGGCTCTTCAAATGAGGATTTTCCAATGGTCAATATGTACGTTAAGAGGTGTTAATATGGTTATTCATCAGAAATGAAAATTAAATACAACTACACAGCCAAAAGAATGGTCAAAATAAAAATGACACACCGTATAAAGTTCAACGAGGGTTTGGATCAATGGAAATTTCCACAAACTTCGGTTGGAAGTATAAATTGGTAAGAATCATTTTGCAAAATTGTGCTGCAATATCTACTAACATGGAATGTATGTTTACTGAACAGATTGCCAGAAAGTAATTCCCCTTTACTCCAGAAATGCATGCACATATACATTTATAAGGATGTTCCTAGAAGCATTATTTATAATAACTGAACACTGAAAAAATAAAACATCCACAATAATAGAGTGCATCAATACACTGTGGAACAGATAAAGAGCATTGAACAAACCTCATGACATACAGCAAAATGGATGAAATCCCAGATATAACTTGAAGAAATAAAGCTAGAGATAAAAGAGTATATATGATTTTATAGATAAAGTTTTAAAAATAGGTAACACATCATGTAATGTGTGAAAATGCATACTCATTTGGTAGAACTATAGCAAAAAGGAAGAAAACGTTTATTTATCATTGCTGTCAAAATAGTGGTTGTATCCAGTGGGAAAGAAAGGAATTTTAATTGCAAAGCGTCGTGCAGGGACCACCTGCAATGCTGGCCATGTTTTACTTCTTGACCTGGCAGGTGTAATACAAAGGTGACTTAGAGTAAAGTATTGCAGAGTACATATCTTTTTGTGCACTTTATTTTTGCATATTATATAATAATTTCATCATGAAAAGTTTAAAATTTAAAAAAGCTACAAAATAGGTGTGATTTATTAAGAGATGTTTCAGGTGAAGTGGGCCATCTGATTCTTAAAGGAAGATTGACAGGTGCTGTGAAAACGACACATTGTGTCATGATATGGAAATTATGCCAATTTTAGTTTTAAAAAGCTTGCTTCTAAGATCGGTTAAGGGGATATTAGCAAGGAAAACAGTCGAGTTTGAATTAGAACCACAAAATCTAGGTGGCAGTTATAATAATTAAGATAATCATATTTAAAATTGGAGTCAAAGACGTATTTCCCAAAGAGGACATCTCAAATATAGAGATAATATGCTCTGCTTTATTATCATTTGCTTATTATTATGTGTACTCCTTAAATATTTTAATATATTTTGTAGACATTGAATATATCACAACTTACCTGCTTATTATTTATTTAAAATAGTTTAATTTGGGAGGCGCCTGAGTGGTTCAGTTGGTTAAGTATCTGCCTTTGGTTCAGGTCATGATCTCAGGGTCCTGAGATCAAGCCTCACACAGAGCTCCGTGCTCTGCTTCTCCCTCTCCCTCTGCCCTGCCCCTCCCCATGCTTGGGCATGGGCATGCACTCTTTCTCTCAAATAAAATCTTTAAAAAATAGTTTAATCTTTTACATTTTTTTCTAGTTGAAAAGTTTACATTTTCTTCTAATGTGATATCAATCTGTCCAAATGTCTGTAATATTTGAGGAAGTGGTGATAGTCAAACATTTAAGCATACCTTTTTTTTTTTTTAAGCCAGGTTATGTGATAGTGAAACAAGGAATTCAGAATGAAACATTCTTTTTTCTTTTATTTTTTTAAATAACACTTATGACACAGATTTAGCTCAAAGGAACACATTCTCCCTTAACTTTATAAATTAACCAGAAGAGCCCTGAAATCTTTTTCACTTAATTTCACACGCATCATATTCTCTAACCAAAACTCTCAGGATTAAGATAGTCTATGAACACTGCATTAATTATTTTTATTTTTTAAATAATTCTTTCTTCTAACAGAGCCTTTCTGTGTTTTAATTTGTTGATAGGTTAATAAGCATGATATGAATTAAAAGTTCTATGCTTACATGCTGTTTGACAAATGGAAATAGATTTCTTGACTGCAGGATTTATCTAACTTTTCTATTTGCTAGTGCATACCATGACCCTTTAAGAAAAAACTTTCAAGTATATAAGACCGTAGAATCTTTTCAAGTAAGTTCTTACCGGCCAAGATTTGCAGACTACGAATTGGTAAAGTTGAGCTTAATTCTAAGTAAAAGCCACAGCAATCATTTCTATCATTATGAATGGGTGTCATGAAGCAAAAGATATTTTACCTATTAATTTTCTTGGCTTACTGATTTACTTCCTTCAGTTCATTTTAAGGCATTTGTTTATATTTTACAAAGATATTGGCTTATCTGTTAGTATACTTCTCAAACTTCTTATTTCATCTTGGCAACTGGGAGGTTATGGGTAAAAGAATTGAATTGTGAGAGTTTAGGATTAATGTGGCTGTGATGAATATTTTACATGAAAGTTAAGACCTCTTTTACCTTAATGGTGCGAAGTCGGCATACTTTTATATCTGTTGGTCATAGGAGTCAGTGTGAATTGGTAAATGTTATACCTGTAAACTTCCCAAGACTGCCAGTAAGATTAAAACAGATAAACTAAATTTCATAAGTATAGTTTAAGCATTTAGCTATATTTCTTTTTTTAAATTTTATTAACATATAATGTATTATTTGCTTCAGGGGTACAGGTTTGTGAATCATCAAGTTAGCTATATTTCTGAAAGCACATATTCTAAGTCTTGGATCTGAGCCAAAGATATAGAGCCACATTCTGGGTTTTGCACTGGATGTAGATGGTCTCGTAGGTTTACTTCATTGTTTTTTTTTTAATTTGAGGTTTATAGGATTGGATACTTTAGATGAAGAGAGAATTTTTAAGACTGCTTGGTTTCTGTGGAAGGGTTTATTTGGCTTTATAAACTAGTACATGTCAATTATGCATCAATTGACAGTTAAGAGAGTATTGAGATTTATTACGAGAGATGCTGTGTAATCAATTTTAAATTATAGGACACTAATATAATTAGATTTTTAACACATAAAAATTATAAGGAATATTTAGGCACTTAATCGGAATTTTAAAAGCCAGCGATAACAAGTTAATAATTGTGACAACTAATAGAGTATCTATATAAATGTCACTATTTTTATTAATTGATATTTAATTTGCTCTAGACTGCCTTGGTAAATGTTAATTAAATGCCAGAAAATTCCTTATAATTTTAACATATTAATAATCTTATAATTATGTCTTTATTGCTTACATAATTATGAGTTAATTACACAGCTACTAGATTTACTATACCCTTAATAGAGAGCTCAAGACTACCCATTTTTCTCCACAGGTCAATAAACTTGATTGCCTGTTAACCACTTTTAGTCACAGAACATCAAAAGCTGTTTGTGAATAAATATACATTTCCATCCGACACAGTGAGCCTTATATACCAAACTGAGAAAAATGAGATAATGGAAACCTGCCATCATTCCTTTTATTTATTTATTATTTTGTAACTTAGAAGGTGTCAATTTAGGAGCAAACAGGGAAATTGTTCCCCAGACTTTTCTAAGATGATGTATATAGAAATTATTTTCTTTCAAAGTGCTTTTATATGTAAGTCTTATTTTATAGATACAGTAACTTTATAAAATTCACTTATCCTCATTTGACCAATAAGGAAGCTGATCTAGAGATTAAGTGACTCTCCCAGTATAATCCCCATGTTATTATTGCTTAACCCACACACTGACCTTTGTGATTCTACATTCCCTTGCATTTTTACCACCCTTCCTCTCAACTGTCCATTTCCAATCTAGGTAAATTGTCATACCCTTTTTATCCCTATTTTTGGTAGAAAACTAAACATATAAAGAAGAAAAGCATAAGTATATAATTGGTTCTTCAACAAACCCAGGTTTCTCTCAACTTTTTACCACCGGACTCAAGCCTAGTGATGAAGAGGCCCATGGTTTATTCACCTTTGGATTCCTAGCAGGGGCTCTTTGACACAGTATTTGGCACAGATGTGTAAGTGAATTCAAAACTTTATTTAAAGATTTTATTTATTTATTCGACAGAGAGAGAGAGATCACAAGTAGGCAGAGAGAAGGCAGAGAGAGAGAGGGGGAAGCGGGCTCCCCACTGAGCAGAGAGCCCGATGCGGGGCTTGATCCCAGGACCCTGAGATCATGACCTGAGCCGAAGGCAGAGGCTTTAACCCACTGAGCCACCCGTAAATTCAAAACTTTAAATCAAGTCCATTTCCTAGTTCTCTTGATGATCATAATGGAACATCAGTAGCAATCATCAGATTTTAACCCTGCTGTTTTCTTACTGGTGGGACAATATTTTCTGCTAGAGAGAGACCTTCTATAACCACTTCCTCATTTATGCCTCTCATTCTCAAACTTCAAACCCGTTCTCTGCTTATTCTTTCTTACTGCAGAAGTAGTGATCCTATTTTTTTTTTTTTAGGGCAATTCTTCCATTTATCTTCTTGATCATCTCTATTTTTATCTAGTATTTATAGCCAACCGCTGATTTTATAAAAAGTACAAATGAAAAGCATCTACCACTAATTAAGCAATAAACAGCATAATTTGCATGTCAAAATCGCTGAAGAGAGGAGAAACCTCATTATTATGTACTTTATATTTACAGAAATATTTTATAGATAAATTTGGATTTTTAAAATTCTAATTACATGTTCTAAAATAAAGCAACCATAACTCAGCACCCTAGAGATATTAATATATAATATTAGTCTTTTTTCAACATATTGCATCATGATGTAATAGGAAAAAATGAAACTAGATTTATGACAGGTACTGTTAAAATTTTGCACTGGAAAATGAGGTAAGTGAATTAGAAAGCTTTTTTAGCCTTTTCTAATTCTAGATTTCAAATTAAGATATTCTGCTATACATAGTATATTAAGTTTAGAATAGATTGTTTAATAAGCAGCACTCACTTCTTACATATTCTCATTCTTGATATTATAAAACAGTATTTTGTTCATGATTATACAAGTTTTACCAGTGATTCGTGCATCCCATGAAATGGTCTGTATATTCAGACAATGCAAGAGACGAAGTTTTACAGGAATCAGTGTAGAATCTGCTATGCGGCCTGGTTTCCAATTTTCTCCATAATTTGGTATCACGCTACTTACTCAATATACTTTCTCAGCTCTCTTCAACATGTAAGTAACATTCTGATCTCATACTACCTCCATACTTTGCTATTCTACAATTTGACCAGAAAGACTCTACTCAATCCTGAGTATTCAAATTGTTCTCGTTTTTAAAGAACCAACCAAGTCTTGGGGCTCCTGGGTGGCTCAGATGGTTGGGCGTCTGCCTTCAGCTCAGGTCATGATCTCCAGGTCCTGGGATCGAGCCCCACATCAGGCTCCTTCCTGGCTGGCTCAGTAAGGAGCCTGCTTCTCCTTCTCCCTCTGCCTCTCTCTGTCTCTCTCTCAAATGAATAAATAAAACCTTAAAAAAATACATTTAAAGAACCAACCAAGCCTTATATTCTATCATTTTTGTGACAGGTTACCGACATTGTGGCCTTGACTAATCTCTTCGCTAATGAACAGTAACTACTGTTCATTTGATTGACCACCCCTCTTATTGTTACTTTTTCGTGTGCATTTTTAATTTTTCCCAAACTATATCCTTGGCTTTTCAGGTTAATGACCAGGACTTCAGGTTCTCTTTTACCTCTAACAGCCTTAGGCATTGCCTCATGCATACAGCAGGCAATTGGGATTGTTTAATTCTTATTTAAATCTTGTACTGGGGCAGCGTTTTTTTATTCTGTGGTTCTTTGGTGAAAGACCATGAATTACCTAGAAGGTTGTAGAAATAGACTCCTCTGGCCTGTTCTAGATCTGAGAATCATGAAGTAAGATACTTTTCAAAAGGAGCCTCACTAATTCTTGTGCACTCTATAGACTGGGGCAACCGAGTTTGTATCTAGGTTTCTAACACACAAATGTTACTTCTCACCTTATTTTAGTGTTGGTAAACGTCAAAAGGAAAAGGATACTGTGATTTGTCAAACACATTTTGATTCTTTAGACTAACTAGATATTAGACTGTTTCCATATATGCCTTCTTTTTAGATAACATTTAGAATATCACAACAAAAAACTATGAAACAACAATGAAAATTCTTTTGACAATGGGGCACCTGGGTGGCTCAGTGGGTTAAAGTCTCTGCCTTCGGCTCAGGTCATGATCTCAGGGTCCTGGGATCAAGCCCCGCATCAGGCTCTCTGCTCAGCAGGGAGCCTGCTTCCCCCTCTCTCTGCCTGCCTCTCTGCCTACTTGTGATCTCTCTCTCTCTCTGTCAAATAAATAAATAAAATCTTTAAAAAAAAAAATTCTTTTGACGATCTTAACAGTTGCTGTGCTTTGAAATCTAGTTTGTATAGTGAAAGAAACACCTCTTGTGCTGAACAAGTTAATTTAAATCATTAGAAATAGACCTATTCCAAAAAAAGTAAATTAAAGAAAATGCAACGTATATCATTTTGTTCTTCCTAAAGATATATATTGTTTTTTAGGAAAGGAAGAACTTACATAAAATATAATTAAGAAAAAAATGGAATCATCCTATTTGTTTTGTTTTGCTTTCCTATGGGTAAGAGCCACATTGTGCGTTTTATCAGGGGGAAAAATGTATCTTAAAAGACTGCATGGGCGAAGCTCCATTCTAGAGTAAAAATTAAATTTTATGGGAAACCAATTTCTCACCAGCTTTTCAACTTAAAAATTATTTTTTCCAAAGCCAATCATTACCTTTAGTTTAATTCAACCAGCCACTAATCAATCCAGAGTTTCATGAACATTCTTTACAGAGGAAGTTGGTTCATAGCTTCAAACTTCAGTTTTTAATTTCTTGACTTTTAGTGCGTAGAGAGAGAGAATGTACTTTCCAGGTATGCGTTTGATTTTTAATTTCTACTTATGCCCCTCTGGAGGCCATTGGGTAGCCTCATCCCACTACAAAGGCACCGTTCCCGGAGGACTGGACATTTAGGCTCTGGAAATGAACAGCTGCACAGAATAGTGGTTTCCAAGGCTCACATTAGCACCACGCTAATCCATGTATATTTGCAAATTGTTATGATCATTGCTCAGAAATGGCATCAGTTGCAGCTGCAGCATTCTGAAAATATTTCAGACTTGTGATGGCTGGAACAACAACACAGAAATTATAATCATCTGACATCCATCACCACCGCTCCTTCACTTGATTGCACCAGTCAACAAATCCTGGGCAGGAAGACAGTGAAATAAGGAACTGCACAAGCCTTGTCTATTAAAGAAATCTTTATTTCTTTTTTTCCCTCTGAGTCTCACCATTCTATATTTCTGCCATCTCCCTTCATCCATTTCAAACAGTATCCAATACACAAATAGAAAATGAAATAGGATTTTTCAGAATGTTCATTAATATAATTACTTCTTAAGAACTGTATCAACAGCAAGCTTCTAAATAAAACCTATTCTCATGTGAGGTTGTTAATATTATTCGGAATGTGATTTTATTTTCAGTGTAAATGTATTTATCTGCCTATTTTTCTCTTCTTATTCTCCCTCTTTGTTTTCCCTCTCCTTACCAGATGACTAAGAATTCTCAATGTGTAGGGTAGACAGGATTTCTTTTTCAATGCTACTGTTTTATCCCTGATCTCCTAATCCATATACTTTGGCTCAACAATTTTCTACTAAAGGCTATTCTGATAATCAATGTCTATGAAATCACTATAGACAGTTCAACTACAACATTTTTAAAAGTCTCAGTTATAATCTAAGTGTTACTAGTTTTTGTTTAATCTCTCAGACAAGCTAAGCAACTTTGTAAGGTCCAACACTGAGCGAAGCCCTTTTACTTAATATATGCTAAATAAATATTGTAGAATGAACTAATGGATGAATATCTAAATATTCTGATGACCTATTATAAAAGTATATTTTGTCTTTTCAAATTAAGATTTGATTAGACCAAAAAAAAATCCTAGTGTTGTAGCACGTAATACAAAATCTTTCAACTGACTTTTGCTTGTCACACTGTGATGTACCTGTGTGTAGATCTCTTTGTATTTACTCTACTTGGAGTTCATTATATTTTTTGGATGTATATATTAATATTTTTCATCAAAGTTGGAACATTCATAGCCATTATTTTTCCAAAAATTTTCTTTTGTTATCTGGTCTCTCTTCTCTCCTTTTGGAATTATGCATCTGTTAGTATTCTGAATGATGACCCACATTTTTCTGAGGCTCCGTTTATACTGCTTCACTTCTTTTTATCTCTGTTCTTCAGAATGATCATCTTTATAATCTCTCTTCAAGTTTGCTTAATCTTTGTTTTGCCACCGTAAATCTGTTATTGAGCATCTGCTGATTTTTCATTTTTATTAATTGTAGAATTTCCACTTAGTTCTTTGTTCCAGTTTCTATCTCATTATTGATATTCACTTTTTGCTGAGATATCATTGTTACGATTTCCTTTAATTATTTACATGTGGCTTGCTTTAGTTCTTGGAACAAATTAATATAGCTGCTTGGAAGTCTGTGAAGTCCAAAATCTGGGTCCCCCAGAAACAGTTTTGTTGAATGTTTTTGTTCGTTTGTTTCATTTGTATGAGGTACATGTTCTAGAGCTTTTCATGTCCCATAATTTTTTTTTTTGATTGAAAATTGTATGTTAATATGTTGTCAAAACTATGGAGACTGATTCTCACCCACAAACTCCTACAGGAAGTTTTTTTGTTTTTGTTTTTGTTTTTGTTGCAATTGGTCATTTACCTCTTTGTTTAATGACTTGGTTGAACTGACTCTGAAGTTTATTTTTCATGCAGTTTGAATCCTCTGTGTCCCTGCCTAGATTTCCCTTTTTTTCTTGTTTTAATCTTTTAGCCTGGCTACTAAGGTTTTCCCCCTTGGTCAGCATAAGCCACTATTGATCAAAGAGTATGTTAAAGCCCCCTGACTGGTTAGATTTCTACTCTTTATTGTTGGCTATGTGTGTGGCTTGTGGGCTGTTTTAGCTGTTAGTTTTGGGCTAAGATTCAGCCAGAATCTAGTAGCTTGGAAGTTCTCACCCTGATTATTTCTGAGAGGGCATGACCTTGGGCTTACACACAGTCTTTCAGACTGCCAGGGCTGCATGTTCTTTTATTTATAATAAGTAAACTTTCTAGAAGTTGTACCTTGGTTAGAGTAAGTTAATGTTTAGCCAACATTGATTAGAGATTTTAGTTAGACCCACTGTGCCCATTGTTTTCTCGCCTCTATTAATGGATATGTGTGAGATGTGGGATGGTTTTCAAGTGTTCCCTACATGCTGCTCTGAGATTGGGTATTGCCTAGTGAATGGGCACCACCTTCCTGGTTCCCAGAGTTGAGTGTGACCTCAGGGGCCTCCTCTTGTATCTTTCCCTTTTGCTCTCCATTAAATTTCCGATCGCTCTATTGTGTAGCTTGTTGCTGTCAGTATTATGGAGCTACCAGACTGGTTTAATTGCTTTCTCCCAAGATTGTTGTCTTTGACAATGAAGGTAGCATCAGTGCGGGTTGCCAGCACCTAAAGGAGTGTTTCTGCAACATGGGGCTAGGGAGCGCAAGGTACACTGGTGACCTTCTCCCCTTGTTCTGAAATCATAGCCCTAGACAGAGAACAACAGGGACCGGGATCTTCCTTGTTCGCTACACCCCCCCAGAGTAGAGTTTCCATAGACACAGCTGGGGACTATCATGGTTAGGTTGTGCTTCAGGTGCCATAGACTCTTGCCATTCTTACTAAGGTTTAGAAGATTTCCTCACATGAATGTTTCTCTGATTATTATATATCCTTAGGACAACTTCTAGGGAGTTTAATTATCATCATCATCATCACCATCATCATTAATAATACAAAATGGGCAAGTGGGACTTACTATAAGCATTTAAGCATTTCTTTTCATTAATGTAACATAATTCACTCAGCATTAGACCAAAAACTTTTATTTTTTTTTAATTTTTTAAAAGATTTTATTTATTTTATTTGAGAGAGAGAGCATGAACAGGGGGGAGAGGGAGTAACAGGCTCCCCAATGAGCAGGGAGCCTGCTGTGGGGCTGGATCCTAGGACCCTGAGATCATGACCTGAGCCACCCAGACACGCCTAGAACAAAATGTTTTAAAATATGTGTGGCAATCCACTTAGATTCTAAAACCCCAGTGATGAGACACACACTTCCAAAAAAAAAAAAGCTCATTAAAGTACTTTCTCATGAAAAATATTTTACAAGCATAATTTTACTTATTTATGTATTTACGTATGATTTCAACCAAGGAACCACGTAAAGATCTCCTTTATCATCACAGTCATTTAAAAGTCTTCTGACTGTATGTAAAAGAAAAGGAGAAAGTAAAATTATTCTTACGTTAGATGATAATACTTTTTATTTTGAATGCCCAGGAGAATTAATTAAAACTCTAAGTGGTATAGTAATTCAATAAGGAGGGTGGGTAACAGCAACCAGTGAGGTAATAAAATTAATGAAACAACTTATTTATACAGGCAAACCTAAATAAAGAAAATAACCTAGGAATCAATAAGAAACATACAAGTTCTGTTGGAAGAACAAATTTAAGTGCCACTAAAAGTCACAAAACAATACTTGAACGAGCATGAAAGTATGGTTGTTTTTGTCTAAAGTTGTGTGGCAGGTAGAGCTGAACTCTAAGCAGTGGATGATTATAGTTAACTGAATAGCCAATCTGTTTAGTGACCAGATATTCTCCCACAAGGACTGAGTGGTTGCCTGACATCTTTATCACACTAATGCACCACTAGAATGCGGTCCTTGTTAGAACAAACACAGTAAAGAACACGTATGTTCTGTACCATGAAGACATATTAGAATTCTATTGGAAGACAACTCCCTAGAAACTGAACTGCAGTTTTGCGGGTGGGTAATTTTTTTTTTTAAACATCATTACTGAACTTCATAGATTCCCCCCAACCACCACCAATCCACCCAGGAGTGTAATAATGGATGCATAATAACTCCTAGAATAAATGAAAATACTCTAAGGCACTGGATTGTCTTCTAGGATGAGTATATATAGCCTCATCTTACAAATGAGTTTAGTGAACTCTATTTACTGATGTTAAAAATATATATATTGACTTTTGCTTGTAAGGTTAATTAACTGTATCTTAAAAAGGTATTCATCTTTCTATACAAATAATGTCCGAATATAGTGCCTCCATGTTTGGGTAATGTTAATAAGGCATTTTCTTTTTCTGGAGTCCAGAATAGAAATGTTTCTGTGGTTCTGCTTTTATAGAGGAAATTTATTATATTAGGCCACAGCTGTAAATTTTCTCCCTCCAATCCTATAAATTTCTTCTAAATGTTTAATGGTTTATAACTGTAATTATTCTTGTGTGCCAACATTAAACTTTAAAAAGTTTAATTTGGAGACTATTCGGAGAAACTCATCTTTTTTACAGCCTCATAAATAGTTCTTTGATGAAATGAGCAGAGGCTCTGTGTCTGCCCGAGGTGAATACAAATGACACCACATAGACTATTCTTATGGAGAGGAAACAAATGCACTGATGCCTAAAGTGATCAGCTGGTGCTTAGTACCAATGGGGAGTGATATGTTCAAAGATGGGAAACAACAGGGTTCTCAAGCCTTAAGTCTGTCCTCCTTGTTCCTGTCCCCCATGTTCTCCTCCACCTTATTTTCCTGAAAGATTTTAATATTCCCACCCAGTTCTAATAAACAGAGGATGGTGTAGGCTAGTCACATTGGGACATCCAAATTCCTAATCCAGAATATATAGTTCATGGCTTCTATTTAATTTAATCAATAGATCTCAGTGTCACTTTTAAATACTATCTAATGGAGAGTGCATGGCTATATTATATATTACAAAGAATATATCTTCTTTGCAAAACTCAGTTGCTACATTGTACAAGTTCTGGAACTAGGGTGAATGAGAACTTCTTTAGTTTCAAAGTGGGCTATGAAAATTTAGATAAATATTGGAAACGCTCAAGTGAGCAGTTATACACACAATGCTTCCAAATCAGTTTATACAAGTTAGTTCTTTTAAGTTCAATTAAGATAGAATAATCAGTCAGCTTTCTTTAATTAAATTCAAAGGACAAAAGTTGAAAACTTTTCCTACCTGGAGGTCTACAGAAAGATATGGGCATGCCCTGAATAAGACTGAAGTTTTAGTTTTCATTTTTTAATTATTACATTATTATGTGTTAATCTACATTTTACCATAAAATGGTGAATTTTCATTCTGTATAACTGTTTGAACTGAAAATATATCAAATTAATTTACAATATTTTAACATCCTACTTTAACCCCAAAAGCTTAGGATGACAAATAAGGAAATACATATCTTAATTATTTCTTCTATATATTAATACATACATATGTTTGTAGCATATGCTTTTTTTATAATTTTAAAACCAACACATAATTAAGAACAAAAACATACAGAAAAAATAGATTTAAGCACACCTGAAATTCCTTTCCAAAGGAGTCTCTTAACTCTACTGGTGTAATTCACCTATCATGGGAATTGCTTAGCCCAGTGAGATCTATGTCTGACTTCTCACTTAAATGTAAGAGAATTAATTTCTTTTTTTAAGCCACTAATTTTGTGGTAACTTTTTATAGCAGTAGAGGAAAAGAACACAATAAAAATGAAGCATAGGTGTTATATGTAAAGATAAAATGTGTGACAAATATAGCACAGGGGTAGAGAGGGGAAAAATGAAAGTACCAAAATAGCAAAACAAGAGTTAAAGAGAATGAGCCAACAAAGGAAATAAAGTAGAATCATAAAAATATGTAAAATGACCCCAAAAAATTCAGAAACAGATAAAAGTGACAAAATAGATGAGATCAATAGTAAACATAAATGAAGATAATAGATTTGAGGATAAAAATGCTGATGATCATGTTAGACGCAAATATACACCAATTGAAAGTCAGAGAATGTCATATTGAATAAAATGCCAAGACATACTTATATGCTATCTATAAGAAATTAAATATAAACACATATGAATTTAAAAATTTGTATGGGAAAAAGATATACTATGGTAACAGTAATCATAAAAAGGTTGGTGTAGTCACACTTCTATCAGACAAAGTAGATTGTAGAGTAAAGAATATCACCAAAAGCAAAATGGCCATTTTATCATGGTAAGAGGTCAATCATTCAGGAAGTTATAACAGTCCTTTACATTTACGCATATAACAGCGCTTCCAATACATGAAGCAAAAATGATAGAATTGAAAGAAGCCAATGCACAATTAAAAGCACAGAATTTAATACTCCTATCTCAATAACAGATAGACTGAGGAGACAGAAAATCAGTAAGCATATAAAAGATTTAATCAATACTATCACCAAAATTAACCTATTTGACAGAGATTCTCAGTCATCAACATTCTTTCCTAGGACACATGAAACATTTGCCAAGATAGGCTGAATTCTGGGACATAAACAAGTCTCAGTTGTTTAAAAGGTTTCGAAATATAATTTTCTGACCAAAATGGAAACAAAGGGACAATCAAAAACAAAAAGGTTTCTGGACAATCCAAACATAAGCATCAAAATGAAAATTAAAAAGATACTCTGAATTGAGTGAGAATGTAAACACACATAACAAAATTTACAGATACTGTTAAGTACTGAATTAATAGCAATAAAGCCTTATACTACAAAAAAATATTTCTAAAACTAATGAACTCAGTCTCTACACTAAGACACTATAAAGATAAAATACAATTAAACATAGATTAGCAGAAAAAAAAAACAACCAAAGAATGGAAATATGAAATCAATTAAATGGCAAAAAAGAGAAAACCAATGAAACTAAAAGATGCTTATTTGACAATATCAGTAAAAAGCCTTCTCACTAGATTAATCAGAAAAAAAAAAGAAATGAGAGAAGACCACTATTTCCAAAATTATGAGAGAGATGATATCACTACATATTTTATAAAATAAAGGTATAAGTAATAAATATTCTGAACAACTTTATGCCAATATTTCAAACTTAGATAAAATGGAATGTTCATTAAAAGGCACAAACTGATAATAGCACATTCAAAAAGAAATGATAACCTAAATCTCTCTATGAAAGGAATTTGAATTTGCATCTAAAAACCTTTCCACAAAGAAATTACCAGATCAGAATTGCTTCCCTGGGGAATTCTACCAAACATTTCAGGAAAACATAATAACAGCTATGCAAAACTCTCCTAGAAGATAGAAGGAAATTTCCAATTAATTCTATGAAGCCAGTATTTCCCTGATAGCACAATCAGAAAAATAAAAGGAAATACAACTATAGTACTCTTCATGAACATTCTAAACAAAAGTTTAGCGAAAGAAATGTATCAATATATGAAATATATGTTTTATTCATGAAAATACAGGATTTATCATAGGAATAAAACATTAGTTTAATATGCAAAATCAATCAAAATGTAATTCAACATATTTATGACTTTTAAAGAAAAAAATTGTGCCTATCTAAATAGACATAGAAAAAACATTTGACAAAAGTCAATATATCTCAAGCTAAGAATAGGAACTTTGTCAACCTGATAAAGGGCATCTGCAACAAACCTATAGCTAAACAACTTAATGGTGAGAAACTCAATTTTTCTAAGATTGGTAACAAAAGAAAAAGATCTCCTCTTACCACTCCTACCCATCATTGTATTAGAAGTCCTAGTCAGTGAACTAGGGAAACAAAGGAAATTAAAGTCATATAGGTAGAAAGAAAGAAATAATACTCCCTAATTTCAGGTAACGTGATTATGTAGAAAATCCCATGTAATCTACAAAAAATACCACAAAACTACTTGTTGAGTTTGGTAAGGTCACAGAATAAAAAAAAAACATATGAAAAATCAATTATATTTCTATTTACTGGCAATTGACAATTCAGAACTAACCTTTTTAATATAAAAAATCATCCAATAGCTTCTTTAATCATTAAACATATCACAGTGTCTTTTAGTTCTCCTTCCCATAATTGCTGTTTTTCCCATTGGCTGATATTTTTCTGGCATACCTGATAGAAAGAGGAGGATTATTTAATCTCTCTGACAGGAAGAGCCATTTCCTTATTGGGATTTAGTTGAAAGTATCTTTTTTTTTTTAATTTTTTATTATTATTTTTATTTTTTAATTAACTCATAATGTATTATTTGCCCCAGGGTACATGTCTGTGGATCCTCAGGCTTACACATTTCACAGCACTTACCATAGCACATACCCTCCTCAATGTCTATAAACCAGCCACCCTATCCCTACCCGCCCC
>CM052892.1:38920582-39028671 GCA_028534135.1 Potos flavus | reverse complement strand
TTACTATCTATCTATATTCATCTGAATCAAATCAGGAATTAGAAATCACACAGTAGGTTAAACAGGATAAGTCTGATATAAAGAACTGTGAAACTCTGCTAAAGGACTGATTATAAGTGTAAGGAAACGCCCTATCATACCACGGGGACAAGAAATAGTACCCAAGGAAAGAAAAACTTAGATGTTGTTGGCAAAATGGAACAGAAAAACGTTCTGACGTTGTTGAAGGTTTAGTTTGGTCTGCTGGATAGCAGAGAAGTTTAGTGGTTTGCCCAAGCCAGAGCTGGTCTGCAGTCCCTGTATAAACAGGAAGCAACATCCCTATGCTGAGGGTGAAGCACCTTTCTGGGAAAGCTCTAGAAAGCAGCAGAAGGTCCTGCCTGAGATATCATGATGCAGATACAGGAGGGGGATTTTTCTAGAGCCCATCTTCATGTGCAGGGCCTCCTGAAGGTTATGCCAGGCCTAACCTAGGCCACAATGTTGGGCCAGACATCAGCCAGATGTTTCTCCCTTGCCCGCCAAACAGCAGCAGAAATAGCTAGAAAGCCGGTCCCGAAACCCCACCCCATGTCTCTCCAGCGCCCTCTACTGAGAAGCATCGTATGACACTCTCGGGAAGGATGCTTAGAGAGTTCTGTCCATTATGGACCAGCATGTATTGAAGGGCAAATTTGGAGTAGAGAGGCAAGAAATTAATAACTGGCATACCCTTTAAAAAATCTTACATTCTGCACTTTACATAGGTCAAATGAAAAGTGAATTATCCAACTGTGTTCTAAATAGGTATATTTCCACAGTCATGATCGATGAGGAAATACAAAGTATAAATTTTCTAGACATAGTTAATATGAGTAATTCTTAAATGTCTTTTTAAAATTTTATCCATCTCTTTTTACCAACACATTTACTGTTATCAGTACATTTGCTATGTGCATCCTCACACTGTTCTTTCATTCCATTTATCCTTTTTATTCGCATAACTGTATACAACTTTTCCTTTCTGTATGCAGCCTTATCCCCTTTACCATCCAGATTTTTTCATGACCTCATCATCTCTTAATTTTTAAAACAGAATTATTGAGGAATAATTGACATAAAATAAACCGCATAAAGTGCACGGTTTAATAAGTTTTGACATATGAATGTAACTGGAAAATCATGACAATCAAGGTAATGAACATAATCATCAACCCCAAAGTCTGTGCATGTTTCATTGTAGTCCCTCATTCTTTTTCGTCCCACCTTTGTGGTTCATCTGCAAGCAGCCACAGATCAGCTTTCTGTCATCATAAGATTTACTTATTATCCTTTTAATAACTCTAGAATCTGTAATGATATCACCTCTCTCATCCCTGATTGTGGTGATTTGTGGATTCTCTCATCTTTTGCTGTCCAGTCTGACTAGAGGTTTTTCAATTTTATTGATCTTCTTAAAGAACTAGTTTCCAATTTCATCTCTTCTATTTTTTTTTTTCCTATTTCATTGATTCCTGGTCTGATTTTTATTATATTATCTATTTAAAGGTAATTTAATTTATTTTTTTATGTTGTAAGATGAAAGTCAAGATCGTTGATTTGAGGTCTTTTTTAAATATATATCCAATTAATGATATTTTTAAAAATTTTATCAGTTATTAATAAAATTTTCATCATCATTTTATAGGTGAAGCTACATCTCACAAGTTATATGTTGCATTTTTATTTTCATTTTGCTCAATATACTTTCCAATTACACTTTTGATCTCTTCTTTGATACACTGATTATTTGACAAGTATGTTACTTAGTTTGAGTATTTTGGAATTTTCTGAAGATCTTTCTGTTATTGGCATCTTATATCTTTATTCACACATTTGTGCTCTTCATTTATTTGTGATGTCATTTTCAAAATATTCCACCCCTGACAATATATCCTCACTACTATGTAATGAAAAGCAGGACACTTGAAATCAGTAAGAAATCCAAGTAACGTATATATAATAAATGATATAATTGGAGGTGGAGAATACACACACACACACAAAATAGTTGGACCAAACGAATACCAAATAGTATTCATTTAAAAGGAATTAATTTAAGCTCATATAATACTCATTAATGTAAGTTCACTTAACACCTGTGACAGATAGCTGACTAGTAAGCACGTCAATACTTAGTTCTTGCACAGCTCAGATCCTAAAGTCTGCTTTAATAATGATCACTTAATGACAACCCATGTCTACTATAACTAGATCTTCATGAAACTTAGTTATATTTATTAAATAATGTATTATTAATATAAGGTATTTGTTAAGGATTTACAAACTACATACTGGATATATTGCTTTATATACTCATAAGTGTCTTTTAAGAAATCATTAAAGTATCTATTTAACCTCAATAATGATCCTATTAAATTTCAATTTAATGCCTAGTTAAGTATGTCTAGGGCAAATCATTCAGGCTATGCCCATACAGACAAAGTGAATTAAGGAAGCAAAATAGTTATCTGAATAATTTCAGCCGAAAGTAAAATTTAAAATCTACATTAGCTAGGACAAATATATTCTTTGATCATTTATTTTATTTCTTTTTTAAATATTTATTTATTGGGATAGAGAGAGTATGTGTGCACGCGAAAGCTGGAGCGGCAGAGGGAGAGGGTGAGAGAATCCTAAGCAGACTCCACTCTGAGTGTGGAGCCAGACGTGGGGCTCAGTCTCATAACCCTGAGATCATAACCTGAGCTGAAACCAGGAATTAGATGCTTAACTGCCTGTGCAGCCCAGGTGGCCCAATAATATATTTTAGATATCTCTGTAATTCTTGGATATTTTTGTTTTCAAAGAATGAAGTTTACATGCCATTAAAACTATAATAGAAGCTCTTCAGGATAGTTTTTTTTTTTTTTTTTTTTTTTGCTTCTATATTCTTTGCAATGACCTAGACCAACTGGATCAATAAGGATGTATAGAGGTCATACACAATAAATTCTTAATACAAACTACTTAACCTGATTTAGAAACACTAAATGATACTGATATAGCATCAGTTTTTGTGGATTTTGAAATTGTATAGTTTTTTATTACAAGTTTTACAAAATATTATTATACTGTAACTTTCTAAGTGTCGTTAATGTAAAAACAATTCAAGAAGTTACCCTAGTATTATCTGCATTTATATAAGAAATAATTACTTTAAAATTGTCTCAACTATATAGCAAAGAAAGCATATTGTTAATTCATTATTTGACTATCTAAAGTCATCAGTCATATGGTAAAAGATAAATTGAGGCATATTAAAAACGTTAAAGAGTTTTTTCCAAACTAGAAATGCTTAGGAGCATGCCTGAGATAGGAACTAAGGGAAAGACTTCTGTAGAGAAGGTTTGGAAGCAAATGGGGTGCCTGGGTGGCTCAGTAGGTTAAGCGCCTGCCTTGGGCTCAGGTCATAATTTCAGGGTCCTGGGATCAAGCCCCACATCAGACTCTCTGCTCAATGAGAAGTCTGCTCCTCCCTCTGTGCTCACACTCTTTCTCTCAAATAAATAAATAAAATCTTTTTTTTTTTTTTGAAGAAGTTTCCGAAGCAAAGAAAGGAAATTATTTGATTGGCTATAGCTTAAACCTAGTTGACTGTGATTAGTTTTCCTTAAGTTTGGGTTTCTTAACGTTAAGGCATTCATAAGCTTAGGTTTTGGTTTGCCTATTTAGGTCACCAAAGCATTAAAACCGCTTTAGTATAATGGCTTCCTTGTTTATATAATTTAACATGTAATATTTATTTTTCATTTATTCTGTAAATACCATTCTTCTGGATGATACTCATGTTTGAAAATTAAAAGTGTGTAGAAATCTTTTTCATTTTAAAGGGGTAATACATATGCAAATAAGACCATTAAAAAGTACAAA
This sequence comes from Potos flavus, assembly GCA_028534135.1. Lineage (NCBI taxonomy): Eukaryota > Metazoa > Chordata > Mammalia > Carnivora > Procyonidae > Potos > Potos flavus. The sequence continues at coordinate 39,024,780 of CM052892.1, read as the reverse complement.
CATTGTGATAAATGCAAAAAAAGTGTACAGTTGAAAATATTTGGGTATTTAGGGAAATAGGCAATTATCTCTAAAGGAAAGATGGAAAGTAAGTTTTGTATAGGAGTGGCATTTGAACATATTCTTGAGAAACTGGTAAGATTTGGAAAATACAGAAATCAGCAAATAAAGGACTGGAAATACTCCAAAAGAACTAAGTTGCGGGGATGGAAACATTTTTTATGAGTGCAGAACATATTTTCTGACAAAAATGACTATGTTTCGAGAAGGGAAGTAGTGCAGGAGATCATTAGCAATGGTCACCATTGACTGGCACAACCAGTGAAGTGAATGTCCAGGTAAGGAGTTCGGATATTGATGAGGTTTATTAAAATGTTTTGATTATAATTTTTTAAAGAACACATTGTATTTAATAACCCAGATGTTTCCATTGACTCTGTGTAATTCATATATTTGTTTAAATAAGATTGGGGTGCCTGGGTGGCTCAGTCAGTTGAGCATCCGACTCTTGATTTTGGCTCAGGTCATGATCTCTGGTTAATGGGATGGAGCCCCACACTGGGGTCCACACTCAGTGAGGAGTCTGTTTGAAATTCTCTCTCCCTCTCCCTCCCCCCACTCGCACACATGTACTCTCTCTCTTTCTCTTTAAAATAAATAAATCTTAAAAAAAAAAAAATGCTTAAATATACTTTGGCCGGGAAAGGAATGAAAACCAAGATGTTTCTTTCAGGAAAAATCTAATATTAAGGGGATCCCTGAGAAAACTAATATTGTGTCAGATTTTATTACATACTCTTTTAAATAGTTATTGTAAAAAGACTTGTGATGTCCAATCAATGAAAAAAAAACAAATTGTAATATTTTGAAAGTCTGTGTTCAATTATTTCCCTAAATCTTCTTCCTATACCATTTCTGCCACATTATTCACCTCTAGTCCCCACTGTTTCTATGGTAAAGCAGCTCTTCAAGTTCTCATAAAAAATGATCTATAATCTCATTGAAATTGATAAATTAGTGACTTAACATGTATAATCACCACCTTGGAAGAAGAGCAGGAAGAAGGCTAGGGAGTTCTCCATAAGAATTAAATGGTAATGCTGAACTTTTGGCATTAATAAAGTCAGTTGGTACATTAGTTAGGACTCTGGTTTGCAAGTGGCATAAAATTCAAACCAAACAAGGTTAAAGGAGGAATTATTGGTTGATGTAATGGTAATATTAAGTGCAAGGTTCACTTAAGAGGCAATTAGATGGAGGCACTCCAACAGTGTCTCATTACCACAGTATTTTCTTTTTTTTCTACTCACAGCCTCTCCTTTTTCCTGATTCACTCCATATTCAGGGGGATTTTCTGTCTTTCCAAGACACTGATAATAGCTTTGTATCTGATATACCTCAGTTTGAATCAGCTAGTAGAATGCAGATTTTTTCCCAGAAATTCCATTAACAGTACTAGTATTACCTTGTTTTATTGGTTCTGATTAACTCGTAAGTGCCTTTTATGAGGACGGCGAATGGGATGCTCAGATGAGCCTGGGCCTAGGACATCTGCTCCATTTACCACCTGTGGGTAGAAGTCCCTATAAGTGGGAGAAAAGGTGTTTCAGGGGGCGGGGGGGGGGGCGGAGGATTGGTGGTGCAGCTATCAGGAGAAGACACCAAATGCCAAGTAAAAAACAAACAACCAAACACACCTAAAATTTAACTGACCCAATCTCACAGGTGAAAATTATTTTTTTTCTAAAGAAACTTCATTACTTTTGCAACAAAATTTGAATGGTATTTTGTCAAAACGTAAAGTTGACTTCGGTTAAAATTCCATGACTTGTGAATTGTTTGTGCTTTCGATAATAGTGTCAGGTATGGGAAATTTATGTGGCAGTATGAAATATCCCTGAGACTTCTCTCTCAACTAGAAAACTCATATTTTGTTAAGTGTCAAGTTTTAGATTTTACGAGAGGCTGTACCTGCTGTCCCATTTTATAATTCAGACTGACTCACTTTTAATTTATCTTTCCATTTCACTGTTCTTCTTCAACGGCACTATCAAATGAGGCCAATTGACTCCTGGTACAATTTCTGGACCCAGATCCTTCCTCTCATTATCAACATGTGTTACCTTTTGCAGTCCACTTATTTTTGAAAGTAGTCATTTTTTTAAAAATTAGTTTTTAGAACATTTGTGAAGGTCTTGATTAAATTCCCACAAAAGATGACTTTATAATATTTATTTTGACTAGAAATTGAAAGAACCACTTTCCATCAAATATTGTGTTCAGGATTATGAACCAGCGGCTTTTACCTTTCATGCCTCAAATGTGTGGCCTCATCACACAGAAGAAATCCCACCATTTTATTAGCCAAAGAACTAGTGTAAGAATTTGACACCTCATTTTGTAGAGTACAGAATAAATGGAGAGCTAAATGTGTTTTTTTTTTTTAAGATTTTATTTATTTATTTGACAGAGAGAGAGATCACAAGTAGGAGGCAGAGAGGCAGGCAGAGAGAGAGGGAAAGCAGGCTCCCTGATGAGCAGAGAGCCCGATGTGGGACTTGATTCCAGGACCCTGAGATCATGACCCAAGCTGAAGGCAGAGTTTAACCCACTGAGCCACCTGGGCATCCCAAGCCAAGTATATTTCTTAAAGTGGTCTAAAGATGGTATTAAGACTCCCTGGGATTTTACACAATATTTAAAGAATTTGAACTAAATCTACATCACTGTGTGGCTTTCTCTTCATACTGTTTATTTTTTAGAGACACGCTAATTGGAATGTTTAGAAATGTTATAATGCTATTTTAGATTGATTTGACTTTAAGTTTGATCTCCACCGGTAATGTTACCCTTTATCTTTTATGTTACTCTTCTCTGCCGGATCTTCTGCTTATATGACTCTTTGTTCAGGATCTCTTCTTACTGGAAACCCCTCATACCTTCACTGTAGTTATTTCATGGACTCCATTGATATTTCTGTCTCTATACTCTTAATACCTAATATAATGCTTCTATGTGAAATTCTGTGACCAGGCACAAGCAAACTCTCACTAAAGGTCTCTGTATCCTATTCAAACTAAATGTAAGACTTCAGGGGGAAAAAAAAATGTCTGTTCTGTCATTGTTCCTGTGTTTTCTTTTCTATGGGTTGTCAACAGGGAATCTACAGGTTCCAAAAAGTTTTTCAAATCTGAAAGTAATGCAACAAAGAAAGGTCATTTTTACTCCCTTAAAATTTTGCTGTGTTATTAATAGCCATATATATTTTATATGTCTTTAAAAATAGATAAATAATACACATATTTATATTCAGCACATATACATATACAAAGAGTTGTACTTTTTGTTCATATCCTTTCTTCTACATGAACATGAAAAATTGGGGGTTTATATTGAAGTCAGAAAATATTATCCCCAATTGATTACTGGCTATAGTCTTCAAAGCTGAAAAAAAGTCAAAAAACAAAAAGCTACACAAAATTCTGTATTATTTCTTAGAGAAATCTTAAGACATAAAATAGAATGTTATATTCTTCCGCAATATATTTGCCTTTTTCTACTAAGCACCGAAAATAGGGAAAATCATTTCAATTGAAGGGGAGCAGAATTTGCCACCCCAAAACATGCCTCTTTAGCATGGGATTATTTTGAGCTCATTATTTTTAAGAAACAGCAGACAAAAAAAGCTCTGAAAATGAGAAATTACCCTTTATAAGGGAAATTTACCTTTATAAGGAAAATTAACATTTGTAAGGGCATCTTCCTCTCTGAACCAGGAAGGAGATGACCAAATCTCTGTAAACACTTATCAGTGAAGAAGGCACCAATTTAAATCTGGATAGCAAACATATCCTTGTTTATTGTGCTTTCCTTGATAATTTCCCATAACTCTCCTTGCCCCACCCCCAACATCTTTCTTTCCTCTTTAGCTGTGTGATGGTATTTAAGATGGTACCTTGGGCTATTTCAGGGAGTTACTTAGTTCTTCTGGCTATCTCATATGGATAACAGGAGGTACACATGTTATTCAATTTCTGTGGTTTTTTTCTCCTGTTAATCTGTTATCACCAGCAATGGTGCAAGGCAGAAATGGGGAGGTCTCAGCCAAGAACCTAGAACAGTAAAGGAAAAATTATTTTTCCTCCTTTACACAATCCAACCAGGGACTGAGCTAATCTCAGATAGTGTTTCAGAATTTGTTAGAAGAATGGATCCATGATATTTACCAACCTCCACCCCTCTTTTTTTGTGGTGTGTTCCAATTGGGTGAGGGCTGGTGGCTCAGATGGTGAAAGAATTTACCCAAGGCCGAACAGCGGAGGTAAATGTTTATTGAATACACTGCAAGGGAGCAGTGGGCAGGATGGCAGAGGAGAGACTGCCAGGAGGAGGTGGTGAGAGTCTATAGTTACAGGAGTGAGGAAGTATGGGAACATAAGGAACTTTCCCTTTTTTGATAACTATGCCTGGTTGTAAGTAGCCCATTGATTAGTTAGGGCTTACGGCCATTTTGAGGTGGGTTGCTTAAGGAACTTGCTTGTATTCAGCTTGGTGGTCACCGTGTGCCCTTCAGCCTTGCTCAAGTTTCCATTGCCCAAGCCTGTTTCCTAAAAGCGGCCTCTACATTTTTCATAAATACTAAACCCCTTTTATTCCTTATCTTTGGCACTGTGTATCTACTGAAAGGTCCGGTCAGCTTTTTATCATTACACATGGGCTTCTGATCCCTGTTTGGTGTATTTTATGAATAACAAACAATTTCAGGGGAAAACTGTCACAGTATCAGGTTTATTTAATTAAGCCTTCCTTCTTTTTGGGATTTGGGTGTCTTACCCAATTCCTCGTTCCTTTAGTAGGCTGGAACTTTTTTTTTTCCCCCTACCTGGGCCCATAAAATTGCCTAAAATTCTGGTGGTTACTTTTCTCTTGGCAGCTACCCTATGGTGATCATCTTAGACTCTCACTACATGTAGCATACAAATTTGCAAATGCCCTGAGAGGAAAGGTGGCAAATGTAATACTGGGTTTGGGTCAGTGACCTCTTCTTCCCAGGATTTTGTCTTCTCTCATTTGACTGGCTCTGAAGCTCATTAATGCTTATGCTTATGTTTTTTCTTTCGTATTTCATTCAGCTTTGCTAGGTCTTCTCAGCCAGGCTTTAGTCTACTAAAATTGATCCCATTATAGCCAGAAGAAGCCCCTTAACTTACTCTAACATATGTGTTTTTATTAAATGTGTGTGGTATGTGTACATGTGTACCCACCTGTGGAATTAAACCTATATATCTGGCTTTTTACCATTTCTACTTCAATCTGCTTAGTAAAGACATACATCATTTTGGGAAGAAATACATCTTTTGGATTGCATGGATAAATGAACGTTTGTCTTTGGAAATACGGGTACATTACGAGTAGATACAAAGTTTAAAGAAGTGTTGCAGAGAATGTAGTTTGTAGTCAACGTGGCACAGACATCCAAATAAATAGTACTGGTTGTTTCTCTCTGGAGGGAAAAAAAAAGTGTAAAGCTGTAATGATACAGTAAACACCCTTGCCCTACACCTAGTAGCTACCTCCTGACCGCACCTTCCACCTCTAGTTTGTGCCGGTAGAAACACAAAACCCCAATTTTGGTCAGTTACTGAGTATCCACATGTTTCAGCTGGCAGCTCAGAGGGATGAAATCTCATGTTCCATCAATGCACAGTAACCCGATTTCCCTTGCCAATGACTGGATTAGAAATAAGCCTATAATGCAATTCTGGCTAAGGAGACGCACTGGAAAGCCTTTGTTGCTTCAGGATAAGTTTATCTTTTAAAGAGTATATGAAGATTAGATGCTATTCTAGCCCTCTTCTTGTCTTTGGGTAGTTTTGTTGGCAAATGTGATATCTGGAATTTTCGACCGAACTTAAAAGCAGAAGCCTCAGGGGTGAGGAAGAAACCAGCACATTGTAGATGTCAGAATGGTAAATTGGAAGGAACCAACATCCATAAAAATTTAGTTGAGTTACTGAAATAACTTGCCCTGGGAAGAGTCCATCATTGGGCATCACAGTAAGTAAGACAGTGTGGCCAAGTTGCATAATTCACTTTAAATTATGTCAAAGTCCAAAAGTATCCTAACTTTAACAGTGGCATCTAGGGATACCATATTATGGTTCTCATGTTTAATTTTATTAATTCATTAAAAAAACCAAAAGTAGTATCACAAAATGAGACTGTTGCCATCAGCTGGATTCAGTATGATGGTGAGAAATTAGTTCGGGTCGCCATTTTGTCTTTCAGCAGCCTTCTATTTCTTTTAATCCTTGGAAGCTGTATCTGTTTTGATTCTCTATTGCTTTCTTTCTAGATCCATGATTTATGTCCCTGCTAATGCTTCTCTCTCACCTGTAGTTCTCTACCCGGCCCTGTCCCCTCAACCTGTGAAAATGTCACCTTCATTCAGTGTCTTCTCCAAAATGAAGTCTTTTCTTACATCTGCCAATAAAATTACTTTTTCTTCTCCTGGATTTTTCTAGCACATTTCTTTTTATACTTTTCTTATGCACACTCTTACATTTTGCTTTATATTTTACTCTGAGTTTATAATATGTAAAGTCAAAGACTACCTCATGTATACAGTGAGATCCTTTAAAGAGGGGAAAGTTTTTCGTTCATCATTATTTTAGGTGTTTAGGTGATAAGTATCTAATAAGTATTGATATTAGATAATAACGATATTAGAATACTGATTTAGAAATAAACAAATTCCTATCTGAGACTCTCTTTCTTAGCTCCTTACCTAGAAATATTCGCATTGCAGGTGTCTCTGAGAGTAGTTACCCCTTTGGATCCAATTAATGTTTAGCTTTTACTTGCAAGAACAATTCAGTCCTGAAAGTAGTGTCAGCCATAAAAATGAGATACAAAAATTAACTTTTTTTTTAAACAATTCATTTCCCCCATGGGAAGCAAACAGGTAGAAAAGTAAATGAAATTAGCATTCTTATCTTCTCTCCCAGCATAGATCTTAAGGCAGTCTGGATGAGTTTGCAAGATTAACATGCTAGAATTTCACATAAGAATTGTGCACAGCTCTATGGATGAGTTTAAATCTAATTCAGAAATATCATGATGGAATTTAATTTCCTAAAAATGAGCACAGACATTGCAAGGATTAGAATGCAAAACACCACCAATTTTCAGTAAGCATTTCCTGGAATTTACCTTGCTGTATACAAATATTCTGTAATTCAGTATGTACTGGTTATTTTTCTATCAGAGGTAGTACCTCGTTTAATTTTTTCTCTACACACTGAGAATTTGTGGTCTTTTAATTTAGAGAAGAAGAGCATGCTGCTGGGACCTCCCTCTTTGAATAGCTTTATTCCAAAGGGGACATATTTCCTGTGCTTTAAGATTCACAGTCTTACTCCTACTTAGCAGAAACAGATGAAATCCAAGTCCAGTGGAATCTAAAAGGAACAAATTTGAGGACTGTGCAGGTTGTTCAGTTTAGTTTTCTAATTCCTTTAATAATCATAATGTGGATATGAATTACTAACATTGCTGAGTGCTTACTATGTCTCAGGTATCATGCTTAGTACTTAGCCTAGTTATTTCACTGCGAATCAGAAGACATCACCATGTAAAGTAAGCTATGTACTTTTGCTTTTGTCATTCTTGAAAATAAATAAGAAGAAAAGATCTAGGATCACTCACTCTGCCTCCAGTCATCCTCTGGCTTATGTCCTTTACTACAAATCATTTTATAACTATAAAAATGAGGGCAAGTTAGTTCACAGCATTAATTTTACATTATATTTTAATCGATGTGCCCAACCGATAATTGTCCTAAGGAGTTGAAATGTGGGTAAAATTTCGATAGAAGTGCTTTTTTTTTTTTTCTAATTTATTATATTCATTATCACCAAATCCATACTAGGTATTTTGAATTATGTTATCCACATAAATTGCTAGATTTTAGGAAAGAAAAGTAAATAAAGGATGAGGGAAACAAGAATAAAACAAGCAAAGATGTTTTCATAAATGACATTATGGGAGCGTAATGAAAGGAGTTGAACAGTTTGGTTTCGTCTTTGCGAGGAGCTGCAGGCCTAAGTGTGGGCGTCTCTGAGCTTCAGCTTCCTCATCTGTAAAATGAAGAGGATTGAATTCCATTTTCTTCAATATCCATTAATGTAAAGTATTACATGGTCCCAGGGAACAAAAAGAAAGAAACTGATTTTTCCTAAGACTTGAACAAAGTTGAACAAGTCAGTTTGTCGTTTCCTGAATATTTTGACACTGGAAGGGAAAAGTGATTTATTTTTGGCCTTTTCCTTCCAGTGTAACATTGACATTTTACACTCTAATCAAAGAATAGTTAGTACACTTGATTTCAGAAATATATTGAAAGTGTAAATCTAGAAATATTGAAAGAGCAAACCATTGAATGATATGTAGACTTCTGTTGATTTCTACTACCTATAATTCAAGGATGATGCGGTAATAAACATTAGAAAGGAAGTTCACTGGAGTTTTTGCAAGATTGAGAAAACTTCGCTTTCTACACAAAACAAGTAAAGTAGTCTACATAGTCACTAAATAGTTGAATGTTGACATCTTGTGAGACTCACAACCAATACAAGAACCATTCACTTAAGTATTGATGTGTGACAGTGGGGTGTGACCTGGCTCTTGACTTCATCTCCTTTCAGAGACTTGGCAGAAAATTTCTACTTTCTATAGCAACTAAGGTATGAAGTTATGCACTGAAAGGGGATGCAAGCCATTCTTCCTTTTGGTTTTGTAAAGTCTTTAGCTTAAAAAAAAATAATAATAATAACATGAGGGACACCTGAGTGGTGCACTTGGTTAAGCGTCTGCCTTCAGCTCAGGTCATGATCTCAGGGTCCTGGGATTGAGTCCCGCATTGGGCTCCCTGCTCAGCAGGGGAGTCTGTTTCTCCCTCTCCCTCTGCCCCTTACCCGTGCTCATTCGTGTTCTCTCTCTCTCTCTCTCTCAAATAAATAAATAAAATATTTTTAAAATAAAATAAGTAATAAAATAAAATAAAACGGTAGGGCCGCCTGGGTGGCTCACTGGGTTAAGTGTCCAACTCTTGATTTCAGCTCAGATCATGATCTCAGGGTCGTGAGATCCAGCCTCACATCAGGCTTTGCACTGGTTGTGGAGCCTACTTAAGATTCTCTCTCTCCCTCTCTGACCTTCTCACCTCCCCTTTAAAAAAAATAAAGATAAAAAAATAAAAACTGTTTCAAAGTAAAATGATATTTTTAAAGACAATTCACAATATATAATTATAGATTCAGAGCTCACAAATTTGTCATTTTCAGTTACTGAAACACTGTGGGGGAAAAAAAAACAGTAATAAGCAGAATGTTTTTTTGAGCCACAAAGAGAGAGCATACAAAATGCATACATTAATACTCAGTCTAACAAAAAAACATGGGTTTGTATTTCAGACAACATTAAAAATAATAACATAGAAATGACTGCTGGAGACAGATTGTTTTATAACATCAGTAGATAAAACAGTTATTGAGTGCTTACTATTTGGCATTTATTATCCTAGGTGTTATATCACCATAATGAAATAGAATGATTTCACAAATTATTATAATGAATAACTACTTATTTCCACTTCATAGATGTTGAACCTGAGGCCCAGAAAGATGATGTAAGTTACCCCAAGTCACATAGCTATAAATGATATTGTCAGCATTTAATTTCAGGCAATTATAGTGTAGAACTCATACATGAAGCCATGATATTTTATCACTTTTCTAACAATGGAAAAGTGATAATATGTAGCTAAAAAACAGAAATGACATAAGGAAATTTAAAAAAAACATTAATTATGGGAGGGACAAGTATAAATATAAACAAAGACTCATCTATGGATGCCTGGGTGGCTCAGTCCATTAAGTGTCTGCCTTTGGCTCAGGTCATGATCTCGGAGTTCTGGGATTGAGCCCCACCTCAGGCTCCCTGCTCAGAGAGAGAGTATGCTTCTGCTTCTCCCTCTGATCCTCCCTCTTCTTGTGCTCTATCTCTATCTCTGACTCTATCAAATAAATAGATAAAATCTTTAAAAAAATGACTTATCTATTAATATATTTACTACAGTTATGTATTAACTGTTGCAGCAAATTATTTTACCCTTAGATTTCTATAATTTGTGCATGGCAGGACAAATTTACTTAATTTACTGACTGTAATTTTTCTCATGTATAAAATTGGGTTGTTTCCATTGTGGGAGATGCTGTGATAATTGTTTGTAAGGATCTAGAACAATGATCTGGAATATTTTGAACGCTCAGTACATGGTACTTGTTAATGACAATGTAATATAGCATGGGCTCAGATTCTGTATTTAGGTTCAAGTGGATCGTACATTTTTTTTGCCTGATGCTTATGTCAGTCAAAATATTTATAACGTATTTTGCAATTGTTTTATATATCAATGAAGTACACCAATAATAATACAAGAAAAAATTGCAAGCACTTATCTTTTAGAAAAAGTTCACAGAAGATATTTTTAAATTTCCCAATATATTTGAGGATAAAAAAATGTCATAATCTGTTTCCAACACTAAATGATTATTAGTTTAAATTCATCAGAAATATGTAGTCAGTTGTTCAAGGTCATATTCGAAAATGCTGATGCATTGTAAATGCTCACATTAAACATAAATTGCCCATGTTAGAGACAAACCATTTATATGGCACATAATCACAGATAGTATTGGTTATTTTACAACCCCTTAGTAAAATGTTATAAATATTTGAATCTATCTAGAAAAAGATACTTTTTTTCTGTGTCAATTCAACCTGAAAAAATGTCCCTTCTTTAATCTTAAAAATGTGAACCCTATTAATAAAGGGATAAGCTATTTATTTTAATAATGAATAATATTCACTGTGGCTACATTTATTTTCATCTCTTCGACAGAAACACCTAAAATGCCGGATAAATATAATAGCAATTATTTTAACATATGGCCGATCTGTTGAATACAAAGGAAAAGTTTTGGTAACAAAACAGATATAAGTAAGCATCATAGCTGGAGTTTGCTTTAGTGAATTAGGACCTGAATATATTTAAACGTGTTTCTAAATAGCAGGGACAGAACAGAGCCTGGAACTCTTTTAGAATGGTCTGTTAAAAAGTAACATGCTTATGCCTCATCTCAGGACCTAAGACTCCCAAGAGACAGCAGTCAGTAAGAGAAATACACATGCACACTCTCTCTCTCTCTCTCTTTCTCCTGTGAAATCTATGAAGAGACACAATAAAGATACATAGTCCTCTTGGTCAAGGCTTGCTCTGACAATTTCACCCAGAATATTGCACAAATGAAGGTTAAAGTTACTTAAAAGCTCTTCCCAGAATGGTAGTGTTTCCCAGAGTTTGCAAAGGAATCACAAGCCTACTATAGAGGAGCTCACTTTAAACCCACACCTGAAAAGCTTTCCACAGAGAAAGTTCCAAAGAATACAGCTTAGATTCAAAACTTACTAAAATCATAAGAAAAATAAGCTCTCATGAATCAACAGGAAAATACAATTTAAGAATCAGAACTGCCAAGCTCATAAATGTTGGAATATCAGGAACAAAGACAGTATACAAAATTATATCTAAGATATAATTTAACATCAGAGAAGAAGGTTGAATTAATCAACCTCCTGAGTTCATGGTATGCTGACATTGGTCTCTGTGAAGTCCTTTTCTTATTTTATTTATTTCCCTTTAACCACATCCTTTTTATATTCTTGTAAACAGTGGTCAAGGTATGTGGATATATGTCCTTGAATTGGCATGTATTATTGCAAATATGTAGGAAGATTTTGGGATCTGTATTTTTTATTTACATACACGCTACTTTTGTCTTACGTAATTTACTCTGTGCTGTGTTTTTAAAATCTATGTTGTTTGTTTCCATGGAGTTTGTTTTAAGCGTTTCATTTCGGAGTTCCAACTGATGTAACTATTCTCTCTGTTCACACAAGCACTTCATGATGAACATCCTACATGATCCCTTATAGGACTTCATGAAAATTTGAAAGAGAATGAGGGAGAGATGGAGGATTTGAGTCAGGGGAGAAATGCTTACTCCTAGGTTCTTACTGAATCTGCTAAGTTACTGTTAAGAACCGCTGTTTATGTCTTCCTTCTCCTCCATCTGACTTTATTCTAGTAATTAGGATTCTACAGTTCATTGTATTTGAACAATAAAGGCCAGCTCCTAACTTATTGTTGAAAGTTTAGGGTTTGTTTAAAAGCCTTTAGTCAGGGTTGCCAAAAAAAAAAAAAAAGTTCCATGTTGTCATTACTATAGAGTGTCTAGGGAATTGCTCTGTGGCTTTTAAGTATATAATACTTAAATACTTAATACTCTTTCTAGTATTATATACTCAAAAGCCACAGAATTTGGTTTCTGACCTGAACCTAATCTATATGTCTACAGCTTTCTAGCTTTGTAGCATTGGGCTGATGCCTTAACTTAGGAGCTTTGATTTTATGATCTGTAGTAGGAAAAAAATATTTGTTTTATGTAATTACTGTTATGACTAGTAAAAATAACAGACATAAAATGTCTTACCAGAGTAATCCTGAAATGCAAATTCCATTCCCCTTTCCACCTTCCATAATAGTTAGGGTAGTGGCTCTTCCTAGTTTTAGAGCACTGAGTACTTTGAAAAGTAAGTGAAAGCAATCCCCCAGTTTTGTTAAAGAAAAATGTATATATAGTAAATACAAAATATACAAAATATCAAGGTGATCATTGACCTCTTTTAGGGAACAAATGAGTTTTTAAAAATATTTTCAAAGTTTCACCAGAGCTTCTGGCATTTACCTCTTCTCACGGAGGATAGCCCCAAAATATGAATTAGATTCACAACCCCCCTGATTGGGATGAAGAATTGTTTATTGAAAACTGATATAACTAGCTCAGTAGCAGCAATCCAGCCCAGCAGAACTCTTTCTGCTCCATTTCTGAGTCAGGAGATAAGGAATGAGAGCTTTCTGCATACCTTCTACAAATTATAATTTGCTTTATTTAGAACCTTCATTAATGGCTTTTGTTTTCTTGTCCTGAGGCACACGTCTTTGTCTGTGCCTTTGGTTAATGGTTTCATTTTCTGGCATTATTTATTAGTTGTACTTGTCAGATTTTTAATTGTATAATTAAGACGCCATTGGTCTTTCCTAATAAAAAATATCACCAAAGTGTTGTGACAGGGTTGTACCAAATGAATTCTAAGGTCACAGAATATAAAAGGAAATTTAAAGATTCCAAGCAACAAAGTTATGTAACGTATTTCTCTCAGGGGCAAGCTTAATCCAGGCAATAACCAGTTTTGCTAATAACAATTATAACATAGATAATTATCGGGCTCTGTGTTATTCAGTGAAATGACATTAGACCCCTGACCAATGTTTGAAATGGAGAATTTTAGGGAAATAAAGTTAGGGGAAACAAATACACATTTTTTTCTTCAGTTTCTTTCTATGAAAAGAGCAATACTATAAAACCTATTTAGAACTACAAGGAGTTTTCCTTGCGATTACAAAACTGAAGTCTAGAGAGTTTATGTCGTTTGCACAAGGTCAGGTACTGATTGGGTTTTCTCCATTCCATTCTCATCCCACTCAACTTTACTGATAAGATTTTGTTTTTGTTTTGTTTTCTTTCTCTTTTAGTTTCCTTTTTCCCTACACTTGGGGCATGCTACTGCTTGGTCCCACTAGTAATGTAAATAGTTTATGGACACCCATGCCTCTGGGACATGGAGGTTTGAGGAATGTAGATGAAAATATTTATAGCAAATACCACAGGGCTATATACTTTTTTTAGCGAAGTGGATTTTCTTTCAAATGAATATTGATTCATACAAATTCAAACTGCTTAATTGTTTAAAAAAACAAATGCATATAGATTACTATCATCAGTTAAAATATATGCTCATAGGTACTTATATAGATGGAACAATGTACATTATTTGATCGTGCACTATTTTTATCTTTAAGATAATTTTTTTTTCCTTTGGGGGAAATTTTTTCTGAGCCTTGTCTTTCTTATGTTCATGGTTATGAAATGAGACTTTTTAAAAAATGCTTTTATATTTTTTCTTGTACATGAATTGTATCGTTCAACCCAGCTTTTTGGCCTTTTCTTCTTTGAATGTGAATAACTCTGAGACAGATGAGTACTGGAACAAAGCACTCCCAGTTCTCTCTGTGAGAAATCTGCTGACACCTGAACTGGCTTCTCTTGGAATTTGTTTTTGGCTGATCTTTACATGACCTTTGAAATCCTGGCATCTGACCTACCTCGGGCTTGGACTCCATGGCTCTAAGCCTAGCTGCTTCAGGGACTTTGTCTTCCCAATCTTGAATTTTCTGGACCTCTCCATCTGTCTTAACCCTGTGGAAGCCAAGATATGAGGAGCTAGTATTTTCTGGACCTCTTAGCCAGCCTTTACCCTATGAAAAATCAGCTATGTAAAGCAAAATGCCATACACCATTTCTTAATGGCTGTTGTGTCCCCAGTGTATGTACCAGTGCTGAAAGTTATGTTATACTCATAGAGGGAAAATCATGAGCAAAACTGGAAAATCCAAGATACTGAGAAACATTTGGTATTGTGCAAAAAAATTTTAAAAAAGAACCTCAGCCAGATGATTCAATTTTTTACTTCAAGAGTTCTTCTGGATGAGAGATGGCTGAAGTTAACAGAGAGCTAGATTGAAATTTTAGAAAATATCCAAGATCATGAGTCCAAAAATAATATTTTTAATAATACATTCTTTCACACTCTGATGCACTTCTTGGTTCTGGCTTGGGCTGTTGACAGATGTGCCAACATTCTCCCAGGGAAAGAAATGGAGTCCTCATAGGGCTTCTGCCCAACTGGAAAAGGGAAATTCCAGCCATCTCTTAATAAAGCATGTGCTCCAGAGATTTGCAACTCAATTTTGTAGACCTAATGAGTTTGAAGATGATTGGAATAAACATTGAAACTTTGGTAGCAGCTTAGCCGAATTCTGGCTAATCTCTATGTCCTCTGTGGTTTGCCCTTCACAGATGCAAACTCCTCACAGCTATTGCTAACCAAGATTATTAGTGCCATACAAAGCCAATTGAAAACAAGTTGAGTGACAGTCCTTGTTGTATATCTTTAATTTACAAAGGGAAATTCTCTGGGCAGTTTTCATTAGCTTCTAGCAAGTTTAATTGGATGAAAACATTGCTTTCATGATCTTTGATACCATGTGTTGGTACAAATTAAAGCATAGCAGCTTCTAGTCACGGAATTTTGCCTCTCAGATGCCTCCAGAGGGTTAGGCTAGACAAAAGAGGGTCCTTAACAGAATTATTACAAGCCTCCAAGGGTGCAAATTGATACTTGTGAATATCAAGATTCAGTACCAAACAAAAGAACAAAAGTTCAGATAAACACATGCATTACCAAACATTCATGAGAAACGTATAATGTGTTCAAGGTAGATATTACATTTAGGGGTTCTGTATTACATGAAATGGTGACAAGCACTTCTATGGAAAGATTTGTTATAATGTATCACAGTATATGAATCTTGTCTATGTGGTATCATAACACATTGACAGTTTTCTGACTGATTTGAATTTGTATTATCACTGATGGCCTATTAACCAAATTTGGTCAATAGGAAGCATTCAACCCTGGTTATTTTGTTTATGATTACATTGATTATCCTGATGAAATAATCTTTTGGCTTGAAAAATAAATTAATCTTCTGCAGTTCGGAGAAGGTAAAGAGAGAAGGCAGCAGACTAAGATTTAATGTATTTATCTAAAAAGATAATCACAGAAATAGTCATGTCCAGATCTTCTGAGTGAAAAACATCATTATGTTGATACTTCTGAGCTGGTCAGTCCCTGGAAGGCAGACCCTCACTAACCAAAATCACAACTTCCTAAAGCAATGCCAGTTACTAAATATGCCTGCTTCACAGACCAGAATACTTCGATTGGCTTTTAAGGGCATTCACTCCCCGACAGGAAGTCAGGCATCTCTTTGGGAATTCCTTAAAAAAGAGCAAGAGAAAATCCTGAGGGAAGTGTCACAGTCATGACAGTACGCATTATCAACTTGCCCTATCTAGGACTATATCATATCTGCCAAGCAGAATGAATGTTGATGTCATCTACTAACTCTTCTTGGTGTTGATATATTCAGACTTGTAACTTCCATTGACTAGACTCCAGTGGGTAGGCCTCAGAACATGCCTTCATGTTCTGAAAAAGGTTATCACCTTTAACAAACAAAAAACTCCTAAATGAAATGAGTCCCAGGATACATTTGTAAAACATAAGAGATAGGTATCGTGAATGGCTCCACTTCTTATTCCACTGGTGAGGGCAGACATCAGAGCATTGTGATCCAGGCATGTGGAAACCTTCAGAAGACAGATTCAGGCTACCACTACCTTCCCCCTGACCCATGAGGATGAGTACATGAGTGGAAAAATTTAGGTCTTACTCTATCTATGTCATGAGTTTTGGAAAGCATTCTGGTCTTATTAGGAAAACATCCAAGTGATCTCTCTGGGAATAAACTCCTTATCAATGGCAAGCCTCTGTAATAATTCTTAGTAATTTGAGTTTCTGATGGTAACACTTTCAGGCTTGTCCCTGATTCCAGTGTATGTGTTCTTCTTAGATAATGCAGTTTCATATTTTACAATAATAGGTTCAACCAGACAACGGTCAAGTTAGCAGAAAAATTTAAAAGTTTGGAAGCATTCAAGTGATGTCTAGAAACATTTTAACCTTTCTTATGTAAATTATGCATGCAATTAAAATATTACTAATAATTCATTTGCTTGAATAGTCAGAAACTTTAAATGTGATATGTAGCTATTTGATTCTACTCCATTTTTTAATTAGAAAAAAATGAAATCATTTTTAGCATTTAAAATCTTTAA
Organism: Potos flavus; assembly: GCA_028534135.1. Lineage (NCBI taxonomy): Eukaryota > Metazoa > Chordata > Mammalia > Carnivora > Procyonidae > Potos > Potos flavus. The sequence continues at coordinate 39,007,795 of CM052892.1, read as the reverse complement.
TAACGTTTTAAATGAAAGATCATGCCAGTGGTTGTAAAGAACTAATTCTAATTTCCAGAGTAAATCAGCAAAACACATTTTTGCTGTTTAGAAAATGTTTCCTAAAAGGAAAAAAAAGGAGCATTTATATGCAAGCACATGCTTCCCCTTCTTATGCAAATCTCAAAAATGTTTTAATTTTCCTGAACACTTAATTGACATTATACATAGCAGCGCAGGATTCATACAGAATCACGTTTATGTGAAAGCAAAGGTTCTTGTCGAGCAGTACAGACTTGAAAGCCAAACCAGGTCATTATAATCAGCAACTAAGTAAACATTGAAGTAAAACGTGTGCTACAACGATGGTGGTGTATTGGGGTGATTCTTAGTGGTTGCATAGGAGACAGATGATGAGAAAAGATGTTTCCCGTACCCTGCGGCGATGCTGTTTTCTCTCTCCTATTGTTGCCAAACGTTCAGGGTAGATGACAGAGTATTTCTTCCATCTCCTTCTTTTCTATGTCTGCCCAAGGAAAGAGAAGAATTCTTTATCTCTGATCATGCTTCAGACAACTTGCAGAATGCTCCCTGGGTACCTGTGGACCTCAGTGGGCAGAGACTGCGAGGGCGGGCTCCGAGGGGCTCTAGGCATTCCGGTCGCCATGCCTGTGGCTCTACTCTTCCTGCTTCCTGACACCGCTCCATCAGCTACCCCTTCTCCCTCTGAACTGAACAGGAGAAAGCTTAATAGATTCCAGATTTTGCCCCTATGTGGTTTTAATTCTTTTAATTCACAAAAGACAAGATTTAATTCTCCGTTTAACTGTAAAATTAAACTGGATTCCCTAGAATCTGGCTAGAAAGCCCTTCTAATTATCACACTTCATGCAGAACCATTAACCTTCCTAATTTATCCTGATCTCGTGTTCTCAAATTGGACGCGAAACTCCCCAATTCACCTCTCCCTCATAGCTCTGGTTCTCGAGAACACCATCTTCTTCATGAATCTGGACAGGCTTGCGTGAAGGCCTTAATGAACCATTCAATCTTTTGTAGTAGTGCCCTCATCTTCTTTACTGAGATTTCCCGTTGTGAGATGGCTCAGACACATAAAAGGTAAGGAGGGATCCAGTGAGCATATTTTTATATCACCTTGGTCCCAGGAAGCAGAGACTGAGGCAGAGCGTGCAGTAAGGAAAGCTCGGGTCTAGAACTGGGTCATCTGGATTTGAATTCTGCCTGCCACATACTGGCTAAGTGGCCTTGGCAAGTTACTTAACCTTTCTGGGCCTCTAAACTCTCCTCTGCAAAATAAGGGTTAACATTCTAGGGTTAGTGGAAGGAATAAATGTATCAATATATGTAAAATAAAATAAAATTCTAGGGTTACTGGGAGGAATAAATATACTAATATATGTAAAACACTTGGACGTGTGCTTGGCATTTGGTAAAGCACAATGTAGGTATTTCCTACTCTTAGTTAAAAACTGAAACTCAATGGAAAGCTTAACAGATTTCAGATCTTGCTCCTTTGTGGTTTTAATTCTTTTAATTCACAAAAGGCAAGATTTAATTCTCAACATGAATACAGTTAAATCACCCAATGCTCATCTATCTATCTGGAGAGAGAGGAATATATGTGTTTATATATACTATATAACATATACATACTTAAACACAGAGGAATGGTATGTTTAACACACACACACACACACACACACACACACACACACACAAATTTACATATATTTAAATACATATGTATATATACATATATATGTGTATATATATATAAATTTAAGTAGTACACAATATTTCACATGTTCTGATGTCACCATACTATATAAATTCTTTGGTCTCACTGCACCCTCAGCATTATACTATGAGATTTATTTATACTGATACTGGTGGCTCCAATTAATTCATTTCTAATTAATTCATTCAAGTATTCTAGTATATGAATATACCACAGTTTTATTATTGATTCTCTTGTTAATAAATATTTATGTTACTTTTAATTTTTCCTGTGAAAACACAGCTGTCATGAAGTTCTTTAGATGTCCCTTTCTTCTGGTGCCTCATGCTTTCTGTTGTGTACATACGCAAAGGAATGGAAATGCTGAGTCTTAGAACATATGTAGCTTTTCTACTCTCTTAGATAACAGCAAATTGTTCTTCAAAGTTGTTAAGCTAATTTGCTCTTTGGAAAGCTATGTTTAAGACTCCATTGCATCACAGATTCAACAAAAACCAATACGTAGCATTTTCAGAGGATCCAATATTTTGGTGAATGTCATATTTTGGTGAATGTCATAGTGTGAGTGATTCTTCATTGGGTGTGTTTTGAAATATCTTCATTCTTGTCCAATGTGGCAGTTTTACTTAGGTTTAAGTAAGTATTTTCAGAAATCATTCAGATTTTCTGTTTTGTGAATGTTGTTTGTGCACATTCTGTGTTGTCTTATTCTTGATTTTGTAGAGTATTCCTTATACCACTAACTTGTTGTTTGTGTGTTTCAAATATCTTCGACAATTGCTTATATTTTCATTAAGTTTTTAGTGATAGGACACACACAACTTTAACATTTTAATAGAATCACCGATTTCAGTATTTTTTAATTTAGGATTTTGGAATTTTTTCTAATAAACATTTAGTTTATGCTAAAGTGAAATAAAACAAAATATGACATGTATAGATAACATGGTATTTATCTTGGAAATATGCATGGAAAAGGTTTGAAGTAGAAATCTGATAGAAATGTTGAAAGTGCTACTATAGGCTGAATGTCTGTGTCTCCCGAAAATTCATATGTTGAAATCCTAACCACTAAGCTGCTTTTATTAGACTAAGGTAAGGCCTATGGTAGGTGACTAGACCGTGAGGATGAAACTCTCACGAGTGGACTACCATTCTTATAAATGAGACCCCAGATAGCAAACTTGCCCATCCACCATTTGTGGACATAGAGAAGGCAGCCATGTATGAATGAGGAAGTGGGCTTTCAGCAGGTGCCAAATCTGCTAGCACCTTGATCTTGTAATTTCCAGCCCCCAGAACTGTGAGGAGTAAATGTTCATTATTTATAAGCCACCCAGCGTCTGGTATTTTGTTCTTAAATAGATGAATTCAAGTGGCTTCTACCATGTCATGTTATTTTAGGCAACTTTTTCCATCCTTTTTACTTTGCCCTTCACAAAAATTCTGTTATTTTAGAACAATTCCGCCAAGAATTCTCTAAGTAATAATAAAAGTTTAAGAGACTGTGAGTTGTTCTATAGGCACAAACACACATACACACCCACACAGACTCCAGACAGCAGTCTAATTGTCAAGATGGAAGGCCCTGGGAAGAAAATACAATCCATGGAGTGTGACTTCCTCTTCACTTGGAATCCCATGGGGATCAAACTTACTGAAGAGCCTCTGCTGATTAAAATGGCAATCTCTCTAGAATCAGTATGCAAAACACACCCTACAGCCTTCATCCAGATTCTTCAAGTGTTTTTGATAAATAAGTCCTCTGATTGAGTGTGTTTTGAAAGGGGAGCTAACTGGGGAATGAGAGCAGAATGGTGACTAACCTGGAAAGAAGAGGACAATTATCAAACAGCAAGCAGCTTCCATATAAATAATGTGTATCTCTCCATGACCCACGCTTTGGCAGCTGGTTCCTGCTTCACTCTAGCAAGCTGAGGTCTCTCCTCCTGATTAGGTCACCTCCCTTGATGATCATAATTCTTAGTGTCACAACAACACAGAAACAACAATAAAGCAACGATAACAACAAAGCCTTCTGGGCATTGACATCGCTTTCATCTCTGCGACTTGCATGGTTTTGTAAATTGTCTCCACTTTGTAAATGTGCAGAGGCAGACTAGTGGGTTTCTTTTCAAACTGGAGCTTTTATCTTACAAATGATGCCATCAAAATCAGACAGTAGTAGGAGATCCTTTACCCCTCTCCTGGCAAAGCACTTTTATCATTATTCTCCAACTGATAAGTTTCAACTGTTTGCTCCAGAGGGATTAGACAGGATATAGTTCATTTTTAAGGATGCTCTGTTGGTTCATTGTGGCGTGTGGAAATTCTCTAGTGAGTCTGGACAGGTAAGTAGTTCATAACGATAATTCAAAGCCTCTCCTTCCTGAAACGAATATGCATTTATCTCAGTTACTCAGTTTGGGATAAACTATGGATGCAGTTGCTGTGGAGCCTTACAGTTTCCTAAACTTTCTGGCAAGCTCTTACATCCCACCCACCAACATACTCCTTGTAGGTTCTTCTCCATATTTAGTTGTGTATGGAGAGCTTCTCTCCCATCCTTCCTTTGATACCTGTGGGAAGCAAACACTCAGGCCATTTCTTTTGCAAGGAAACAGATAGATATATAGGAAATGACAAACTTGGGGATGTTAAAAAATGTTCCAGACATGCTCCTTGGTTAACAGTCCCTGACTCCCTTCTGAGATGGTAACTAGACACCGTATTGTTTTTATGGCTCCAAGAAGACCAATTCTTCCCCAGTGTAGACTGAGGAGACAATCCAAGGGAGAAATATAAATGTCTATTTTTCTCATTTGGGCAGTTTCTGTGTCTGGGGATTTACACTGGGTAATACTCATTTTCTTAAGCTTCTACACCTCACTGAAAAACCCTTTGAACATTTCTTACCTATCCAGAGAATCAAGTAGATTCTTCATGTTCCCCATATGTTACCTAAATGTTTTATGTGGGGTGAAATGTGTTATTGGTATCTTGGAAAATTCTTCATTGTTTTTATTTAGGACAAAATAGAATTTGTAACTTAACAAAAACAGGTGCTCCCCTATACTCTACCTCCTACACACACACACACAAATTCTGTATGAATGTAGACTTCATCATAGTGTACTATAAAAGCAACTAGATATTGTATTATCATTGTTATTATAGCTGCTATATACCTCATGATTTTTTTTTAAAGATTTTATTTATTTATTTGACAGAGAGAAAGAGATCACAAGTAGGCAGAGAGGCAGGCAGAGAGAGAGGGGGAAGCAGGCTCCCTGCCGAGCAGAGAGCCCGATGTGGGGCTCAATCCTAGGACCCTGAGATCATGACCTGAGCCGAAGGCAGAGGCTTTAACCCACTGAGCCACCCAGGCGCCCCCTCATGATTTATTTTTACATAACTTTTGTTTTAAATATTTAAAGTGTATGGAAACAGAGCTTCTGATTTTATTATTATGGATTTAAATATTTCAGGTAACATTATTTTATTCGTCATAAATTTAGTACTCATCTCTGGTAAGATCTGCTATCACTGATGATAATATTAAAATTAAGTATCATTTTTTGAGCTATTAAATGATGAAGTTGAAAATTAATCCAGCGACATGCAGGTAGTAGTTCATTCATCCTACTCACTCATGTTAGCTTTCTGTTCCGCATTAAAATTATTTATTCAGATTGCATGGTATGTGTTCAAAAGCAAACCTAAGTAAGCACAAGAAGTTACATGTATTATTTAAATATTGATTTTCCTGGATTCAGAGCCTATTCAACTTAAATTGGGTCTTAGAGAAATTAATGTTCAAATTATACATGAGAAAAACAAGACTCCAAAAGTTCAATGACTGTGTACAGACCTATGACAAAAACCCTGGTTTCTGAATTTCTAGTCACCGTAACTATAGATGTAGGCATCGATGGACACCATCTCTGTCACTAACAAGTTGGCCAAGTCTTAGGAAATTTTCTAGCTTCTCTTGGCATATCTGAGTTACAAAATATGGAGGCCAGCTAGGTACTTTCTAAAGTAATACTTGTCCTAATATTTTGATCCTAGTATTCTGTGATTACATTAATACCTATTCTACCAAGCCTGCTTGCCTTCTTAATTCAGATTTGCAGATTAAAATGAAGAACTCTTACCCCCCAGAAGGACTAGTTCTGCACTTAGAACTGGGGATTCTTTACCATTAATGGAGAATAGTTACCATTTGAATTTTCAGATAAAAAATAGTATTCTAACTTATGTGTTTGCACTGCATATGGTACAAATTTCAGGTATAGAAATATAATTCCTCTAGTTTCCTCTCCAGAGTTGAGGAGTAAGCAGTCTTTCTGTGGAATATTAAAAATGCAATATTGATTTTTGGGTAAGTAATTTGATCATTTAGACACATTAATCAATGCAATTTTCAGAGTGCATTGAATAACTGATGATCGGTGATATGGCAAGAGTATTCACTCAATGGTCAAGACATGCGGCAAGATGGTAGGCAGAAAGAGCGACTAGAAATCTTAAAGTGGTTTGATATCCCTAAGATATTCTACTACCACTGAACCAATAAAAGAAATGACTAAGGTGAAAATGGCATACAGGGTAATGTTCAAACTTTTCTACTTTAGGGAAGACAGATCCATAGTGAATACTTCAGAGATGTTCAGGAAAGGCATTCAGAAATTAGTTTATTCCTGTAGTTGACACATATGATAATTATATCAAACAAACCCTTTGTGATGGGAAAAATGAGATGGAGTATTCAGTTGCTACATCCTTTCTACTAAAAGTGTGATCCATCGAAGAGCTACATGGTAACACATGAATATGTGTTAGAAATGCAGAATCCCAAGCACCACCTTTCTCCAAGATACTGAATGAGAATCTGCTTTTAACAAGATGTATATACAGTTTAAAGTTTGTGAGGCACTTGTTTGGAACCTTTCACCCTTTAAAAACCATATTCTCCAAGTCAGGCCAGAATAGCTAATGATTAACATCTGTTTTGGGGGGAACGTTATGACATACTTCGTTAGCATGGAAGACACCTTTCTCCAGAAGAGGTATTTCCTCCATCTCATTTCCCTGGAAGCCAGAAGCCAGCAAGCTAGGTGATGTTGCCACCAGGAGCTGGGGCTCTGCCCCCCATATCTGGCCTGTTTCCTACTCTGAGATTTGCATTTTGGAGGTTTCCTTTGGGAGAGTAACAAAGCTACCAGCTTCATTATTCTTCACCCCAAGAAATTTAATGTCAAATTCTATCAATAGGCCACACCCCCACCACTGAAAATTTAAATGTTTTTAAGGAAATAAAAAGTGGCTATTTTCCATGAAGATGGAAACTTGGGGCATTCTGTTTTTGCTTTTGTTTTCTCTTGATTAAAAAAAAAAATCGTTTCTTCTTGTCAACATCTGTGACTTAATCACAGAAGCTCCTCTTTCCCTGGCCAAAATGCCTTTTTATTTCTGGAGTTGAGACAAATTCTCTTCCCTTTATAACACACACTAACCCAGATTCATTTTCCTTGTTTTTGTTGAATCTCAGAGAACCATGATCCTTTTTATAGCGCTCACGTGAATGTATAATACACTCTCACTTGTGACACTGATTCTTACTGTCTTGCCCCTAGAAAGCAGCAAGTGTCTCTCATTGCTGTGTATTCCTTTTGCTTAGCACAATGCCTGACTCACAAGAAGGATTTAATAGTATTTGCTGACTAAATGAACAAAGGAATATAAGACTCAAAAAGGTTAAGTAATTGCTCAAAATGTCACACAGTCATGAGATGTTTCTAACTATAAATTCTGTGCTCTTGCTTCTACACCAATGTTTTTTCCAACCTGGCTGTGTCCCAAACCAATTAAATCAGAATCTCTGCATATGTAATCTTCATATTGATATTGTTAAGGTCCTCCAAATATTCTAAGTGCATCTAGGGCTGAGAGCCACATTCTATACTTCTCACTCCTGTCTAATGTATAAAATCTTCTAGTATAATAAAGCACAGTAACTGACGAAGTCAAAATAAACTTACAAATTGGGAGGAAAACACAAGGAATGAAAAATGCTTAGTCTCAAGTAATGAGAACTCAAAAGGAACTTGCTACCTGTCTTTAACTATTTGAAAGTTTTTTGTGTTATTTTTTTTTTAAGTAGGATTATACTTATTCCATGTATTCTCAGGAGGCACAACTCAATTGTATGTGAAGAAATTGCAGGAAGGCCATTCGGAGCTCAGTATGAGGAAACAGCTTTTTAGAATTGAACACTGCAAATATATTGGACCATGTTTAGAGGTGATGAGGAATATGTTGTTAGAGATGTTTTGGTAGATCTTACTGGGTGGGCTGGTAAGGTACAAATGCTTAATTAGGATAATTAGAACTCAGCTACATGAGACTCTGGTTTTGTATGTCTCAGAATATTTGTAAATTTTATTTTAAAAATTCAGTAATAATAATACTAAAAATAATGATAGTGAATATTTGTTAAAAGTTTAACGTGGGCCAAGAACTATGTTAAAGAATTTATACTACCACATTAACTCTGATAAGCCTAAGAACAACTTGATGCTGCTGGTATAATTAATAACTCCATTTTAATGGGGAGGAAACACAGACACAGATTAGTAAACCTGCACAAGTAATTAGCCAGAAATTATTAAAACAGAAATTCAGACTCAAGTACTCTAACCTTGAAGCCTGAATTCTAGGTCATTTGTTTCCAATCATCCATACAGAGTGTCGGTATTTATCTAACACCTACCTTCTGTTATTTTATAGACACGCATATATTCAATCTATATGTTTTCAGATACAAAAACAAAATCATTAGGGAAGAAGAGATTACATTTAGTTCTTCTCCTAAAAGTTGAGAGACTATGACCATATATTTGAAACAGCAAAGGATGAAACTCTGTTTTATTGGCTTAAGATATTAAAGAGATATGCTTGATCTTGCCTTTGAACGATTGAAAGACCAGCTCAGGTGCAACTTCTCAAAACCTCAACTCAGAAATTTCAATAAAATAAAAATATCTTATATTTTTTTAAATAACATTACCAACAATTTTTAAGGATAACAAAATACTTTCTTTGGATCTTCCTAGATTTTTTTTGTTATTAGATCCATACTAACCCCATAGTCGAATTACTTTTGATTCTTAGAAGCTAGTATGGGTTTTCTTATATGTATCATATGGTTAAACATGTTGGACCTGTATGTCTCCATAGGAAACAGGTGCTCTAGGGTTCGTATTATCTAATGACCATTCCAAAACCTATATCCTCCAAGGGTAAATAATAAGGTAAATATCTTTGCTTTTAGGCTGGGAAAAAAAAAATAGAGTATCTTCCTGATGAACTTTGTGAATGTTTGTAGCTTATCTTTAAGACCTCAGTATTCTCTCTAAAGTAGAGAAAATTATGCCAACTTCAACAGATTCAATGAGGGTGAAATGCAATAATTATCTAAAATACTTGGCATAGTTCCTCGTTCTCAGCATATGTTAAGCAAGTTTTGATCACTTTTCTGTTTCCCTCTTTTATTCCTTGTTTCATCATCTTTAAAATGGGGTCAATACAACTCCACAACTTAATCCATAGTGGGGTCATGAAGATAAAAGTGAATTAATATATGTTCAAATGCCGTGAAAACTATCATTTACTATTTGCACTGATCACTGTTAGTCATCTCCCTTTTAATTATTTAGTTGCCTATCACTTTTGGGTTGCTCTTACATTTTGAGTCTCCAGAAATAAGTAAAAAACATGTCTTGGGGCAGCTAAGTGACACAGTTGGTTAAGCACCTGACTTGTGATTTTGGCTCAGATCACGATCTCAGGGTTGTGAGACCGAGCCCCACATCAGGCTCATTGCTCAGCCGGAAGTCTGTTTGGGATTCTTTCCCTCTTTCTCTGCCCACCCCCACTTTCTCTCTCTCCCACACACACTCTCACTCTCTCTCTCTCTCTCTCAAATAAATAAATCTAAAATATGTGTCTACTCTTTTGAAGGTACTGTAGAAATATTACTAAGAAAAAAAAAAACCTTCATAAAGTTTAATACATCCCAAAGTTTTCCCAGGGAGGCAAAATACTAGAAAGTGCTGAAGAGTGTTGTTGTAGTAATTGTCATCTGCATCCCATTCAGATCTGTTCTCACCTTCCCGCACAGATCCCATATTAGGTAGCAGTGGGGGTCACTGTACAGCCAAAGAAAGTCTCTCTTCTCCCCTGCTTAGTCCTACTTGGGTTTAAGTCCCCTGTTGCCATTGTCTATAGAAGGTGAATATTTCTACTCGTAACAGGGAAATTGACCCATTTCTCCTCTTATTCCAGTTTATTAAGGCCAGGCTCCTTCAGTTCTTTTTCTTCATAAATATCTGCTTCTTCTCCATGCATACATTATTTTGATTCCATTTGAAACTTCTAGTACAATGATGAACTGCTTGTGTTTGCATTTTTCTTTGCTAGAAACACATAAAGGTTGCAACTTTGGTGTGAAGTTAGGCCAATGGCTCTTCATAATAAAAGCATTTTTCCCTGAATAAATCATGTTTTCATTCACCTGATAGTGACAAAGAAACAGAAGAACTGTGTTCGACAAAACATATTTTTATTATGAAGTTCTCAATAAATAGGACAAAGAACAGATTTACAAAATTATTAATAAAAGAAATATTGACTTCAAATAAAAGGCATAGTGCCTGGTTATTTTTTATATACATCATCAATAACTACAGATGGGTTTCACCCCAATACTTTAGGCTAACAGAAATAATAGACTTCACTTTCCCAGGGAGTAGGAGCGAATTCTCATGTAACCAATTGAATAGAACTGATTAACACAACATCACAGATCAAAATAATAGTTGGGCAAATATGTCATGATTTTTTAAAAAACTTTTTTAAAAATTCAGTCAGCTGGAATATGCAGTTTATAGGAACAAAGATATCTTTTGTTTACCTGAGAGAAAAAAAATAGCTGCATATTTTCTGGCAACAAGGATCAGTACCTTGGCTTTAGGAGTAGGAAGAAAGAGGTTCAGGCCTACAAATTTGGAAGGCACACTGTAGAAGTGTAAAACTCCTGAGTGTCCAATTTTATATTTTTCGATGATCCAGTTCCTTATATTGAGAGCCCATTTAGACACAGACTGATTTGTTTAGGCCAGAGGAGCAGGCTTACCCACCAAAAATCATTCAAAATCATCAGGAGTTTTAAACATTAGCCAAGAGGAATAAACTTCAGTGCCACAATAGCCACAGTTTAAAACCAATAAGGGTGGAGTGCCTGGGTGGCTCAGTGGGTTAAGCCTCTGCCTTCGGCTCAGGTCATGATCTCAGGGTCCTGGGATTGAGCCCCGCATCGAGCCCCGCATTGGGCTCTCTGCTCAGCAGGGAGCCTGCTTCCCCCTCTCTCTGCCTGCCTCTCTCCCTACTTGTGATCTCTCTCTCTCTCTGTCAAATAAATAAATAAAATCTTAAAAAAAATAAATAAAAAATAAAAATAAAACCAATAAGGGCTTCTTCAAAAAATACTCAGGGATATTTAAGAACAGAAATCATCCTGATAATTTTCTCTCCTAAACAGAATATAAATTGGTGGTGATTTTCTATTTCCCTGATGCTCTTTGGAAGGTAGTTTTTTTACATCTTTGTTAAAATAGTTGGTGCTTTATACTGAGATTGATCTATGTTTGTTTAGGGGTTTGTTTTGTTGTTTCGTTGTTTTATTTAGTTTTGTTTTGTTTTTCTTTTTCCTTTTCTTTCTTTCTCCAAGTTTTGTTTGTTTTGTAACAAAGCAGTGATGTATTGGAAAGGTCAGGGCCTTTTTGCTCTGGTGGAACTGAGTTCCACTTACTCTCCTACCTTTGTGATTTCGAACAAGCTTTCTAGACTTGCTGAATCTCAACATTTTCATTTGTAAAACCAGGGTAATAAAATCTATCTTGCAATGCTAGAGATAAAAGTCAGCATAATACCTGACACTTAGCCAGTGCTTTACTATCATTATCTGAGCAAATGGAATGAAGACCAACACTGATAAGAATCCATCAAGGTGTGCTCTTCTGAGGCAAAAGGGATGACTGATGAGATGTCTATGTATTTTTCAAATTCAAAAATGTTTTCCAGATCCCTAAAATATCCATTGATGCTTTGGATTATTACAATAATAGAACAGTAGATTTGAAAAAAAAATGTTTATCTCAGGGACTCCTATTGTTTTCCTTAAGAATTTCGTAAACTGTTCTATTTAAACTTCTCTGAAACTTTTATTCCCTGTCCCACTTTTTTTTTCCCCCTTCAGAGAACCCTTATATCAAGCAAGTGAAAGACAATTTATCCAGAATCATTCTAGCATGTCAGAGTTCTATTTAGCGTTGTGGTGAATAAAATGACAGCTCTCAAATCTCTGTCCTGTTTTTGGTCAGGATTTTCAGTCCACAGTTCAAATGAAACTTCAGCATTTTCCTTAATGTCCAAAGTAATTTGGCAAATAGAATTTGGAAGAAGAACCTTTCTGCTTCTGCTATGCATGGCCCATATGCTCCATAAATATTATTTAGCATCTCCATGGTGCATTCTGTGTGCACTCTGCTTTATAATCATTGCTATGGCCATTAGCATAAAAATGCTTTTCTTCAGTTTTTTTTCCATGCTTTAGCTTTGAAATTTTATCCTTATTCACAGTTCAAGAACTTTGCAAACAAATAAGATGCTGCACAGAATACTTTAGGCAGCTTCGATCCCACTACTAATCTGCACTTTGTAGCATGAAACGAAAGTTAAGCAAGCATATGGCCCAAGACTGTAGCAAAAATAATATTATGCCACAAGACATAAGAACAGAAATGTTTATTAAGATCACTAACTCTAAAATCATTGTTGATATCTCTTACAAAATTTAAGTCCAATCATAAAAGTAAACATATTTGTCCTGTTTGTTATGTGTATTATATAGAATGTATGTGTAAATTAATATGTATATTATATATATCTATTTATGTCTATTTATGCAGAGTATACATTTGCCATTTGATATATGCCAAGTATATCATATATATTTTACTATGTATGAATTTAGTTAAGTGTATATATATTTAATTTTACATATACACTACATATTTAGCAAAATGTATATATATAAACATACATAGTATATTCACATATGCACACACGTATATATTCTTGTTTCTTTTTTTATTTTTATATTGATCATATATTTTATATAAAATGTTAATAGAAATATCTGAAGGAAATTACAAAGTAAAGGCAAGCATAGGATTAGTAAGGAGAAATGTATAAGTAGTAGAGTCCTTTATTTGTTGGGAAACTAAAGAGGGGGACACAGTCTGTCACAGAAGCTGGGGTGCTCACGGGAGAAAACCAAGTAAATTTCCCAGCACAGATTTTTCTGATTCTGAGCCTTGAGAGCAGCTTTTTCTGTGAAGTATAAAAAAAGATAAAAGATGAAGTAGACACAGAGAATAAGGTTTTTTTTAACAGATTTTGATCATTGAGATTACACACAAAATATATAACTCCTGATGTGTGGGCTGCTTTTTCTCCACTGGATCTCTTAGGCAAAAGAAAATGCAAATCTTTGAGTCAAGTTTTCCTCTATAGAATATTATTACCACATTTGGAAGTGCCCTATATCTTAATAGAGGCAATCTTATTTCACCTAACAGACATAATTTTAAATATTTGAGTGAGAATCAAATTTGAGTAAGAAAGGGTCTCTATTTTAAATAATAAGGTATTTTTATTTGTAATCTCACCATTGGGTCCATTGATAAACAGAAGTACTCAATTTTAATGAAGTTTACAGAAAGGAAGCAGGAGAAAAAGACAACCAACTCATTAAAAAAAGAAAAAGAAAAATGTTTACTTTATAAAAAATGTCAGCCACATAGCCCATAAACCTGTCAGTATGTTCTCAATATCATCAGTCCTTCGTAAATACAAATTATGATACCTATCCGATATAACTACACATCCATCATAATGACTAAAACAGAAGAGCACATATGCATTTATTAAAAGAAATATATAGAAGAATATTAATAGCAGCATTTATCATACTGGCTGCAAAACTGAAACCATCCGAATGTCCATCCACAATGTAATGGATACATGTGTTGTGGTATATTCATTCCCTGAAATTCGATATCACAGTAAAATTTCACAGACTCCAGCTACATAACACAACATGGGTTTCCCTCACAAACATAATGCTAAAAAAGTCAGACCAACAAAAGGACATACTACATGATTCTTTTATATGAAGCCCAAAAATAGGCATCAGTAAGCTATACGGAGAAAAGACAGAACACTGGTTACCTTTAGGTGGTGATTGGGACATAATGATGAAGGGAGCTTGAGGGACGTTTCCAGGGTGCTGGTAATATTTGACTCATGGCTATGCTGATAGGAAACTTCATCTAGCTGTACACTTACTATTTGTGCACTTTTTGGTAATTCAACATAAGTTCTTAAAAATTTCAAAATTAAGGGAACTTCCTATATAGAATAGATCAAATTTGTTAATAAAGCAAAAATGTACCTAGAGAATAAAGCCTCAAAAGTGTGTGGATCTTTGCTGTGTAAGGCCATTTCTCCCAGTTACTCTGATGGCTGTCCTTGATATTCACCTTTCTTACGGCACTGATTCCACTGTGTTGCATTTATCTGTTACATCTCTGTCACTTTGATTAGCCTGGAAATTCCTTTTGGGAAAGGAAGACAGTATTACGAATATAGGAAACTGTTACTTTTTTTTGCTGTGCTCTTTAACAACGGGCAGCCTGCAAGTAAGGCCCATCTTTCCTGTGGTGTGTGCTAGAATCTTTCTACCCAGCCTCATGGTACCAAGCAACTATCACTGAGCCCACTCCAGCAAGCAGGTCTGGACTCCATGACTCTGCCTTCAAACCTACTCACTCCTTCCATCATCAAGATTGGGCAAGGTGTGGACCCCAAAGCTGATCAGATGATCTCTTGGGTTCAAAACTAGAAATCAGTGATCTGGTTTTTTTTTTCTGGTAATGAGAAAAATATGTATTTTCTAATTTTAAATATGTAACCTTTCTTTTGTGAGGTGCGCAGTGGAACAGAAAGACTAGTAAGCATATAGAGTTAAAAATGAAACAGAGAAATGAAGATGAGAGCATGATACCTTGAGAGCTGGAGAAAAGTAGCTTCTTTTGTTTAGAACTTTCTTTTTCTCCTTCTAAGTAGCTACATGTGAGGCCAAACTGCACTTCCTTCTCTTACCAATAGATGCATCATTTTAATTTAATGCAGCTTTGCCATCTTCTATTACTTGCAAAACCAAGCAAACAAACCCCTAATCCTCACCTTAAAACATATATATGTTGTTCCAATACTTTCCTGAGGTTTGGAAATTTGATCCATATATCCAAATTTATCTTTAAAATTCATACTGCATTGATTTTGTTCTTCTGAATTTAAGGAAGGTCACATCATGATGTTTTACCTCCCTCAGATTAACCACAGAATAAAATCTGGTTTTCTAAAAGGTGAGGTTCCAGAAAGCAAGGGAATCTTACTTTATCTTTTATGCCAGTATTTAGTAGGGCTTGATAGAAGGAAAACGTAAAATAATGTTGACCAGATAAATAAATAAATAATCCTGACATGTAGAAAGTCTACCCAACTTGTGTGATGGTGACATTGGCTGTTCTAAGGGAAGAATTTAGGACGAAACCTTGGGGATTTGTTAAAGGGTAAGGTAAACTCTTAATAGGAATGAAGAGGAAGGAGCCTGGGTGGTTTCCTTCTGCTAAGAAACTGGCTCCATAATTCCAAAAATAATGTCAATTTTGAAAAGTTTATTTGATGTCCAAATAGTAGCCAACTTAAAAAAAAAAAAAAGACAAAAAAAAAAAACTTTTGTGGACTCAGAGAACAAAATGTGGCCTTTAAAGGAGGCTGTTTAGAAGTCTACATTTGAAAAACAAATTTCCTCTCTTATTTCTGCTTACGTTTGTTCCAGAATGCCTAATTTGAAGGCTCGTGATTTGCTGAGGTAATGCGGCAGACCGAGCTGTCCGTACAGCTGCATGTTTATGTCTGAACTACAGACAGGAGGATGTGTCCATAAAACATGAGAATATGATTACCAAAACTTTGAAATGAGCAACACTCTGTAAGCAGGCACAAGATAGGCTATGCTGGGGACACCTGGGTGGCTCAGTGAGTTAAAGCCTCTGCCTTCGGCTCAGGTCATGATCTCAGGGTCCTGGGATCGAGCCCCGCATTGGGCTCTCTGCTCAGTGGAGAGTCTTCTTCCCCCTCTCTCTCTGCCTGCCTCTCTGCCTACTTGTGATCTCTCTCTCTCTGTCAAATAAATAAATAAACTCTTAAAAAAAAAAAAAAAAAGATAGGCTATGCTGGGCCTACCATGGGCCCTGGATACCAAAAATAGTGCAAAACGCTCCATTTCAATTTTCATTTCCAGAGGGCTTAATTTATTGAAAACTAATAAACATCTGCTATTTATTATTTACTCCACCTTTATGCAGTCTATCATCGTTCATGGAAACCCCATTGTTTCCTTAAGATAAGGAAAGCTTGTGCCAATAAATTAATCAATTAATTAATTTTTAAAAAGGCATACACTCGTACATGGCCAAAAAGAGTATCTCCCCTCTGTTCAAATCACTTTTGTTGTTGTTGTTGTCATTGTATATTGGAAGGAAACTATAGAGTTTAAGAGACAGGGAAAGAAGATGATGGAATGGAGTAAGACATGGACCTAAACTGTGGGATGCAAAGCACACTGATGCATCACAGTCATTCCTGGGGTGTGTGATAATGACAGTGTCAGAGACAATATTCAACCTAGTGAACATTTTATATAGTTTCCTTTTTAAAATGAATTCTGTACTTTGCTTAAAGTTATATTTATGTAATGCTCTTCCAATTAACTTGCATTTTTCAAACCTTCTTTGAGAGAAGCTGAAGCTGTGGTCAGGCTGCCAGGGAGGGGTCAGGAGCTGTCGCATTGTACTGAAAGTGAAATTCGTCCTTCATTTATCTGACAAAAGATAAAATGTTTTAAATAACTGAAATGAAAGGTTTTCGGATATCATTAGTGTCATTCTTCATGGCTAAACAAATCCTGAAAGCCCATCTCAGGTGTTTCTCATTTGGTCTCGAAGGATTATTGGCTAACTGAAATCAAGTTGACATGTCCAGTGTTTGGGAGAAAAGTAGGGTTTGGAAATGACCAGGTTAAATACAAATTTCTGATGTCGTTTTATTAAACTCAGATCTTCTGAGAAAATTCTTAACAGTCTTCAGGAGGGGCACTGGGTGGCTCAGTCGGTTGGACAGTTGACTTCGGCTCAAGTCATGATCCCAGGGTCCTGGAATCCAGGCCAGCATCCAGGTCCCTGCTCAGGGAGGAGTCCGCTAGTCCCTCTACCCCTCCTCCTGCTCATGCTCTTTCTCCCTCTCTCTCTCTCACAAATAAATAAATAAAATCTTTAGTTAAAAAAAAAAAAAAGATCTTCAGGAAATGTAGGAACTTTGGAGTTTGAAGGCAATGCCCCTTGAGGATGGGGAACAGGGATGATGAGAATAGAAAAAGGACTAAAGCTGCCTTTTCCAAAGGGTCTGGTCCACATGAAGTATATATGGCTTGTATGGCATAGGTGATGGGGATATGACACTGTGAAAGTTTCATGGTCATTTTTGTTTTTTATCTTCTGAAAATTCCAAACATGGTTCGTCCCAGTGAAAATGGTTGGTCTCAAGTTACGTCTCTTCTAAGAGGAGCCATGCATTGAGCACACAGATGTCGTAACCCAGAACATGAATATATAATCTGATAAGAGATTATTGTTGTTCTATTGTAGTTCTTTTGCTGTATCTTAGTCCAAGAGACAGTTTATATTAGAAGATAATGTTTAGAAGTTTAGATAATGTTTAGAAGTTTAGATGAATTTTCCAGTGTTCATGATTTGTGAGACTATATAAAGGAATGGTTTATATCAAAACTGTATCCAAGATTCAGAGCCTCTGGTGTTTAGGAAATACTTTAAATATAGGTATTGCTCAGAAGATGCCAAATTCTTCAAGTGGCTATGGTTGGATTTAAGTGACTCCCTTTTCTACGGCTCAACATATGATAATTGTATAATTCTACAGTTTTGTTTGCAGTGAGGTTGCAGTGATTTGTTTTTGGAAGTAAAATGGTATAATGATTATGGAGTCTAGAGTTAGATTTTAATCCTATTTACTAAATGGGTCAGGAAATCTTTTAATATTTCAATATCTTGGCCTAAATAAGGATATAATATCTAATTCATAAAGTTTATGATGATAAATAAGCTCTATAAACTGTTTAAATTCCCTGGCATATAGTAAGTGATATGTAAATGTTTATATATATTTTCCTCATATTTAGAAAGATAATACTTACATAATTTCACACATGAATGTGAATGAATATGCTAATATTAGGTACTAAGAGTAAATAATTATTGATAGCTTTTACCCTGAGAAAAGCATTTAGTGGAGATTTCTCACATGATCCTTATCATAACCTTATGAGATAAGTGCTATTTTTGTCCCCACCTTAAAGAAGATTATGATGAGGAAAAAGTCATTGTATACAAACCCATTTTTTTAAAAAACCATTCCTGGTGGGGTTTTTTTGTTTGTGGGTTTTTTTTCTAATTTTTCCTTCAGTATAGTATCATTTTATTTCAACCAAAATAATATCCTTTAACATTTATTATAGTTCAGCTCTGCTGATAGCAAATACCTCAAAACGTGATTTTATTTGGAAATAGGGCTGTTGCAGGTATAGTTGGCTGAGATGAAGTCATACCGGAATTGCGTGGGCCTCTGATCCAATAGATGACTTATGTCCATATGAGAGGATGACATGTGAAGAGACACACACACATGCAGAAAGAACACCATGGAATCATGAAGGCGGAGATTTGGATGACTCTTCTGTAAGCCAAGGAATGCTGAAAATGGCCAGCAAACCACCACACCTGAGGGGGATGGGGGGAGAGGTATAGGACAAAATTTCTTTCATAACTCTCAGAAGGAAGCAACCCCACTGAACCTTGATCTCAAACTTCTAGCATCCAGAACTGTGAAACAGTTAATCCCCAATGTTTAAGTCACCCAGTTGGCAGTATTATGTTATGGCAGCCCCAGCAAACTAATACACATGGTTTTATTTCCTGTTGTATTTAAGGCTATCTTCATTGGATAAATACTTCAAAGGTGACAGTTTTATTTTATTTTGTTTTTGTTGCAACTGCAAGCACGTAAAAAGGTCCTTCCATTGTTTTCTGATACAACATTAGTGGCTACTCTGAATTATATTTCCAGGTATAAGTTATGTGTCCTTTATCTCTAACCACTTTGAAAATTTCCTCTTTTTATTTAGTATTTGGTAGTTTGGCTATCATGTGTCTAAGTCTGTTTTTCTTGTATTTTGCTTACGTGAGGTTTGCTAAGCATCGCGAATCTGAAAGTAGATGCTTTTCAGCAAATTTAGAAAAACTTCACCCATTATTTTAGCAAATAATTTTCTGTTGGATTCTTTTTTTTTTCTTTTTGAGATACCTATTACATATATATCAGGTTATTTGATACTGTCTCACATGTATCTGAATCTTTTTTTTTTTTTCTTGGTGTTTTTCAAATTGAATGCTTTGTGTTGATTTGTTTTCAAGCTCACTGAAACTTCTACCTTCTCACATAGGTCATTAAACCCATTTGGTGAATTTCTCATTCCATTTTCTGTTTTAAAATTTCCATCTTCTTATAATTATCTTTCCTCTGCTAAGCTTCCCTATGATTGCTCAGGAAGACTGTATTTATTTTATTTTTTAAAAATTTTTGGAGTTTACTTTGAACACCTTTATTAAGACAAACTTCATATGCCACTTAAAGTATGCAATGTAATTATTTTTTTAGAAAATTCGGGATTATACAATCATGACCACAATTTAAATTTAAAACATTTCAAACTCCATAAAAGGAACACCATATCCATTATCATTCCCTCCCCATTTCCCAGCACTATCCCATAGACAACCACAAATTTACTCTTTCTTTCTATGGCTTTGGTGTTCTGGATACTTAATATAAATGGAGTCATACAATATGTGATCTCTTGTGACTATTTTCCTTCACTTGGTGTAATGTTTTCAAGTTTCATCTATGTTGTCGCAATTATCAGTATTTATTTTTATTGCCAGTAATACTCCATCATATGCATGGTTCATATACATCCAATTTTCAGGTAATAGGCATGTGAGTTGTTTCTATTTTTTGGCTATTATAAATAATACTGCTATGAACATTTGTTTGCAAGGTTGTGTGTGCTTATCTTTTTTTTTTTCCTCTTATGTGTATACCTAGCGATGGCATTAGTCATAGTCCCCTCCTGTTGCAGTAACAAATTACCACACACAAATTGGCTTAAGTCAATGCAAATTTATTGTCTCACAGTTCTAAAAGTTCTGGGTTTTACTGGAAAAAAAAAAATTCAAGTTGTCTGCAGGGCTGTGTTCCTTTTGGAGCCTCTAAGAAAGAATCTTACTTTTTTCAGGTTTTGGAGACCATCTGTATTCCTTAGTTCCTGTGCCCTTTTCCCATCTTCAAATCCAGCAAGGTTGTGTGATAAGTTTCCCTCTGAGTCTTCTGCTTCCCTGCTTCACTTATAGAGGTCCTTATGATTACATGGGGCCCACCAGGTAGTCCAGAATAACCTTCCTGTCTCAATTCCTTAGCTTCATCTATCTGCAGAGTCCCTTTTGGCTTGTAGGATAACATGTTCACAGGCTCTGCAGATTAGGACATGTATATGTTTGGAGGACAGGTATTATCCTGCCTGCCTATTCTGCCTACCGTGTCATATGGTAACTCCATGTTCAACTGCATAGGATCTGCCTATTTTCCAAAGTGATTGTTCCATTTAACATCCGTACCGGCAACATAATGGCTTTAATTTTTCCACATTTTTACCAACACTTGTTTATTGTCCATCTTTTTGATAATAGCCATCCTAGTGGGTGTGAAGTATTATCTTTTTGTGATTTTAATTTGCATTTTCCTAATGTCTAATGATGTTAATGAGCCATTAATGTGCTTTTATGGGCTTTTATTTTTTTATAGAGGAATGTCTGTTCGTATCCTCTGTTCATGTTTTAATTGTGTTGTCTTATTTTTGTATTAAATAGTGATTCCTAGAAACACCTGGGTGGCTCAGTTGGTTAAGAGTGATTCATATATTTGGATATAAGGCCCTTATCAGAGATATAATTTGCAAATATATCTCCTATTATGCAGTTTGTATTTTCGCTTACTTGATGGTATTGTTTGCAGCACTAATTTTTTTAAATTTTGATCAAGTCCAATTTATTTGATTTTCTTTTGTCATATGTCCTCGTAATGTTCTATTTAAGAAAACATTAGGTAACACAAATCCACAAAAATTTACTCCTGTATTTCCTGCAGTTCTTTGAACATATTTTTCTTTAGTTACTTGAATGTACTTATTATAATTTCTTTAAAATCTTTGTTTTTCCAACCCAACATTTTGCCATCTTGGAACAATGGTTACTATTGACCTTTTTTCCCTGGAGCATAGGTCACATTTTCTGTTTATGTTTTTCTTAAGTTTTGACTGTGAACTAATCCTGCTGATAATTACATTATGGAGGCTCTTGGTTCTGTTATCTTCCGGGGAAGATGCTCCTTTTACTGGTTGATCACTTTTCACTTGTGTAGACTGGATCTTTTGCTTTAATAAGGCTATTTCTGAAAAGCCCAATGAGTTTTTAGGACCTTCTAACTTGGAGGTACTAAATACCTAAACTTTGATTTCTATTTGATACTTGTGGTTGGTTTTAGGTTTTATTTGGGCAGGTCCAAAAGGAGTCTTTTTCTACAATACAGTTTTTATTCCCAAAGCTTGGCCTTTCTGGTGTCTCAGATAAATCACCAAAGCATAATGAAGGTCTAAGTAAATTTTTCCACTTCACCAGAGCTGAACCTCTGATGTCGACCTACTGCTTAAAACCTTGTATGTCTGTTCCATTTTCAATCCCGTAGCAGCTACTTTTGGAAAACTTTGTGTAACCTTATCCTGCATGTGTGTAGCCCAGCTATAATCTGGGGAATTGCAGGGGACCCCACGTAGACTTCTGGCAGACCCCCATCCACATACCTTTGAGTTCTGTCCAGTCCCTTCAGTTACTTCAAATTCAGAATGCTTCTCCCCCAGGTCATTGGGAATTCTGGATTCTGCTTAGATTCTAGCTCTCTGGACCATAGTTGGAAAATTGTCCCCAGGTGGAGAAAAATGCAATTATAGAGATCACTCAAAGTTTCCTTCTTCTCAGGAATTATATTCTAGCCTCTTGTTCAACGTTGGAAAACTTTTCGACTCATGTATTTTACCCAGGACTGTGGTTATTTACAACTAGAGGACTGGTCCACTATCAGTTACTTTGTCATAACTGAAAGTAAGACAGAAGCTTTTGATAAATATTTTAAATGATAGTCATCCCAACGTTTCTGAACATTGGAAATACTATAACCTTTTCTAAGATACATAGTAATTTCTGTTGATATAAGTTTTATTGTCTGATGTGTTTTAGGTAGACAGTTTCATGGCTGTGCTCATAGTGAACATAGTGGAACATTTTAAACACTTTTAAGTGGCAAATAGGGATCCAAATCTAAATTAAAACATCACACACATGTAATTAAATAACATACAATTCACAACTTCTCTCCTGGACCAGGGCTGATATCTTTGGAAATGAATTTTAAAAACATTCCAGTCTCTGGGGCACCCAGGTGGCACAGTCGGTTAAGTGACCACTCTTGGTTTCTGCTCAGGTCATAATCTCAGGGTCATGAGATCAATTGAGCCCCCAGGTCAGGCTCTGCACTCAGCATAGGGTCTGCTGAAGATTCTCTCTCACTCTCCCCTCTCCTTGTTCTCTCTCTCAATCTCTCTCTACATAAAATAAATATTTTAAAAATAAAATTTTAAAATTTTATTTTAAAATAAATCTTTAAAATTTTATTTTAAAATAAATCTTTAAAAAAAATTAACATTCCAATCTCATTAAATTGGGATGGGGGATGTGAAATAAATGCTTTACTGAATCCAGCAAATGATATAACTATAATATTTTCTAGAAAGAGATCATACTATAAATAATTCAGTTTGACTCCTTTCTCACTTAACAGTTATTAGACACCTTTATTTGTCACATATGCAGATTTATAATACTCTTTTTAAAAAATTTCATAAAACTGCATTGTATTAATATACCATGAATATTTTATCAAATTCTCTTTTGATAGACATTTAGACTACTTCCATTTTTTCCTATTATAGTTATCTAAAAAATGAAATACTTATACCTACATCTGTGTGTACTGTATGTATATTTCAGAAAGAAGATTTCCAGAAATTAAATCACGTAAGAACAGTAATCGTATTTTAAAATATGAAACATATTGACACGCTGCCCTTTAAGAAATTTGTAGTGATTTACACTCCCACGGTGTTTATCTAACAATAAACATTTAGGTATTGTTAGATAAAGTTTGTCTAACAATAAATTAGAGTGACTGCTTCCAAGGGCAAACAGAATTTGATATGCTTTTCATTTTTCTAATCTGTTAGAAGGGATAAAAGACTATCTTTTTTTTTGCTATAATTATTTCTAATTTTGCTTAAGTTTTTGTGTTTAGTATTTTATTTTTATTCCAATAATTTATTTTTATGTTTTACATTTATATTTTTGATATACATGTACTTTATTTTTTATATGATGTACATGTGCATAAACATGCATGTAAGGACAAAGTTAGATATTTAATTTTCATTTTATAATCTCAGTCATCATGCAGTTATCAGAAGTCTGGATTTTTTTTCTTTTTAGCTTTTTTTTTCTCTTCTCGTATACATAAACAATATATCTTTAATTACTCTAAAATATATGCTAATATCTGATGCAACTACTTCTCCATTGCTCTTTTAGAATTTTACTATTATCATGTGTACTTTCTTCCAGAGAGGCATTTAAATAATTTCCTCACACTTCAAAAAATATTTTAAAATTTTGTTTGAAGCTGCATTTAGTTTATAGATTTGAGAGAAATAATATACTTATTCTGTTGAGTTATATGATCTGAGAAAAGGTTTTGTCTTTCCCTTTTTAGGTTTTCATTTAGTATTTAATATCCTCTTAGTATACATAATAAATATTACTTCTACATTTCCTCCCAAGTTTTTAGCTATTTTTGCTTGTCAATAAAATTATTATGATATTTTTAAACTATAGCAATAAACTCACTACCATCTGTCATTAGGAAAAATATTGTTTTATATAACTTTCACAACCAGCTACCATACTCATTTTTTTTTACATTTCTTATAATTTTCTTTCTTAAGATTTCCAAATATACAGTCAAATCTTGTATCAGTTACAATAATATATTTTACTTCCTAGTATCCTTTCCTTTAAAAATAATATATATATTTACTTACAGTTTACTAAGATATTAATAAGGCATAGATGTTTGATTTTATCAAGTAGCATGTCAGCATCACACCTATGACCATACATTCCTTTGACCTATTAATTTGATGTATTTTATTAACCTATTTTTCCAAATTGGCATAGTTTTACAGTCTTTTAAAGGAAGCCTGCTTTTCATGTCATTGCTCAATATTGACACATCTACTCTTCTTTCTTGAATCTGTGATTGATACTATGTAGGGATATTCATATCTAATGTATTCTCTCTCTGGAGATTTGGAGACATTCCGAAATGTATTAATCAACAGTACTTTGGATGTAGAGTCCTTATCTTCATGTGTGTCTCTTCATCTTTCCTTTCTTTTTGGTAGTAACCAGGCTAGGCAAATGTGCTTTCTTTCTGTTACTCCTCCTTGAATGAAGTCCATTCTTTCTATTTCCTTTAGAATTCTCTTTCGCGCTTCTCACCATCTAGTTATGCAGTGTTTCCATTAGACCTTAGTTAAAATACTGGATTTTGATTGTTCCAAACATCTTTTGCTTGGAGGTTAACGAATGAGAGGAAATGAAGTGGAGTACCCAAAGTCTCCATTTAGATATATTGTCTCAAGACACCTTTCTGCAAGATACAATGAATTCTTTGTACCTCTCTCAGTATTTAATAGTTTCTTCTTGACTGGAGACAAGTCCTAAAGCTTGAAATGAACACCTATTTCACATAGACCTTTTGTTTACTTATTTGCTGTTTATTTAAGTCTGCTATTTATCTCTGCAAAATGGAGCGAAATATGTATTTCCCTCTTTATTCCATATGTTTTGACAAGCCTCTAAAATGCTGATTTACGTAGCTAGTTGTGGTGGCAGAGGGGGAAGGGAGGGGAGGAAAAGGAACAGAAAGGTGGGTTTGCCCCCTCTGGGGTAAGAAAAGAAAGTAGGTGACCTAACTTAATCTATTTGTCAATTGGATCTCTTTATATAGTAGGAATTTTTTTTTAAGTTTTTATTTAAATTTCAATTAGTTAATATACAGTGTAATACTAGTTTCGGGCATATAATATAGTGATTCAATACCTCCATTTATCACCCTCTGCTCATCACAAGTGTACTCCTTAGTTCCCACCACCTATTTAACCCAGCCCCCCAACCATCTCCCCTTTGGTTACCATCAGTTTGTTCTCTGTAGTTAAGAGTCTCTTTCTTGGTTTACTTTTCTCTCTCTTTTTTCCCTATGCTCATTTGTTTCTTATATTCCACATATGAGTGAAATCATATGGCATTTGTCTTTCTCTGACTGACTTATTTTGCTTAGCATAATACTCTTTAGCTCCACTCATGTCATCGCCAATGGCAAGATTCCATTCTTTTTTATGGCTGAGTAATATTTATATATTTATACAACATATTTATACATTTATACAACAATATTTATACAACATCTTCTTTATCCATTCATCAGTTGATGGACACTTGGGCTGGTTCCATAATTTGGCTATTGCAGATAATGCTGCTATAAACATTGGGGTGCATGTATCTCTTCGAATTAGTATTTTTGTGTTCTTTGGGTAAATACCTAGAAGTGTGATTGCTGGATTGTAAGGTAGTTCTGTTTTTAACTTTTTGAGGAAACTCTGTACCGTTCTCCAGAGTGGCTACACCAGTTTGCATTCCCACCAACAGTGCAGGAGAGTTCCCCTTTCTCCGCTGGGAATTACTTAATAAACCTGATACTCTGTAGAGGATCACTGGTTGTGAAAGTCTAATTTAACAATTTGGTCCTATGTATTAGCTTATCTTCAATTCAGTCCTTCCTGGAATCTACAGAAATCTCAAAGATCTCTGGTTCTGTTCAGTGCTTGATGATATATTTTTTTCTAAAAATAAAACAAAAATTATCTAGTGCAAATCTGCTGTTCTTCATTGGTAATGAGATGGGACTTAGATTTCTACTCTTGTCTCCAAATCCCCTTCCTCTCTCTGTTACAGTCCTAACAAAAGCCATGTTATAGTGAAAATGTAATAGACGAAGAAATTAATATGGCATGATTGGCACTTGCGGTATCTGCAGGATCCAACAAAAATGTAAATAAGAGAAATAGGAGACCAGAGAGAGAAAAACTTAGCAATTTGTACTTGCTCAGAAATTTGTAGAATTGTCTGGCAAATAACTTAGACTTGTATTTGAAATGAAAATACTTATTAAGTGCTTATTTGGTGCCAGAAATTGTGCCAAAGTCACATTTTATAATTTCCTTATGAAGAGAAGTTCAGAATATATTATGAAGTAGGCTGAATGAAAGATGTAGGGTTGGCTGAGCCAAGCCTTTTCTAATGGCCCAAATTTCTTTTGATGCCAATAAACAGTGTAACTAAGCCAATGCAAGCTAGCATATTCATCCAACTACCCACTCTTTTGATAATCAAATATTTATTGAGCATCTCTTAAGTGGCACACATGAGATTTATGTATATTGGAGAATAAATGGACATTGCTTATGTCTTCAAAAAGTTTTACTCTAAGAAGAATTAATGAAACATAGCTTACAAATAAGTGTATAATTATAAATTGTTATATATACTCTGAAGGAAGAAAGTGTGGGCTTTTAGTTGTCGGTAACAGTAGAAAACGACATCATTCAAGATGAAACTACGACATTATAGTCATACTATGTTGATTAACAGAAAGAAGGACAAGAGCCTCAGGCTTTCAGTAAAAACCAGAGAGAAGGATTCAGTCATAAAAAATATCCCTAAATTAATTTCATCACCAAAAATCGCAAAAAAGAAACTTTCTCACAATATGTTAAAATATTTGGCTATGCTTGGTCAAACTGCTTTTGTGCTTAGGAACTTAGCATTCTATTTCATAGTCGTTTATACTGTAACTCCGCTGAACAGTTATAATGCTGATGCAATTCAATATATTATAACAAATTCAAGTACTGAACAATAGAGCAACATATTCTTTATGACCTTAAAAGAAAGCACTGAGGAGAAATAAAAGAGCTCCATGAATAACCCAAATGTGTGGTAGAGAGAAGGAGCTAACCCCTTCCAGTACTTTAGGTGATAGAAGGTCCTTGTAATTCCGGTTGAAAAAGGAATCAAGGGATGCCACAAGATTTCAGTGGCAGGTGCAAGAGCATATATTTTTATTTAATGTTTCAACAATGGCAGAAAAAACATATTAAGCTATGGATATCTTTTCTTTACCAGATATTTGCCAAGGGCTCACAAGTGACATTTCCTGCTATTTAGTGAAAAAAGAAAACTATGATACTACCTTCCCAATTAATATGTTTAGCCAAGACATTTTTTCTCATTGTGTAGATATGTAATTGACATATAACATTGTATTAAAGTATACAACATAATGATTTAATGTATGTGCCTATTGCAAAATGCTTACCACAATAACGTTAGGAAACATTCATCACCTTGCATAGTTATAAGTGTTTCTTGTGATGAGAACGTCAACGATTTACTCTTACCATCTCTCAAATATACAATACAGTATTGTTGACTGTCATCACCATTTTGTGTATTAATCCCCAGAACTTATTTAGCCTATAACTGAAAGGTGGTACCTTTTGAGCATTTCCCTCACCTCTGACCCTGCCCCCACCTCTGACAACCATCAGTCTGTTCTCTGTTTCTGTGAGGTTTATTTATTTATTTATTTTTTAGATCCTACATGTAAGTGAGATCATACAGCATTTGTCTTTCTCGGTTTGACATTATTATTTTTAAGTGACAAAGATATGATTGTGGCATAGAGAGAGGAAAGGAAGGGAAATATCCTAGGAGCCAACTACGTGTCGTCAGTTAACATGTTTAGAAATAACCCAAAGTGATCTTAAGTTTGGTTGCATGTAATTGATACATTATGCTAATGGGATTAAAAACAAAACAAGGTGTATTTCAAAGACGCATGCAATTTTGACAACAACAATGCTGGAAAAGGTATAACCTAAGTATATAGTCAAAATGAAAGCAGATACAGCTATATGACGCATTGACAGTCTTCCAAGGAATCTTCATCCCCCCACCCCTGTAGAGTATGAAGCCTATTGAGAAATTATTCATGCAAGATAAAGAATGTCTTTATTTTTTCTTACCTTTGAACAGCAGTGAAGGTGTGGCAGGGACACCCATGGAAACATAGCATGACTAGATGTCTTAGTGAAGTTTCTGAATGTTTAAACATTTAAGATTTGAGACCTCCTTGGTATGAGAGTTTAATTCATTTTGGCAGTTGACAGTTTGTTGGCAGTTTACACTCGGTAAGTGCACCTGACTCTGTCAGTCTGTTTTCACGAGCTACCTACCTGTCAAATTGTGAGTGGCCTTCCTTCCACTTTCACAAAGGCTGTCTTTTTTATATGCTTTTCCTCGTGGAGATTTAAAGTGACTCTGTGGTGAAAGGCCACGTAATCAGTCTTTGTGATGACACCGTGCCTGCACTCTGGATATCAAAATATCATAAATATAATAGTAAAAAAAACATACCGGTTCAGAAATTGTTGTTTAAGTTACAGTCTAGGACTGAATGGACATTGAACCTAAGGCATATGTTAGCAATTTGTGATTTTATGTTTGTTTGTTTGTTAACCCAGAATCTGTTATTCCACAATAAAGTAACAAAGCACCATGAAAGAAATAAAAAGATGAGAAGATAGAAGGAGAAACAGTTACTTATAATCCTAGAAGTGGATATATTATTAAGCAGCCCCCAAGCATTTCTGTGAAAGGGCATTTGTATGATCCCGAGATCTGTTATGTGATAAAGACAGTGATGCACAAGGAGAATCTTGATGTCCTTCTGATAACATTGCTAGCCAAATTGCACGTAGCTTCAGTGACTTAAAATGCAGGCTAGATTATGAAGGCTGATACAACATCATGAAAGAAAAGGTTCAGAGGAGAAAGGCAAAGAGTTAGAAAGCTCTTGGATCATTATAGAAGACATTTTGTTCCTTGACAATATAGCCTGCAAGTGCACTAGAATAATGCTGTATAGGGTAGCCGGACTATTTGGGAAGTGGAAGTAAATACAGGCATCAAAATGAACAATACGTGTTACACCCCATAAGAGCTGAGAGGTGTAGTAAGAGCGAAGGAGGGAGGTCTCACCTCAGAATTTACCTCAAACAGAATTAATTTTGTATGAGCGTAACCTCTCAGCCTTGGTAAATCTAATAAGTCTTCTCTGAAAGCTTTTAAAATGCCTAGCCTAGCATATAATCAAAGAAGTAGGATTGGAAATATGATTTTCATATCACTGGCAAGTAGAATTCCTAAGTTTTTCTTCAGTAGAAGTTAAGGTTGTTAGTAGAGAACTTAGGAGCGTAGTGCATTCATATTTTCAATATCTTCAAAATCCTGCAAAATGAAAATTAAAACAAAAAGATGTTTGATGGCTAAAAATTGATGCTTAACCAAGCCATTGTATACAAAATAAATTTGCAAAGCTCTTGATCAGAAGTTAATATTAAAATTAGAGTAGTATTTAAGCATTCAACAGACTGGGTAACATTTACCTGGTAATACCAAGTGCCTTCCACGTTAGCAACTATATGCCAGGTATGAGAAAAGGTACTTTCAGAGAGAATATGAAGACAAACAAAACTAAAACACATTCAATATTAATCACATCAGAAATTATTAGGATTAGAAATGTTTAACCTGAGAAGAGAACGGAAAGAGAGATTTTGGTGTTTTAACAACTGAATTATTAGTCCGCAGTTAAGTATTAAAAATAAAACTGACACTGATTTTATCAATAAATAATTCATTCCTGCCAAGAGAAATTTTATTAGAATTGAAACTGAGGATTATCAAAAGACAATGATAAAGACTGCATATGATGAAGTGTTTTATTGTAAAGATTAAAACCCATGGTAAGAGAAGAGATAATTTAGTTTGTTTCAATGCACAAAAAAGGGATTAGAAACAAAAAGCCACTCTCATTTGAAAAATAAAAGTCTGAGAATTACTTCAAGCAGGCAATAAAAACGGCCAGCAAATTTTTATTAAAAATAAGGAAGAAGATGAAAGGAAAAATTAAGAATGCAAACACAAATCACAACACATCAATTACTTGAATGTGAAGGCTGGCAAGGAGATTGAAGTCTTTCTAGAACCCTATTATCAACAAAATATTAGATATATTCATTTGAAAAGCCTATATCAGAGAGGTTGAACTACATCAGAGAAAGACAAATGACATGATTTCTCTTATATGTGGAATCTAGAGGGAAAAAAAAAAAAATTCACAGCTACAGATGGGTGGTTGCCAGAGGTTGGAAAGGGGGGAGGGAACTGGTAAGAGAAATAGGTGAGCTGTTTGTTTATTTGCTTGTTTGTTCATTTAGTTTAATTTTGTTTAAATTAATTTTCCTTAAGAGAGACAAAGGTTGAGTTGTATGTTACATGAAATATATTTGGTAAAGTTATTTTTTAAAAAGTGAGAAAAAACTTGAAAAACTTCACTAAAGAGGATAATTGACCAATAAAAATATGAAAATGTGCTCGTCATTAATCATCAGGGAAATGCAAATTAAAACCATAATAAGATACTACCCACCAGAAGGGCTAAAATTAAAAAACTCTGATAATACCAAGTGTTAGTGACATGTAATACAATTAGATTCCTCATGCTTTGCCAGCAGGAGTAGGAAACTGGGAATATTTACCAAAGCCGAATATACATATCCTATTACCTACCAATTCCTGTCATCTGAGTAAGTGTATGTGTTGACCATATGATAAGAATGAGAATAGTTCTAGCATTTTTATCAATAATAGCTTCAAATTGAAATAATCTAAATACCTATCAATAGGAAAACAGAGAAACTGTGGTAGATTCTGTGGTGGGATGCTATATAGTATTAAAAAAAGAACTAAAAACTGATACACATAACAACATGGATGAATCAAACCAAAATGATAATGAGCTGAAAAGGCCAGACATGAAAGGGTTTCATTTTTATGAAGTATAAGAACAGGCAAAAGCAATCTAGTAAGGTAGATGTCAGACTAGTGGTTACTGTGAGGGAAGGGTCATGAGGATGCTTTTGGGGATGACATTTAGAGATCTGTAGTGACTTGGGTGGCCATGACATGAGTAAATCAATCTATTTAAAATTTATGTACGTACCGAATGTATGTTCTACCTCAACAAAACTTTCAGAAGAACAAGTAATTTAAATTACCTCATTGTGCTCCATAATAGCACAAATCATGACTTATTTACCTATTTGCACCTTGCAGAGCCTAATCCAATGCCTGCTCAGTGTTTGTTAAATTTAATTAGATTGACCAAGTAGTTCTACCTATATGATCTTAACTAGATGATTTTAGTATAGTAGGTCTGAGCTGTCAATAGAACGATAGCTGTGTAATTCCTACAGACACCTTTTAAATTCCTAATGCTTTCATATTTAAAATATCTGCTTTTTTTTTTTCCAAAAAGGGAAATAGGAACATTTACATATCGAAAACTAACTCAATTTTCAGGGTTTAACAAGATTCATATTTTTAAAAAGTAATTTGCATATGCTTTGAGGATTCATATGTTTTGAAATATGATAGAGAAAGAAGTTTTGCCCTTGTTTTTTCTTTCAGATATCCATTTTCTCAAGAACTCCTTAATGGTACATACAGAGTACAAAATGTTATTTGCACATACTGAATCTACAAACCATGCTGGAATTACAGTAATTCACATCACAGATCTTACAGTAGATAATGGAAAATTAGAGTTACAGAATATAGAAGAGAGAAGGACAAAGGACCATTTAGGAAAGGAAAATTTAACGGAGAGGAAAATTTAAATTTTCTGTAGCCAGAGACATTGGCAGGTCTTTTAAATAACCTATGTAGTAAGCCACCACAATGTCAGGGGCTGTAGAGATATTTGGCAAATACTTTGTTGAAGGAGAGCTCCAAAATATACTGAATGTTTAGAGGGCACTGGATCTAAGAAACTTATGATTGGAAGATCCCTTGGTCCCTCAATAACTTCTGATCTCATGTCCAACTTCCCTAATTTCTTATTTTCTCTGATTTCAAGTCTAACATCTAATAAAACTAGCCTTCTCATCAGCACAAGTTAAGCTAATTGTCTTGTCAGCTACTTATGACAGGATTTGAAAATTTTAGCTAATGGCATTTTTAGAAAATTAAGCCTTAATATGATTAAAATATATATCTTCTTGGGATGCCTGGGTGGCTTAGTTGGTTAAGTGTCTGTCTTCAGCTCAGGTCATGATCTCAGGGTCCTGGATTCAAGTCCCACTTTGGGCTCCTTGCTTAGTGGGAAGCATGCTTTTCCTGCTTGTGCTCCCCCCCCCCTCTCTCTCTATACATATACATATATACATATATATATATATATATATATATATATATATATATCATGTAACCTCACATGTGGTTTTATTTTGAGCTGCAAAAATCTAATTATTCTCACAGGCATGCTTTAAAATATTTGAAAATCATTTGTCTTTTTCAAATTGGTATCTTTGGTTATTTTCTGTAGTTTCTTCAGTAGTTTCTTTATAAATTCAGCTTGGATAATACCGAATTGCCATACACAAAGGACATCACATTTTGAATTATATACCTTATTTGTATAAACTAAAGATGAAACTATAACAAAAATTTCAAACTGGTATTCTACTTCTCCTTTCTTTCAGCTATTATGAGCTAGTTTTATTAGACCAATCGTTGTCCTAAGAACAAGTAGAAAACTGAATCAGTCTCTCTGTCTCTCTCTTTCTCTACACACACCCACACAGGGAGGCCAGTTACTGTAGTATCCCAAACTCAGGTCAGTTACTGTATCCAATTCAGGCCAGTTACTGTAGTATCCAAAACTCCTTTAATGAACAACTTTGTTTTGAGAACTCCACACCAGCCTGGGTGAAATATTCTTGTAACTGTGGTGTAGTCACATCTTTCCTATGAATACTCCATTCTTCTCCCTCTGCTTCATAGGACTTAAAAGACTCTCCCCACCTTCTCTAAGACCCCTTTTCCCCCAAGGATTCCAGCCAATAGATGTGTTTTATTTATTTATTTGTTGTCTAATCTTGTCTTTATGTCTAATTCTTGGAGGACTCAAACTCAGAGCCTAACATTCTATGCCACATTTGTCCTCTACTTATAACTGGTGGTTAGAGACTAAGTACAGCTTTCACCAGTCCCATGGGGCTTGGAAAGAGGGAAAAATGGACTTAAGTGATTGGATAAGAGAAGCTTTTGTAAACATCCTGGGCTCTTAGCAGAAACCTCTAAAATCCATACACTTCTATACACAGCCTGAAATGAATCTTGCAATCAGCTCAATCTCATGTATTTTTTGAGATAATTTATTTTTAGCCCAACTTCTTGTCAGAATCAAAAGTAAATGTTTTCTTGAGCAGCAAAACATAATTCAGACACTAGGTTTTACTACAGTTTTTCAGGTATAATGTACAGTGCTTAATCAGTAAGTATCCAGGCATATAAGAAAACCCCCTGAGAACAAGAAACAAGGGAACAAACCCATGGGCAATTCATATGATGGCATTATTAGAAGCAAAATTTAAAATAGTTATGATTGATATGGTAAATAAATTAAACATTAAGATTAATTATTTTGGCTGAAAACTGGAAACTGTAAAAAATCAGATGGATATTATATAAAATGTCAGAATTAAAATTGAGAAATAAACAGATGGATTTAATAGCCAGTTAGAGAAAGAGAAATTAATTAGCTTGAAGTTACATTAGTAGAAAATATTCAAATAGAAGCATAATGCATTAAAAAGGAAAAATAGAGAAGCGACTATGATTTATAGAACATGGTGAAAAAAATCTAACTTATAGTAATTGGAGTTACTGAACTTTAAGGAAAAGAAATGTAGCAGATACAATGTTTAAGAGGATAATAATTGATATTTTCTAAAAAATGATTGACAACATCTAGAAAAGAATAAAAATATCATAATACTTCTGCTTCTGGGTATAACCAACAGGAACTAGATATATCCCCACACATTAAGTGACTTTCAGAAACAGAAAACTAGGGGCATCTGGGTGGCTCAATTGGTTAAGCCACTGCCTTTGGCTCAGGTCATGATTCTGAGGTCCTAGATTGGAGCCCTGCGTGGTTGACTTCCTGCTCAACTGGGAGGCTGCTTCTCCCTCTCCCTCTGACCCTCCCCCCAAATTGCGCTCTCTCTTGCTCTCTGTTTCTCTCAAATAAATAAATAAAATCTTTTTAAAAAATTTTAAAAAGTAGAAATATGGAATGGAAAGAAACCAAAGAGGAAGCCAAACCATGAAAGACTTTCAACTATAGGAAACAAACTTGAGGATTGCTGGTGGGGAGGTGAGGAGGGGAGGGAATGGGGTAACTGGGTGATGGGCATTAAAGAGGGCACATAATGTCATGAGCACTGGGTGTTATATGCAACTGATGAATTATTGAATGCTACATCTGAAACTAATGATGTACTATATGTTGGCTAATTGAATTTTAATATGCTTGTCAAAAAAACCCACAAAAAAAAAAAAAGACTTTGTTATATTAAAAAACAGAAATAGAAAACTATATGAAACAAGATTTTCAGGCATTGAACCCCAGGCAGCATAAGACAGTGGTTGCTGAAGGAAGGGAAATGAACACTGTGAGTCCAGTGATTGCCAAGCTGGCAGCTGGATAGAGTTTCCAGGATGCAGCACAGGAGGGAACCCAAATGGAGACCAATACTCTTGAATTGAGCAGTGGAGTTTATAATTGGAAAGGTCCAAGAGAGCTAGAATTTGTGAGGCAGAGTGCCAGAGAATAGCATTATATCTTGTTAGGAAATTGAAATTGTTTTATCTCCTCCTTAAAAAAACAGTAAAATACGTATAAACAAAAATAAAACAAAAAATACAACTACAGGCCCAAATTGAACCAAAAATTTAAGAAGGAAATAATACCAAATCTACATAAATTCTTCCAGAAAATAGAAGCTGAAGAAATGCTTCTCAGCTCATTCTCATCAGTATACATTACCTGGTAGCACAAAGACATTAGTGAAAGACAAAACCATGGACTAATATTTTTCATGAATACTACCATACACGTTTTCAGCAGAATGGATCAAATGGAATCCAGAAATATATAAAAACCATGATAGTTTGAGACTAAGCAAGATTTATTCCAAAATTCAAGATTATTTTAGCAATCTAAAATCAGTTTTTAAAATGAACCTCAGTAGAAGACAGAAAATTTTTATACTGGATTTCTGAAGATATATTATTCACTGCATCTTCAAGTAACTACATAGTTGTCTCTCAATATACGCCTATTGCATTGAGTTGAGAATTGAGTCTATGATTCTATTTGCAGGAGAAGAATTTGATATGATGTTCATTTTGGAGCTAGAAAGGTATTGCTATTTTATTCTCTGTGGATAGTCCTAAGATTTAAGAGGCAAGGATTTAAGAATAATTCCAGAGACTAGCTAAAAGTAGAAAAAAGCAAGAAATTGCATGGTCTGGCTAAAAGTTGTAAGAGAAACAAACAAACAAAAAAGCATTCTGAAAACATGGCCAACATACTGATAGGTAGATTGAAAAATGGATGAGTAGAGAAACTAAAGTGAAACATCAGGCTGGAAAGGGCCAGTAAATACTGTTGTTTAGGCCCAGAACAAAACTGAAAAGAAAAGTAACAACTATATTTTAGATTAGACATATTATTGTTTCAAGGTTAATATTATTTTAAATGCATAGATTAAAAATACCTATTCAATTGTCAATATTAATACATAAGCTATTTTCTACCAGAAACAGGTAAGAAGTAGTGATCATTAAATATGACAAGTCGATTAACGGTAGATAGTTTATATTGTGTAAAGAGACAACTATACAATATATAACCTAGAATATTATTTTCTGTATTACTGAGCTGTAATTATTTTAAGGACAGAATCTTAATTTAGTCCTCTTTGCTTTCCCTATCAAGCATAGTACAGTGACTTGCACCTGTTAATTCAATAAAGAGCTTTATATACATGCAAATAAAAAGGGGGAAAAATGAACCTCAACCCTTATTTTCATACCATATCAAAAGTTAACTTGAAATGGATTATAAACTTAAATTTAAGAGAGTCAAAGCTACAAAACTTCCAGGGAAAAATATTACAGAAAATCTTCATTACCTTTAGTTAAATAGAAAAACAAACAAAAAACAAACAAAAACTATGCAGCATAACCAAATTAAGACCTGTTGTTCTTCAAAAGACTCAGTTAAGAAAACAGAAAGACAAACCATAGATTGGGAGATAATATTTGCAAAATACGCAAGTCACAAAATACCCCTTGTATATAGATTATATAAAGAACTCTTATAACCTGATAAATTTAAAATGTAGCAGAACCAAAACACTGACAAACCAATTTTTAAAATGGTAAGATTTTGACAGACATTTCACCAAAGATACATAGTTGGCAAATAGGCACATGGAAATATTCTCAGTGTCATTGGTCATTAGGGAATGACAATGGAATACCACGAGAATGGTTAAAATTAGCAAGTTTGAGTATATCAAATGATGCAAGCGGATGGGGCTAGAATCCTTATCCACTGCTGCTGGATTTTAAAAAAGAATACAACCACTTTGCTAAAAATACTTGGCAGTATTGTGAAAAGCTAAATATGAAGCTATCTTAGGAGTTTTGACATATAGATACATTCAGCTATTGCTCAAGAGTAATGAAAGAGTATTAAAAGCATACATCTACACAAAGAATTGTATGCACATGTTCCCAGGACCTTTAATTATAACATCCCTCAACTAGAAACAACTCAATCTCAAATCTCAAAAAAAGGGAAGGAATAAATACATTTCAATATATCCATTCAATGCAATATTATTCATCAGCAAAAAGGTATAAATTATCGATGCTCATGAAAACAAGGGTGAATCTTGAAATAACTTTGCTGAGTAAAAGAAACAGGCAAAGGAGAACCTTATATAGTTCAATTTGATAGAATTCTATAAAATACAAACTAATCAATAGTGATAGAAAACAGAGCAGCGGTTGCCTGGAGATTGAGGTGGAGTGAGTGGTGAATTACCAAGAGGTTAGGAAACCCCTGATGGGGAAAGAAATGTCTTTTATTTTGATGGTTACATGGATGTATCTGTTTGTCAAAACTCATGAAATTATGCATTCAAATCATGTTCAATTTGTTGTATGCCAATTTTATGC
Organism: Potos flavus; assembly: GCA_028534135.1. NCBI lineage: Eukaryota > Metazoa > Chordata > Mammalia > Carnivora > Procyonidae > Potos > Potos flavus. Next base: position 38,970,229 of record CM052892.1, on the reverse strand, counting down.
CAATTTTATAGCTCAGTTAAGCTATAAAAAAGAATTGCGAAATTTAAGTGAAATAGGTGCTAAGAAAACCACAACTGGCACATGATAACTAAAATGTAAAAATCAAAGACAAAGAGACAATTTTCTGTAAAGCACTTGCCCCAGAAAAAGGACATCTTATCTTCAGAGAAGCAACAGGAAAACTGGCAACTCATTTCTCAATGGAGACAATGGAAGCAAAAAGACTAAATAAATAAATAAATAAATGCATTTTGAAAGTCATTTTGAGTGAGAACAATGGCCTAGACTAACTAACCTAGAATTCTCTAACTGATGAAAATGTTCTCAAAAATGAAGACATTTTTGAATAATTGAAATCTAAGAAAATTTTACTAGCAGACCTACACTAATGAAATTCTTAAAAGAGTATTTCAGGAAGGAGAAAACTGATCCTAGATCCCAGGTAAAATATGAAGGAGAAATGATGAGCTATTAAAATGGTAATTATATGGGCAAATGAAAAATATCCATATAAAACAAAGTGTAATATGTTTATGGTTATAAATATTATTAATTTATACATAATGCAATTAAATATAAAACATTATTCCATCAGTTCAAAGGGAGTTGAATATAAATAGCATATTGTAACATCTTTCCTTAAGTAAATGCTAAAATTACTTATATTTATTAAATTTTAAATTTATTAAATATATTTAAATTTTAATGTCACAAATACATGTCATAATACCTAGAGTAACCCTTAAGAGAATATTAAGAGAATAGAAAGAGGATGTCTATTTAATAAGCTAATAGATGGATAAATATAAAATTTAAACAATTGATTAATTACAAAAGAAGAAAAGAGGAAGAACTGTAGAACAGGTAGCCCAAAAAGAAAACTAATAGTAATATGGCAAATTGAAATTGAAATACATCAGTGAGTTCCCCAATTAAAACAACAGCAGTCAGATTCGACTTAGCAAAAGAAATAAACAAAACAAAACAAAAACTTCATTTATATGTTGCTTAAAAGAATATACACCTTAAATCATTTTTAAAATGGTTTTATATTTAAGGGTTTAAAATTTCAATCTTTGAATACAATGAAGATCTTTTGAGGATCCAACTCAGGTCAGACCCACAGGTTTCCAACATACAAGGCTAATAATTCCCCAAGAAGCTCAGTTTTTTTAAGTAAATATATCTATAATGAAACTATCAGGAAAAAAATATTGATACATACTTTTAATAGTATCAGTAAATTAAGTGGAGTCTATATCTTTTCAATTCTATTTGCATTTAAACTTATTTGGGAGGTCATATATATGCCTCAAAATATATTGCTGTGATTCTGTTTCTGAGCTCGGCAGGTAAGCGTATTTATGCAGAATTAGCATGAATGAACCAGTTTGCAGCATCTGCTTGGTGCAATGTGGCTTTCCTCCAGGGTGAAAATGTCAACATAGCATAGCAACTTTTTGGAAAAGGGAAAGTGAACTTTTATTGTTTCTAGGCAGACATAAATATCATAGGCAGTGTCATGACAGACTGATTAATGGACTCAGAAAAGAGGGGAGAAAATGGATCACTTGTATCATTTGACCAGTCTTGTACATTCTTTCCTAATTTTCTGCTTGTACCAAAACATGGGGGCTTTTTAGATTGAAGGATCAATCCGGTTACTCTTTGTGAGCACTGTGCATTAAAGAATGTCATGTTATTATATGGAACTCTATAGAGTAGAAGATGCTGAAATGCTTAAGGTGTAGGTCAGATATGCTTCCATGTTCCAGAAATAGGTTTGTTATGTAGTTTTTATATGCGTTTATAATATTTCATATAAATTCATATATATGTATATATTGATATGGAAATAAATGTGTGTATATAACAAAATATATGCACATATATAAACACATATGTATGTATATGAGTGCACATATAATTAAGCATATAAATGTTAAATATAGATATATTAATATATATGAATTTATTAAAAATATATACAAATATAAATACTATACATGTACACACACCCACACACAATTCCTGTCTAACCAGAGTTCTATCACAATACAAAAATCTCTTCTAAATATCAACAGAAATTCATATTACCATTTATGTAAATGATCAATTGCTCTATGTTTTGGTGTATGAGGATTGAAAGAAACAGTCTTGAATACATCTTGCCGTTCAATTAACTTAGTTTTTCTTAAAGTCAATATGACCTTTATTCAGTTCTTGTTTTTAGTCTATTGTTTTTAGTTTTTTAGTTTTAGTCTATTGTTTTTAGTTTTTAGTAATTGTTTTTAGTCTATCTTCTTAAATTCTTTTTTTTTTTTTTTAAGATTTTATTTATCTATTTGACAGAGAGTGAGATCCCAAGTAGGCAGAGAGGCAGGCAGAGAGAGAGGGGGAAGCAGGCTCCCTGCTTAGCAGAGAGCCCGATGCGGTGCTCGATCCCAGGACCCTGAGATCATGACCTGAGCGGAAAGCAGAGGCATTAAGCCACTGAGCCACCCAGGCGCCCCTTAGTCTATCTTCTTAAATGTACCTTGCTCAAGTATTATTGTCTGTTTGAGTATGAAATGTTTTCTTTCTTAATATAAAAATTTGTCTTCTAGAGGAATGTGCTTTTAAAAAGTTACAGGTAGTAGAACTTTCAAATCAACTTCTTACACTCTATCACCTTGCAAATGAAGTATGCTTCTGAAACTTAAAAATAACATGATTTGTCATTGAGATTTGGATTTGATAGGCAGAAAAATTACAATCAATTTAAAACTTCGAGAGGACTAACATGAGGGAAAGCAATCTTTACCACTACCAAAAGGAATTTTTTTTCTGTTTACAACAATATAAATTATTTTCTGCCTGAATTTATTCTGATCCTAATTTCTTATCTAAGCACCTTGTCATCTCAACCTGCTTAACTTCACTGGTAATTACACCTTATTTCAAATGTTGTGAACATTTGTGTGGTGTAGAGCAAGAAATATATCAACTCTTTCAATAGCTTGAACCTGATTGAATGCCTGAAAATTATACGTTTTAAGTTGTAACTTGGACTGTAACCTTCTGATGAAATTTTAAAGTGACTTGCTAGGAAAAAAAAATGCTTCTTAGGTTTGTCAAGGAGAGCAAAAACAAATTTAACGTAAATTAGTCGCAAATACAAGTTTATGGGTTAAGCACAGGTAATTATATTTTTAATGTCAGGGAAAATTGGAGGGTAACTAAGTTTCAGCTTATTTAAACTCTAACATACTTTGTAATGTTTTGAGATGATAGCCAAACATGAAGTGTTTTTAGTTCATTTATCAAAATGGAGATAATGAGAAATAAACTTAGTTTGAGTCATCAGCATGGATATTACTTTACTATCATTATCCTCATTTCTGTCACATAATAATGTTATATTGGAGATTACACAGGTCAACATGGCTTTAAACCCATAGATTTATTGTGAAAAATGAAAAGGAGAGAGAGAAAAATGGTCTTAAAAGAAAGAAAAGTATTGGTAGAGGTGACATATGAAAAAAAATGTGTTATAGGAATCATTCACAGAAGAGGTCCGACGTTCCTTTCTTCCTTCCTCCCTTTCTCCCTTCCTTCCTTCCTTCTTCATCCTTTGTTCCTTCCTTCCTTCTTAAAATTTCCATCCTGATGCTTTGGCACAATGTGGAACATACGGCCTCCATTCCCTTACAATGATTTACTCTTATCTCACAAGTTAAACTATGTTTGCTTTTCTCTGTATTGTCAATGGGCAGGAAGATACTGTGTTCCTAGTTATTGGTCCTAAGATAACTGTTGTTCAGCAAACTCACAGGAAAAAAAATACTTTCTGCTAAAAATGAATAGCAATATTAATGATCATTAACTTCTCCCTCAAAAGTAATATGCCGGTATGTTTCCTTCCCCATTCACAAGTAGTATCTTCTCCACGATGACTTACGTAAAACAGGAAATTGGATGTTAGAGCTGGGCCTCAAGAGTTCTGAGAATCTTATAAAGGCAAGAGTTGGCAGAACAGAGTGGACTTAAAGAAGAGCAGAGAGGGATGACTTTTCTTGCCAGAATAAGAAAAACACTTAAAACACAACTACTGATTATGATTCTGAAACTCAAATGTATCTTCCTTGGCATAGAACCAAAGATGAATGAAGCAAGCAACATCTTTTGTTTGGCACAATTTCAAAGCGTGCTTCAAAAAAACAGACATTTGGCAGAAAGAGACCCCAAACATTCAAATGAATGTCTGAATTTTTGTCTTTTCTCCTGAACAGAATGCCATTTCACCTCAGAATGCCATGGCAGCCTCTGTGTACATGAAGTAATCTATCCATGTGCATCACATTTCAATCCCCAGGGTTACCACTCTTCCCTCTCTATTTTGATCATATAAACCAATAGCTTCCAATATTTGTCGACAGGGTGTGTGTATGTGTGTGTGCGTGTCTGTGTGTGTGTGTGCGTGTATGTATCCAGGGTCGTAGCCTGAGTAATCACATGATAAAGCATGTAACATCTGGTATTGTCAGTTGTGAAGGAGTGTCAAAGACCTTTGAAGGAGTTTCCACTGGCCAAATCTGAAACAATTTGAGCATTAAAAAGATCATTGTTCCTAAGATAATAGATCTTGAAAATTTTTGTTACAAGAAAGAAACATTTGTAACTATGTGTAGTGATGGATGTCAACTAGACTTACTGTGTTTATTTTGTAATATACACAAATATTAAATCATTAAGTTGATAGCTGAAACTAATATAATGTAATAGAGATTCAAACTGAAATATATTCTACAGAAAATTGCTCTATACTCTTAAAAAAGAGCAAAGACATAAAAGACAAAGGAAGAGGGACAAATTTTTCTAAATTAAAAAGGACTAAAAATGCATGACAACTAAATATGACATATAATCCTGGACCAGGCACGTTTTATTTTGTTTTTGTTTTTGTTTGATTCAAAGACATAGTTAAGTTTCTATAAATTTAAATAATGGATTTACTTTCCCTCAATCTACTTTTTTTTTTTTTAAGATCTTATTTATTTATTTGACAGAGAGAGAGAGATCACAAGTACGCAGAGAGGCAAGCAGAGAAAGAGGGGGAAGCGGGCTCTCCGCTGAGCAGAAAGCCCGATGCGGGGCTCGATCCCAGGACCCTGAGATCATGACCTGAGCTGAAGGCAGAGACTTTAACCCACTGAGCCACCCAGGCGCCCCTCAATCTACTTTCAACAAAGCCATCAGTTATTCAGGATTCAAGACAGATTATATAATTTACCTGTTCAAACCATCCAATGGCAGATTCTATTAGGGTAAAATTCAAACTCCTTCTCAGAACTATGCTGGCTTATTATTCAAACTGGAACACTTTTGAGAGTGGAACTATGTTATTAATAATTACAGTAGAGCAGCAGGAATAAATTGGGGTGTACAGTCACAGTGATGACAAATTCTTATGTGGCCCCTGTTATTTCTCTGATCTCTCTCACTGCCCTCCCCTAATTAGGCTGTCATAGTTAAACTGGCCGTTCTGCTCTTTTGAGCAAATCAATAAATCCCCCATCACAACAGGGTTTTTGCAAGGATTGCTTCTCCTCCCTGGAATGCTCTTGTCATAATTTTACCCACTGTGCACTCTTTTATTTCTCTGAAGTCTCTTCTCCAAAGTCACTTTCTTAATGATGCATTCTCTGGCTATCATATCTAAAATTTCATTATCCCCTCCCCAACATTTCATGCTTCCCTTTTATGTCTTATCATAGCTACTTATTTATATGTTTATCAACATAACAGAATATATATTGTTAATGATTTTGATTTATCTTGTTTATTGTCTGTATTCTATATTAGATTATAAGATAGCTAAGGGCAACTATTTTTATTTCTTGGATATTGTCATGTAACTCTTACAGTAACCTCTAGCACTTGGTAAGTAATCAATAAATGTTTATTGAAAGGGTTAAAGAGTGTATTTTATCATTTCAATGAAAAATATTCGTTTATTGAATTTTATGAAAAACACATGAATTATATGAAGAATCAGCTCTTTACTACAATGTATATCTTTATATGTAGCAACAAAAAGAAATAGAGCATTTATTAAAAATAATCATTTACTTATATAAGAATTTTATCTATAAGAATAAAATATGAAGAGTGAACTCTGCGTACCATTCAGTGATCTCCATCCTTGAATTGGGTTAAATGGATACTATTTTATTGTTTTGCTTGCATTTCACTGATTAATGGTTAGATCGAATATTGTATTTTCATTGATTTAATTGAGATATAATCAACATGTAAGATTATATTAGTTTGAGGTGTACAACATAATAATTCAGTATTTATTTACACTGTGAAATGATCACCACAATAAGTCTAATTATCTTTCACTGTAGAAATTTATAATTTTTTTCTTCTGATGAGAAATTTTAGGATTTACTCTCTTGGCAACTTTCAAGTATGCACTGCAATGTTATTGAGTATAGTCTCCATGTTGTACATTATATCCCCATGACTTACTTATCTTATAATTGGAAATTTGTATCTCTTGACCCCCTTCACCTGTTTTTCCCAGTCCCCACCCCACCATCCCCCCTTCTAGCAACCATGTTCTGTTCTTTGGATCTATAAGTTCTGTTTTGTTTTGTTCCTTCATTTCTTTTGGATTTTTTAATTCCACATATAACTGAAATCTTATGGTATTTGTCTTTCTCTGTTTTTCATGTTTTCCTATTCAGAGTACTGTCTTAAAGGTTCTTTTTTTATTTGGTTCTTAGTGGTTAACTTGTTTTCTAAAAAATCATAACTTAATCATCATGGTTTCTCTTAAATATAACACCTTACATTATTCTACTATAAAGAGTAGGCAGCAACATCTTATAAAGTTTGAGAGAGAAATGTTCAAGGAATTCAGACGTAACCTCACTATCCTAATATCAGTTTGGATTTGAAGCGAGCAACTTGGGTTTAAATTTCAGAACCATGCTGACATCCTGTATGATTATAAGACATTTGCATAAAAGTTTCAAGCTTAAGGAGTTCTTTCACATTGTTATTATAGAATGGAATGAAATAATGAATTTAAGCACTTCATGGTACACTGTTGTTTATTAACTACATGGTAAGCTGTCAGTTACTAGGGTACTCTATTATTATTAGGTTTAATTTTTATTGGTCATCATCTTTGTCCAATAATTTCCATATGTATGCATATTTGCATATTTGCAATGATAGAGTATATTCAATTTTATATCATGTGTTTTACCTAATAGTATATCATCAATAACTTTAATGTTGCAACATAATATGCATAATTTTAACTTTAATGAAATGCATATTATTTCATCTAGTGATAGTATCATAACTTATTCAAATCTTAGAGTAGTATTGGGCAATTAATTAAAATACAAATCTGGTAGGGCATAGTAAAAGAGGCATGGTCATAAACTCATGATAGGTATACAAATATGTTTATAAAGTCTTTTAGGAAAGCAAGTTTGGAAAAATATCAAAAACTTTAAACATATTCATTCTCTTTGACCCAGCAATCCCATTTCTGGGAATCTCTTCTAAAGAAATGATCAGAAATGAGGACAAAGATTTATGTGCAGAGATTTTATCATGCCATTATTTATGGCAGCAACCATCTGGAAGCAATCCAAATGTCCTGCACTAAATGATTAACTATATCATGGTGCAGCCATAAGACTAAAGAGTAGGCAGCTATTGTAAAATGTACTTATGAAGAATTTTAAAGATATGGAAAATGCTCATAATGTAATTTCAAAAGAAAATAAAACATTTTATATTATGGAATTATATCATGTACGTAAAAGTCCACATATGTGCGAGGAAGTATTATCTCTGAGTAGAGAAATTATAGCTGATTTTTTATTTTCATCAATTTTCACATCTTCTATGATTAGCATATATCACTTTAAAGCTAATTTTTGAAAGAAAGCAAAGCTACTGTTAAATTACTACTGGTGACCTCTATGTTTAGGTAGGAAATTATGAATGATTTGGCATGCTGGGTATTACAGTTCAACGCTAGTGGCATGACACCTTTGTTGATGAGCATGATAGTGCATCCCAAAGGTAATGTAAGGCCGTATCCAACTATTTTCAGCTACTCTCAGCTCTGTGGAAAGTTTCCAAATTGCAGTGTTGTAAAAGGAGAATAGAGTTAAAAGTCTTATGAAGTTACAGACTAATGAACAGTAGCAGCAAGTTCATCCACAATCCAATTACTTGGAAAGTAAATGTACCATATCTAGTTAGTGATATTGTTTAATATTTAATCTTGTGAAGCCAAAGCACAGACATTAAAGTTCTATAGCAAACCCTAGAAGCATGAAAATAAAGTATAAAGGTAGCAGATCTTAATATTTCTACAAAAAAGAAAAACCCTATAAAATTGTCTTCATGTATGTGCTATTACAACAGGATAAATGAAAACTGTTTCAGTTCTCATTTTTCTCCTTTTGTCAAAAATAATTAAAACTAGAGTAGGTCTGTTGCAGTCCCTACAAATACCTTCTCAGATTCTGTAAGGCTTGGCACCCTATTTAAAAATAAGCATTACTTAAGGTCACACAGTTTTGAACTTGAACTTAATAAAAATAAATTTCTAGTAAAAACATAGTAGAGGGACGCCTGGGTGGCTCAGTTGGTTAAGCGGCTGCCTTCAGCTCAGGTCATGATCCCAGGGTCCTGGGATCGAGTCCCACATCGCGCTCCTTGCTCGGCGGGGAGCCTGCTTCTCCCTCTGCCTCTGCCTCTGCCTGCCTCTCTGCCTGCTTGTGCTTTCTCTCTGACAAATAAATAAATAAAATCTTAAAAAAAAAAAAAAATAGTAGAAAGACGACTCTTTAGACTCACTATTACAGGTCTTATTGCTTTCTACTTCTCCTGACCCCACATAGCTAGAGAAACTGAGGCCTCCAAATTATGAGCTCAGTCTCATCAAGGACTTAAACCAATTAATTTGAACCTTGGGAATAGAACATAGTAAGCTTTCTCACTACTAGTGGTAGGATTTGGAACTATCAATTTTATTCTTATTCCAGTATATGGTATGTGTTTGGTGAGTCCACTGAGGACAAGCATGTGTCCTCAATTACAATTTAAGCTTATAGGAATACAGCCTTTGCTTCTTCACTACAACTAGATCCCTGGGTCAAATTCTGATTGTACTGCAGTTTCTCTGGAATTCAATTATCTTAAATCTATTATTTTCCTAGAACCCCTGGAATACCTCGTTTTCTTCCTCTTGCCTATAGAACCTGCAGCCCATTTTATATGTATTCAGATGCTGCCTGTAATCCAGTATCAAGCCTGATATATCACACTGAATTGTGAGTCACCCATAGAGACTAAGATACCTGAATTTTGTGTCCCATTCACTATAATGACCTCCTTTTTTATTGCCTGTAAACAAAATAGACAAAAGCAAATAAGTCATCTTCTGGGAATATTGTCTACCTTTAGTTGCAGACTGCTTTTCCCAAGTTCACACCATGTAGACTGACTTAAAATTGTCTTCTTTTCTCAAGAACCCATCTCCCTAGTCGCAGGGATTTAGTCCAGAAATAACAAATGCCGGCCCTAACAGACTTCTTAGGATTTTTTGAACTTGAATTGGAAGAAGACCACTTTCCCTTATATGGTAAAGATAAGATCATGTGACACCCACAACTGGCCGTAGCTGTAGGATACAGTATTGTAGATGATGTTGATGGCCCACTCATATCCTCTTAGTCATTACCATTTCTGTGCACATTGGCCCAAACTCCATCTGATAATACCTGTATCTCTTTGTGGACTTCTGTAGCCTCTAGAGCCCTTTCTGTACTGGTATAGCAGGTCAAATTAACACTCCATGAGAGAAGAAATTAACACTCCATGAGAGAAGCTCTCATTAATGACTGAGAGGAGCTGGTAGGCTAAATACCCTAATTTTCTCACTTTTTGGGTGGAATAACATTGAGTTGCAAAAACAATACTGTCTCTGATACCTCCAGTTGAATGAACTCCAATGGAACTTTGTAATACACCATTTTTTATCTTCCTTCCCTGTCGTGTTTTATTTGTTTTTTCCCCTCAGTCTCCTACAAGAGCCTCAAGGAAACATCTTCCAAAAAAACTACATGCACTCCAAATATACCATTGTGCTGGAGGGTCTCCTTTTGGAGGAACTCAAAATAGGACGTCCAGGAGTATAGAGTAAGACAGTTTTAGCAAATAAAACCATCAGTCAAAAGGATGAGGAGGTCAGAAGTAGAGACTCCTGGTGGCACTTGGCTTACCCAATAATCCTAATGGATTTCCAAAACTTCGTCAGTTTTTCTTTTTTCCTATTTTGTGAACTAGTAGTGCCCACTCTTTTCTTCTAGTTGAGAAATTACTATTTGAATCCAACAATAGATATAAGAACCATCCTAAACTATGTCCCTGTGGTAGCCTAATAATGACTGCTCCAAAATGGCCATGTCCTAATCTCTGGAACATGTTATTTTATATGGAAGGAAAAACAGTTTTGGAGATATGATTAAATTAAGGCTCTTGAGATAGGGAGATTGTTCTCCATTCTCCAGGTGGGTCCTAAATGAAATCGAATGTATCCTTTTAAGAGGGAGGCATAGGTGATTGGACTACATAGAAGAGGAGAAGCCACAGAGGCAGATATTAGAGTGATTTGGCCAAAATCCAAGGAATTTTGGTAGCCACCAGACACCGGAGGAATCAAGGACAGATTCCCCCACCTAGAGTCTCTGGAAGGAGTGAAGTTTGGCCAACACCTTAAATTAGACCCAGTGATATTGGTTTCAAACTTTGGGCCTGCAGAACTGTGAAAGAACAAATTTCTGTTGTTTAAAGCACCAAGTTTGTGGTAATTTGTTACAGTAGACTCAGGAAACTAACACAGTCCCCCTGAGCACTCGTGTACAAACCACATATTTTAGAGACCAGGTATCTAATCCTACTGGTCCTCAGCCATTTTTCTTCCTTTTAGCAGCCTCTTTTCCTTCTCTAGCTGCCATCCACTGAATCCTAGCCTGAGCCCTGGCTGGATCTCAGGCTAGTCAGACTCAACTGAATTTATGTCAAACCAAATAATTTTATGAACAATTTGCATAATGACTAGTTTACCTAAAATATGACCACACCCCACACTTTTTAGTTTCATTTTGTTTACCTCTGTATGTCTTGTTTTCTGTTAAATTCTTTATTATTTTAAATACATTTTAAAATGTCAATGGGCATTTTATATATGTATGTACATAATTTTATATATGTATTTTATATGTATGTACATAAATTTTTATATATGTATGTACATAAATACAAGTTATCCTATCTACTACATGTGAGATTATTCTAATTTATACATATGGGACAATTGAAGGACTCTTGATACGTTTTTTCAGGTCCTTTAACTTCATATATTAACATAAATACACTGTATTTTACTTTGTCACTTATTTAGATGTTTTCATTATAAAGACTCAAATTATATTGATTTTAGGCAAACTGAATATAAGAAATATTGGATTATAGGCCAGTGGCTTTAGAAAAGTGACCTGTTGTATTTTTGACTCATATTTTTATCCTGAAATATCTATATTGAGATGATAATAATGAATAGCAAAAAGGTAATAGTTTGAATGTAGTTTAATCATTTATTAGCTATAAAAGCATAGAGAATTTGCTAAATCTGAGTCCATTTCCTCATTGACAAAGTTTTTTTTTTAATTTATTTATTTGACAGTCATTGACAAAGTTAATGTAATTTCCCCTGACACACAGTTTCTCCAAGGATTAAATTAATATATAATGTACTAGTTGAGTGTCACATATAACATTAGTACCCCAAATATTGTGATATACTAAATTTGAGGAAGGTGTTAAATCAATGTCATAAATCAGGAGGTCTTGACCTCCTCCCTCAGTTTAATCATCATGGGAAGATTTGATATCAGAAAATTTGTATTACATTTCAAATTAGTACTTAATAAAAATTTTTTTCATGAAATTGGTATCAGAAATAAAGTACACCTTTAAATAATATAGGTAATTTATAAATAGTAGCAGTAAATAAAAATTGATGAGGCTACATTATGCAACTTGCACTGATCTCAGAACAAAATTATTTGACTCTTCAGTGGACGTAGGGTTGAAATCTGTAATATAAATCTATAGAAATGGCCTTGACCATGGAGTCCATGATTTGCTAGAACTTTCTCCATTCCTCTAAAAAGCAGAAATTCCATTCCACATCTTATCCATTTTGGCACCAGAATCTGAGCCTACGTTTGTGCCACCAAGTAACAACCCCCCTCATTACCGTCTCCATATACTTACAGGTCTTAAAATACCTTTTCCTAATTACTCTTCAATATTCATGCTCTCAAAGAATTAGTAGAAATTTGTTAGACTCTTGCCCATTCTGCTCCCTTTGCCTTTCCCAATTTCCCACTTTTTATTTCACTGAGCTAGCATACTCATCGATTCAGAGAATTTTGGCAGCATTTCATCTAGTAAACTGTCCCTGATACCTCCATGTAAATTAAAGTCTTCTCTCTGCTTTCTGTTTCATCATTTGGAAATTCCTATTATTGAACTTGGCATGCTATTAAGTGAAAATAGATTAAGACATAGCCCCTAACCAAGATTAGGGACTCAATAAGTGTGCATTGAATGAATAAATAAGCGAGAGTCAAAACTGATATAATAGCTGAGTGTACTGCATTTTCTCATAGCAAAAATCTTTTGAATAACATTGCCTTTTCTGGGAATGTCCCCTAAAATTTAGTTACTGCAAAATGTCACTGAACTATAGTTTTGCTAGACTGGTAGTGAAGTAGAATGGGCACACACTCATTTTAATATTTAGGTGTTATGCTTTTTGCATTTCTTAGCTGATTATCTTGAGAAGAGCTTGGTAAAAGTGTTAAAAAGGCAAAAAAAATCCCCCAAAGAGTTTAGGGGATAATACACTCATCATAAAATTCATTTTATAAAATACAATGACAAAATTGTTTTTATGAAAGGCAAAACAAACTTCTCTTCTTAGCTCAAAGAACATTCTTAAACCTGTATGAAATATATAAATACTCTGAGGCTAAAAATAAAGATATACATACGTGTGTGTGTAAATATATATATATATATATTTTGTTTGTATGTGTGTATGTAAATATATATTATATAAAAATATATGTAATAAGATATATATGTTATATATGTTATAGAAATATATAATTATGATTATTTAAGTATTTAATTTAAATATATACATATACATATATATATAACTTGCATTGTAAGTTATTTGCAGAGTCACTGAAGATATTCAGCTAACGAGTGAGTTAGCAAGACAAGTTCCAGTTTCTATTACTTAAACATGGAATGGTCAAAAGAACAAAACTTTTTAACATTCCATTAATTCATATAATATGTTTGTATTAAAACCATTATTTGTGTAGCTGTACAAGCCATGTATTCATTATCTGTACCAAAGTCATAGGGCCCAAACACAGATTTAACCTGAGGATTTGTTCTCTACTATAATACTACAGAAAATAGCTTTTTTTTTTTTTTTTAAGATTTTATTTATTTATTTGACTGAGAGAGAGAGAGAGAGAGAGCATAGCAGAGGGAGCAGCAGCAGAGGGAGAGGGAGAAGCAGGCTCACCGAGTAGGGAGCCCAATGCGGTGCTCGATCCCAGGACCCTCAGATCATGACCCTAGCCCAAAGCAGATGCTTAATGACTGAGCCACCCAGGCACCCCTTCAGTAAATAGCTTGTATTGACTGTGTAAATCTGACATTTCCTATCCCACTATACGAGTTATTTGTTTCATCGACCCTCAATTTATACATAAGTACAATAAAAAATATATATGTCAATATTGGTATGAAGATTAAAAAATGAGATAAAATCTCTGACATGTGATAGAGACTAAACCTTCTTTTATGTAACATGTTGGCATTAGTTTAGGGAAGGAAGAAAACCTTCAGCAAATTTGACTGATTCATCAACCTTGATTTCTGTCAAATTCAGGAGAATTGTGAATGGACATTCATGTTCATATAAAACTATGTAAGTCTTCATTCTGCTCCTTAATGTTCATAACCTACCACCAGCTGTTTAGGCATCTGCATTGTTAGTTCAGGACTAAATTTAAGCAAATGTCACAAAGTGGACAATTAAATCAAGCCTCCAGATTGAGTCAGCAAGCTGTAGCCTACAGGCCAAGTCCAGCTTGCTGCCCATTTTGTAAATAAAGTTTTATTGGAACACAGCATGCTCATTTAGTCACACATTTTCTATGGCTGCTTTTGCACTACAATAGCAGAGTTGAGTACTTGCAACAGAGACCATATGGCTGACAAGTATTTTCTCTTTAGCTCTTTACAGAAAACATTTGCTGAGCCCTGCTCTATACAGTTCAGGAAAACAAAGCCATATTACAATGGAGAATGGCTTTGTGTGATTGAAGGAGATAATTTTGAATGGGGATATGATTTGAAATATACATGTAGGAAGTTCAAGAATAATTCAGTTTCTTGAAGCAAAACTTTAGAGAATGGCTAGATTTCAGCGGTAGTAAAATGTGACAGTTTCCATGTAGAACAGAGTAAATTTGATTGATTCAATTTAAAGGATTTCATCAGTCAGGCAGCTAAAATCACAGAGTGGTAATCTAATGATTTCAGCATGATCAAATTGGGTTGACTACCCATATTTTCTCCACAAGTTACTATAATCTTATGACTGCTGAAAATCAATTAACTGGACAGTCACTGTAACTTGGTAAGAGTTCTAACACTGGTGTGCTAGATTTATGGTCAAACTGTAGACATTCTTTTTAAGGGTATGTTGTTAAGTTCCCTATTTGCAGTATCAATAGAGAGATAAATAGATAGATAAAATTAATACATCACTACTTTTTGTGCCCTGATTCCTCTTTCATTAGCTATTCAAGACTGAAATGCAAGAACTGAGCAATGATTACTGTGTAGAATCTTTCATACTCAAAGCAATCAACAAATGTTTGATGATGTCAATACATCAAGCTTATTGTATTTGATCTATGTGGCTAATTCAGGGTAGATTCCCTAAACTTTTCTATCGGGGAATTTTTAAAATATATACATCCCTACATGCATAATCCACCATACCGAGGGGTGACTTATTAATATTTTTCTCTGAACAAGTTTAATATTCTCTATCTCTGTGTTTGTTTCTGTGAACGTCTATTGTACAAACCACTCTGTATGTGTGCATATGTTTTCAGTTACACTTCATTGTCTATCAATACACTTCTATACCATTATTTTTAGTATTCCAATATGGAAGTATATTACTTTTTAAATTCCCCATTATTATTTAAACAAATTAATATATTAGTTCAATTATTTGAAAGTATAAATAAAGCTGGGGTATCTGCCAAAGGCTTCTTTGTCCATATCTCTAGCTTCTTTACAGGATAAATTCCTAACGTGGAAATGCTGGGTCAAAGTATATTTACCTACTCATTTGCTTACTTATGTGTAGTTTATGTGATAACCACCACTCTACTTTTTGTATGTGAATATAACCTTTGCATATTACAAACATATCAGAAAAGTGTACAGACTTATTATTCTCACTTATAATTCAGAAATCTAGAGACCAGCGTTCACACAAAAAATATGCTCGGAAATGTTTGCTTTGTCTGTACTGGTCCTAAAAAGTATTTGCCCCAAAACACAGAACTTCTTTAGCGGCATAAAAATGGGGAGTATATACTATTATTCCACATTTATATCTTGTGTATATGAGAGGAATAATAGCAATATGCAAATACTTACATTATGTCTAGTGTAATGGGAGCTGATCTACTATAGGAATTAAAATCAGCAGAGAAATGGATTATCATGACTTCCTAAAGGTTATTATATGGAAGAGGGAATGAAATAAATCATAAATATTACTTCACAAAGAATGAATATTTTTAGCCTGATTTAACTGTAATGGTCTTGTGTTTCCTTTAAGGTATTTTCCCCTAAGATTTATAGCATTTATTCTAAAATATTTTCAGTACATCTTTAAAGAAAGAAATTGTGCTGATTTTGCACAGGAAGCAAATGAAATTTCTTAATTTTATTTTTAAAATAAGCTATTGTATCACCTATTAAGTAATATAGCCAAGATCCTGATTGCTTTATATAGGGAATAGAGAGACTATTGTGCATTCTGTAAATCACATAATGAAATTGCCTATTGTTTAAAACAAGCTGTTTTTTCTTTAATCACTCTGCCTATCTTTATATATTTATAGATATTGCACACGAGTCTGGATTGATATTCTTTCAAAAATTACATAAGCACAGGGTCAATTTTATTTATAATATCTAATTGCTAAAAATATACATTTGGGTTATTGATCTAATGATTTTCAATTTAGAAAAATAGGACCTGAAACTTTATAAATAAGCATTTGCCTACAGAAAAATCATGACTTGTAGTAAGAACTGTAGTGGATTGGTCATCTAAACAATGTCGATGTGGTTCTTTCTGGTCCCATTCTCATTTTTCTTCTCTCTCCCATATCCCATTTATTGCCATATTCTACCTTTGAGACACATAGCCATGGTGGAAAAATTGTGCCCAAGCTATAGAATATATCTAGTGGAACCAGGAATATTTTATAGAGAATATAAAGAAAGGCTAAGATGATCAAGGAGGTGCTTTGGGACCAAAAGACTCAGAGTAGCCAATAGACCTGGGTGGTTTCTCTGAAGGACAGTTGAGTACAATATAAGAAATGAAGTAATATGAGTATTTATTTCCCGAACAATCTTTTTGTTGTTGTTGTTATTGTTGTTTCCTGCACACTTAGCCCTCCAACCCAAAAAACGATTTCTGTGTTCCATAACTGAATGTGTTAGTTTTGGTTTGTATTTGTTCCAGGGGTTGAAGCAATGGAGAATGTATCAATTTTTGGAGAACTCTGTGTTCTAAACTTGCTTAGAGACTGAAGATGGAATGGAGTGGTAAATTATATAGTCTCAGTAGTCACAATAATTTTCATCCAGGTAGAAAGATAGTTTGTCTGTTAAGAAGTCTCAGTGACCAAGATCTTCACTTATTTACATGCATCAACTCACTTAAACTCATAACAACCTATGAAATAAGTTGGAACTACTTTTATCTACATTTTTGTAATGAGACAACAGAGTCACAGACAATAAAGTGTCAGAACGTAAATCTATGCTGTGTCATTCCTAAATATTGAATATACACCTAAAATAACAATAGTTACAATAGCAGCTAACATTTATTTAGTTCTCCTTATACCCAAGAGACTTTGAAATACATTAAATGAATTGACTCAATTCTTACAACAATCTTTTGGTGTGGGTACTTATACTATCTATATTTTAAAAAAGAGAGAGAGAGGCAGACCAAGAAACAGACTCTTAACAATAGAAAACAAACTGATGGTTACCAGAGAGAGAGGTGGGGGAGGGATGGGTCAAATAGGTGATGGGGATTAAAGTGTGCATTTGTTGGAGCACCTGGGTGACTCAGTTAAGTGTCTGACTCTTGGTTTCGGGTCAGGTCATGATCTCAGGGTCATGAGCTTGAGCCCCATGTTGGGCTCCACGTTTAGTGGGGAGTCGGCTTAAGACTTTGTCTCCCCTTCCCTCCCCCACACTCTCGCTCATGGCTCATGCTATCTGTTAAAAAAAAAAAGGAGTACACTTGTTATGATAAGATGTCTCTTGAAAGAAGGTTTATATTCAGTGTACTTTCTTTTTTTTTTTTTTTCTTTTTCAGGTTTTTATTTAAATTCCAGTTAGTTAACATATACTATAATACTAGTTTCAGAAGTAGAATTCAGTGTTTCATCACTTACATCACCCGGTGCTCATCTCAACAAGTGCACTCCTTAATCCCCATCACCCATTTAACGCATCCCCTGCCCACCCTCCCTCCAATAACCATTAATTTGTTCTCTGTAACTAACTGGAATTTAAATAAAAGCTTGAAAAAGAAAACCTTAAACACAGAAATGTCCACTATCAAGCCTAGTGTACATATCCATGAATAACAAAGCTAGAAGACACAGACTTTCCTTTTTCATTGTGCTACCTGGAAGCAGTTTATTTATTACATGTTGAACTAGAGCAAGCCCCCTTACCTCAATTTGTTCTCAAATTACTCTTATTCCTATGGATAAATTTTAAAATCACTTGAACTATATATTTTAAGACATAAATTTTAGTGGAGGTTCATCACACTTTAGGGACTATAAATTCACTTTTTATTCAGTTCATATTAAGATTTTATAATCAAAATATTACAGAAATTAAATATTACTGAGGTATTCACTGTGCATTTTTATATTAAAAGCAGTAACAGTCAAAGATGCCTATGTCCCTATTTTGGAAAGCATTAATGGAAGCATCATCTCAATGTTGTCAAATGGTGGTAATAGGGTTGCCTTATCTCAGTTTGAACTGTACGAGGTTGCTAAATTTGACCAAAACTTTCCTATGTTTTAACTTAATTCTGTGAATGGGGATTATGTAAGCTATGGTAGAAAAATCCATAGATGTAGATGCAGGACTTACAACACTATCCAAAACGAAGATTAATTATGCACTCTTGTAATCTCACCAAATCTCTCTACCAGTTGATTAAACTTCAATGTGTGTAGCTACAATGCCAATGAATGATCTGAAATTTACTGAATGTTTGTTACTGGGAATACAAAATACATAACCATCTGCATTTTACAATATATAAAAAGCACAAACTATTCATGCGAACTTCACTAACCATGAAGTGTCGGGTTTAATAAAGGTGTTCGGGGGTAAGATTTATGTAAGAATTTGCACAAATCCCAATGGTGGATGCATCCCACAGACCTCTTAAAGTTATATTGTATAACTTAGTGAATGTTTCTTTTTGAAGACAAAAAAGGTATTGAACTAAAAAAAAACAGAGGCTATTAAGAAGAGTAACAGACAGTGGTAGTTATATTTCACATAGCTTCCATAACCATCCAACACATGACATATATTTCTTTTAATTAAAACATGGTAGAATGCAGGAATTTGGTAATCTGTCTCGTAATGCTCATAAGCTTAGTAGCAATAAACTTTGCTAAATACGAAGTTTGAGAAAATGCTGTGCAGGCAGATGGTGACTGTGAGCCTCAAGTCTCTCCCAGAGCTGCAAACAGTACCATCTGCTGCTCTGCAGATTTCTTTTTTGTTCATTGGTATCAAATTTAATGGAGGATCACAGTTTACATTCTAATTTCACACTCTGGCCACAATGGTGGGAGTTCTTATCTCCCTCAATGTAAACTTGTTCAAGTTAATAAGGAATTTTGTTTTTCCTTAAGAAGAAAAATAAAATAAAATTAAAAAAAATAACAGACTTCCCCTCTTCCATTCACGATGGAATAACAGGAACCAGATTTACCCCTCTGTTTGAAACAAACTAACACACCACATCAAATATATGAGCAACACTTTTCCAGACACTGGATATCCAGCAATAAAAAGGGCAGATCCCTAAGAGATGGAAAATAAATGAGATCTAAAATTACCTCAGCTTACTGCTTTGACAAAGTTTTCAGGCCAACGCACATGAGGGGACAGCCTAGATGAAGCTCAGCAGACTTACTGACTAAGGGCAGAGACCTGGGAGTGTGGGAAAACAAGGAGGGTAAACATCACGGGGAAGAGTACTAGAGTACTAGAGAGGAGAGAATAGTATATAGCAATAACTCAGTATCTGCAAAGGAATCACCTCAGGTATTCAGCAGAGTGCTGGTCAGCATAGCTGTGTGAGGAAACACCAGTAACCTGGGCGTGGGCAGGGTGGAATCAGAAAAGATTTAAAGTAACAGTGCCCGGCACTCACACTGGACTAGAAATAATGCCTATCAATTGTGTAGGTCAAGCTGGTAAACCACATGATTTGGATGGCTTTGGGTAGATTATATAGAAATACATTAAAACTAAGACCAAAAGGATCAAATTGTTCCCAAATAGCTACTTTCCAGATCAAATTCCAAAATATTCATGGAAATAAATATCCAGAACTCAAATAGGTAAGGCTTATAATGTCTGCCACGTAAACAAAAATTAGCAGGAAGGCAAAGAAGCAGGAAAATCATGAGAAAATCAGATCAGTTGAAACTGGCACAGATAATAAAATTTGCAGAAGAGAACACTGAAATGGTTACTAAACTGATTTCCCTCTGTTCCAAAAATTAATCAGAGGCTGGACTTTCAGAGAGTAAACTTTTCTCTGTAACAACTATGAAACTCAATGAAATTGACAAAACTAATAACTTGACACTAAAAATCAAACAAGATATGCAACACTATGAGAATTATTTGTTTGTAACCTGCTGAACTTAAAGTGAGAATAGTGAGCATTTGTACATTCTTATCTGAAGCTGCACCCAGAGTTTCCCCATGTGGTAGGCAAGGAGGTTTTCCATGCTTGGATGGGCCATGACACTGGCATCCTCCTGCAAAGACTGAAGGAGATTTACTAAATTTAGAGGAATGGGTGATACTTGTGTTCAGTGGCATTGTTAATGGATTCATAGAATTTATGTAATGTAATAATACATAATCAAGTGGGGAAAAAATTAAATGATCAGAGACTCAGAAATCAGTGCAATGCCATCCAGTTATACCAACATATATGTAATTGGAGCCAAAAGGAGAGGAGCAAGAAAAAAGGTCAGAAAAAATATTTGAAGAAAAATATCCCATTTGGTGAAAAATACACATCTACACATCCAAAAAGCTCAAAAACAAAGATTGCATACAAAGTGATCATCTCATAGATATAAGCAAATAGGTGAAAGAAAATTTCAAAGAAAAAATTTGAAATCAAGGGAAAAAAATTATTCTCAAAGAACCCATAATTAGATTAATATGATTTCTCATCAGAAACAAGGAGGCCAGAAATAAGTACAATGACTTATTGAAAGTAGTGGAAGGGAAAAAAAACCAGCCAAAGACTCTGTATCCAGCCAAACTATACTTCAGAAGTGAAAATGAAATAAAAATATTCCCAAAACAACAAAGAATGAGAAATTGATTGCTATTTGACAAGAACAGCAAGAATATCCAGACCTGCTTTATAAGAATTACTAAAGGAGATCCTTCAGACAGAAAGAAATAACAGGAAATGATTACTTGAATCTGTAGGAAAAAAAGATCACTGGAAATGCTATATATGTAGCATATTATAAAAGATCAATAGATACACATTTTTTCTCAGTCTCTTCTTTAATACACACAAGATTTCACAAAGTGATATTGGAACTGTGTTGTTTGGATTCTAATGTATATAAATTTCATGTATATAATGGTGATGGCATAAAGGATGTGGGGAGGAAATGTAATCATACTTGAGCAAATTTTCTAAATTTTACCAGAGATAATTATTAATCTGCAATAGTGTGTGATAAGATGCACCTTCTGATGTCATATCTAAAAAATAAATTTTAAATGTGGTAAAAATAAGATCAACAGGATAATTAAGTTGACAAGCCAAAAAATTACTTTAAGAATTTTATTAGAGACAAGAAGGAACATTTTGTAATGATAAAGAATCAGTACCACAGAAAAGCAAATGCATATTCACTTGAAATGAGAGCCCCAAAATATTTTAAAAAAAGAAAAAGGATATTGCATATACCTTATAAGGCAACCTAGGAAAACCTGTCATGACACTTAGAGGTGAAAGACTGAATTCCTTCTTCCTAATATCAGGAACAAGGAAGATTGTCTGCTTTACTCCTTCTTGTCAACAGTGTGCTGAAAATGCAGCTATTTCAATAAAGAAAAAAATAATTAAAAGACACTGATGTTGGAAAGGGAGAAAAAAATTGTCTATTTGCAGATGACATGATGTCCTATGTGGAAATCATGAGTGATACACATAGAACAAAACTACTAGAACTAATGTACATACAACTTTAGCAAATTTACAGGATACAAGATCAATATACAAAAATCAATCAAATTTCTGAATGCTAAAGAAAAGGAAATAAAAATATGTGAATGTATAAATTATAGTATATCCAGGGCGCCTGGGTTAAGCATCTGATGCTTGATGTCAACTCAGCTCATGATCTCAGGGTCATGAGATGGAGCTCCCTTACTCACGCCCCCACACCTCTCCACCCCATCAGTGCTGAGCAGAGAGCCTGCTTAAGATTCTCTCCCTTCCTCTCCCTCTGCCCTTCCTCCCTCCCTCACCATGCTCACAGGCACCACAAGCTCTCTCTCTTAAAAAAATATATGGTATATCCATACAGTGGAATACTACTCACTAATAAAAGTAAATGAATTATTGATACATATAATAACATGGATATATTTAGAAATAATTATGAATGAAAAAAGCCAGTCAACAGAGTACATACTGTATGACTATATTTTTCATAAAAGTCTAGAAAACGCAAGCCAATCTATAATGACAGAAAACATTATCAGTGGTTCCTTGAGGCCCAGAGGGAAGTGTGGAGGTCGAGACAGGCGGGAGGATTACAATGGCCACAAGGAAAATTTTGGGACTGATGGACATGTTTATTGTATTGATTACTATAATGGTTTCATAGAAATATACATATTTCATAAATATATATGTACATAGATATATATGCTAAAATTTATCAATTACTACACTTTAAATACAAGTTTATATTTATATAGTTTAAATAAAGTACAGTTTATCCTATGTCACTAAAGCTGTTAAGGGGCACCTGGATGGCTCAGTTAGTTGAGTGTCTGCCTTCAGCTCAGGTCATGAACCCAGGATCCTGGGATGGAGCCCTACATATAACTCCTTGCTCAGTGGGGAGTCTGCTTCTCCCTTTCCCTCTGCTCCTCCCCCCACTCATGCGCACATGCTCGTGTTCTCTCTCTCTCTCTCTCTCTCGCTCTCAAATACACAAATAATCTTTAAAAAATAAAGATGTTAAGATATTGAGTCCAGCTATAGTTGCATACTGTACACTGAAGTATGTCAAAAAGATATGTGGCTTTTCTTCATAATTTACTTTTCAGTGGCTGCACATGCATTCTTAAGGATTTCCTTCACTTGGGCAGAGACATACTAATCAAGGATCAGTCTTCTCAGATAAAGTTAAGAAACGTCTTATTTTAAAGCCTAATCCAACCTCGATAGAAAATGTAAAATTTTTCACAGCAGTGACTGGAAGTGTGGTAAAAAGGACAAACTGTCTTGACTTTCTCGTCAATATTTTACATATTTCTTGGCAAAATCAAAGGAAGACCTGATAGTGTGTAGTTTGAGGGATAAGAAGACAATCTGGGGCTATGTTTATTGGAATTGAGAAATTCTAAGGAGACCATCTTCACATAGTATTAAATTTGGTATGAAATGACAGAAAGATAAAATGTGTTGTGTAGAACATTGTCCTAAGTAATTAGAAGTCTGTGGTCTCCTTGGAGCTCTGCTAATATCTTTCTTTGAGCAAAACCACTTAACTTCTTTAATTTTTTTTCTCATACATAAAATGAGAAATTTTATCAGATAATAGCTAGAAATATTGTCTGTCCGTAAAGTACTGTGCTTCTAGAAGGTATGCCAGATATGAGGGTTGCATTTCTATCCCCTTTGTTAATGAAATTTTTTTAGATGAGCAAGGTTTTATTTTTCTATTTTTATTAAATTATTTTTCAGAGTTTGTTTAAGCATTTCATATTTTAGGCCTGTTTTTGGATGAATGAAGAACCAGGGTATAAAATAGTTGTCAACAACCTATTTGTTTTTTTAACCAAAAAACTTTTCTGACTATGAGATGATAGTCTAGAACCTTAACATGTTAATTGTCAAGAAAAAAAAAAGACACAATGTCACCACCTGGACAAAATCACCTTGATTTTTAAAATGAATAAAATGACTCTCAAAATGAACAGTTTTACTATTTTAATTATATTTAATATTAAATTATGTAGACTCTGGTAATCTGATTTTGGTTATAAGTATTTTCATGAATATTTTTAAAGAAAAGTTTTAATGGAATTTACATTTTTAATTTTTTTAATTAAAATTCAATTTAGTTAACATACAGTGCATTATTAGTTTCAGAGGTAGAATTTAGTGATTCATCAATTACATATAACACCCAGGGCTCATTACATCAAGTACCCCTCCTTAATGCCCATCACCGAGTTACCCTAGTCTCCCACCCACTTTCCCTCTGAAAACCCTCAGTTTGTTTCCTATAGTTAAGAGTCTCTTATGATTTGGTTCCCTCTCTGTTTTTATCTTATTTTTCCTTCCCTTCTCCATGTTCATCTGTTTCGTTTCTTAAATTCCATGTATGAGTGAAATAATATGGTATTTGTCTTTCTCTGACTGATCTCTCTTAGCATAATACATTCTAGCTCCATCCATGTCGTTGCAAATGGCAAGATTTCATTTTTTTTGATGGCTAATATTCCATTGTATATTGATATATATATAGATATATAGATCCTATATATGCACACGCCAAGTCACCTTTATCCATTCATCTGTTGATGGACATCTGGGCTCTTTCCATATTTTGGCTATTGTGGACATTGCTGCTATAAAATTGGGGTGTATGTGCCGCTTCAAATCACTATTTTTTTTTATCCTTTGGATAAATACCTAGTAGTGCAATTGCTAGATTGTAGGGTAATTCTATTTTTAACTTTGTGAGGAAACTTCATCCTGATTTTCAGAGTGGCTGTACCAATTTGTATTCCCACACAGGGTAAGAGGGTTGCCCTTTCTCACATCCTTGCCAACATCTTTTGTTTCCTGAGTTGTTGATTTTCACACCTGTCAAAATGGAATTTACATTTCTTATATTTGTTGCGATCCAGTTTAAGGATACCTATAATATATTGATAAATATTTTTGTGTTGACAATTGAATTGCGTTGTTTTCCAATACTATGGCAAAATAATTTTAAACAGAAGTTCTTTCTCTGGAGTTCTTCCTTCAACACAATCCCAACTGGAAGCAAATAAACATCAAATAAACATCAAATAAGTTAAACCCTTAACTTAAACATCACAGGGGGTCCAGGGCGATAAAATCCTCTGTATTTCTCTCAAGTGAAGTATTGTGATGGGAAAATAAACCAGTATGAAAATGGGATGGTTGAGGGGCATACTATTTTCCCATTCACCCTACACAAAGTAGCCTGATTCCAACAGAGTTTGAGCTATCTAGAATGTCACAAAACAGAAATACAATTTTTGACATTGTTCAGATGTTAAATTCATTTTCTATATAATGATGCTTAATTTCCAGTAGCTGAATAAGAGAAACAATGTCAGAGATTTTATGTTCAAGCTTTTTCATTTCTTGGGACTGTCCTTAAACACTATCAGACAACATGTTTCTGAGAAATTACCATTTTGAACTTTCATAGTGTGTTGTTATTTTAACACAATGTAAATTTTTCTTTAGCACCACAAGAGTAAACATGTTAAGTGATACAAAATATCAAGTAGCATGTAGTTACATTTTTCCTAAAATTATTACCACAGTAGCTATATTATATAGGATGTTTAAAGGTAAAGATGATAAAGATACACGTAACAGTTCACTCCTTGCCAGCAGCTAAAATAAAATAAGATCATGATATTTAAAGACAGCTATGACATTTTGGGGTCCTATTTTATTTTATATTTAATTGAGCTTGGAGAAAGCTTTTTAATGTGTTTTAAAAAAAACACATTACTGCACTCTTGATATTTTTATTGTTCAGCTGCCTTTTATAAAAGAGAGATTACTCTTTTATGATATCTGGGCCATTGTGTAGCCAAACTATTAGTCTTGGCCAGTGTAATATATTGTCCTGGTAACTATTCCAACTTCATAGGTTAGTATATTTCAATTTGGTTTTTCATTATTAATTTTCTCTATATTTTGGAATATTAATTCAGGAAAAAAATAAAATTGACATCTCATAAATGATGATTTGATGGCTGGTGCCTCTTACCCAGTTTTGCATATTAGTCACACTCCAAGTTTGTATATTAGTAGACAACTTTTTGCATATTAGTCCACTCCAAGAAACTCTCTGTATTTCATAATTATCACTTGCTCTCAAAATCTGGGTTTCTCTACTTAGTTTGATATACCTGTCCCAACTCCACAGACCACAGAGATTTGAATAAGGAAAGAATAGCTTACCCCATCACACACTCCCTGAAAGAAATTTGAAATTGGATTAGAAATGCTAGATATAAGATGATGTAAATTTTAGAGTAGAAGACCCATCATGATAATAGAGAAAATAAGATAACCTGTGTATAAAGAATGAATCAGACATGAGAGAAACCATGTGACATCTAAGAGAGAATTTGTCTTAGGCCCCAGCAATTTTTTTTTTTTTTTTTTGGCCTCTCCCTTTGTGAGTCTTGACTCTACTCTCTCTAGTTGGTTTAATGAACTAAACTTGTATTTTCATAAGGTAAGGTATTATAAAGTTTTAAGCTAGTTTTAATTAAAAATAAAAATAAGTAAAGTATATATTGCTTACTATTTACTAGGCACTGTCCTAAGAACTTTATGCATATTAATATATTTAAGCTTTGTAACCCCTACAAGGTAGGTATTGTTACTGTCCTCATTTATAGATAAGGACATAAAGAGGTTATACAGTTTACTCATAACTTAAGCCTTTTTTACATAAGGCAGTTGAGTAAAAATTATCAAAAATATAATTAAGTATTGAAACACCTTGAAATAGTTCTCCATGTTCAATTAAACAGACTTTCGGGGCTTGCAACTAGAAACCAAAAAAAAAAAATTGGTCTTTTGATACGAAGTAACTTAAACCAAGCAAAATAAAACAAATAAAGCAAACAGAGTAGAAACAATTTTAAGTAAGAAACCTAGTGAAATACGTTTGATGAAACTAATGGCATGATTTTCCTTCCAAAGGCCAGAAAAAAACAACTCCCTTTGCAAATCTATCACTTTAAACTATGAATTCTCAAAGGAAGGGAGGTGATATTGCCCCCATGGGAAGAAATTTGGTTCTTTTTATGTTTTTTTTTTCTTTTTATGTTTAAATCACAAATATTTTTGTGTTCAAAATATGTTTATGTTTAAATCACAAATATGAATATAGTACATATCAAAAATACATCATTTATGGTATCAAAATTGTATGTGAGAGGCAATTAGAAAATAAAATGTCTAAAAAGCCTATTTAATGAGGTGATAATGAAAAGAAAAAAAAAGAAGATTGAGAAACACTGCTTCAGATAAACTAAGGTTTTTCCTATGTCTATTGACTATAGCTTCAACCATGGTACAAAGAAATTTTTTTTTGGTCTTCCAAAAAGTCTCTAAGAATTGATAGTTCTAGGATTTGGGAACAGCTTTATATCTACTCTTCTCAAGTTCAAAAACATTATGCAAGCTGTTTTCTGAATTAAAGAGCTGCAAAAAATATTTATGTTTCCTGTCATTAAAAAGCATTTTAAAAACAGCACTTTTTTTGCACTCTCATTTGACCAAAAATAGCTTTTCTTTTAAATGATGAAACTTGTCACTGGCTCATTCGTCCATGGGAACAGCTGCTCATTGCATGTTTGAACATATTTGCTTAAGAAATACAAAATTATTAACATTCTAATCCTCTAACCTTTTAAAGAAAGCCAGCTGTGATTACTCACAGAGAGACTATAGCCTTTGGTTTCAGCTTTGTGGAAATTTCTTCCCTTGATTTCTCAGAGAAAATTATCTGAACAATTTGATTTTCTGAGGGCGAACTAACTATAAACAAAGCATGTTCAACTATTAGCCCAAGAACTAGAGAAAATATTTTTAAAATTACTAATCTGGTATAGCTAAGAATAAGAATTTTATTGCATTTATTTTGTTAGAAAAGCTTATAGCACCTACTATGTGTTAAGTACTAGTACTGTTTTTAAAACTCTAAAATATTAATTACTTTAATCTTGTGATTAAGATTAAATGAAGTAGACACCATCCTTAGCCTTGCTCTTCTTACGGCTGAAAACATTGAACCAGAATGGTTAAGCATACTGCCAAGGGCCACACATCTTTTAAGTGCCATTGCCAACAGAAACAGAGGTTGTCTGGTTCCAAACGCTCATTATCATTAAACTCCAATATTACAACCACCAAAATAAGTATGTTTTTATACTTTCTTATTTATCCTCACAGTGACCCAAAGAAGTAGCATGGTTATCATCTCCACTTTGATAGAAGGAGACCGTGAAGAAGAGAGTTTGAGTACTTGGCCCAAAATGTCAATACT
Source organism: Potos flavus (assembly GCA_028534135.1). Taxonomy (NCBI): domain Eukaryota; kingdom Metazoa; phylum Chordata; class Mammalia; order Carnivora; family Procyonidae; genus Potos; species Potos flavus. The sequence goes on along the minus strand of CM052892.1, from coordinate 38,941,895 downwards.
AAGAGATGAGCATCAAATTTGAACTCTGATCCTTTCTGACTCCAGAGCCCCTATGCTGCATGCCATAGTTCTTGACACCATTTGCTTCCCAACATTTCAAGGTAATATGTATGTTCAAAGAGAATCACCACCCTGGCTTGTTTGTATCACCCTATAGTTTGTCCTACATTAAACTGGCAGTCACTGAGGGTTTCTTTCCCACCTGTAATACCATTTTTTACCTAAGGGAGTAATCGCTCTATCAAACCAGTTGGGGCTGTAGCCAAAGAATTCCTCCCCCCCCCCCCCACAGGAACTGAAGATACCTAGTAAATACAGTCTATTTACAGTTTTGAACTATTTCTGAAATAGCCTTATAACTTTGACCTTGTAGATTCCAATCCAAATGATGATCACCCTACATCTAGGTTTTGGGTGTACTGGGGTCTAACCTTGCATGTTTAACATGTTTTGAGTCAGATATGAAGGCAACCACCATCTCTAACTACATGTATTACCTAGTTACCAAAAAGTAACTTATCCTAATCCAAAGTGACAACCATTCAGACACCAATAATTATAAATTATGTCATACCGTGCTTTATACTGTATTGAGTAGCTTGCCTAAAACCTTATATCACATTCCAATTATGCTGGCGAGGTGGATATTTTATTACCATCTTTTAGATGATAAAAATGATGGCCAGATGATACCTAATAAAGTTAAGGTTGAGACTTGTTATCAATTATGTGGATTCTAATATATATATTTCGTGAAAGGGCCAGGGCAAGGATGCTACTTTCCATTGAGCAGGTGGGCAAGCTACTGTTTTTCTGTTCTTCATTTTGGACTCAGACTACATCTATATCTGTATCTATATCTCCAATGTGAAAGACATTTAAAAACTGAAAAGTGATTTGGTATGTTGTTTTGTCAACAGATCAATAGGTTCCAAATACTTTATGTACTCTACCTGTGTTCTATAAATTCATCTCTGACCCACCCTTGGCATTACTCATTCCCAGGTTTGTGGTCACTGGAATAGATATAGGCTTCCACATATACATTTAAGGGCCTAAGGAAGTTTTAGTTTACCAAGCTTCAAGTATCACCAAACATGCACTGTCATTCAAATCACCTATGCTCACAGTTAGAAAGATACATTGTGTTATGCAGATATCTCTATTCACTTTCTAAAGCAGGGGAAATAAAAAGACACATAGAAAGGAGTTGCCATAGAGAAATAAAACTACAAGATATTCCACAGAACCAGAGTATTTGACTTTAATGATATCACTGAATTAATTATAAAGTCTTGTCGCTAATTCCTTTCTGTTCCTTTTATCCTCATAGAATGATAAAATGGAGTGTCTCTACATTCAACACAGTAAATGCCTTCTTTCTGGAAGATTATTAATACGCAACTGGGACCCAAGACAGGAACAAGGAGATAGCTTCTCAGTCCTGATCCAATCTCAGCTTTAAGGTAGGACAGAAAATGATTTTGTTTTGCCAACTATAATCATTTGGAACTGACTTTTGGAGTGCTCTGTTGCCACATCCTAGCTCATCAAGAAATAATAGTATTAATGAATACTAATCTCTTTCATAGTTATGTATGAGGAAGGATATAACCCTCATTCTAAAAAGTACTGGCTGTGCTTTAAGGCAACGAGTTTTAAGTAGGTCCCTGAGAATTCCACATGTCTCTCTTTAGCTCACTTGAGCAATACAGATAGAACAGTGGGCCACCTGCTTTGATTGTGCATTTGAGAGGGACATCCATTTCCTCAGCAATAATTATCTAACTTTAATGTACTTAAGGATTACCTTGGGTATTTAGAAAATGTAAATTCCTTAGCCATATCCTTAGAATTTATGATTCAGTAGCAGAGAACTACTGTGATCCAATGACAGAACATCAAGAAAAAGTCTTGTAGGGAACCTAAGAATGGTAGTGAGCGATTGAATTGACTACAAAATGTGGTTCATACAAATCATGCCAAATACATTTCTTCCTAAAAAGAATAATTGCTTCGGAGTAAGAAAAAAAAAGATAATTAAATTAAAATATTTATACACATTTATTTAACTAAAATAATATGTTGTATTATATTTTAATCTTGTCATTTTAATTAATAATTAAAAGAAAACTGATTAACCCAGTATACAACCCAAGAAGGAGAATATAATTTATAACTTGGAACTACTCACATTCTATTTTCCTGTGTTGTTGGTTTATTTTCACTCCAGAGGGAACAAGTATATTATATTTTTGTTTTTACTTCCTTTTCTTCTGTTCTTGTTCTTGCTTTAGTTTTAGGACACATATATGTAAGAATAAGTAATATATTATAGATTTTTTCCTGTTTGGGAGCTTTATAAAAAATAGTATTGAATTATATACGGTCATCTACTTCCATTTTCCCTTAATGTTATGTTTCAAAGGTTTATTTGTCTCTTTGCATGTACACGATGGTCCATTTTGACACATCATGATTTCTTTAACCATTCTCTTGTAGATGGTTATTAGGGTGTTTTCTGGTTTTGCTTTGTTCTTAATTTGCAGTGCTGCTATAAATACTGTTAGAGTCATCTTTTTCGTATGTATATAGAATTGCTGGGTCAATGGATATGTGAATATTTAATACTATAGGGTGATACTAACTTTTTTCCCAAAGAAATTGTCCAATTCGCCTCCATTAGTAATTCTCATTAATGTTCATTCTTTCAATATTAGTATTCTTAGACTTCCAAAGTATGGACAATCTGGTGAGTATAAAAATATATGTATTTCATGTGCATTTTTGAAAAATAGTTTTATTAGGTACAGAGTTCTAGGTTGACATTTATTTTTCATAAGAACATGGTAATATTTTTTTGTTTCTTCTGGTATCATTTGTTGATGCTACAAAGATGCTGTCTTTCTAATTGTTGCTTTATAAATGATTTGAATTTTCTCTGTTGATTTTTAAGGGTCTTTTACTTTGTGTTTTGAAAGCTTCAGTATACTAAATTTGGGTCTGACTATTTTCTACTCGTTCTACTTAGAATACAGATTTTAAATTGTTTATTAGTATTGCTATTTTTGTCAGTACTGGAAAATTTGTAACAGTTTTCCTTCAATTCATTTTTTTTAATTCTTACCCTCTACAACACCAATTAAATGTATGTTGTACATTTTTGTTCTGCCCTTTAGATCCCTTATTTTTTTTTCCCTAATTTTCATCTTTTTCTCTGGGAGATGCTTACAGATGGGTAATTTCTTCAGATACATCTTCCAACTTTCTAATTATTTCTTCAGTTGTTTATTATCTGAAGATGAATACACTCATTTCTTTTCAAGGACTTTATTTTACATCTAGAAAGTCTGTATAAATGTTAGGTTATAGTTTGTTTTCAAATCTTCCTATTCAGATCTCATGCCCTTTTGTTGCAATTTCTCTAATTGCATCTTTTTTTCTCTAAATATTTCTTACAGAGTTGTTCTGTGTTATATATTTGATTATCCCAGTATCCCTCAAGGTCAAAATCAGATATTTGCTTTCATGCTGCCTTTCACATATGGCTCTTATCTACCGGTGTGTTCGTTACCTTGGTTATGAACTGATTGCTTTATCCTAATCTTTATGAATATGGTAGGAATAAATTAAGGAAGCTTTATTCCAGAGGATTTGATTTTACTTCTGTCAATATTCAGAACCAAAAGCATGTCTGGCCCCTTTAAATTTCATGGAAAAGTGTTGGGTCTACAGTCATACTTTCCACTTTTCAGCTGATCCATGACTCAGTGTCCTAATGCACTTCTGCTGTTAGTATTTTCCTCTAAGGAAAACCTAACCTTGTTGGGAACCAGTTCTCTGCCAACAGAAGCTTTTTTGGAAGGCGGAGGGGAAGGAGATTGTCTTTGGAGACCTTTTCTTCCACTTAAGAGACAGCAGTGTTCCACTCTGCATTTTCTATCCATGCCACATTCTGTAGGGTTGTTCAAAGAAAGGCTATTTAACCATAAGGCTAGAAGAGAAGTTTAAAATAATGCCATTGCCAATATAAAAAAAATTACAATTATCAGTGTTGTAGAATTTATAATTATGTTACAGAATTTGAATTATTAACCCTTTTATAGAAAGATAAAAGTTTTTCTAAATGGGATTTGTGGTTGGTAGAAATTGACATTTATATTGCTATGTGTAGAAAAAAAAAACAATTACCTAATTCTTCCCCCTTTCCATCCTACTGGATGTTTGTAAAGGGAATTTATTAAAAGAATATAAATATTTGAAAATGAAGGTGAATAGACAAAGGGGGATCAAACAAGATGGCACAAAGGCTAATGAGATAAAAAACTGTGCAAATAAAACCTTGGTTGAATTTGCATGACAGTTTCTTCCTGGTGACGTACACACACTGTGAATTCAATATTTAAGGGAAACAATAAAATTACCAATCAATTATACTAGATTTGATAAGAATCCCAAATGGCATACTGAAGTGGGAGAGGTTAATACTGACTGAATGGATGAGTTAATAGCCATTTTTTTTCATCTTTATATATTTACTTTCAGTAGTTCTTAAATTTTCCTCCTAATTTTGTTTTCCAACTAAGGGGTTGAAAAAAGTTAACTGTCACTGTTCCCTCTGGGAAGTAGAACCATTTTGAGTTACCAGATAAAGGATTTATTATAGGAATCAAGCTTTACACAAATGTACAAACAAAGCTAAGGAGATAAAAGTCGACAGTGTGAGGAGGAAGACCAAAGGAGCCATCAACCAATGAGTGTGAGAGGCTGAGTGAGCGTGTGCGTGTGTGTGTGTGTGTGTGTGTGTGTATCTGTCTCACATAGAGAAAGAGTGACTTTACAAAATGTCCTGAACCTGGGTGTAACAAAATCAGGAATTATTTAATAATAATAATTTTTCCTATTCACCAGACAATGTCATGTAACAAATAGCGTAAGAGCTTTCTTGATAGTTTTTTAACATTATTACAAAATATCTGTTCCTTCTCTGAAGATATATAATATGTTCCATTAAATGTAAAAATTTTTAAAAACTTAATAGGTTTCAATTTGATGTCCTATCAAAATGCACCAAGGAATTTCCCAGGTGAAATAGGGAGAGTAAACATACACTCAGTCTTCTTCCTCTGAGCTTTGTTCTCCTCATTCCAATATGAGAACTTATTTAACTTGTGTTATCTCTGCCCCTTGTAATATGTGCAGATTTTGTGGTACTATAATCTGGTGATATTTAAAACATATCGTAATAGGGGCATCTGGGTGGCTCAGTCAGTTGAGCATCCAGCTCTTGGTTTAAGCTCATGTCATGATCTTAGGGTCATAAGATGGAACCCCAAGTTAGGCTCTGCACTCATTGGGGAGTCTGCTTGAGATTCTCTCTCCTCTGCCCCTCCCCTCTGTGAGCATTCTCTCCCTATGTCTCTCTCTTTCTCAAAGAAATAAATCTTTTTAAAAAGCATATTGTAATAAATAGTAAGCAAATTAAGATAGGTAAAGAAATTAATATTTAAAGTAAGATAAGTAAGCTTATATTTAAATAAGTAAAGATCTGTTCTACATCTTTGACATATTCAAAATATAAAATTTGGAGGAATCTTAAATAATGATGAATCAATAAACATGCAACTCTCCTCATGTTATTTCCTCAATATATGTTTTAATAGCTATGCCTCTCCTTTGCAATAACACACACTCTAGCATGAGTTTCATGTTTTATAATCTGGCTAAGCTATATTTTGGGGCTTATCCTCACACCTTCTCAGAGGCGCACATCTCCAGTATCCTAAAATATTTGTGGTTCTCTAAATGATTCATACATTTCCCCATCTTCCAGGCTTACTATCACTCATGCTTTCATAGCCAGTTCTTGTATGTTCTGAGAATTCTGTGAGTGGCAAGATAGAGTGGTTTAAACCAAGGAAGTTGGTGTCTTCTTGAGGCAAGACTTGCACCTTTATCTGTGACCCGCAGATTTTTTATCCCCTCTCTTGTTCCTTTTCTTTACTTATAAAGTAAGAATACAAGCAGTGACTCTATTATAAAACAATGATATAGGTTAATAGATAACTGTGTGTAATATGCCAAGAACAGTGTGACATATGGTAAAGAGTGAATTTTATCTACCACTTATTTGTATCATTATTATCATTTTATTATTAGTCTCCTCTCAGAGACATACCATGATGTCATAGCCTTTTTCTTTAAATCTATTCATTCACATTTTTAAATTCAGCACATTTATTAAGAGTATTTTATGTGTCAGATGCCATTTGATACACAGGAGATTCAGCAATGAGATAAAATGGAAACAGTTCTTTTTATCTTTTGTGAAGCTTATATTTTATCAATGGATATATCCAACAAATAACAAATCAGTAGACATTTTTTTTTTTTTTTACATGTCTTGAGGTTATTTTTTAACATTAATATCGTTGGCAAATATGGGGTTCTTACAAGTAGGGGAAATTTTATTCCTCTTTTTCCTCAGTGCTTTTCATAATACTTGGCCCGTAATAAGCATTCAATAAATAGCTGTTGCATAAACATTGGTGAGTGAATAATAGCTAGAGAATTATAGAAGTTTCCCTAATTTTTTGACATATAATTTCTGATATCCCCAAGTGTATTATTAGGTAATCTCTCAGCAGTATACAAGACAGATTTATTTTGTAAGAAGTTTGTCTATCCAGGATGATGGAAGGTTTACAAATACTATGCACTTAAGTGCAAATTATCAAACAAAACATCAATAATATTAAAATGGATATTTCCAGATCTATACATCTATATATATATTTCTATACATGTGTGTGGGAACCCATAACTCTAGAAAAATATAAGCCTCTATGAAATAAAAATGAATATTCCTGACAGAATTTATGAAGGTGGGAAAAGCTAAGGGTTGAAATATATGGAGATAAATTAGTACATGATGGCCAACAATTCTTCTAAGTATTATCTTTTATTCTATGTAAGTTTGGTATTTCCCTGACTTTATGGTTTTGAAAAATAGTTCATCATCTAGGGGTACCTGGGTGGCTCAGCTGGTTAAGCGTCTGTCTCTGGCTCAGGTCATGATTCTGGACTCCCTGGATTGAGGCCTGTATCAGGCTCCCTGCTCAGTGGTAGGGAATCTGCTTCTCCCTCTTCCTCTCCCCCTCCCCCACCACTTGGGCTCTCTCTCACTCACTTGTAAGTAAATAAAATATTAAAGAAAATAGTTCACCATCTAATACTTGAATCCTTACTTTGTTAGAAGGGATCACAAAATAAATGTACTTAAAGTATTTTTTTATTATCATCTTATGCTAGAAAAGAAGACAACAGGGTTAGTAAAGATTCTTTTTTTTTTTTTTAAGATTTTATTTAGTAAAGATTCTTTTGTAAGCAAGTGAATGGATATTCTAATGACGCAATGATGCTACCATGAATTTCTAAACATTTACAAATTGTTTTTGGCAGGATGAGCTTCTGCTTATTTACCTCTCTTGTCAAGGCTCAATTTATATTTTACATCAGTGGTGTCATTCTTTTCTATTTTAAGCAGATCTGTAGAACTCAGTTCCTCACCACTTACAATGGGAGTGTGAATCTTGGTAAACTGGTATTTGATGAATGACTTGGGCTTATCAGGAAGCCTTGAGTATGCTGGAGACCCTTCTTCTCCATGTCTGGGTCCCAGGATGACCTGTCTACGTAGATAGATTCCCTTACCTCTGGCTCCTCATTTAGTTCAGCAATCAGGGAACACAGATGGTGTTCTAATGAGAGTGAAGAGTGAAGCTTTGAGATTAATTTTTCTCCTGACCAAGGCTGGTTTCCAGGGTGTAAGACTTGTACGTTTGCCCAGGGCTCCATACTCAGAAGGGTTCCATGCTTGGTTTAATGCTGTGCAGTCAATGTCTTCAAATTCTTAATAATAATTTTTAATAGCGGGTTCCTAATTTTCTCTCTTTATTGTGCCATGTAAATTATATGTCTTGTTCCTGGTTCCTTCCATGCAGGATTGGCTTAGACTGACTGGGTCCTTCGCCAGAAGTCGACTCCTGTCTGGTTGCTTTCTCCACTTAGACATTTCTGTCTGTAGTTTATAGAATAATGCCCCTTCTTTTCTTTCTGGCTAAAGATGGTAGCAGGTTTCCATTGTTATCAGCTCTTGGGGACTACACCATTACTACTGCTTTTGTATTTTTTCCTACTCACATCTTGAAAAACTTTGCTACACTGCTTCTCTTAAATGTTAACATACTTTAATTTATGGTAATTTGAGCATGGCATTTCTTTATAGCTAAGACTCTAAATGCTAGTAATGGTAAGAACAGCTTAGCTCTGGTGTATATAGTGAAATATAACTCTGCAAAAGACAAATAAGAGTGAAAGAGTAAGAAGTCAACCAAAATTTTCCTTAGACATTTGGAAGTATGTACATTAAGGTAGAAATCTTTCCAAGGGTTGACATTGCCAATGATTTGAATATAGAGAGAGCTCTGAAAAAGGCATAAAGAACAATCTGTTTTCCTTTATTCTTAAAAGCTAAATAGATAAATGATTTTTCTTCTTCCAATAAAGAAAATCATCCATAGCAGAGACAATTAACCTTATCCATTTCATCAAGGAGTAACATCCTGTGCACTCAAAACACTGGGCAAATGATGTGTGATAAAACCATAGGAAGTTGGATGCATGTAAAAATCACCAAAGTCAAAAGAAGAAGTCCTACAAAATAGAAAAAACAAAATGTATGGAGCCTTAATGTAGTTTGAAAGAACATAAAGTGATAGGCTCCCTAATGCTTCTACTACTCTGAAGAGTAACTTAGATTTGTGAGTATTGTATGCATAAAGCTAACAATAAGAAAGTTATAGGCCTAGAGATAGATGTTGTAGGGTGATAAATTTCAACTCTTACTTATGAGAATACATCTCAAAAAAGAATAGTTTGTTAAGCATGTGAAGGGAGCATTATTATGGCAACACATCATGTTTGTATTAACTTACAAAAATTCTAATATGTGAGCTTTACCATCTCATTTACGTATGATAAAAATACTGTGTAAAATTATATATTTTACATTAAATACTCTTTAATATATATTTTATTTTTTCTTTAATATATATTTTAAAATACATGAGAGTATACTGTTTGCCAAGTGTTGCTCTGCATGTTATATACCCACTTACTCATTTATTTTTATAATAATCTTAAGAGATTATTTTATCCCTATTTTACATATGGAAAATTGAGGAATGAGATGTTTAGCTACTTTCTCAAGATCAAACAGCATTACCGCATGCTTCATATGCTTACAAAATGTTAGAAGATTGTCTATAGAAAGCTAAGTGTACATATTTTCAAGGGTAATTTTTATTCGAGGCTTTTTTTTCACTATTTGCTTGGAATATGACCCCAAATAAGATGCAACTATATTTTTTTCAATCCAAAAATTCATACCAGTTGGTAAGTCATTGGCTTTATCATTGAAAAAATTGTCTTAGAAATAATTTCAACATGAAATATCTTCAACAGAAAGTAGCAGAGCCTAGGACTGAGTTTTGAGGGAATGCCTAAAGCCATGGAGTTATAACATAAAAGAAAGATGAAAGCGACACAGATGGTATTAGAATATCAAAATGAAGAGTCAGAGAGGAAAGAGTAAGATCCAGAAGTTAACCTGTCAAGTGTTAAACCCATATGTGTCATATTTTGTGGTCAAATTGAGAAAGACAGTCTAGAAAACATGGGCCATTCCCCCAAACTTCTACAAAGTGTTAACATTGAGTAATGATGTCACACAAAAACTTCAATGCTGCATGGGAAGATAATGTGTGGGGAAAATGTATGATGCTTGAGAAAGCAACTTATATGTTTATAGACTCTGAGTTCCTAAGTTAAAAAAAAAATACCAGCAAGAAAATGTGACTCTGTAATGGATCAAATTAAGATGATTCTAAGTGTTCCCAATGGAATTAATTCACTTATGTCACCCTTAGCCATGAAGAATAATTTTTCCTCTTCAGCCACTGGCTGCTCCTTCTGAGCCTACGGAAATTTCATTTCCCTTCCACTACTCTATGAAAATTCTTCTTTGGGCATGATTAATAATGTTTTTATTGGAAGAACTATAAGTTTTTCTAAGTCCTCACATTATTCAACCTGATAAACCAATGATATGATCTTCCAAGATCTTCTACTTCTAGAGATCTCTTCTTCTAGAGATCTTCCAAGATCTCTGCTTCTAGAGATTTGATAGCTCAATGGGGCATTTCATCACTAAAAGACAACAAAGTGGCTTGTGTCATAATAGTGAAAGTTGTATAGAGTGAGACTGACTAACTATCGTTGATGTCTTAATGGTGTATTGAATATAAACCACATATCCAAAGAAGTAACAAACCTCTGGACTAGAGTATATTCAATTGTGACTGAAAATGACTGGAATTCATTCTTTAATATTGGACTACAGGAAAGATCTAAAGAGTCTTTCTGCCTATACTAAGGTGTTTGGAGTCCACCTTGTCAGCATGGAGTAGGCACCAGCAAGTTTTAACTGAAGGAAAGAAGTGCGGGTGCCTGGATGGCTCAGTTGGTTAATCGACTGACTCTTGGTTTTGGCTGAGGTCATGATCTCATGGTTGTAGTGTAAAATCCCACATTGGGCTCCAAGCTCAGCATGGAATCTGCTTGTCCCTCTCCCTCTGCTCCTCCCTCTGCTTGCTCTTTATCTCTTTCTCTCTCTTTCAAATAAATAAATAAATAAAATCTTTGTGGAAAAAAGGGGGAGAACTGGATCAATTTATATTGTGGGAAAAATAATTCTAATAGATAGATGAAGAATAAAATACTAATTTTGGAGAGCTAGAATTTCAGAGCTGTGACAATTTCCATGCCAAATAATGGTAAAACAGGTTCTAAACTTTTCACCCAACTTGAGAAATAAGTAAGTAAGCAAATAAATGAATGCACAAATGCATGTATTGCCTGGTGTGAACACAGTGTATTAGAAAGACAAGTCTACTTCAATTTTTATTCTTTACTTGGGGAAATGTATATTATGCAGTATTTGAAATTTCTCCTTTTCATCCACAATACAATATTATAATCTCCCCCACTCCGTCCATGTGTAAATAAAAATAAATATATTTATAAATATGTAAACACTTAATATATTTCTATTTTACTATTTATATAGTAGATTTTATATATTTATATATAATATAGATTTATAAATATAAATTATATATAATTCAAAAGGTAGCCTGGCAAATGTTTCCAAACGGGTGTTATCAGGAATAGGATTCCCAATCAATAAAGTTCCTCGCATCCCCGTTTGTTTTCAATTTTTACCTGAACATGCAATTTTTACTTCATGTTGGAAACCCTGTTCCTCAGTGCACGCGTCTCAGAGTGGCAGCTTTTCCCTTCAAGTAGTTCAGCTTCAATCTTGATGTTATTTCTTCAGCAAAGTACTTCAGAAACTGTGTTGTTCCATTGATTCCTGGTGGATAGTCACCATCCTTTCCTTCTATGTCCAGTGAACGGACTCTTATCATAAATACTATAGGATGGTTTACCCAATATTAACTACAAAAAAGTAGAGCAAGTCTCACTTTAGTTGCTACAATTGAGATAGTTTGGGAAAGTACATTTTATAGAGTCTCTGTAAATTTCAAAACATAGCAATGTGTTTTTATTTTTTTGTTGATAAAATCATTTACATTGCCGTGATTTCCTAACTTTCACCACACTTCCATGAGATACTTACTTTTTGTTTAAAAATAACAAGAAACAAAGAGATATTTACCCTCCATAAATAATGTCTAGTTATATGCAGGTTATGTCTAGGTCCTATAGGAATTCTAATGCATATGCTGTGTTGTGAAAAAATGCTAAAGTATAGTAGTACAATGCAATACCCTTTATATGAAAGAATTAAATAAATATATGAAATTTGGCAATAGAGAAAAAGATCTTTGCATGGGAAAAACATTAGCCAAAAAGCTTAATTTATTGAGGCAAGCATTGGTTTTCTCTACTGGTGTTACCATGACTCAGATAGTCTGGAGACTTTGTTCATAATACCAGTGACTATATGGGGTTTGTTTTTCTTAAAGGCTACCACTGTAAAACAATAACAAGGAATGAGGAAGCTCTAAAGGACTTTTTTGCTATGTACCTTTTCTAGAGTTGATATTTATTTGTGTTTCAGCAGAGAACACAAGAGTATTATAAGGAATAAATTATGTTTTCTTCCCAGGAGCAATTCCTTGAATTAATAATTCCATCTTCTTGAAATAGCGTATTAGACCTATAATAAAGAGAGCATCACCTTTCTTTTTCAAAGTGTGATCAACTCTGAGTACCTAATATATGTAAAGTAGAAAGAGGAAAACAAATCCATTTGCAAGGAAGGACAGGCTTTCTGGATAGCAGTGGGGACAGCTAAATTCTCCTCAGCTGTGTTCTCCTTTAAAGAACTTTATTGAAATAAATCATTTCCCAATAAGCAAATAATTTTGCCTTTGTTTTTGAAAGATATTTTCTCAAGAATACAATTCTAAGTTGATGTCCCCTCTCCTCCACCCTTAACCCCCCCGGGATTTGATGATTCTTTGGTCTGCCTTCTGGCTTTTACTGTGTGTGTGTGTGTGTTAAAGATTTTATTTATTTATTTGAGAGAGAGCATGAGAGTGAGTAGAGCACAAGCAGGGGAGCAGCAGAGGGACAGGGTGAAACAGGGTCCCCACTGAGAAGGGAGCTGATCTGATGTAGGGCTCGATGGATGCAGGGCTCCATAGATGCAGGGATCCATTGGTGCAGAGCTGGACCCCAGAGCCCTGAGATCATGACCTGAACAGAGGGCAGACCCTTAACTGACTGAGCCACCCAGGCGTCCCTGGCTTTTGATGTTTCAAACAAGAGGTCACCTATCATGTCTATCTCTGTTCTTCCATGTAAAATGTTTCTTTCACTCTGTATTCCTTTAAGATTTATCTCTGCTTTTAAGCAATTTAATTACAGCATTCCTTGTTATAATTTTTATTCTGTTTCTTCTACTTGGGCTCAGTTGAGCTTCAATCAATAAATCTATAATTTCCAAGAAATTTGGAAAATTTTAGTTACTCTTTCTTCATTGTTTTTGTTTGGGGTTTGGTTTTTGGGTTTTGGGTTTTATCTGTTTGTTTCTGTTTCTGTCCTTTGGGAACTATAATTGCAGGTATATTAGGGACCTTCAAGATAGTTTCCAGATGCTCTGATAATTTTTTTTTTTTAGTTTTTTTCTTCTCTCTGTCATTTTAGATCATATTTATTGTTGTGTCCTCAATTTCACTAATATACAGTATTTCTTTTGCTATTTATCATACACATTTTATTTTTTATCTCTGACTGTAATCTTCATCACTAGAATTTTCATTAATTCTTCTTAATACATTATGCCTCTCCTTAATAGACTCATGCTTTTCTCTAACTTAAGAAAATATAGAATACATGTATTATAACTATTTTAATATCCTCATCTACATATTTTATCATCTGTGTCAGTTCTCCATTGGTTTTGCTTGATTGATTTCATTTTTTTATCAGTTGTATTTTTTTACTTCTATGCATTCCTGGTATTCTTCGGTTGGATGCTAGACATTGTAAATCTCCTTTTTGGTCTCTGAATATCTTGTTATTACTATAAATATTATTGAGCTTCGCTCTGTGGCACATTTAAATTAATTATAAGCACCTTTTTAAAAAAATTTTAAAGCCTATTTTTAAATTATTGGTAGGTGGTAGCAGAGCAACCTCTAGTCAAGTGTTGCTTTGGCCCCACAGTGAGGCGGTCTACTTCCAAATACTCTACCCAATCGCCCCTGTCTTCTGAGGTTTCTTTTGCTCCAGCAGTTGGACAAGTGAACTATATCCAGCCCTGTGTGAGCTGCATATATTGTTTGCTTTGCTCCATTTCTGTCATTCCTTTTTTAACTTCAGATAGTTTTCTCAGATACATGCACTTATCTGTATTTAGCTGATAGCTTAAGAGGAATGCTCTGAAGATTTCTGGGGCTGTCACTCTAAGCTGCATGCTCTTCTCAAGTATGCTGCTCTGTGAATTCTAGCCACTTTGGTCTTCCCAAATCCTCAGCTCTGTCTTGTTAACGTAGGAAGCCCAGAAGCTCTGGGCTGTCTCTCATTTCACTGTTACCTGGAAACTCTGTACAGACTACAAGCTGAGGCAAATGTCAGGATCATTAGGTTCTTTCCCCTGTCTCAGAGGTCACTGCCCTGGACTGCTTGATATTCTGAGCAACCATTGTTTCATATATTTTCTGGGTTTTATTTAGTTAAGATAGTAATATAAACCTGGTCTCTTTTATCCCCACTTGTTTAAATGAGGAAGTCCACATTCTTTTATTTATTTTTTTTAATATGAGAAATTAACCTATTGGGTCAAGCTAGGAAAATTTTGAAATATCTTTATTGTATCAGCTAATATTTACTGAAGTTACATATAATACCTAATCTATGTCAGGAAGTTCTTAGAATATGTCTTGGTATATATAAGCTATCAGCAGGTCTAAGTAAGATTGAATTCAACAGGTAGGCCTTAAATAATTTAAAAGGTTTTGAGACATTTGTTTAGAACATTTGCTTAAGTATTTTTTTTCTGTTATCCTCTCTTGAGTGAAAGTGAACTCACATCTGTTTAAGGAAAATGTTAGAATTCTCTGGTTTCCCATATCCAAACAGGCTTAATTTTCAATTTTCAAATCTCTTCTCTCCTGATTATAAATGCAATGGAATCAAGATGGTTCCACAATATTACAAAGCAAATTTGCAACTGAAAGTCCAAATTAACTGTGTGGTTGTCAGAACAAGAATAAAGCCATTTTCTTAAAAGGACAAGGAATATACAGCGATATGTAATATAAATAATAATGTATGTATAATAATAATAATGCAAAATACAATAATATGTTGTTAATGATTTGGGGGAAAAGTCGAGGAGAAACCATATCTCAATACTCTTATCATTCCTGGATGGGAGGATTTGAGGAATATTTTATGTTTTGTTTTGTTTTATGCCAGGGCATACTGCTAAATTTTGAACATTGTTTTTCTTTTTTATTATTATTATAAAATGTGTTACTTTAAAGCAATTACACAGACAAGCATATGGACTGGATTTTTACTGAGACCATGTGTTCGTTGGGATTTGTACAGGGGAAAATGGAGTTACTAAACCTACTATATGTATATTTCACTCAAACCCACATTTGAAAACCCAGACCATTGGTCATGTAATGGTTCAAGGGGCATCAGAAGCAGTTTCAAGTCCAGGACTGCTGATTTTAAAATGTAAAGAGGAATAAAAAGAAGAGAATGAAAGGTATCTAGCTAGCCAGAACAACAGATGGTTATAAAGAAATAGACACAAAGGATTTGCTTCCTCATCAGATTTCCACCCAAGATTTTAGAACAAGATAACTGGTTTATATTCCAAGATTCATGCTAAAAATAGGGCCTCCATGAGAATTTCTATTGCTGGTCTATTACTAGAGAAACTAGTTTTGGCAGCACTAGGGAAAGATGGGACTCCATGTTTCCTCGGGGCCTGTACAGCAGGATTGTTTTTCTCCATAGTCTGTTGAGCAGCCAACATGACTCCAATGAATTCTGGACTTAGTCCGTGAAAAAATGCCAAGTATGTTAACTAAGCTTCACATTGGGAGCCTCTAAGATCGAGTGATCATAACATCATTAGATTTAAAATGCTCGTGAGGCTCACTTCTAAAGAAACAACAAAAAGATTATCCATTTTAATAAAAATGCCAACTGTGAGAAAGGACAAAGTGATTTAAAGAATGCTTATCAGAAGCTTGCTTTATGTAGGGGATATCATAAGAGAAAACAAAATAGGAAAAACTTATCAAGCAACTCACAGGAAAAGAAGAAAGAATATGAGTTAATGTATTTTATTAAAGTCTATCTGTATTTAAAAAAAAAAAGTCCAATGAGGCTTTAGGGGCCAAATGAAAACCTAAGGAGAGTTGTTGAAATCTATAGAGAATAATAAGGAATTCAGGTAAGCAGCTGTCTTATTGAAGTTGAAAAGATTAGCTACTATCCACCAGTTAAGAACTTAAAAGTGTGGCTTAAATTCTCCCTCTATTACTTCTTTTCTGATTGAGTTTTAAGGAAATCTGTTTTTGTGGATGAAGTCTGATCAGGGTCAGCCCAGGTGGTAACCCACATGGTGTAATTTGAGAATGATTGGATTAACCTCATTTCCTACAATACCAACAAGGACAAATCCCATGAAACGAAGTCATAATCCTCCTTTTAAAAATGCTAACAGTAACTTGGAGAGTTAACTTCTTAATTCTACTCTGTTCATTCATAATTAAGATGAATAGATTTATATTTAGATAGTTTTTCCTTGTTGCTAAAGGAAATCAGCTCCCCAAAGGTAAAGCAAGAGGTGTTTTGATGAAGTTGAGGTATAAACAATTCAGTTGTTTTTCAGTATATAAAAATGACCAGAGAGAATAAGTCTTTGCTGCAAAGAAAGAGTGGAGGCTATCAGCAAAACAAAAACCAAAGAAAAACCAAGAATTAAAGAACAGAAACATGCAACCTAGGGATGTTAGGATCCTGAGTGATTGAAGAAGACCTATGATATGAAGGTTGTGGTCCAAGAAGGGTTTGTTGGAAGAACAGAGTATAGGAAAGAACATAGGAAAAACAATTCTTATTTACCTCACTTTCTCCTAGTAAAATCAATTGCTGTTTCTCTGTGTAGAGATGCAAAAGAAATGTAGAGGCAGTACGGAGATTTAGAGCTTTGCTATTCCAAACACAGTCTGAGAACTAGCGGCATGGACATCACTTGTGAGCCTGATAGAAAATTCTATGCCATATTCTAGATATTCCAAATCATCAAATCAATAAGATCACTTAGTGATTTGTGGGCATATTTACACTAAAGGGGTGCCAATTTTAAGTGTAGACGTTGCTGTCGAAAAAACACCTGGGTTTAAATTTGTGTTCTGCCATTTAGAAATTGTGTGACGAGGTATATAAACTCTCTGATAATTAGTTTCTGCATGAAAAATGGAGATAATACTAGGACCTAACTCAGGAGTTTATTGGTTCAGATGAAATATCACATGAAAATGACTTACCACAGTGTCTGTAACATCAAACAAACTCAGTACAAGTTAAAAAACATTGTGACTGACTTGGATTAACAAAGTTAGAAAATATGTAAGAGATAAAATTAACTTTTTCCATATCTGTGTTCCATTTACTGATCCTATATCTGGTGTTGATATGAATTTTTGAAGTGAATCCTTCAGTGGTAATGAATTCATGCTGTGTTCAGGCTATGGCTATAAGGCGAAAGTCATTCATTTAAAACAAAGTAATATTTGGCCATTTTATCATCCAAGTCAGATCAGCTGCACAATATAACCAAATACATGGCCAGATATTGATCATTAAAATAAATGAAACAGTAACAATAAAGAGAGTAGCAATAAAATTGCTTAAATGGGAAAAAAAAATCTTGTCTTTAAAAATATATATTAAATTTTTGTAAAGCATATTTTTAAGTAATTGTTAGGTACTGGAATATTGTGTTTGTATTTTTTTTTTGGTTCATGTCAAGCTAAACTGGAAACACAAGTATTAATTCAATAGACACTTAACCAGTACTTATTTAGTTATAAGCGTTACAATATTTCAAATGTTACGCCTGTTAGAGTGGTTAACCTGGGATTTGAAAAGTTAAGGTAGAAAGTAAGGACTTGGTTATGGGAGATCCTTTCTAAAAGCAAAAAATTGGCTGTTGATTTTCCACATTTGTGTCTTGCCAGTAATATTTTATCTCCAGCTACTTCATTCTTTGCATTTGCAAAATTGGTAGCATAATTTGGGCACTTCCTTTGAAAGTATCAAGGAAAACTATTGCATTAGTCCATAGCTTTAAGATTATTCTGATTATGTAGGTCCCAGCCAAGGTTGCAACAGCTACTGAATCTTAGCCAATCCTTGCCAGCTATGGAAAGCTTTAGGGGGTAACATATATTTGCATTTATATATTTTTGTCCAAAGAACCAACTTCATCAAAGAAAAAAGTCCCCTTGGAGTGCCTGGCTGGCTCAGTCAATTAAGCCTCTGCCTTTGGCTCAGGTCATGATCCCGGGGTCCTGGGATTAAGCCCTGCATCAGGCTCCCTGCTCTGCAGGGAGTCTGCTTTTCCCTTTCCGTCTGCTTCTCCCCCAGCTCATGCCGTCTCTTGCTCTGCCTGTCTCTCTCAAATAAATAAAACCTTAAAAAAAAAAAAAAAAGAAAAGAAAAAGAAAAGACTCCCCTTTAACTGAATTTAAAGCTTGGGGACAGTTGCATCATGGAGAGATAAGTGTGATATTTCTCTTAAAGGAATGGAAACCACATGGGTGATCGCCTTGGCAATAGATATTATAGCAAGATATTACCTACCAAATCTCTTGGGTCTCCGCTAATCTGAAAAATCAAAATTGATGATTTTACATAAGAGAATTATTATGAGTCTTAATTAAACTAAATGTGAAGTATCTGTCAAGTACTTTTTGAGGTGAGAGTCCAGTAGGTGTTAGTTTCCTCCCTTCTTAGTAAACCAGATTACTTCATCTGGACAGGCTGTATAAATATATTGCTTTTTGCCTTTTCCTCTGGAATGACTGAGTTAAATATACTTTGCAGTGCAAGTCGTATGGCACACTTGCCTCTGACACACCTGTTTCTACTTTAATGCCTAAGTACCCATTTTACTCCATCTCAAAAATAAACGTCGGTGACAAACCTTCTGGCACAATCTGTAAACTAAGTCAACTTGTTTTCTAATTTTAAACTAAATTTCAAAGGAAATCCCTTAAATTTCTTCTATCCATGCATCCTGATGAGACACTGATGGGACTACCAACTTCTTTCTGTTTGTTCCAGCTATGTGGAGTTTTTGGCCACCTCCAAAAATTGAATTGCTTAAGAGCAAACAGAAAATTCAGGGAGACTTATTTCGCACAAAGATGGTGAACATATGGAATAAATTGCTAACTTAGACCATTGGAGCAGATAATATAATTTAGTTTAGCAGCAGAAAATTTATTTCTAAAGGAGGGTAAGGATGGCAGTAAGGAACTGGAGAGAATTGATGCCAGTGGCTTGGAGAATGTCAGAGAAACCCAGATGAAGAAGGTTTTTTAATGCTCACATGGCCTCTCCCCCACCTCTGTGTTGATATTCTTTATGTCCTTAGGATCTTTTAATTTTGTGAAAATGAATATAACTGTGACTAGCTTAGCAAAAATTGCTGCTGTATACCATAATGCATGCTATAAACCATGCGGGGATCTTAAAGTGCATAATCGGGCTGCAGATGGCACTGTTAATTTCTATTACAGACTCTAAAACCACGAGGGAGATAGTGTGTGCCTCACTGCATCACTGTTCTACAAGAATGATTTTTGATAGTTTCCCTGACTGCACAGCTTTTCTGCAAAGTGTTTGTCTTTTAGGAAGGCCAAAAGGAACTTACTGGCTTTTTAAAAATCTGTGCAAAATTGCCAAGCTGCTCTGGGCCCTGCCCCCTGTTTGCTAGCCTTATTTAAGAAGGTACAGGTATCTGTTCACTCAGAATGAAATGAACCTTCTTCTGGGTTTTGGGAATTTATGAAAACACCAACTACCTGCTTCATACCAGATGAAGAGCATAGTATGAAATTCTATCCAAGAAGATTCTTTTGAGTATGGGAAAGTTAAGAAAGAAGATAAATATTAGAAATACACACACACACACACAAATTTTGCAGTGTTCTCCTACGCAGAAACAAAAAAGCTGTTCTTTTTTCTTTAATGGAATATTGCCTGAAATTGTGTCCAACATCTGGTTTTACCCAATTGACTATACATTATTTAATTCTCTTTTTATTTTTGGATTTTGGAGGGTTTGAAACCTCCAAAGGCCCGTCAAATTGAGGAAATCCTTCTAGTCAACCTCTTAAACAAATCATAGCAAGACAAGGGCTTCAGAATTAGACCTGCTTTGCTTCTTAGAGGTATCAATTAATAAGTATAGGATATACAGTCCCCCTAACATTTCTATGTCTTTGTTCTCTTACCTAAAATATCTGAGTATATAGTCATGGATATTAATCAAAAGAATGAATGAAAGTGATAACCATAATGCACACAATGACTGACTAAGAGTCTGTTTTTAAAAGTTTCTTTCACAAGAATGTGGCCACTCACTTCCAAGCAGGTTTAAGCAACCTACAAAAGTTGCGTTTGCCTAAAATCAGTCAGTGTTCTAAGAGTCAATCTCCTTATATCATGAGCTCACTAGAGCCAAAATATTTTAAGTACGGCTTCATTAACTACCAATAAAATATCAGTACTTTAGTACCTCAATCTTGGTAATTTAACCTTTTATGATACATCATTAGATGATACTAATTAGATGATACTAATTAGATGATACTAACATAATTAAGATTATGAGTACTTTTTAAATTTTTGTTTTCCCATAAAATAATATTGCATAGATTTATAATATGCCTCTTTTCTCAGTTGTCCATGCTTAAGTCCAAACAGTCATTACAGTAAAAAGCTACTGCTCCTGCTGCTTTCTTGATAACCAGGATCATAATTACAATTTGCGATGAACAAGTCACCTTGCTGTACAGTAGAGAGTATAAACTCAATATATTTCAAACTTAATAATAACTCTCCACTAAGGACCTAGTCCACCTCCTTACTTATCTATTGGCTAATGATATTTTTTAAAACAGATTCATCCAAACAAATTCATGAAGCTCATATTATACATCAAACATATACTGAATTTTAGAGACATCAAAATGAACAGGATAGAAATTATCTCAATGATACTTTCTGTCTCTATATATGTTCCTATTTTTTTTAATTAACACATAATATATTATTTGCCCTAGGCTACATGTCTGTGAATCATCAAGCTTACACATTTCACAGCACTTACCATAGCACATACCCTCCTCAAT
The DNA here is from genome assembly GCA_028534135.1 of Potos flavus. NCBI lineage: Eukaryota > Metazoa > Chordata > Mammalia > Carnivora > Procyonidae > Potos > Potos flavus. The sequence goes on along the minus strand of CM052892.1, from coordinate 38,920,851 downwards.
GTCCATAACCCAGCCACCCTATCCCTACCCGCCCCTTCCCCCCAGCCACCCTCAGTTTGTTTCATGAGTTTAGGAGTCTCTTATGGTTTGTCTCCTTCCTGATCCCATCTTGTTTCATTTCCCTCTCCCACTCCCCACGACCCCCACCCTGCCTCTCGAATTCTTCATATCAGAGAGATCATATGATAATTGTCTTTCTCTGATTGACTTATTTCGCTTAGCATAATACCCTCTAGTTCCATCCCCATCGTTGCAAGTGGCAAGATTTC
>CM052892.1:38879413-38920082 GCA_028534135.1 Potos flavus | reverse complement strand
AAACGTTAAAATAAGAAAGAGGAAAAATAAAATAAAAATATAAAAAAATAAAAAAAATAAGAAAAAAATAAAATTTAAAGAATTTAACTCTGAAAGACTAAAGGGTCATGGGAAAAAAAGCCATGAATTCTATGTGTTGCTTTTTCCTAACTCAGGAGTTCTGCCGTTTTCTTTGATCGGTGAACTTGGTCTTGCCTGGATATTCTTGCTGATCTTCTGGGGGAGGGGCCTGTTGCAGAGATTCTCAAGTGTCTTTGCCCGAGGCGGATTTACACCGCCCTTGCCAGGGGCCGGGCTAAGCAATCTGCTCGGGTTCGATCTTGTAGCTTTTGTTCCCTGAACGCTTTCCGTACCGCTTTGGAGGAGGGGAATGAAAATGGTGGCCTCCCAGTCTCCGGCCTGTAGGAGCCGAGAGCTCGGGGCCCCACTTCTCAGTGCGCCCTCAGAGAAAAGCAGTCAGTCCCTCCCGTCTCCCTGGTCTCCAGCCGCACTCCGAGCTCACCCGGGCTGTGACAGCGTTTCTGTCTCTGGCTCACGGCCGTTTGGAGTCTCCAAACCCATCAGATTCCTGCTGCGTGCTGCCGCGCCACTCCTCCCGGAGGAGGAAGGAGGGGGTCTCTCCGGATCTGCCCCTTGTGGGGTCCCTGCTCGAAGAGCAGCGGCCTATGCCGGGATCATGGTTCAAGGTAAACCCGAGCTGGTAGCCCACTGTTCGGCTCTGTCTCTGCCGTTGGCTTCCCCGTTCTGATATCCGGGAGCTCTGCCACCCTCAGATACCCCCGGTCTTTCTGTGACCCCGCGGGTCCTGAAACTACGCTGTCCCCACGAGGGCTCCACCCCCCGCTTAGCCTCTGGAGCGTTGTCCCTCAGTGGAGCAGATTTCTAAAAGTTCCGATTTTGTGCTCCGCTGCTCTGCGGCTTGCCGGGAGCCGGCCCCTCCCCCCACGGTCTCTCATCCTTTCGCTTTGGATTCACTTTTCTGCACATCCTACCTTCCAGAAAGTGGTCGATTTTCTGTTCCTAGAGGAGTTGTTCTTCTCTTCTATCTCCTGCTAAGTTTGTAGTTGTTTAGAGTCATTTGATAACTATCTAGCTGGACTTCTGGGATCATACACTATCTCCACCTCTTACTCCTCCGCCATCTTGCTCCTCTCCGATCTATATGTTACTATTTTATACATTTCATATAAATTGATAATAAAATATGTGGGTTTTTGTGACTAGCTCTTATCATGTAGCATGTTTTCAAGTTTCATTCATGTTGTTCCATTCATCATTACTGTATCTCTTTTACTGTCAAATAATCTCCCCTTAAGTGATATATCAAACATTTGATACAGCAATTTAGAATTTCCTGAATTAAACCAAACATTCAAAAGGATATATACTTGTCATACATAGATACACTGTTTTTCTTTCAGTTGTCCAGTAAAGTCCCTTCCTTAAACATCAAGATACTCTAATCATGTCAAGCATTTAAAAGATTAAAAATACTCATTGCTATTGGGAGTATAACTTGATACAGCTTTTTGGGAAGCAATTTACAGTACAAAGCACATTATTAAATGTATTTAATAATTTAATACACCTTAAAAATTATTTAAGGGCGCCTGGGTGGCTCAGTGGGTTAAGCCTCTGCCTTCGGCTCAGGTCATGATCTCAGGGTCCTGGGATCAAGCCCCGCATCGGGCTCTCTGCTTGGCAGGGAGCCTGCTTCCCCCTCTCTCTCTGCCTGCCTCTCTGCCTACTTGTGATCTCTCTCTCTCTGTCAAATAAATAAATAAAATCTTTAAAAAAATTATTTAAAATATATAAAGTGTACAAAAATATTTCTGGGGATGCTATTTGATAGGTTTTAATATTGAAAGTGAACTACTAACAAAATTAGATTACTTACAAAAGCAAATGTAAGTAATGAATGAAGATGAATGAAGATATTTCAGTAATGAAAATTACAGCGTAGGTCTTTATTTGCTATCATGGAAAGATTCAGACATTATAATATGTTAAAAGTAGATAGATAGATAGCTACCTAGCTATGTTCTTATATATAAAAGGAAGGTTAGTGGGTATATGTAGGGTTGAGGTGGTTATTGGTGGAGGGGAGTTGTAAGATGGGCTCCTGTAAGCTTAATTAGTGATAGACATACAGACATGAAACGATGGGTCTTGGGCTATAGTGGTGAAGTTTGGTTATTGTAATTTGAGCACACTCCTCCCTGCCCTCTAACAAACATATAAACAGATGGTAGTTTGCCAGAGAGCATAGACCTTTACTAAAGGACAGAGGAAGAGGAAAAATAAATTACTGCAGTTTGTGAACTTAGAGCTGACCAGGATGATAAAGGCTAGGAAGTAAGTAACAAGGATAATTGAGTCCTTAAATACCGTGGGATAGTTTTGACTCAGACGGTGGGGAACAAGAATCCTTACAGACAACTAACACAATGTCACTGAGAGTCTCTGCTAATCCGTTCTGCCAGAGGAGCAAAAATATAGCAGGAGCAAAAGCATAGCAACTTGTGGTGTATGTGGAAACAAAGCCCTCTCAAAAGGAGGCTCAGGAAGCAAAAGAGATATTCCTGCCTCTCTTACCCAGTATGCAAGTCAAATGTGAATGCCTTTAAGGTTTGGGAGTTTGAGAAGCAGGCCTCCCTGGTAAAGGCCCAGAGGGGACTTTCAAATATATGTGGCCCATTGCTCAAGAATGAAAATTGGTTTTGCTAGAAAAGGCAAAGATCATCTCTAATAGGAAGATAAATTGTGTTTAAAAATCACACCTGCCTACTTCAAGTTTGAGCCTGGCAGTTAGCAATTCACAAGGGTGCATAAGAGGAGAAGCTGCAGAGAACAGTTAGGGAAATGGGCTTCCTGACCATTGTCTGCTCTCCTGGAACAAAACTTTTCCTGGGCAAGGACGTAGGGTGTGTAAAACAAAGGAAGCTGAAGAGTGCCCCCTATTAAGATTTTGAAGTGAAAGAGATGTTAGAGGAGTTACATTTTAAGAGGTTACCATATGTGGGGTACTTGGCTACCTCAATATCTCAATATGCAGAACATGGGACTCTTGACCTCAGGATTGTAAGTTTGAGCCCCATGTTGGGTGTAGGGATTACTTAAAAATAAAAAATATATACATATTAAAAAAAGAAAGGAAAAAAAGAAGTTACTATATGTTAGACAAAATCCCAGGTTCTTTGTATGTATTTATCCATGTAATCCTTATACCACCCTACGAAATAGGTATTACCATGATCTCCATTTTATCGATGATGGCTAAGTATGGTGAGGTAAGGTGATTTGTCCAAGGTCACGAAACAGAGGCAGGAGCAGGATTCAAAGTGCATTTTTTCACTGAACTTGACCAAACAACAAGATGAAGAAGAGAAGACTATTCTTAACACTGATTTTTTTAAGTATCTGTGTTCGGCTTACCATAGTAAGTAAATCTGTCCCTTTATTGTGATTTTTCCTTAATTATATGAATGTATTTTAAAATATTTAAGGTAAATTCAGTGTTAATGCATTTCAGAGGTTAAACATGCACAGAGTATTTTCACTTGGAAAATGGTAAACAGATTGTTTTTGACACATATTCTTGAAACTGGGATGGGGGTAGTAGATGGGGTGCTATAAATTGACCAATGACCAACGTTCAGAATAATTTTCTCAACCTTCTGCTAAAATTGCACCTCTGCTGCAGGGCCTATTTAGGATTTGTTCAGTTACTAACATTCTTCCTAGGCCCTCTTCATGATGTCCACAACTCCTCTTATATGCAGATCAATTTTTCTATCATAACATCTGCATTATAATTCTGCATTCAAACCTTCCCAATGTTTCCCAATATTCTATCTTTTTCTCTTCCTTTGTCCTGTCTTCCTTCCTTCTTGTCTTTCTTCCTCTCTTGCTCTTTGCCTCTTTCCTTTCCTTGTCCCTTCTTTTTTACCATCCCTCCTTCTCTCTCTCTCTCCCTCATCAACATGTAACATTCTATGTTACAGTTACAAGTTCTTCTGCTAAGCATTTCCTACCCTACTTCTCTTTCTAGAAAACTTACATACATCTTTTGTATCTCAGTTGATCTCTGAAATTGATTTTAGTCTCTGCAATTTTTAATAAAAAAGGCAATAGCATTTAAAAATAATAATTACATTGGATGTATATATTTTTGTAGTTGCTACCCTCCATTACATAAATTTCCCTTGCTCTTATCTACTAAAAGCAGTATTTCATATCTTACACATTTTCATATTCAATATATTGGATAGAAAAATCAGTGATATAACAACTATCGAATAAACTTTCTTAATGAATAAATGAATGTCAGTCAATCATGAGAAATTATGGTTATTGGCATCATATAAAATGCTGCCTCAAACTTGATCTCTTTTTAGATCTAAAACATGAATCTCTCTTCTCAATAATATTAGCTTAAATATTCATATCACAAAACTCCAGGGAAGGACTTGTATTTGTAATCCAGAGTGTACTGATGTATGCTTAAGGATATACAAAAAGGAGAATGTGACAAAGACAAAAAAAAAAAAAAAAAATTGAATATCCCTCACCATGTAGCCATTATGCAAGTTATTATGAATTAAAACTCTAGAGGAGTAACATATTTCCCACATAAATGACAAAATGTTTATGGTACACATAATGCTTGATGAGTAATTTATATTTTTCTGAGTGTTTTTCATAGATGGTTCTTAAATAAGATGGTCTTTCTGAGGAGGATAAACAGTAACCAACAATTGTCCTAATCAGGATAATAACAATAACAAGTACAAAAATCCTGCTGGCCAGAGCTTTTAAGAGCACCCTGAAGTCCGTGGGTTGCTGAAATGTTTGCTTCTGATAGGAACAGAGGCGTATTTAATCACTGCACTCAATTATTTATTAGGGCCATATGATCTTCACCATTATGCATGTGGAAAAAGCAAAGGGCACTGACAAGATGGAGAACTAGCATAACTGGCTCCCTTCCTGCAAATAGAAACCAGAGAAGCTATAAATGCAAGTATGAGCATGAATTTGAGAAAGGAACATAAAAAATAAAAAGCTAGTGGGACGATCAAGGCTATTAGGAGCTGGTATTGGTGGCACTGATTGTAAGAGAGGTAGGGAATGCGTTAGTACGGCTCATACTATGGCTCACACCACCATCACAAAATACCACAGACTAAGTGGCTTAAACAACAGAAATTTATTTCTCGCATTTCCAGAGGCTGAGAAATCTCATATCAAGGTTCCAGTCAAGGTACCGGGAGTGCAAAGTTCCTGGTGAGAGCTCTCTTCCTGGTTTGCAGCCAGCTGCCTTCTGGCTGTATTCTCCGTGACCTCCTCTTTGTGCATGTGCATAGAGAAATCGGGCTCTCTGGAGTCTCTCCTTAGAAAGACACTAATCAAATAGGGTTGAGACCCTACCCTTTCGACCTTATTTCACCTGAATTACTTTCATAAAGGCCCTCTCTCCAAATACAGTTAGAGTTTCAGCATATGGATCTTGGGTTAGGGTTTCAACATATGAATCTTGTTCATTGGGAGACATAAACATTTAGTCCGTAATAGGAAAGAACTTCTAAGTTCTGTTCTTATCTCTTCCCGTGTTGCCTTGGAAAGGTGAAAGCCTGCCCCCTTACAGCAGAAACAGGCAGACGTTCAAACTGGACTTCAAAGAAGTTCAAAATTTAAGTTCAGTTTTTTCAAGGCTAGGTGTATAGTGTTGATATAGGCGATATGGTGATATGTGTAGGTGATACAGTGTACCTTCTATTCTGATATATCAGGAGGCATAAAGGACTTGGTTTTCCTAATTTGAGTAATATCAAGGTTGATTGGTGCTTTGGCTGTTGTCAGTCTAATCAATTCATTATTAATTTTCTCCATCAACTCAGTAATTAGGTTGTGGTTTTAGCCGCTATTGATGATTATTGCCTACATGCATTATTTCAACAGGAAAACCATAAGAATCTTAAAAATGAGAGAGAGAGAGACATATAGAATGAAAGAGAATGAGAAAGTCAGTCTTCAAATCACACTTGAAATAGGTCCATGCCAGATTACAACAGCAGCAGTAGGATCATTTCCATTTCTACCTTACCCCCCAATTCAAGGCCACTCATTTCCAGTTACAAACAACCCATGGATAGCATCCTATATATGGAAGGAACACTGGAACAATGAAGTGGGGAAATAGTTCGCTAATTTATTTTTTAAGAGTCTATTTATTCATTTGAGAGAGAAAGAAAGAGAGAGAAGGAGAGCCGAGAAGCAGAGGGGCAGAGAGAGAGAATTCCAAGCAGATGCCTGCTGAGCACAGAGCCCAACACAGGGCTCAGTCTCACCACCCGGAGATCATGACCTGAGCCAAAAATCAAGAGTTGGGACGCTTGGGGCGCCAGCGTGGCTCAGTGGGTTAAAGCCTCTACCTTCGGTTCAGGTCATGATCTCAGGGTCCTGGGCTCTCTGCTTAGTAGGGAGTCTGTTTCCCCCTCTCTCTCTGCCTGACTCTCTGCCTACTTGTGATCTCTCTCTCTCTGTCAAATAAATAAATAAAATCTTTAAAAAAAAAAAAAAGAGTTGGACACTTAACTGACTGAGCCACCCAGGTGACCCTGAAGTGGTAAAATAATTAAAAACAAAAAACAAAAAACAGTCATACATTTCTTCTCTCCACAGTCTGAGTCATTTTTTGACTGGGGAGAAGTTTTAAAATGAATGAGAGACTGAAGCTTTGATAAAACTGGGTCGATGTTTGAAAATCTAAAAAAATGGAATTCGTCGTTGATAACTTAAAATGTTTGAAAAGCTGTGGAGTGTGTCACAATGCAGGGAAGGAAAATCAGGGATTAAATGAATGATTCTTTTGTTTTTCTCACACCTCACAGAGTTTGTTAAATAAAATATATTATATATGAATGTATCAAAAGATGTCCAGTATACTGACTGAACTTCATGATTTAAGGTAACATTGAAGGAGTTCTTAAAATGCCATCCTTACTGAATTGCATCAGTTATCTTGTAAGCCAGGACTTCTCTAATGTCAGAAAGGAAAAGTTTACAAAACAGTGTGGATGTCCAAACTATGGAATTACAATGTTTACCTTGTTTGGGTACACATGTAGAATTATAGATGACTGCCACAATATTTTTCTTAATTAAAATGTGCTCTGAATATGTTAGTTACAAAGTTATTATTGGTAGAGATTACTAGGCATTGGTTCAATCTCTAATTAAATTATTCTAAAAGAATGAAATTCTTTCAATGATTTTCTACACTAGTTGAAGCATGCATGTGAGACTCACGAGTATGAACATGGGCAAATGTGAATAGCAGAATCACTGAAAGAGGGGGATCTGGAGGAAAGGGAAAAGGTCAATACCAGTGAGGTAAATTTTGCAATGTAACGTGGAGCAAAGGATCAGAATTATGAAGACACCCTAAGTGAGGTCATAATCACGTAAAGCTGGAAGGGAGAAGTGATTGAAGAGTACATTGTACATTGTAAACCCATATTTTAGAGGAGGGCCAAACTGTATGTGCTGCATTTTCATCAAGAATTTTCAGCCAACTATATATATTTTGAAGATTGCCATTGCTGATATAAAATTATTTGTAATATTTTTTATTGTAATAGATGTAGAGTGTGGTAGTTGATCAAGCACTTTCCCTTTATGGACATTTAGTTGGTGTTTTTTAAATTGTCTCTATAAGTAACACACACATATAAATATGCTTATGTACAAATTTTTTAACTGTCGATTTTGTTTATTTGCTTTCCTTAGTTAAGCATGTTTATTAGATGTGCATATCAAAGTATATATTTTCATATTCTAGCTTTTGGAATTTAAATTTTTAATTTCTTTGGAAATTATTGTAGGTCATGGTGTAGCAAAAATGTTAAAAGTCAGGAAAATTCCTAGTCTATCTATTAAGTAAAATCATCAGGACATTAGTAGTTTAGGAAGATGGGACACCTGGGTGGCTCTCTTGATGAAGCATCTACCTTTGGCTCTGGTCATGATCCCAAGGTCCTGGGATCAAGCTCTGCATCGGGCTCCTTGCTGAGCCCTCTCTCTCTGCCTGCTGCTCCCCCTACTTGTGCTCTCTCTCCCTGTCAAATAAATAAAATCTTTAAAAGAGATAGCTTAAAAAGATAATCTTAGTGTTATAAGAATTTTAAGGGCAATAGATGAAAAAGAGATGCAAAAACATACCACTGCTTTCCCTTAAATTGTGAGGGTTAAATCTTTTCCCCTGCTTTTTTATAAATGTACGTGCATTACAAATTTTCTAACGTGAACTCATCAACATTTATATTCAAAGCAAAGTAAATGAGCGTATCAACAAAACCTTCCTTGGTGGCCCTGCTCAGGGTTGACAGAGGTTCAGATTTCTCTAACTTCTAAAAGAAATAGCTGTGAAGCCAAAACAACATAGGTCAAATTAAAAAGATAGTACTCGTAGAAGTACAGAAGGAAACAGAGATATTAGTAAATTGGTGTCCACTCTTCAGATGTACTTTTAAAGCAAAGCGATCCACCTAATGGACACCACATTATGAATATTTTTCTGTCTCTGTCTTAGACACAACTATACTTCAACTTTTACATGAGGATATATTTATAACCATAAAATTATCAAATTATTGTCATTTTGAAATAAAGCATCCACAAACAAAATTGGTGCTTGTATAAAAGCATGCCATAGGGTCCTAAGTTAAGTTATAGAACCAGTGCCTTGTTTTTTAGTACTTAAGTTGCTTTTACTTCTTCACTACTACAATCACAATTGTAATATCCCTGTGTGCCTTTGTGTGAATTTCGGGTCATATTGTTAGGATAGATTCCCATTTAAAAACTCAGTGTGTATTGCCAAATTGCTTTTCAAAAAGTTGGTTCTAGTTTAAACACCAACTCTAATGTATGAGGGACAAGATTATATAACTTGCCAGATTATATTTCTTCTTTTTGATCTTTAATTGTTTTGTTGGTGAAAAAAAAAAGAAATACCAAAATGTTTTTATTTTTTTATTTGAGTAGAGTTGATGTGATTTTGTATTAGTTTCAGATGCACAGTTTAATTTGTTAATACATCCTGTGCTATGTTCACTACAAGTGTAGCTACCAACTGTCCTGTTACATCGTTGTTACAGTATCATTGACTGTATTCCTTATGCCGTGACTTTTAGTCCCCGTAGTCCTTCCATAACTGGAAGCTTCTATCTCCCTCTACCTTCAACCATTTTGCCCAAGCCCCCTCCCAACGCCACCTCTGACAACCATCATTTCATTCTCTGTATTTACAAGTCTGATTCTGCTTTTTGTTGATTCATTTGTTTTCATTTTGTTTTTTTATTTTTTTTTTATATCCCACTTATGGGTGGAATCATATAGGATTTGTCTTTCTCAGTCTGACTTATTATACTTGGCACAATACCCTTTAGGCCCATCTATGTTGTTGCAAATGGCACAACCTCATCCTTTTTTTTATGGCACCATAAAATGTTTATATATATGAATATCACATTTTCCTTATTCACTTATCTATTGATGGACACTTGGGCTGCTTCCATCTCTTGGCTATTGTAAATAATGCTGCAATAAATATAGGGGTGCATAAATCTTTTTTTAATTAGTGTTTTTTGTTTTCACTGGGTAAATATCCAGTTGTGGATCCATACAAATTTTAGAAAATTTGTTCTGGTTCTGTGAAGAATGCTGTTGGTATTTTGATAGGGATTGCATTAAATCTATAGGTTGCTTTGGGTCATATGGATATTTTAGCAATATTAATTCTTCTAATTCATGAGCATGAAATATCTTTCCAATTGTTTGTGTCATCTTCAATTTCTTTTATCAGTATTTTATAGTTTTTGGAGTACAGGTCTTTTACTTCTTTGGTTAAGTTTATTCCTAGGTATTTTATTCTGTTTGGTGCAATTGTAAATGGTGTTATTTTTTTAAATTTATCTTTCTGATACTTCATTATCAATATATAGAAATGCTACTGATTTCCTGTTATTCATTTTGTATCCTGCTATTTACTGAATTCATTTATTCTGAATTTACTGAATTCATTTACTGAATTCATTTATTACTTCTAGTGGTTTGTTGGTAGCATCTTTAGGATTTTTATATATAATATCATGTTGTCTGCAATTGGTGAGAGTTTATCTTCTTTACCGATATGGATAACTCTTATTTTTCTTGTCTCATTGCTGTGGCTAGGACTTCCTGTACTATGTTGAATAAAAGTGGCAAGAATGGACATCTTTTCTTTTTTCTGACCTTAGAGAGAAAGCTCTTGGTTTTTCACCATTAAGTACGAATGATAGCTGTGGATTTTTCATATATGCATTTTAATATGTTGAGGCATATTCCCTCTAAACCCACTTTGTTGAGATTTTTTTCATAATGAATAGAAGTTAAATGTATAATACTTTTTATTTTCTCATCTATTAACAAAATTGTTTTGATTTGTATTTATTTATTTCAGTACTTGCAAAGCGGAATATTTATCTAAATTTTGTGTGAATAATGCATTTAAATTACAGGGGATATTTTAATCTGCTTATATATTTTATCAAGCGAATATCAGAAAATTCTAAAAGGTAGCCAAGAGCAAGTACAAGCTTTTTTTTTTTCTTTTTTTTAAGTACAAGCTTCTTTAAATATAAAATATTCTTGATAGTATCTGAGAGGATTTTATTTCATATTTATTTCTTTAGCTATCTAGTTTCACCATCTTTGCTATATAGACAGTCATTCTGAGAGGGATAATACTATGAAAAAGAGTGACACTCTCCTATGCTGAATCAGAAATAAAGATGTAAGCAAGGGAAGGTTAGTGTAGTAGGTTGAATTGTGCCCCTCAAAAAGATATGTCCAAATCCTATTCCTCTATACTTGTGAATGTGACCTTAAGTGGAAATAGGTTTTTGTAGATGTAATGGATGTAAGATATGTAAGATGAAGCCATACTAGATTAGGATAATCCCTAGAATATACAGAACTATGAGAAAATAAATTTTGATTGTTTTAAGTTATCCACTGTGAGATATTGGGTTTGCTGTGGCAATCCTAGGAAATGAAAACAGTCATATATTAAGTAACTAACAGAGATGGCCTTTGAATAGATAACAGAACAGAAGAAAATGAAGAAAGCAAACCAATATTTACTGAGTATGTAGTACAGCCTTTGCACTAACAACTTTTTTTTTTTTTAACTTTTATTTATATATTTATTTTAGAGAGAGAGAGAGCACACTAGCAGGGGGAGGAACAAAGGGAGAGGGAGAAAGAAAAATCTCAGACAGACTCCATGCTTAGCACAGAGCCCAAGGTAAGGCTAGATCCAATGACCCTGAGATTATGACATGAGCCTAAATCAAGAGTCAGACACTTATCCAACTGGGCCACCCAGGTGCCCCTGCACTAACAACTTTCAAATGTATCTCATTAAGTTAAGATTTATAGAAATGTAGTAAAATAGATATGATTCCCATTTTAAAACAGTATAATGAAGGCTTATAAAAGTTTAGTAACCTACTCTCTTATAAGAACATACATAGTCTTTCTTAGAGTATTGCAAGGTTTACACTGATAAAGTTCTTTTTGTTTTTTGTTTATTGGTTTTGGATAAATATTGAGGAGCATCAGTACTCTCAGGTACTGTTCTAGACACTGTGGATATAGCAGTTGTCAAAATAGACAAAAATATCTTCTGTGGAGGAGATTCAATATAATGGAAGCAGAAAGATAATAAATAAGAAAAATGTATAGTATGTACATGGTAATATGAATGATGGAGAAATTTTAAAAGGACAAAGATTTCCAGAAGTGAGTTTCAATTTTCAAGAACGTTTTACCGAATAGGTGCTATTTGAATAAAGGCATGGAAGATGAGAGAGAGAATTGTACTTTGAACAAAGGCATTTCAGCAAATACCTGAGTGAGAGATTGCATGACATGTGTGAGTAATGGCCTAGACAGCATTTTAGCTGGAGAAGAGCCAGAAGAGAAGCCAGAAAAAAATTAAAAGGGCTCAATTTGGGTAGGACATATAGGTAATTGCAAAAATGTCATCTTTATTGGGAATGAGTGGGATTCTTTTAGAGAATTTATTTTTAATTTTTTTTTTAAAGATTTTGTTTATTTGACAGAGAGAGACAGCGATAGAGGGAACACAAGCAGGGGAAGTGGGAGAGGGAGAAGCAGGCTTCACGCCGACCGGGGAGCATGATGTGGGGTTAGATCCCATGACCCTGGGATCATGACCTGAGCTGAAGGCAAATGCTTAATGACTGAGCCACCCAGGCGCCCCTCTTTTAGAGAATTTTAAGCAGATGAGGAATGTAAAGTTATTTATTTAGTGATAGAAAACTTATCTAGAGTGGGTATGGTTAAGTAAGACATATTCATTTTTAGTTGATAAATCAAAGCTAGCGCCTTAATTCAGGTTTTCATTTTAATAACTTTAAAGAACAATTATTGACCTGGAGTTCAAGTCACACACAACTATTACATTCTGCAATAGAAGTGAACGATTGGTCCTAAATCTTTTGAATTCATATCTGTTATCAAGGGGATAGAGAAATAGATAAACAAGAAACATACATATTGCCTTTTATCAGTTAAGCATTTAGGTTGGAAAGAAATAGGTTGGTCTTGTGTGACATTTTGTTTTGTTTTGTTTTGTTTTTAACTGCTTGGCATTTATTTCACATTTTCTTTTTCTTTCTCCACCAGTGGATACTGGGTGTAATGGGAGTGATAAATTGTTTCATTTAGACAGGGAGGCACTCTATCCAGTTCCCTTGAAAAGAAATATATATTCCATAAAAATCCAAGATTTAAAGCTGAATACAGTAATAGACTAATATCCAGAATTTTTCTTTGAAAAATCAGTTATTGTATTTTCATGGCATATGGATTGCCTATATCTTTTAAAGGTGTTTGCGAATTTAAAAAATGTGTGTAAGAATATAAGGTTGGATTACAGTGGACTTTTTTTTTTTTGCGCTATTCATAGTACATTATATTCACTTCTATTTTCATCAGTGTAATCACCCTCTCTTTCCATTCTCAGTTCATGTGTTTCTGACATGTAATCTAGACCCAGTTAATTCTGAATGTAGATTTTTTTTCTGCCTTCTATGATTAGTTCAGGGGTACACACATCAATGATACACATTCAGAATCACAAAAAGATAAAGAGACTTTTCTTTGGATTGTTGGAAGATGTTGTAGGCACTTTTTTAACATAGAGGAATGTGAGGATAGAATTGGTGGAACACACCACATGCAGAAGGTAAAAAGACAAAGAAGGAATGTAGAGAGATAAGTTAACTCCTGGATAAGCCTGTTTTAAGTTTGATCTATCTATAGATTTCTTAGTTGCCTAGCAAATAAATTCATTTTCTATTTGTTGTGTTGCCCAATTTGAGTTGGATTTGAGTCCTATGCAGCTAAGATAAAAATATCTTAACTGATCCATTACAAAATTCAGAAAGACTCTGTTGTAAATCCAAATCAATGTATTTATGCCAAATCCCCTTTATTTGATCATTATACCCTCATCTGCCCTTATAAACTAAACAGTTAAATATCCCAGGAAGGTATATAAGATTTTTATAGAAAATGTATAGTAAATCATATCTACAAAAAATTTTGCATGAGAATATCACAATCAACCCATCACAAATATGTATATATTTGTGTGTGTGTGTATATATATATACACACACACACACATATTTTTCTTTTTTTTTCTCTGCAGCAATACTCATGCTTTGGCTTTAAATTAAGCACACGATTGTCTCTAACATCCTCTGCAAATACAAAGGAATTGAAGTAAGAAAAAGTACATGATACTGTCTTTCTATCAGACACATTTATTAGTTAAATTACTTAGCATGTATAGAATCTTCCCACTGTCCCACCCAAGAAAAGTAAAAAGACTGTATCACAGGTCCACCTTAGGTCCATCTCCTTGAGCCAATTCTGCTATTTAAATTCCTTCTGCTTTCTCCATTTTTCTTTCATAGTATGATATTTTTTCCTGTCATGTTGCTATTTGTTGTTCATAAATTCTAAGGCATAACCAGTGCATGCAAATCACAATGTTTTTATGAGAAGAGGAGTTTAGTGCCAGAACAAAGATTTATGACACTATATATTTTTTACTTGCTATTAGTCACACAGGCATTTTAACGTAGAGATTAATTTTTAATAACTCTTCTATTTGCATCTCTGGACTTATTGATTTGAAACCTGGTGGTGGTGGTGATCAGGATATCTTTTTATAGTCAAAGGAACTTTAAATAAGCCTTTCCCATAAGTCTGCACATTTCTTACAGTCATATTCACTGAGCTGAAAAATGCTTTGTTATTTGAAAATGATCATAGTGGACATATTATGTGACTGCTCCAAACTATTTAATTTTGAAGGGACTATATAATATATTCGTTTGACAATAAGGAGAAAGAAACTCACCCTGTCTTTTTTCTATTTAAAAACATATTCAAAATAAATGCAAAGGACCATAGCTTAGTAAAATCTAATCTATTTAAGAGGGTGAAGATGCCATGGTGTACATTCTTTCATTTTACTCAATTAAAAACTTACTCCTATTGTTTTGTAAAGTTGTAATCATAACACATGGGTCAATAAAATAAGCAAGATCCTACAAGCAATCTATTATTAAATTTAGCTTGCAGTGGAATTCAACAAGCAAAAGTCTGACTTAAACAAAGAAAAAAATATGAATTAACTAGAAATCAGTACAACACACACACAGAATTATAACAGGCACTTTTTAAAAAGCTCTAAATGGCTAAATATTTAACGACTAGAATGGATTAATGGTACATTCACAAAATGGCGTATTTTGTAGTTATTCCAATATAGATTATAGGATAATATTGATGACATGAAAAAGAAATCATGATATTTTAAGGTAAAAACCATCCATGATTAAAAATAACACTTGAAGTGAGGAATGTGTATACAAGTGTGCAGAAAATGCTATCATAATAAATTATAGTATACTAATAATTGTTACCACTTGGTGGTATGACTGCAAGTTTTTCACTTTCATCCATATTTTCCATCATAAAATTTATTATTTTAATGTTGGATAAGTTACCTTAAAAGATATATACATGTAGGCATCTTGAGGGATGTACAAATAAGTCAATCCATACTTATGCTTAAGAAGCATGAAAACAATGATGTTCTATATGAAGCTGCACACAAGTGGAATAAACTCCCTTGAGAGTAGACTTATTTTGTAGTAATAATAGTCTTGGTTATTTGGACCAACCTTCATAATCTATAAAGCATGACAACTAGGAACACTTAAGAAAATATAAACACATCTTCCCAGAAGCATAGTAGTTACAAAGTGCTATGGACTAAATTTTGTCCTCCCCCCACAAATTCATATATTGAAACCCTAGTCTTGAATGTGATGGTATCTGCAGATAGGGCCTTTGGGAAGTGATTAGTTTTAGATGAGATCATAAGTCCAGAGCCCTCATGAGGGATTTATAAGAAGACCCATGGGAAAGTGAGCTGTCTACTATGTGAGGATACAAAAGGCAGTTGTCTAGAAAGCAGGAAGAGGGTCCTTACTAGACAGTTAATCTGCCAGCATATGATGCTGGACTGTCCAAGCTTCAAAACTGTGAGAAATAAATTTCTGTGAATTAAGCCACCCAGTCTCTGGTGTTTTGTTACAACAATTTGAGCTAAGAAACTAGGAGCAAGAGTGAGTATAGTGCCCTTGCATGGGAGAAGGAAGTACAAAGGGGCAAGACAGCCATTAAAATTATTACTGAGGAAGGAGATTTTCTGATTTTAAAAAAATAGCTAAGAGACTGAGAAAGACTCTGGGAGTCTTAATTGTCTCAAGTTTACAAATGATGAGGGCCCTGGTATTGGGAACTTGAAAAGCTATAGAAGTTAATGTCCATTGAAAATAAATCAGCTTTAAAATAAATAAATAAATAAATAAATAAATAAATAAATAAATAAATAAATAAATCAGCTTTTACATGAACTCTGACTGATCTTTGATTCACTTAGGTAGTCTAGAATAATCTCAGGATTTCACATTTACATGATCCCAGATTGCTAGTGCTCCTAGTTGTGTGTAGAATAAAACAAAACAAACATATAAAAATATAAATATTTATAATATTTATAAATATATAATATTTATAATATATAAATATATAAATATAATATATAAATATAATATATTTATAAAATATAAAATATATTTTATAAAAATATAAAAAATAGCATCACCCTAGGCTTCACATTCCTTTTTTTAAAATACATTTTCCTAAAAAAAAATAAGATAAAATAGACTTTCCTATAACTTCAAGTATATCTAGGCCTATGAAGAGATAAAACAATAGAAATGAGAACCAGCACTGACAACAGATAGTAGAAAACAGACCTTCATGTACTACAAATGTTGGAATTACTATTATAGATAGTAAAGCAGGTATATTTAATAGGTTCATAGAAATAATAGCTGCCATTAAAAATTTTAGCAAAGAACTGGAAATTTAAAAAGGTATTAACAGAGATTTGAAAATAAAATCTATAGATTCTAAAAATTAAATTTATAATAACCTGAATTTAGAACCCAATGAATAGATTTCACCGTCGATTAGACAAAAGAAACTATCCCATATGAAGTCTGGGGAAATAATTTAGAAGAGAGAACATAAAAAATACATTAATACAGTCTAAGATTTATTTATTAGAGTCTCAAAAGGACAACAAGAGAGAATGGGACAGTAGTATATAAAGAGACAAGAGATGAAAACATCCCCAAATTGATGGATGTCATTCACAGATTCAAAAGGCCCAATATTCTTCAAGAAAGATACATAAGAAAAAACTTCCACCTGTAAACACTATAGTGAAAGTACTGTAAAGACATTGTAGGGTATAGGTAGATGGAGGGACACTTAAAAAATCAGTCAGAAAAAATAAAAAGATCACGTTCAAGGATAGTCAAGTTATTTTTATAAATTACTTTTCAGTTGTAACCATGAAAACCAAAGAAAATACTTGCCAACCTAGAATTACATACAAAGTGAAAATATCTTTTAAGAATGAGAGTGAAATATAAATACATATTCAGTGAAACAAATAGAAACTCACATAAAAATAAATACTAAAAGCTGAGCATTAGTCTTAAAATGAATTCAAATGGAAAACAGACACACAGGAAGAAATAAATAGGAATAAAAAGGTTATTATATGCATAACTTTAGAAGAACATAGATTGCTTAAAATAATAGTCACATCTTATGTCTTCTAATATTCATAACATATTTTATGAGTGAACAGTTAAATAAAATCAAAATTTTCTAAGTTCTCTGCATTTTCCTTGGGGAGGAGGGCAAAATTGTAAATTAACACCAGAATTTGATAAATCAAGAATTTTTAATCTCTAGAACTGAGTCTTCAACAAACTAATACAGAAATCAAAATATATAAAAGATCATGGATCACAAATCAGGAAAGGAAGGAAAAGGGAACATAGAATAGGTGTAACAAAGAGAAAGTTTCTTAAACTGGATAATTTAAACCACAAAATAACTGCAGTTAATAAAATGCAAATGGACTAAATGTTGCCGTTAAAAAAGTGAGCAGATTCAGAAACAAAACTCACTTTATGGTCTTACAAGAAATACAACAACAGTAAAAGAATACAAAAAAATAAAAAATAAAATTCTAGAAGACAGCTGTAAATTAAGCCAGGTAAACCCTTACCAAATCAAACTTACATAATTGTATTAATATCACACACAAAAATGTTAAAGAAAAATTGTAACTTTAATTCATAATGTCTCAATCAGGAAGCTATCAAATTTTAAATATATATATATTTATTAAAATAACCTCAATAGGGGCGCCTGAGTGGCTCAGTGGGTTAAAGCCTCTGCCTTAGGCTCAGGTCATGATCTCAGGGTCCTGGGATCGAGCCCTGCATCGGGCTCTCTTCTCAGCAGGGAGCCTGCTTCCCTCTCTCTCTCTGCCTGCCTCTCTGTCTACTTGTAATCTCCCTCTCTCTGTCAAATAAATAAAATCTTTAAAAAATAATAATAATAACCTCAATAATATATAAATAAAATTGACAGAGACAAAAGAGGAAATATACAATATAATTCAGAATTATAGTGAGAAATATCTTTAACTTAAACTCTTCTCAGTAATTTTAGAATCCATAGGCAAAAATCAGTAAGTATATACAAGATTTAACCAACATGTTAACAAATGCCCTAATTGACATATGTAGATTATCATACAATATCAAACAGAATACACATTAAAGTATACAAAGACTATTCACAACAACAAAAATTACTATATGCTAGATCATAAAACCAATCTCTGGAAATTCTAAAGATTTGAAATAGACCGTGTTCCTGATGACAGTGCAACCAATATAGAAACCAAACATACAAAACACCCATATACTTAGAAATTTAGAAACATTTCCCAAAATCCTCAATGAATTAGTGATTCATTATTAATGACAATAGGCATTTAAGAATAATTTAAAATCTAAAATAAAAATATGACCTGTGAACATTTGGGGTTTGCAGCTAACATATTATATATAAAGGAATTTTTGGCATTACACTTGAACTAATGAAAAAAAGTTTTTCCTCTTAAAATATGGATATAGTTATAATTAAATTTAACTTGTTTAGATCTTGATTTTACTGATTTTCATTATTTGTCTTACATGGAGCTTTTTAAACTTTATTTTCAATAGGTTTTTCTTTTAAATATGATTTAAAACACATATTAACACATTTTTCAATAGAAAATCTTGTTAGACTATTTCTAATAGAAAATAAATCTGATATAGCTGATGTTTTGACAACAGGATTGATTGTGCCAATTGGGATAAATGAGTATAATCTTCAGCTCTAGGATTTAGAAAACCATTTTAAGCATAATATGAGTTAAGGCATTAAATTTTAAAAAATCCTATGGGAAAAGGTATCTAAATTACTATTTTTAACCTTTCTGAACTGTTTAGGCTTGTAAGAGAGGCTCCTGGGGTGCCTGGGTGGCTCAGTGGGTTAAAGCCTCTGCCTTCGGCTCAGGTCATGATCTCAGGGTCCTGGGATCGAGTCCCGCATCAGGCTCTCCGGTCAGCGGGGAGTCTGCTTCCCCCTCTCTCTCTGCCTGCCTCTCTGCCTACTCGTGATCTCTCTCTGTCAAATAAATAAAATCTTAAAAAAAAAAAGAGAGAGAGAGACTCCTAATAATAAGAACAATAGGCCAATTAATCCTTTTTTAGAATATTTCTGCCAAATTAAGAAAGTGAGTGAACTTAATGGCTAACATATTTTTGTACAAGCAAGGTGGTTTCCAACCTATTGCTTCCAAAAATTTCTAATTGTCTCTTAACCTAGTCAGGTGAAAGATTATTAAAAATTATTTTTGTGACAGTGTCATGCGGTTAAGATTGTTTTCAAAATCAGAGCAACCCAGCAATTATTTTAAAAAGTCTATCTCCGTGTGCTTTTAATATTCCTAATTTTTTATGAAAATGAAATCAATGCGTTTTTTAATTAACATATAAAGTATTATTTGTTTCAAGGGTACAGTTCTGTGAATCATCAGTCTTACACAATTCACAGCACTCATCATAGCACATACCCTCCCCATTGTCCATCACCCAGCCACCTCAGCCTTCCCACCCCTCTCCAATCCAGCAACCCTCAGTTTGTTTCCTGAGATTAAGAGTCTCTTATGGTTCTTCTCCCTCTCTTGTTTCATCTTGAGGAATTTGAGAAACAAGACAGAGGATCATAGGGGAAGGGGGGGGAAATGAAACAAGACAAAATCAGTGTTTTTATTAAAATGAGAAAGTGGAATAGAATTGATTCTATTCAAACCCTATTTCATTCTACCAATAAATAATATTCATAAATTGATAAATAATGAAGTTATATAAAGTTCAATATATCTCATTAAAAAGTTGCTTTTCTACAAATTACCTTTTTATACTTAATAATTATCAAAATGTGTAATATATTCTTTGGATTCAGTGGTCATGCTTTGTAAATGAAATTTAAGCTACAAGAATTTTAATAGTATCTTGCATCATAGGAAACTGAAAAAAATATTGTATCTATTATTTCAAAAAATTAGGATTAGGTGATAGATACTGTGATAGAGCCTTAATTAATTTATCAATGTAATTAGTATGTCCAGCATTTACATGGGGAAATAATTCTGTGTGAAGATCTGAAGCTCTGTCTCACTTTTATAAACCTTCCTCCAAGAGTAATTTATCCTTTGACAATAGTGATGTCATCACCCAATTTACAATAAATTTAAAACCGTTAAGAAACCATTAAAAGAGCCTCCCTAAGCCAACACACATATCTCAATAAATGTGTATTGGAATGGGAGGTGTGTTTAATTATGGCAGTGCATGGATTCATGCTATTTGAGGGGTTTTTGTCTTTTGAAAAATGGGCAAAAGAATGTTTTGAAAGGGAAAACAGGGACCATTTTATGCCTGTTTTTAGACAAATCAAATTTAGAAAAGAATATTATGAAAAAAAAAAGAATATTATGAAAGCTGAGGATCTGAACATTGATTCCCTAAATATTCACATGGCAATATTCCCATGATAGAATAGCCCCAATGTGAAGACTTGCTCTGAAAGTTGAGAAACACTCAGGGTTGTTCGTACCTGTAATTTATGTTAAGAGAGACTGGATAGCACTCATACTTTAGGCCAGTGTTTTTCAAATTACAGGTCTTTACTAGGTCATTACATTTATTAAGCAGATCTCAGTTAATACATTTTAATTAATTATGATAATTAGGAATAGAAAATATCAAAATATCAGAGTTTATCATAGTAAGAGTGAGCATGGTTTTGGGAACTTTATTACTGATTTTATATATAGTTATATAAATATATATTTGTATGTACACATGTATACAGAGATGTATGTATGTTGGATTATGTTGTGAAATGTACTTATTAATATGTGTAAAATTCAAAAACCTTAAAGGCTAGTGCCTAGTGCTTTTGGAAATGGAATATAGACTAATGTTCAGTCTTCATCATATAGCTATGGAATTCCTCTCAAAATATATTTTTTCTTTCTCTCTATATGCTGAGTGCCGCAAAACTAAGATTTAAATGAACTGACTTTATCGCTAATATACAGAAAGGGCTATCAGAATTTCGTTTCTCAAAAACCAATATACCTATTTGATGCTTTTAAGGATGATCTTAGGGGCAAGAACAATGGATTGAGAAAATCAAATGAGGTACCTGAGTTAGGTCGAAATTTTATAAACTGCAGAGTAAGTTGAAGCAAACCTTATAATACAAGATTACTTGGTTTTGTGTTGTGTGCCATTTAAACAACTTCATATGTATATGTTTACAGGCCTTTTCAGTACTGATGGCTGACAATGACTAATTTGCTTACCTCTATTGCCTAACTCATATAAACAAAAAAGAATTTTTAAAATGTAAATATCTTGGGTACAATGAAAAATTATACAACACCAGAAGGAATTCTCATTATCCAAAGAAAAGAATTAGATGCCCTGAGGTGGGAGTAAAGGATTAAAAGGTTAAGTAACAAACTTCCCATTACAGATGAGGTCTGTCTACACACTGTACCACATTGCTTCCTATAATTCTGCTATAACTATCAGATTTGCTTACTCCCTACCCATAACTATATATATACACACACACACACACACACACACACACACACATATATACACATATATATATCAAATCAATAGATATCAAAGTACACTTTCTAAAACTCAATATAATTTATATATCAAGACAATTTGCTAGTAAAATAAAATTAAGGACCGTAATATAGTGTGAGAACACAAAAGGAAAGAAGATACTCCATTGTTTGATAACCTAGGCTCATCAATGAACCAGCCCTCTTTTTTCTCAGCTTAAAGCATGGGACCAAAAGTTATGGAGTATATACACATAACATGAAAATGTACGATGCATGTTTCATCCTGGGAAAGGTCTTCAGTGTACAAAGACAACTTTCAATAACACTTCTCAACTGTTAATTCCTTGATAATTAGAGATACCTGTATAAGCGCAAGATCACACCCCAAAATAAATATAACCTCTTAGAGAAGAATGCCAACAGTTTTCTTTTTTTAAAAAGTTCTATTTATTTTTTTGAGAGAGAGAGAGAGCAAGAGCGCTGTGGGGAGGGGCAGAGGGACAGAGTGAGAGAGAGTAGACTCCCTGCTGAGCATGGAGCCCAACATAGGGCTTGATCCTACAACCCTGAGACTGTGACCTTAGCCGAAATCCAGAGTAGGAAGCTTAACTGACTGAGCCACCCAGATGTCCCCTTTTTTAAAGGTTAATTTATTATTTTGGGTGGGGGGGGGAGAGAGAGAGTCTTAAGCAGACTTCCTGCTGAGTGTAGAGCCCAAGGCGGGTCTCGATCCCACAACCCTGAGTTCAGGACCTGAGCAGAAACCAAGAGTCCTATACTTAACTGACCACACCACCCATGTGCCCCAGTGCCAACAGTTTTCTAATTAATCTTTATTAGAATTACACTGAAAGCCATTTCTCTTGAACTACCTTCTTCTCCATCTTTATACCCATAGTGCTAATAACCACATTGCACTGGGACATAATATCCATTAAAAATCTATTTGTTAGATGTATGGAGAGATGAATTAACGAATGACTAGCTAGTTGGACGCCTGGCAACATTTTAAAAAGATACATTCTTAATAGCAGAATATGGAAATAACTTAGAAATGGGCTTCTAGAATAGAGACCAAGGATGAATACATTAAAAGAGTTGATCAAGAATCATTATCTTATGGGGCACCTGGGTGGATTAGTCAGTTTAGCTTCTGGCTCTTGATTTCAACCCAGGTCATGATTTCAGAGTCCTGAGATTGAGTCCTATGTCAAGCTCTGTGCTGGATCTAGAGTCTGCTTAAGATTTGCTCTCTCTCCTTCTCCCCTTTCTACCCTCCCCAGCAGCCCCACTCTCTCTTTCTAAAAAAAAAAAAAAAAGGAAACAAAAAAAGAAAAAAAAAGAATAACTGTCTTACAGAAATAATGGCTTATTTTATTTAAGAAGAAGAGTCATGATAAAAAAAAATCCTAGTCATTGACATACTCCCTCCAGCTAAGAATTAGATTGTCAAGAGAGTTTCAGTGAGAATATTTGTAAGGACCTGGAAGTTTTTGCAATGTTTTTTACTGCATGTTTTTGCTGTAGTTTTTACTATATGTTTTTATATGCCACAGAAGTAATCTTTGGATAATATTCTTATTCATGAAAGGTCATTATTTTGTCCCAGAAAATCTGAGTATACTAAATACATTGGCCTCACATCTTTTAGATTTTATAAATGTGATTCAATTTTTTAACTTATTTATTTTTCATGAACATTTGGTTTTTCAGTCTTTGCTAAAGATAAAAATGAACTAGTTATATACTGTAATTTGCCTATGAGGCAATGTCAAAGGGCAATCCTAGTTTATATAGCTAAGTGGATCATTAATATACACATAAACAGCCATCATTTTTCAGTGTCAGTGGTCCTATTGTAAATGCAATATTCTTACTGCATTCTAAATGTATAAGACTATGTTTTCTAAATTTCTGTATCTTTTTTTTTAAGATTTTTTTTTTTTTTAAGTAATCTCTACATCCAACGTGGGACTCAAACTTACAACCCCAAGATCAGGAGTCACATGTTGTACCAACTGAGCCAGCTAGGTGCCACCAAATTTCTGTAACATTTTTGGTTTGTAATTTATCCCATTTTCTATATTTTGGAAGAATCAGTATAATTACAATGCTTCTTATAGTATTAAAATAAAAGCAGCCTTAATATCTGTGAATATCAAATATATTTTTATACATTGTTTCTGGGCATATTTCCAATACAATATAGCTTTATTAAAAGTTATTAATTTCAAAATTTCCCACGTATTTATATGCTTGAACCCTTTCTATCACATGGAAGAGTTATGTTTTCATTAAAATATTTTGCAAAAACAAATTATACACACACACACACACACACACACACACACACACACACACCCATTGTTCAGTTTTATAAAGTAAGGCAGATAGTTGCAAACAAGTAGCTGGCCTTTGTAAAACTTTAGCCTTTAAACTAATGTCAAAAACAATCAAAATAAAAATGATCTTTGCACTTCATAAGAGAAAATGCATGCTACAGTCTCTGGTTTTAAATATATGTAAGACATAAGAGGAAACATACACATGCTTTCTATCTACCGAGATGGGTAGAGATCAGAGGTACAAAATGAATGAAGTCACAGCAGACTTTAGAAGGGTTCATCTTTGTGTGGTTGTCAGCCCTGTGGACATTTAATGCCCTAGCTATATCTAAATACATTGGGTTTTTTAAATGGAATTTATTAGTGAATGTAGCTTTACTTATTAGTGTATCAACAAGATAAGATCAAGGATGCTTTTTTCACCTCATTCTACCTTTTTAAATCACTAAATATAAGAGAGTAAAAATTTCATAGATCTGAAAATAGAGTTGGAAAGAATTTTACCCTTTTCAAAAATAGATATGCACACCAATATTCAACACCTTCATAAAAAATCCATCCTATTTACAGCTCTAATAAACCCCCATTAAATCACCGTAATCATGTGCTAGAGAACAGGTGTTTTAAATCACTAAATTTGGAAGTGGAGTGAAGTTGAAGGAGCATGTTGGAAGCTTTTCATTGGCTGAGTGTGGCTGCAGTTTCCATGGCAATTCTACCCTGTTTCCCAAATCTTCTCACTCTTTCAAAATGCAGTGGAAAATACTATTTAGTATGAGGACAAAAATTGGGTCAAATTATCATCAGTTATTTAGCTAGAAACAACAATAGGAATAGTGAGAACCATGTGTGGACTTTCCTTTGCAATTCGCTCACATTTTATGTCATCTTCATTCATTTATGCATATTTTCTATGCCCTCTTCTGTTAATAAACATATGTTGCAAAAGAAAAATACCCATAGGGCAACAGCTTATTACAACTGATGGGGAAAAACTGTATTTTAAGCCGACTGACCAAACCGGCAAGGGAACTCCAGTCCTTGTCTCAGAGCCCTTCCGGTTCTTCTCTCCTACCCTGTTCCCCTCGCGCACCAGAATGCCAAGTATGTGCGAGTAGGAGGGTATAAATTACCCTCCCTGCTTGTGCTTGGGGCTCAGATCTTTGGAGCAGGGTCTCCTCTGAGTCTCACCGGTGAATAATATATCTCCATTCCTTCTTAATCTCCAAGTGCCTCTTGGTTTTTCCACCGGGATCCAGTCCAGGTTCTGCTACACAATAATCATCATTTTTGGAGAGAAAATGCCAGTCATACAGAACACAATCACACTTGGTGTTTATACTTAAAGTGTTACATATTTGGATGCATTAAAATCATTATCAAGTAACATTAACTCAATACTCCAAAGTCCTATGACATTTCCAAATAGGTTGCACATGGCCCCTGTTTTGTAGAGTAGGCATTACCATTAGAGTTGGAGCAGAAGGGGGACATAGACCAAGAGCTATTACTAAATAGCTCAGTTAAGAAAGGAAGAGACAGTATAAAAAACATACACACAGCATGGGAATCCTCTTAACCAGGACTCTGCTCTTACAGGCCAAGAAGCAAGGCCCTTCTAGACTTTGAACTTGGTAAGACTACACATGCGTAGGGGCTACTCTATGAAAGTTGAATATGCCTGCAAAAAGCTATGGCTACAATCTAATACAGTTTAAGCAGTCTTGTAGTATTTCCTATTTATGACATAAATTACAATTTCAACTCGTAACCCAAGAAGAGAAATAGCCATGCTGTGGCTCTGAGGTTTTGTGGATCTGTGAAGATAGAAAAGAGTAAAGATACTGTAGGAGCAGAGATAACAAAGGGTTAAGGAGCAAGGTTAAGAGTTTCCACTTGTGATTACTTCACTGAGGAACTTAGAAAAACAGTCCTCATATGGAACATATGACTTTAAAATGAGAGTGACTACAAAAGACAAGATGGGAAAATAATCCCTAAGTTTAGACTATTTGGGCCTTAAAAGAGGCACCAAATTGGAGATGAAACTACAAGGACCTGGCAAAGACAGGCAGTAATGTAAATCAGGATAAATTAGGTAAAGTATGACTATACCTCAGATTACACTTTTCAAGAGCTTGTCCCTTAAAAATCTTTCTTTCTAAAATGCTTAAGTATTTTGAATATCTCAGAGAGCTGTAAAATAAATTCACAATCTTCGAAGTCAGAATCCAGGTTTTGAATTTTGACAGAGTCAGCTAAAGTTACTTCTTTCTTACCTCCGAGTTTCAGTTTTCTCTTTTGTAAAGTGGGAACAAGTATATAAATATTGCATGTTTGCTGTGAGGACTACAGACAATACGTGTATTGTCACAGGTACAGAGTAAATAAAAGTAAATATGTTTCCCTCTATTCCCTTCCCTTCCTCTGACCCCTTATCTGATGGTACAGGAAATAAATACAGTATAAGCAAAAAGAAAAAGCCATGAAACATAATGGTGACTTACTTTGTGATAGTGCTCCCCCCGCCCAGTAGTAAATACTGCAATAGAAAAAAAAAGGGGGAATTATCAAGGTGGAACATTGGCTCATGGAAGTCTTCTATCTGGGACTGTTCCCTTTCATAAGTGTGGCTAATACCATTTGTTTCTTTTCGGCAATAAACACCTACTTCCTCAGAGAGGCTGAGTGTTTTCTGTTCTAGAAATTGGGGTCTGTGAGCATAAACAATAAAGTTCTGATAATTTTCTCTTGCCACCTGAGAAGTTTCTGGTGATGGCTCTGAAAGTAGGGGTAAAAGTAAGGCGTAACTTCCTTTACTTCAGCCAAATAGTTTCCCCATCAAGCCCAATATCCACTCTATGATCTCTGAAGCTAAATTATCTATGTTTACATTTCAAATTCCTAATAGAGTTACAGTCTTGAATCTCTGTTAGCTCCTTCAGCCTTCATTATTCTAAGCCTAGAACTATTTAATCTTTCTACATCCCTTATCACCATTTAACCTTTTAAATCCCTTACCACTCTGTTTTCCCTAGGCCATGTTCTTCTTTTTGGTATTTTCTAGGAACTTCAGCTCTTTGAAGCCTAAGTCTTACCCAATTCCAACTCTTACCATCTCATGACAATTATTCCAGAAAGGGAAATGTATAAAAAGAGTTCAGAAGGAAGAAGTTTTTTTTAAAGCTCCTCCTCCCCTGATGCTAAAATGTTTTGTAGTCTAACCCTAAAGAAGAGGATGTGTTATTTCTTATTTTAAGGAGGCCCTGTTGTGTTTCCTCTAAAAAGAGAGTTGAGAAATTCAAGGAGGATACTTATAAGGAATAGAGTGGATTTTCCAGTCTTAGCATACTTCTCTTTCTGTGATTAGAGGAAGACTATCCAAAGAGAGAAGTTAATTCTTCCTACCTCTGGTTTCTTACCTAATTTCATTTTTATGAGAATATGACTGATGCATATGGCCTTCCCAGTGCACTTAACCTGAGGGATCATGGGGAAGTATAGGGAGCACAGTGGACAAAGGAGAGACTGGGTGGGATTCTTACATCATCCCCTCTCCACAAATGCATACAGAATCACACTTTACTGATAGCTTATTCTTGTAAGACTATCAAGGCTTCATGAGCCTATTCAGATCCCTGAAGGACCGTTCACCATTCTGCATACATCATAGCATGGGAAATTCCAACTGAAGCAATATTGCAAATGTGATTTATTATAATCTTGTACATGTCTGTGTTTTATAGCACTTTAATGCACGCTTCTATTATATTGCCCATGTTTCTGTATTGAAGTTATTTTATTGCATATATTTCTTTCACCTTCTTTACTATAAAGTGCAGGAAAGTAAGACATTTGCTTATGTTTGTGTTTGTTTTAAATTTTCAACCTGTGTCCTTAACCATTCAACATTCATTTAACAAGTTCTACAGGACAAATACTGAGCTAAAAAATAAATAAAACATGATCCCTTCCCTAGAATCTCATACTGGTGAGCTTTTTTGAGCACTTACTATGTGCCAGAGGCATTATTGCTTTTCATTTAAACATTAACCTTAAAGAGGAAATATTTTATCCCATTTTATGTAGATAGACACCAAGAATCAAAAAGAATTCCAACAAAGGGCTTTCCGGAAGCAATCCCAGAGAGTTGAGAATGAACTGCTTATAAAGAGAAATCTAAAAATATATATAAAAAGAGAAAGTAAATTCAGAAAAGTCAAAAAAAAAAAAAGATGAAATACACACACACACACCAGAAAAAATGAGCCTAAATGGGTTATCTGAAGTTTTTATTTTATGTAGCATGCTGTCAAGGTGGTAAGTTAGCAGATAGAAAGCTTTTTCAGAGAAACACCTGTCCAGACATTAAACATGAACCTTGGCGTATAGGTCTATTTAACCCAGAACTACAGTATCATTGCCAGTTCCAATGTTGTGAGATTAAGGAGCAGATATTTCTCATATCTTTATGCTGATCTTTAGATAGTGTTTTCACACCATATAAATAAGTAACCAAGGAGCATTTATATATATAATTGACATGTGTTTGAGCAAAATAAGTCTATTTATTTCATAACTTAGTAATAGGACAAGAAATTAGAAATGTCAAATCACTTACTCCATTTCTACTATTATTCAGCTGATGGTGTCATACCAAAAATGTATGGGTTTTTTTTTTCCAATTTCTAGATCTTCAAAGCTTGAACTCTTTGCACTTTGTAGAGATTTCAGATAAAGGACCATTTAAAATGTCCCTTTACTTGGAAAGTTAATACTAATGACACTGATTCATCCCAAACAATGAGGGACTGTATGACTATGATGTCCTTATTGTTTCTGAGTTGATATATCTTAAAAATAAGGATAAGGTGGGGTGCCTGGGTGGCTCAGTGGGTTAAGCCTTGGCCTTCGGCTCAGGTCATGATCTCAGGGTCCTGGGATCGAGCCCCGCATTGGGCTCTCTGCTCACTGGGGAGCCTGCTTCCCCCTGCCTCTCTGCCTACTTGTGATCTCTCTCTCCCTGTCAAATAAATAAATAAAATCTTAAAAAAAAAAAAAAAAAGGATAATGCTTTTATATATTTATATGTATTTTAGTTTTGTAGAACTGTGAAATTGTTAGATTCTTTATAACTATCTGTTTCTGTCAATGGTATTTTCCCCCATAATTGCTCCCATTTATTGATAAGTACTATATTGAAAGCAGAAAGCTAAGTATACAAGTTTTACCTCCTCATATCATACAGGAGAACAATTAGCAAAGTGTCTCTGCCCATTATCAGGAAGGCACTAAGATAAAGTAAAAAACAAAACAAACAAACAAACAAAAAAAAAAAACTGCACAATCTTTGGATTTAACTCATCTGAGTCCAAATCCATTTTGGCATTTTTTTCTTTAAGGCTTTGTGAAAGTTATTTAAACTTATGAGCCTCAGATTTTTTAATAATGTCACTGTTCTCTCTTTTGTGAGAGATATATAAGATATATGTAGAGTTCCTGGCCTACTATCAGACCCAAGTAGTTGTTAAGTGAATGGTAATTCCCACCTTTTCCTCGGACCTTATTTCTGAGCCATTGTATCTGCTTTTTAAAGAACCATTGTATAGGAGCATGACCTTTTGCATTTGGAGAAAGCAGAGGACATTTGGCCTACATAGGAGTTTAGGACTTCTGCATTCAGCTTTTGCCTACTCTGTGCTCTTTTAAGTACAAAGTGGACCCTGACCTTGGAGGTAAGACAGTATATTTAAAAGCACCAGAGAACCTGACTCCGAATATTTATCAGCTGAATCTTAAATAACAACCACTGGATTCCATAGAAAGAGGATTCTGCTACCTTTCTGAATTTAGGCAAGATGCGTGGTTGATCTGTGTTGATCCTAACTCAATAAAATGGTGTCTTAGGCAGTATCAAGCAGGGCATGTTAGAAATGCAAGACACTGCTTCTTCCAGAGCATCTAACAAATATCTGATCCATTATAAAGCTCCTTCCTTCTGGGATGGGGACTCAAAATTCTGTTCATCATTGCATTTGTGTTGGAAATGTAAGTTGATTGTTATTTGTCACTGCTTGGGTTATATATTTCTTTAGCTCCCTTCCAATTTTTAATCGCACATTCTATGATTATTATTATAATGAGACCCATTTGTTATACTGCGTTAGAGTTACATCCTCAAGGGTCAATCGAGTGCATATGGCTTTTTGTCCCAGCCTACTGTGCTTTTTTATTCTTCTGTTTGCTCTATAAATATAAAGATTATTAGCCATAAAGCAGTCAAAATTTGGGGAATGGCTGCCAAAAATCATGATTAGTTTTATAATCAATGATCTATAGTCCTTCTTCTGGCAGTAATTAAAATAATTCATGCTTGTGGAAATAATAAAACCATGTCTTATAAAGAGGAAAAAATGCTTATCTTTTTTCTCCATAGAAGAATAACATTCAAGTAACTGAAACAGTGATATGAAATCACTGTGATATAAAATTTGACAAGGACTTCTCAGAATTCATCCTCATTGTATACCCACTATAGTTTATAACCTTATCATTTAAGCTATCCCTCCATAGAATCTTCTTAAGTTGTAGGTTTTGGATCAGAATCATCAGGAGGGGTCAATATTGGGTTTCCTGAGATCAGTCTGCCTTGTTTCTATCCAGTGTACAGTTCTATGGATTCTAACAACTATCTCATGTGTCTATCATGACAGTACCATTAAAAATACTTGCACTACCCTAAAAGTTTTTCATGTTTCAAATATTTATTCCCCCAATCCCTGGGCATCGCTGATATTTTTACTATTTCTATAGTTCTGCCTTTTCCAGAATGCCAAATATTTGGAATCACATAGTATGTAGCCTTTTCAGACTACCTTCTTTTCCTTAACAATATGCATTGAAAGCTCTTCTAGATCTTTTTCTGACTTGATATATCATTTTTTATCAGTCTTGATATATCAGATGTATCATGTTCAACTATATGAATGCACCATAGTTTGTTTATGTATTCACAGACTGAAGGATATCTTGGTTGCTTCAATTTAGACAACTGTGATTAAATCTGCTATAAAAATGTAATCAGGTTTTTTTGTGTGTATAATTTTGAAGTAAATTGATTAAATACCTAAGATCATAACTGCTGGATCATATGATAGTCTAGTTTGGTAAGAAACTGCCAAACTGTCTTCCAAAGTGATGGCACCGTTTTGCATTTTCATTAGCAAGAGTGAAAGTTCCCGCTGCTTCACATCCTTGTCAACATTTGGTATTGTCAGAATTTAGATTTTAGCCACACTAATCAGTATGTAGCAGTGCACATTTCCTTTCAATTCACAACTCTCTAATAAAAAATGATGCTGAGCATCTTTTCATGGGCTAATTTGTGATCTGTGTATCTTTACTGAAGTGTGTTTTTTTTTTTTTGCTCTATTTTTTAGTTGGATTGTATATTTCTTTAGTGTTGAGTTTTAAGAGTCCTTTGTGTGTATTAGATGCAAATTCCTTATCAGATATATGTGTTCAAATATTTTCTCCTATCTTGTGCCTGTCTTTTCATTGTCTTAATAGTGCATTGCTCAGCAGATGATTTTAATTTTAATGGAGTCCAACTTATTTTCTTTTTCATGGATTTTATTTTTTATGTTGTATCTGAAAACAAATCATCTGGAGCTGAAGGTTACCTAGATAGTCTCCTGTATTATTTTCTAAAAGTTGTATTAGTTTGCATTTTTAAATTTAGGAATGATGTAGCTAACTTTTGCAAAAGGTATCAAATCTATACCTTGATTCTTTTATTTTATTTTAATAGTATTAGTTTTTTTCCTTGACTAGTCTGGATAGAGTGTGATCAATTTTATTTATTTTTTCAAAGAACATGATTTTGGTTTTATTGAGTTTCTCTATAGTTTTCATATTTTGAATTTCACTTTTTTCTCCCTTGTATTATTTTCTTCTGTTTGCTTTAAGCTTCATTTTTTCTCTTGTGTTCTAAGATAGTAGCTTAGTTTATTGCTTTCAGATCTTTTATCTTCTCTAGTAAATGAATTTAATGCTATACATTTATTTCTAATAACTGTTTTTGCTATATTCTACAACTTTTGATGCATTTAGTTTCTATTTTCATTTAATTCAACCTTTAAAATATTTATCTTGACACTGCCTTGACTCATACGTTATTTATAAGTGTGTTGTTTAATCTCAGACCATCTGGGGATTTTTCTCACTATCTTTCTGTCTTTGATTTCTAGGTTAACTCTACTGTAGCTAGAGAAAATAAGTTGTATGATTTTTGTGTTTTTAAATATATTATGATGTGCTTTCTTGACCCAGAACATGGTCTGTCTTGGAGGATACTCCATGTGAACTTGAGAGGAATGTGTATTCCACTGTCGTTGGATTGGGTATTCTACACTTGATCTTAGCCAAAGGCTGAGAAGCAATGGATTGGGTATTCTATAAATATCAATTAAATCAAGTTGACTGATAGTGATTTTGGGGTCAACTGTGTCCTTTTTTACATTTTCTGCTTGCTGGATCTATCAACTACTCTAAGGGAAGTGGAAGTATCTAATTATAATAGTGTCTCTTTCTCCTTAGGGTTCTATCAGTTTTGTCTCTTGTATTTTGACACCCTGTTGTTAAGTATATACATGTTAAGAATTCTGTGTCTTCTTGGAGAATGGAGCCCTTTATCATTATGTAATTACCCCTCTTAATTTCTGGTAATTTTCCTTGTTCTGAAATGCGCCTTGTCTGAAGTTAATACTGCTTCCCCCAATCTCTCTCTCTTTTTTTTAAGATTTTTATTGATTTATTTGACAGAGAGAAAGAGATCACAAGTAGGCAGAGAGGCAGGCAGAGAGAGAGGGGGAAGCAGGCTCCCTGCCGAGCAGAGATGCGGGCACGATCCCAGGATCCTGAGATCATGACCTGAGCCGAAGGCAGAGGCTTAACCCACCGAGCCACCCAGGCACCACCCCAATCTCTTTTGATTGGTGTTAGAATGGTATTTCTTTCTTCTTCCTTTCATTTTGACCTAAATGTGTCTTTATGTTTTTTTTTTTTCACTTTAACAAACTCTTTTAACTGATATGTTTAGATTATTCACATTTAAAGTGATTATTAATATGCCTGAATTAAAATAGAATGTTTATATCAGTTTTCTCATCCTTGTGACTTTTTGTTTATTTTTGTATTTTCCTCTCTTTTTCTGCCTTCACTGATTTTAATTGGACACTTATATATGATTCCATTTTCTTTCCTCTCTTAGCATAAGGATTATACTTCTTTTAAAACGTTTTTAGTGGTATCCAGAGGGTTTGCAATATATTTTTTCAACTATTATGAGGCCTCTTTCAGATAACATATAATTTCATGGGTCGTGCAGGTACTTATAATAGAGTATTATTCCCAATCCCTCCTTCTGCCCCTTATAATATTGCTACAATTTATTTCACTTACCCGCGTACTAAAATCATGCAATACATCTTTGCCATTATTTGAAAAAACTTATTTTGAAAAATGTCTTAGATGAATTAAGAATAAGGAAAATAAAAGATTTTATTTTAACCTTTATTCCTTCCCTGAACTCTTCCTTCTTTGATATGGATATGTTTCTGACTATATCATTTTCCTTCTTCTTGAAAAACTTGTTCTAACATTTTTACAGATTGTGTGTGTTGAATTCACTCAATTTTTGTTTGTCTGAAGATACCTTTATTTCTCAGTCACTTTTGAAGGATGATTTCACTGTATATAGAAGTTGAGCTGGTATTTGTTATTATTGTTGTTTTTGTTTCCACCATTAAGTATATCACTCGAACTTCTTGCTTGCATGGTTTCTTATCAGTCCACTATTATTTTCCTTGTTCCTCTATAGGTAAAGTGTTTTATTCCTCTGGCTTCATTCAAGATTTTCTCTTTGTCTTTGGTTTTCTGTTGTTTGAATTC
The DNA here is from genome assembly GCA_028534135.1 of Potos flavus. Classification (NCBI taxonomy): domain Eukaryota; kingdom Metazoa; phylum Chordata; class Mammalia; order Carnivora; family Procyonidae; genus Potos; species Potos flavus. The sequence goes on along the minus strand of CM052892.1, from coordinate 38,885,993 downwards.
GATTTGCCTGAATGCAGTTTGGTATTTATTCCATTTGAATTTTATTTGTAAAAACCGAACAAGACATGATATGTTGAGTAATAGGATGCAAGGGTAAAAATAGACCTTGAGTGTAAGATTTTATGTTTCTGGCTAGGAAATGGGCTCTGTTTCTTTTGAGAATTCTCAGGACATATTTCAAATGGTTACTTTTCTCTTACCCTGTCAAAAATGCAAGTGGGTTTTTCTTGAATTCTCATTATGATAACCTGCTAGAGTTCCTTGATTTAAAGCTAATAAAAGTGTGAAGTTTCTTCTAAGACTGGGCTTTAGGAGTTTCTCACCCTCAAGCCAATCCATACTCAAACTCCAGCAATTGGTGACAATTAGCATTTAAATAAGCTACCAGTTTATGTTCCCAGAGACATCTGCTTCAGGTATGCTGATCTTAGCTGTATTTCTCTGTATTTTCCTGTATCTCCAGATCTCTCAGTGGCTATTTGCCCTGTGACCACAATTTCTGAAAGATCAAGAAAATCATTGATTTTCAGTTCAGGGTTGTTTTTTTTTTTATTTTAAGGATGGAGTTGGTGATTTTTAAAGCTTTTTAAATGTCACAGTTGAAACCAGAAATCTTCTGGATTCGTTTTTAATAGAATGTCTAGTATTTGATGGTTGGTTCTATACTTTATGGACTAATGTCCATCATTAGAAGTTTGGTTACAATATGTTTATTATGTATATCCACCTCATGAAATACCACTTGGTTTTAAAAAAAGAAAGAGGATATTTCTAATTACTGGTATAGGGCAAAGAAAAGTGATCTCCAGGATAAATTGTTTTATAAAAAGTAATTTCCAAATTATGTACTAAATAACAATTTATATAAAATGAGGGGGAAAGAAGAATTCATCTTCATGTTTGCCTATATAAACATAAATAATCTTGAGGAGATATCTAAGAAATTATTGAAAGTACTTACTTATAGGAAGAAAGGATTAAGATGATGAGAGAGACAGAATGAACAGGGAATGAGGTGGGAAGTAGACAATTCAACATTTTAAACAATATCTTTACCTTTGGACCTTATGATTGTATTATGCTCTCATACACACACGCACAAACAACATTCCCTCAAAGGTTTCTTTTTCATTTATAAACTTTGGGAAAGTTACCATTGGTTTATAAAGTTAATAATAATAATAAAAGTGTCCTACAGAAAAATATAAGGTTTTGACATTCCTTATCAACTCTCATCTCTGGTATCTGGTGTCTCACAATCTGCTTGACCTGGCTTGAATCAGAGATACAAAATAAAGTCTACTTGCCTGAATACTGTAGATTGTTTAAAGATAGGAGGATACTTTTAGTTTTAGTATAGTTGAATTTGAAATAGCTACTTCCAGTTGGCATTTTGGATCCTACTTCATATATCAGAGTTTCTTTGTTTTATCTTGTTTACCAAATAACAGTATTTTATAGGCCGGGACCTAGGATTGGAAGCTCCATATTTACCGTAATGCTGTAAGGGTAGTTCCTTTCTATCTTAATTGCACTCTCTTGATAGATAGTGAGAAAAGCCATCTATTCCAGATAATCAAAACAAATGGTGTTCTAACAAGTTATCAAAGTAGTCTGAATACCCATTAGTCTATTTTACTCTTCTCCAACCTCAAGGTTCATAGTTCAATCATGAATAAATTTGGTTCTGTATCTCTTAGGTTAAAGTTGAAAAGGAGAAGGAAATGTTCGCTCTTTAAATGGTCCACAATAGTCATTGTGAGAATTTTTTTTTAAAGCACAATTTCCTAAAACTGTTGATATAGTTTCAGATAAGAAAATGTTAGTGACACAGTGGAAGTGCTTCCATCACCAAATCCCCTGCCACTGGAGCTTGCCACATCGCCTGAGTCTATTTACGACTTAAAGTGAGAATGGCAAGTAATTTCTATCTCATGTGTCAAATTAGATCCACTGTGAGTGGCTACAACTAGCAGTGCTGAGAAAGATATTGATACAACACCTCGACTTTAAGATGCATAAAGTCAAATTGCTGTAATCCATTAGTGATAGCTGTCCTAGGTGAGAGAAGGCATGGTGGAAGAAAAGCCAGGCATCTACCAGCTCCAGTAGAGTTTACAACTCTAAGAAGCTCAGCTCTGTCAACTTTATACATATTAGCAATTGTTGCCAAAATATAAACATTATAAAATCTGTAAACACTAACCATTACTTATTGAGTACTAATTGTATTCTAGGCACTGTGCTAAGAAATTAAAAGGCATTTAGCTAATCTAATCATTACCAGAACCCTATGAGATATTGTCCCCATCTAGTTTATCTACAATGAAATTATTTTCTCTTTAAAATGCCAGTCTCAGGGCACCTGGGTGGCATAGTCTGGTAAGCATCCGACTCTTGATTTCAGATAGACATGATCTCAGGGTCGTGAGATCGAGCCATGTCAGTCTCGTGTTCAGTGCAGAGTCTACTTAAGATTCTCTTTCCCTCTCCCTCTGCCCCCACTCCAAATAAATAAATACATAAATCCTTTTTTTTTAAATGCAAGTCTCAGCAATCATTTGCATTTAAAACTTTTTTTTTACAGGAAAGAAGTAACTATAATATTGTTAATCCTGTTTAAGATATAATTGATCTTAAATATATATAAAAACAACTACTCTAAAAAAAAACAACTACTCTAGGTTTTAATAAGTTTACTAAATGTGTTCTATAATGTTTGCAGAGTATTTAATTATCCAACCTATTTTTCAGAGTTTAATAAATTTTCATTATTTTTTACACATTCTACAGCAGTATTGTATTGAAACAAACTTACAGTATTTTTAAGTAATTTTTAACAAGAAATTTGAAATTAAATATTTTTACTATAATATTGGTTTAAATAATATTTGTTCTGATGAAAAAATCAACACACTAAATAGAATAAAAAAAAAGAGAAATGGGAAGCAAAAAGCTAACTATGCAGGAAAAGTGTCTCAAAATCTGCAATATAATATGCATATCTCCCCTTGGTTGTTTAAAAGAATTCCCACTATAACCTTTATTCCATTAAAAAGGGTAAGTATTATGACATAGGACAGGTGGTGTGTTAACATCTTTGATCATACAATAAACTAAATTTCCATTGCAGAAGAAACTATTGGAAATGTAATGAAAACATAATGAAGTCAACATTCTTGCTTACCAGGTGGGACTTTGCAGCACAGTTAATTGAATGTCAGTGTAAAATGTTGACAGAGAACAGAACAGAGGGAAAGACTTAAAGGGAGAATGATTTTTATCTAAGCATTTATATTTTCAAAAGTAGCTTTCATCATCTGGATATTTGCAGTCATGTAGATAAAACATATAGTTGGATGGGCTTTTGGTTTTCATCTAGATTTTCCTGTATCCTCTACAGTGCTTAGACAGATTTGGAACTCAATAGGCAGTCAATAAATATTCACTGATTAATATTTGCTATCCTATACAAAAAATCACAGGTTCTCTCTGAAACTGAATCTGTGTTGAAAATTGGGACATAAAATGTCAGCCTGCTTTCCTCTTTTCATTTCTTTTACATGTTTGAAAATAGAGGAGTTTCACCAGTTTTAAGTTTAACTAGATATAAGTCACATACATAAAATTCATCATTTTAAATACACAACTAAATGTTTTATTCTATTCACAACCATCCCTGCAGTCATCAACTTTTGAATATTTTGTTTCCCTTGAAAGAGACCCCATACCGAGTAGCAGTCAATCCTGATTCCTCCCTATGCTCCACTGTCATCAGCCTAGGCAACTACCAATCTACTTTCTGTGTGCATAAATTTGCATCTTTTTGATATTTTATATGAATGGAATCATAAAGACTGTGGCCTTTGTGACTATCTTTCACTCAGCATAATATTTCAGTGTTCATCCATGTTATATTTTGTGTCATTTATTTGTTTTGCCAAATAGTATCCCACGGTATGGATATACCACATGTTATTCGTTCATCAGCTGATAGATGTTTTGGTTGTTTTCACTTTTTGGCTATTATGAATGCTCCTATAAACAATGGCATACAAGTTTTTGTGTGAATGTATGCTTTCACCTTCCTTGGATATATACTCAAGAGTATAATTGCTGAGTCTTATGGCAACTATATTAAACCTCTTCAGAAACTACTAGACAGTTTTCCAAAGAAGCTACACTATTTTAAAATCCCACCAGTAGTGTGTGAGGGTTCCAATTTCTGCAATAGTATAGGCCTACTGTGGCTTTTTTCCTACAAGTAGAGGTTGAGTGGGGGAAGAGAGACCCAATCTTCTAAGCCTGTTCTGTTTGTCTGATATTAAAGCTTCTATAAGATGGGACTGGCAGAGAAAGGCCAGCAGCCTACCCTTTCTTGGGTGAAACCATAGCCCTAGACTGGGAGCTGTGAGAAAGGGAACTCCTTTCTTCTTGGCTATACATACTGGAAGCAGAATTTCTAAAACACAGATGGGTGAAGGGAAGGAGTGGCCCAAATGCCAAAGACTCTCCCTATTATAACCAAGATTAAATAGACTTTCTTTAATAGATGTCTCCATTCTCTATGTGTCTTTAGGATAATTTCCAGGGACTTTGAATGATTTTTCTTTTGTATATATAGTTTCAACAGTTAAATTGTTCTACTGTGAAGAACAACTGTGAAAGTTTTTATTCCTCTACTCTGGACATTCTCCCCACCTTCATTCTTTTAAATCACTGCTTCCTCTCTGGTACATTTGACTGGACGTACTTTCTCCGAACTTGTTGTCTAGAACTTAATTAGCTACCATATATGCTGCTTATACCTCACTGCTTCTCATCAGAAACAATAGAGCCTAGTAAAGAGTCAAGATAGCATTATATATCAAGTGGAAATACTCTTCAAAAAGAAGGTGTATAAAGACATTATCAGAAAAAAAGAAAAGTTAAAGTTTGTTTTTTGTTTTTTTTTTTTTGCCAACATACCTGCATTTCAATAAGTGATAAGTTTTTCAGGCTGAAGGGAAACAACAATAGATGGAAATTCAGATCTTTTGTAAAGAACGAAGACCATTGGAAATAGGAAATACATAGCAAATGGTAAGAATATATCTTCATTAAAATACATTTAAAATACATGTGACTGTTTTAAGCAAATCTTACAGCATTATCTTGAGAGGCTTAGAATGTATATAGACATGACACATATGACCACAATAGCATGAAGTGTGGAGTGGAGGTAAATGTACCTACAATATTGCAAGATTTTTACATTTTATGTGAGGTTTTATAATATTAACTCCAAAGGGACTATGAAGAGTTAACAAGGAATAGGGCAATTCCTAGCACAAACGCTAAAATATTCATGCAAAGAAATGTAACTAAAAAGCCAACTGATAAATAAATTACAAATTCAAAAGCTTCCAAATAATAAAAAAAGATAAAAGGAAAGAGAAACAATAAACAAAAGGGACAAACAGAAAGCAAAATTTATAAACCTAAATCACATATTAGTATTACATTATATATTAATGGAATGAACACACAAATAAAAAGTAGAGAATATCACAATGGATAAAATACAAGTTCCAACTCTATACTGTCTATAAGATTGCACTTTCAATATAAAGACATTTAGAGGTTGAAAGTAACTGGATGGAAAATGGTAATGTAGAAATTGTGTAAGCAAAAGAAGATTAGAATGGCCATATTAATATTAATTAAAATAGACTTCAAGACCAAGTAAATTGTATGATTAAAGCAAAAGAGGGATGTTTCATAACAATTAAATGGTCAATTTGTCAGAACGACAAGACAATAAGTATCTGCCTAATAAGAGAATTTCAAAATGCATGAAAAAAATGTTTGACGGAAATAAATGAAGACATAGATAATCCAGGAATCATGCTAGAAAAACCCTTTCTTTCTGCAACTAAGAGAACTTCTAAGCAGAAAGACCAGTGAGATACAAAGGTTCTAAACAACTCTGTTAACCACCCGAATCATATTCATAGGACACCATATTCAACAATTACGTATATACACTTTTTTAGGCAAACATGGCAGATTCACTGTATGCTGAGCCACAAAACAAATCTAAATCAATTTTTAAAAATTGACATCAAAGTATGTTTTCTAACCATAATACCATTAAATCTAAATTTTATGACAACATATTTCTAAAACCTCAAATATTTAGATACTAAACTATATACTTCAAATAACCCACAGGTCAAATAAAAATTCACACAAGAAATTTAAAAAGTATTTTTGACTGAATGAGAATGAAAATACAATGTTACAATTTACAGAATGCAGCTAAAAATACTTTGCAGAAAATATATAGCTTGAAATGCTTATATTAAAAAAAGAGAGATTTGTGTTCTAAGATTCCACTATAAGAGCTAGGGGAGAGAAAAGAACAAAGAAATCTAAAATAGTAAAAGAAAATAACTGTAACCATCCCTCAAAATAATACACTCTTGAAAATATAACCAGGAGGAGTTGTGCTGGTCATGCAAGCATGCTTAAAGATAACCTTGAGAAAAACATGGTAGTCCAGCAGGCCTCAGGTGGAGGGGAAGATACACGATCTTGA
>CM052892.1:38820374-38878913 GCA_028534135.1 Potos flavus | reverse complement strand
CATCTCGTATCCAATAAATATGGGATTAAGGAGTTGTTCGGGGCGGCAGTCTTCTCAACTGCCGACCCCTGCTCCCAATCTCTATTGCAGCTGACTTGTTTGTGCCTCATTCTTCTCCCGTGCGCCGTCAGGAAGCGGCAAATAACGATAGAAACCAACATAGAAAACAATAATGGCCCATGTAATTTTATTACCATAAACCAACGAAGACATTTTTTGGAAGATTTTATTTGTTTATTTGAGAGAGAGAGAGCATGAGCAGGGAGAGGAGTAGAGGGGCAAAGAGAATTCCCGAGTGGACTCCACACTGAGCATGGAGCCCAATGAGGGGCTCAATCTCACAACCCTGAGATCATGACGCGAGCCAAAACCAAGAGTCCGTCACCTAACTGAGCCACCCAGGTGCCCCTCAAACAAAGACATTTTTTTAAAAAAAGAAAATTGCAGAATAAAATTCCTCATGCATATCAAAGCAAACTTCCTTAACAACATATTAGCAATAAAGGCATTAAGATCACACAATAAAGGAAGAAATGAATATCAAGAATGCATGTCATTAAGGAACAGACAATGATTTAAAGATAACTCCATTGTCCTCTGTTCTCATGGATCTGAGGCTGTGGAGAATAAGTTTGGTAGAAAGTGTGATTGGGTTTTACAAGCTGTTAAGACGGTGATTGTGAAAACTGAAATATTGGATATATTATTAATGGGAGGTGTCAAATGTGGGAGACTGAAAATACCCTTCCAGAAAATGTGAGATTCTAGAGAAAAGCCTAGAGGAAAATTAGGGAAATGATGATAGGATTTGTCATGATTAAATTAAAAAAAAGTTTCTAAATGATCTTCTAGTGGGTCTGGCCCACCTTACCTGAAGTCAGTTTTTTAAGAAATTAATTCTGAAGCTTTCTTATGGACAGAATATAGGTTTTAACCTGAGCACACGGACTCACATGAAAAAAGCATTCAAATAGATGTGTGGTAAACAGAAGAACATTAATACTTAGTAATAATTTATTTGTTAAAAATTTTCCCACATCCTGACTCTCAGGGACCTGAACATGTGAAAGGATGTAACGTAAGGTTACATCTTAACCTCCTGGTGAAAATTTATCTGAAGTCTCCTGGTGAAATTTATCTGAAAAGCTGAGAGTAAATGAATACCTGTAGGGAGTTTGGAATTTTAAATTACGTCCCCATTTCTTTAAAATCTCTGGTTTTGGGGCACCTGGGTGGCTCAGTTAAGCTTAAGCATCTGACTTAATGGTTTTGGCTCAGGTCAAGATCTCAGGGTCCTGGCATGAAACCTGCTTCGGGCTCCGTGCTCTGCAGAGTTTGCTTGTCTCTCTTCCTCTCCCCTGCCCCCCCCCCTCTCTTTCCTTCTCTCTCAAATAAATAAGTAAAATCTTTAAAAATAAATATATAAAAATTAAAAAAAATGAAATCTCTGGTTTTATTCTAAGAGACTTTGCTTTCTAATCAGTATTTTCTATTAGTATATAAAGAGTAATATTTTGATTTTATTTACTAATTAAATAATTCTCTCACCAAATCTTCAAGTAAAGTGCGATTTCAGGATGCTGTCCCATTTTCATCTGGTGACATACCTGGACAGCTGCTACTCTCCCACATGCTTCTAGGAGTGTTTATACATTGTCTAAGAAACACCTGAAACAATGCCCAGATATTTTAGGAAAGCAGAATAAAGGGAGGACATTATAAATTAGGGATGCACAGTGTTTTGATGACCTGCTATGAGAATGAAGACCATGTGTTCTAGTGGTTTTTTTCATCTTCAGTGTTAGACAGATATGAGTTCTCAATATGTACATTTAACAGTTTTTCTACTAATACTTGTCCCAGTAGCTCATTGACATTTTGTGTAAGGTGCATTTAAAGGTTAAACTTTACCTTCAACCCAAGCTTTTAATTTAGTGAGTCTAGAAAACATCCAGCAGGTATATATTTGGAAATAAACCCTCTATTTACATCATATACATATGGCATGCAATATATCTACCGTTAAGGACGAGAATGCTGAAGCGATGTTTTACTATACTTTTTATTTTGTATTATAGTGGAATGTATCGTTCTTAGAGTAAATTATTGTGAAAATACAGATATTTCCATAACTCCACTGTAGTTTATTCATATTTACAATTATAATAAATCTTTCCAAACCCGGCTATAATAACCTGATTGAGGCAAAAAAGAATTGCAGAAGAATGGCATCAGCAGAGTTGCCACAATTTTATTGCAACATGTATAAGCAAAGTATAATTATGCAGTAAAAATAAACTTAAAGAATTATGAGCCAGGTTTACAGATTAAGATATTACTGCCTTCAATATATGAGCAGTCCGGGGTAGTTTTAGTTATGTAAGGCAGTTCCTCAATTCCACAATAAGAATTGTAAGTCGTTAGTTACAAGGAATTCACTAAATAAAGCCCAAACATTTAGCTTTCATTACAGTCTATCCAGTCGAAAGGAATGTTGTACTAATTAGTTAAGACCCAATGGCAGGGCATTTTTACTTTGTCAGTGGGCTATTTTTACAATGCCGGGAAGGCTTGGGGGGTCATCCTTCCAGAATCGCTGTGTCAACCCCCCTGACTTCAGTTAGTTCTCCTCTTTGGCCTCACCAGAGCCCTGTGATTACCTTTATCACAGAGTTTATCCCACTTGGTTGTAATTTTCTTACTAGAAGCCTGGCTCCTTCACCAGCCAGCATACAAATCTGCAGTGTTCCTTTCTGTGTCACTACCACAGTGCCAGCAAATTAGGAAATGTGCACAGTAAGGATGGAACAAGCATTATGTCAATGTAGAAAATATATATTTGTTCTAGATACATCACCAAGGAGATTTTGGCATTCGTGGTGTTTTTAGACAACTCAGTTTACCTAGCCAGGGACTATATCTCCCATTTCCTTCTCTTAGCATTGCTTTCTGTCCACCAGACCCTATTCCCCGCTCCATTCCCAGCTGAAGGAGTAAGCCCTTGGTAGTCATAACAATGAGCCCCACAGCTCCACCAACCCCAGCCAATTAAATGCCCACAACCTGAAGGCTGCCTCAAAACGATCTGGCCATCCTCTTCTGGGAATTTGAAATTGAGATTTTGCACTAACTAGAGAGTATCTGTGTGTACCTGGAGTTTTAATGTATAGAGTTGAAATTGCAGACCAGCAATATGCTGGAGAATACTGAGAATATGGAGAACAGGAAAAGCCAGAGCCCAGAGTGATGGAAGTGAGATGGCCAGAATGAAGAGGAGAGAAAAGTGGGGATTATTTGTTCAGATCTTTAAAAATTTATTTTAGCCCTTATATTAGTCAGGTTTCTCCAGAGAAATGTATATATTTCTACATTATATATTACACATATATTATATATATATGATATATGTAATTTCTCATAATAGAGAGATTTGTTAGGAGAAATTGGCTCACATGATTGTGGAGGCTGAGAAGTCCTATGATCTGCCGTCTGTAAGCTAGGGACCCAGGAAGACTGGTGGTAATAGTTCTAGTCTACATTTGGAGAGCTGATGGTATAAATTCAAGTCCAAAGGCAGGAGAAGATAAGATGAGATGTCCCAGTTTAAGCAGGCAGGCAGGAGGTGGACAGATTCACTTTTTGTTCTATTCAGTCCCTCAATTAGATGTTGCCCACCCACACTGGGGAGGGTTTTCTACTCTACTGCATCTACCAATTGCTGATTACTGATCTCATCTAGAAATGGCTCACAGATACACCTTCAAATAATGTTTAATCTGGGCACTCTGTGACCCAGTATATTGACATATAAAACAAACCAATATCTACCTTGAGATCATGTGTTTGTCTTCTCTTGGGTTCAGTGAAACATTCTCTCTCATATTGATTGGCCGTATGGCTTCATCAAAATTGGTTTTGTTACCAGTAATGAAGTGTTTTAACTAACATACCATCACTTATTACTTTTAGTTTGCTGTGTCAACAATTAAGGAGCTGTAATTCACAACCAAATTATTTTTCCTCATTATTCTGTGCTGCCACCAGGTCATAATAGGTGGTTTTAACACAGGCACAATGATGGCACAGTTTAAATCCCAGTCATGCAAACGAAGGGGGAGTGAGGTTGTCTGCTTAGCATATTTTTAATCATTGTGTTATTTAAATGAAAATCAAATTATTTGTTAAAATAACTGAACTTAATTTCAACTGGTAAAGCACACTTCTCAGAGTAGGAGCTTTAAAAAATTATCTGCCTATAGAGACAAGTCAGTAGCTTAATCACTGAGCATGTTTCAACATTTATGGTGCTCTCCCAAACCACATATTAAGTTTTCACTTTTCACTGCTGACATCTGTGATAAGGGGGAATATCCAGAAGCAAGTGGCAATATCAAAGGTTTTTGAAATGAACTGAGGCTTTCACACATAAATCCTACCTCTTACCAACTCCTACCCTTGCTGCGATATCCTTATTCAGGGTATTTCTTTATAATTCCTTTATTGCTCATTCTGGTACTTATGTATTGTGATGACCTTTGCAATGTGGCAAGAAGGATATATGTCTATGCTGCTGTGATCGCTATGCTTATAAAGAGCCTGACTTAATAAAAAACTTAATGAATTGACAGAATTGACAGTAGGGAGAATGAATATGAGGTCTGTGTTTTTTCATGATTTCAAAATTTTTGCCGGATTCTTAACGTTTTAGGGAACTTAGATATCATGGAGTACAATCAACTAATGTTATAGGTGAAGAAACAGAGGCCCAGAGATCAACCCAAGATTAAAAGTTAATCACAATCTACCATTGGACAGAGTGTGGAGGTCCTGATTTACTGTCTGATACTCCACTGTGGTTATTTTAGGTATATAAATTTGGCAAAACCCAATTTATTTATTAATAGGGAAAATATATTTGTAGTAAATGGAAATTATCCTTCCTAAATCAACCTTGAAATGTCCCAAGGCATTTATTTTTTTAAAGATTTTATTTATTTAAGAGAGATAGCATGAGCAGTGGGGTGAGGGAGAAGTAGGTTCCCTGCTGAGCAGGGAGCCCAATGCGGGGCTTAATCAACCTGAGCCAAAGGCAGACACTTAACTGACTGAGCCATCCAGGTGTACCAAAGACCCAAAGCATTTATTTATTTATGTGTTTGTTTATTTATTTTTTAAGATATTATTTATTTATTCGACAGAGAGGAGAGAGATCACAAGTAGGCAGAGAGGCAGGCAGACAGAGAGGGGGAAGCAGGCTCCCTGCTGAGCAGAGAGCCCGATGCGGGGCTCGAACCCAGGACCCTGAGATCATGACCTGAAGGCAGAGGCTTAACCCACTGAACCACCCAGGGCCCCGACCCAAAGCATTTAAAAGAGCATGTAAAACCTCATCCCTGACCCAAGGCTTCCAACTGTAAGCAACCTCCCTCCCTTTGGTACTATCTGATCTGACTCCATTTGGTATATTTATCCACCCAGTCAAAGTAACAACAATAATAATAAAATTTAAATCCACTTACCAGTGCAAATAACCTGTGCTGAAGTGACATAGGATTCTTATCTTTTTTAGCAATTCTCTTCAAATGAATACCCATAAGTAAATAAGTCAAAGCAGTTGTCTAAAAGTATGAGAATATTCCAAGGTATTTACAAGTTGAATCTACTTACAACATTTAATGAGCATCTTGTTTTGGGACTATTTTTGCCTGGAGTGTTAAATAAAGAGACTTCTTTTTGCACATACAAGACAGGAAGAAAATGTTAATTGTCCATATGACAAGATGTTGTTACTGAGAGTGGCTCTATGTCATGGACTAAAAGAATTTGAGTATGGGTATGGCCAAATCTTCCTAGGCTTCCCCTTGTGACCACTACTTTACCACTCCTTTACATCCATATCTATTCAGCTATGGAATATCATCTCTTATAATACATACACACAGGCATCTTCTTGTGGAGTTAGACCCATTTGGGAGAAGGATGGATATGTGAGGACAGTCCAAGATCTGAAAGACATGATCTAGATCAAGTTCTAGCTCTGCTACCTTATTGATGCGATAAACTTGGGCAATAAGACTGTATAGCTTGACTAAGCTCCATATAAAATTCACACAGTTGTGAAAATCAAATGAAATTGTCATGAAAGCCTTTTATAAAAAGTAAAAATCACTCAACAAATATAAGTTACAGGCCCCAACAAACTTAACTGAGATCAGAATGAGTAAATATTTACATACTCTCAAAATAAAAAGAGATCATCTAAGATACATCTTTTAAATTCTACTTAATGAGAAAAAATGCCATGGTTGGGAGGGGGGTGCATTTGGTGAGTCTGCTTAATAACAAACCATGATTAATCACCTTAACAAATTCGTGTTGGCTATGGTGCTGATCATCAAACCCATTTCAATAATTCCATCAATGCAATAAAGATAGGTATTTCATCCAAATTTTCTGAGCCAGTGGTTGGCTTAGATTCAAATATGGAAATTTCTGGTTGTGTTTTTTCAGTAAATTGTGTCTTGTGACAGACAAAGAAGAAAAGATACTCTCAGTTTAATTATTATAGGGGTTTTCTGATAGTTCTTAGGTGCAGAATTTTGTTCAAAGGAAATTTTATTAGAAAGTCCTGTATGTAAAAGTACAGTTGCTTCAATTGATGTGGGAGGGCTCCCCACGAACACCCACCCAAAGTCCCATTTGCCCCCTTTGTTTTAGAAACACTGGAGGAGTAGCCACATGTGGCTCTTAGGGGCACAGTTTACAAGCTCTTAGTTTATTAGAAACAAAGTACTTTGAAGTAATTTGAAATAAAGTTTAATCATGTTATAATTTCACAACATTGCCAAATAGTGCCTTTGGCACAGTAAGATATTGGATATATCTCTTGATTGATTAAGATCAGTGGGTCCACATAAAAATGCAATACAAATTATATTTTCTTTTCTCAAAGTTCACATTGATTTAACATTATCTTCTAAAAATTCTGACCTCAGCGATAGCAGATATTCTTTTAGTGGTACTGGCTACTTCTCACAATACACTTAGAAATTGATGAGACATTGTGCTCATTATTTTGTTTAATAGCAACCTCTGTTTACAATCCATCTTCATTCACTTTGATAATTTACTTAATGAAAATGCTGTATATTTTAAAATATAAAGATACATTCTCCCCATTTTATAGACAAGTGCTCAAAAATGGTTGGTTTGATATATACTCCAACTGGTATTTAGAAACAAAATTTATATTTGAGCATATGTTTCAGAAACATTTTGATACTATAGCTATGTAAAACTGGGAAACACTCTTAGGACTCTGATTTGATCCAACAAGATTGAAGTCAGGAGACTAAGGGATAAACTCCTATTTCCACGGACTTTCATATTCAAAAGGGAAAAAAAAGTGAGAACTTCAAGTGAATTAAAACCACTTCATTTGAGAATTATGAAGGTGCCCATAAAACTTTTCCTTGCCAACTGATTCCAAATAGATCCTGATCTAGGCAGAATAAAAAAGGAACGCTCTTTCCTCAGATGATAGGACTTCCTTCTGAATCTAGGTTTTTCAGTAAGCCTTTGTGATCCTTATTTCCAGGTAGTCAGCAAACTAAGAAAGAAAAGAGAAAATCAGCAAGCGTTATCATGCAAGTTCCCTTATTTTTCTGTATCCATCTTAGCTTATTGGAACCTCTTAATTGATGAATGAGGACTTTATCAAGCCTGGCAGGAGTCGTTATGTCTCTGATTTTCCTTGAAATGTATCTGTCATGCAGCTCAAAATTGAATAGCCAGTTTGGGGCTTAACCAGAGACATGGCACTGACTTAGGATGCTCTGAAGGGAATGAATGATTAATGCAGTTTATAGACAGGGTAGCGCTTCTTCTGTCTCATGTGCTTTTTGTATGTAATCTCCAGTGGTTCAAGTTCAGATGGATCTAATGAAAAAGGACTAGATGTTTTCCACCTTCCCTTCAGAGCATGCTGTACGATTTATCCACTGACAAAATGTGCTAATGAAATGTCACCTTGGACAGCTTGCTAAAGGATTGATGGGCTGAAAGTTTTGCACTTTATTTAACTTTTGCAGGAAAAATGAATAAGTCCTCCAAACTCTGTATGATATAGAGATCCATTATGGTTTTCTAACTCAGGAAGTAGCTATGCCACTGATGGAATAGAGGATAGAGAAAGATGCTGATGGGGCGAAGTTTATAAATAAACAAATTGAGGATGTGTGGCTTTATTATGCCTCCATTCTAAATTATTGTCAAGTTACATGATTTTATGAAGGCATTTCCTTCTATATACTTTATGCAATTGTTTTCAATCCATTAGTCTATCAATGAGAAATAAAACCATCAGGCTTTGTAGCCAATTACCCTATTTCTTTATTTGTTCTTTGTCTCTTCATTACCAGAATCCCAACTATAAAACCCATCCTGAGAATGGTTTTAAGCCTTTTAATTCCTTCCACTCGTAAAAACTTCATAATCTGTGAGCAATGGCCACTGGAGATCATTAAAGAGAATTGAAAATGGTAGACAAAGAATCAGGATGTGGAAGGAAACAAAACTACATAATCAGAGAGTCCGATGATAGAGGTGAAGGGGCAAAACACACAAAGTGGACTAAGGGAAATCAAAGAAGCAAGTAAGAAATATATAAGAATATTGGGATGCAGATAAAAGCTATCTATGTTATGATTTGTGTACATCTATACTGACCAAACTAAATAAAAATAACCACGTAATTTAAGCGTGTACACACACACAAACATACACATGGAAGCATAAAGTGATAGGCCTGTACAGAGTGTCTGTTAAGCTAATTCCTCACTTTATCTAGAATGGTAAATGGAAGAGGAAAAAGAAGGGCATTTTCTTACTCTTTAATCCAAGGAGAAAATCTGGTGGAATCTACCAGGACAAGAAAATTATCTATGATCTAGTTTTCAATTTCCATACCTGTTAAAATGAGAATGATTATATTGCTAGTGTAACAGTAGCTGCTATAGCAATTAAGTCCCACAACTTCAGAGGCTCATTAGAATAGAAATTGATTGCTCATACAATAGCAAGTTCAAGATGGTGGGGTGCTATCCTCTGCTAGGATTGAGGGATCTTGATTCTTCCCATCTTGGGGCTTTGCTATCTTTGCTTCCTGTAGCTTCCAGGATTGTTTTACTTAATTATATCAAGTAGGCCTAAGGAAAAGGAACATGAAGGTCAGCATAAGAGGTTCTTGCCAGCCAGACCTAATACAGATCCACATTCTTTTTGCTTATTAGAGGGATATATGACTAATCCTTACTACAAACGAGTCTGGAAAATGTGGATTAGGTGAATATCTAATAAAAAGAAGAAATAAGATAGAAAATCTGATAGTAGTTACTTTCATTTTTGTTGGAAAAATCAAATAATATAATGCATATAGTAAGGCCAGTGTCTCATAAGCATTTCTTTTTTCATCTATCCCTCTAATAACGAATGCCTCATAACTATAAAACTTTGTTGTCATTATTATTTGGTTCTAATTAAGACAGCTATTTTGTAACCATTGGGAAGAAAGAGGTACAGCAAAAGGACAGTTTACTTAGTAAAATTGAAAACAATTGATTATGACCTTTAGATTATAAAATCACTGAAAAGAGAGGAGCTACCATTCCAAACTCCCTGACCTTCACAGTCATTTTGGAACTAAAAATATGTTTTCTTTGACTTGTTAATATTCTGCCATATTTCATTCTCTTTTAACACATATTCTGTGTATTGCATCTCAGCATGATTTCTTAATTTTTTATTATGTACATACTTGGATGGCAACCATGACATAAAAGCTGCTCAAAGGTATATTAAATATTTACACTTGTTTCATTTTTAAATGCAAAAAGATAATCTGTCTTAAATGCATTTATGTCACATTGTGGTTGCCAAGAATTTTGAAGCATATGAATCTAAAATCTGAAAGTTACCATTTGGTGATTAGAAATTCAAAGACCAGGATAATTTTTGTCTAATGTCTTTTGTTTTATGAGTTAGATATTTTCAACTTTCGAAACCCATATGTCTTGTGATCTAAAAAATAAGGGCTGTCCTTTTGGCCTATACACCATCACCCCCTGTCACCTTTCTCTGCGAGGGAAATGTACTTAGAGTATAGATACTGGTCTACTTACTGGTGTTCATGTAAGTTTTTGTGATTTTGTACATTTTTAAAAATTATGATTGATGTTACCCTTAATTAAATGTGGGTGGAAGTGAAGATGATTGAAAAGACAGCAAGTTTCGAGTTAGCAGGACTTAAGCTTGACTCTCGTACCTCCACTTTTAACTTTGTACATTTGAGTATTTTTAAACTCCGAGTCTTAACTGACTCATCTGAAAACTGGGGACAATAATACAATGTCTGAATTATGCATTTTATAGGACATAAATTTTAATGGGCTTAGAATGTTTCCTGGCACATAGTTGATTCTCAATAAATATTTTTGGAATATATTAAAGTTAAATTCTACAATATCAGAAATCTGTTAGTATAGTTTGTATAATAATTCTGATGCTGTGACGCTAATTCACATAATAGTATCGAGTAATTGAATACTGTGGGGTATCACTTATACATGGAATCTGAAAAAGCCATCCTCATAGAAAGAGAGTAGAATAGTGGTTACCAGGGTTGGGTGTTGGGGAACTGAGGAGATGTTCATCAAAGGATACAAACTTGCAGTTAGAAGATGAATAAATTCTGGAGACCTAATGCACAACATTGTAATTACAGTTAACAATACTGTATTACATATTTCAAAGTTGCTAAGAGGGTAGATCTTAAATGTTCTCGCTAGAAAAAGAAATGAAAAGGAACCTTCTCTATGACTCCTTCTTGTATACTTTATATCTACCTGTGGTTGTTTTTTTTAATTAAAAATGGCATTCCTCCCCCCTAAGATAAATAAATAAATCTATTTTAAAAAAATAGGTTGCAGATACAACATTCTGAGACTGAGTATTTCTCTATTGTTTTCCCAGAATCATTGCTTTAAGACTTGGGTTGTTAAATTATGATGAAATTACATGACCAAGGTATAGTTCTTACTACTAATAAAATATCCCATATGTTTCAGAACTGTGCCTGGTTCTTTACCTAATTATCAAATTTAAATTTACAATTATCTTACAAAGAAAGTATCATCCACTTAAGAGACACAGTTCATATATAATGGGAATTCTAAAAAATAAGAGGCCCAGAGTGAGACATATTCCCATCTAGAGTTTTCATCCACACTACGTGGTTAGGAAAAGAAGCAGAAATGCTGGAAAGATGTTAGGCGTAGGATAAAAACAAGGTTTGCTGTGAATGTTCCAAGACCACCACAACCATGTAAACCACATCCTGTGAGATCTCACACACTTAGTGGAGATGAACCACAGATTTTGCTCTGAGCTTTCTGATGGCAAACATGAAAAAAAAGCATAACACAAACTCTAACATGATTTATGAGTTCCATAAGACCATGGAGTGAACCACTCATAAAATTTTTTTAAAATAATAATAATTAATTAATTAAATATCAGAGACAGAAGTATAAGTTAAAAAATAATGCATTTGAAACACTGTTGTAGGAAATATCAAAACAAACTCCAAGAGTTGCTCCTAAAGCAATATGAGGTCTATAGAGGGAAAGCACTAAGATGTTTTCATAATTTTTTAAAGAAAGATTTGACTATCAAGTGTTCAGAATTCCAGATTTTATGAAATGTTTTAGACAAAAGAAGGTCAGCCTTCCTTTATGCATACTGAGCCTGATTTTTATTTTGTATATTTTAGTGCAAATATTTAAAAAAAATCATATTTAGAGTTTGGAGGCAATGAAAACTTTCTGTATAATTGGTTCAATTCCTTCAGCTTTCTTCTACCCTTACTCTACCTTTGGCTTATAGACTCTATCAAAACATTTTTCATTATATTTGTGCTTTATTTACCTGGGTTTTGAGTCCTTCGATATACAAGAGTATGCAGCAATGAGATGATTGCATGGAGAATCCAATTCAGTCTTTAAAATATGTGAAACAATATAAAAACAGGAAGAGTCCAAGTCAGTAACATCCCAGCACAGCGTTGCTCAGAATGAAGGAAAAACTGGGAGTTCTGCCGAGTCATCAGTTACAGCAGAGAATGAGGCACTGAACATAAGAGTTAGTACTAGCTTTAGGATTCTATTTAATATTCACTAGAGTATTCCAAAAATGTCAGGTCCTGCTCTTTAGACTTTTATTGTGCATCTGTGTATTTTCTGCCCTTTTAAAGCCCTGATTCACTAACTTTTTAAGCCAATGGTGAAAATATTTCTAGTTTCCACTGAGGCATACTGAGGAGAAAAGGTATTTAATTTAATAGTAATTAACTGAAAAATGTTTCACAGAGTGAAAAGGAAATTCGGGGAACTTTTCTGAAGGGGTAGTCACACAATGCGCCCTAAGAGCTAACATCTACTTATAATAAACTGTATGGAAAAAAAATGCTCTAAATGTCATAACCTTATCATTCAAAACCTCTTGGTAGAAAAAGCTTGCTACCTGACTCTTAAATACATGCAAAAGTACTCGATGTGTTGATTAAACAACAACTAAAAACACTGTGATGCATCTCCCCTTTCTCTTTTACGTAAGTTTGTGTGTCTAAGTTTTCAATTGTCTTATGAAAGTGGATTCCTTCACTCACTAGTCGTTTATCAAGCCTAACAATACAGTTAGATACAAAGATCAGAGGCATGATGCTTGACTCACAGAAATGGTGCCTTTGTGAAGAAATCAGACATATATATAAGTAATCACAACTGATAGTCTGAAGGAAGCATAAAGAGTGCCTAGTGAGAACTGAGAAAGAAAAACCTAGCCCAGTAATTTAACAGAAAATGTAACTCAACTCTCCTATTAAATGCCTAACTAAAAGAAACATTGGCAAAGATTATAAAGATTTTGAAGATGATAAGCACTTCATCTTGATATCACCTTGACCTTTTACCTTTTAACCTTGAATAAAATTTGACCACAATGATGCCATCTCTTTGGACCTTAAAACTCGTCTTGATTGAATTATAGTTTAATATTTCCTTTTTTAAATAGGAGGTATTCGATTCATTTTTGGAGGACATAATTTCAAAAAAGTGTCACCTATATCTTCCTTGTCATTGGTTCACAACTGTCGAAGAAAAGTATGTCAGATTTATGTACATAATCTTTTTTTTTCAAACTACATTCCTAGTCTTTCTGATAGTCAGATATTGCACCTTGATCTTTTGCCCAAAAGCCAGGAATCTCTGCCCTGGTATTAACAGTTACAGTAATAATATTGTCATAACATTCCAGTACATTGAGTATACAAATATTGGGATTTTTTTTTTTTTTTTTGTACAACTTAATACCTGGGATTTTGAAAGAACTAAATGAAAATGACTGGATAGTTTTTCTTTATAGTACAGAAATCTATTAAAATAATTTTCATTTTTCCTTGCCTACCAGGAAGATTTATGTTAATTATGTTAACTCTCACAGTTAACATATTTGCTTCTTCTTCTTCCATTCTTGTTTGCCCTTGTATATTCTACATATCATTAGAGTCATTGTATGGTTATGGTGTATTTGGTTCCTATTCCTACTAAAACAAATTACCACAAACTTAGTAGTTTAAAATACCACAAATTTATTATCTTATAATTTTGGAGTTCTGCAGGCAAAAGTCAGTCTCACTGAACTAAAACCAAGGTTTGGCAGGACCGTGTTCCTTTCTGGAGGTTCTGGGGAGAATCCACTTTCTTGCCTTTTCAAGGTTCTAGAGGTTGCTCAAATTCCTCAGCTTCTAACCCTCTCCCATCTTCAAAGTCAGCAATAGCTGACAGAGTCTTTCTCACAATTCCATCTCTCTGGTTATGACTCATTTACTGTTCTTGTCCCCCTTTAAGAATGCTTGTGATTACATCAGGCCCACCAAGAAAATTCAGGATAATCTTTTTACCTATGATCAATTGATTAGCAACTTTAGTTTCATTTGCAACTTAATTCCCCCATGCTATGTAATATAATACTCACAGATTCTGAGAATTAAGATATGGGCATCTCTGGAGGGGCAGACAATATTCTGCCTACCATATACAGCTTGTAAAAGTAAACCATGACTAGAGGTACATGATCATCTAGCTCTCTAGAGAGCTCCTGATGACATGTGATCTATGTTAACACCTTTAGCATAGATTTACTCATTAAACACGTATCTGCTAAACATTTGCTCAATGCCTGGCACTGTTTCAGGCATTTTTAGATACGGATTTCCTTG
This sequence comes from Potos flavus, assembly GCA_028534135.1. Taxonomy (NCBI): domain Eukaryota; kingdom Metazoa; phylum Chordata; class Mammalia; order Carnivora; family Procyonidae; genus Potos; species Potos flavus. The sequence goes on along the minus strand of CM052892.1, from coordinate 38,864,581 downwards.
GAGAAATACATGGGAAGAAGGAAGATTCCTTGAGAAAAAGCAGGAAATAGACATTCCTAGAAACCTTGTTATCCAGTCACTGAACAAATATTTATTGAGATTCTAGTTTGTGCTAGATACGATGCTTGATTTGGGGGGCAAATTGGTAAAAACAACAGTCTGGCCCCTACTCTTACAAAGATTACAATCTAGCCTAGCAGATATCAGATAAACAAGTGACTCAGTAAATGTAAAATTACAAACGAATAAGGCGAAGGTTTTAAAAATAGCAAAGGATCCTAGATAAACAAGGTCAGAAAAGTCCGTCAGAAAAGATTTCCGGAGAGTATAGCATCTAAGTCAAGTTACATAGAATGACCTCATGTAATGCCACCTAAAACATCTGTCCGTATGCTCCAGAAATACCTGCAGAAATACTGAGTGTTCTTGCTAAAAATTAAGATACTTTTGCCTCTTTGTAAACTTATTAAAATCAGATTCTCTGGGACAAGGTCCAGGGAATCTATAGTTTAACAACACTATCAAATGATCCTTTTGAACATTAAAGTTCATAAATCTTACCATAATACTTAATGTTAGAAAGATCAACCTATTTTTGTTTTTGTTCTGGCTGCAATGCAAGCAATGGTATTTTTGTGTTGTAGAACAGTCATATTTTAGAATCAGAATATTTTTCACACCACTAGAACCTGTAGTCTCCAGGATGATGGCTCTTGGTGAAAAGGAAGAAACTCCTCTGAAGAAAAAGGAAATGTGTTAGTCAGGTGTCTCCAAAGAAACTGAACTAATAGGATATATATAAACATATATAAGAGAAGATTTAGCATAGGGGTTTGCTCAAGTACTTACATTGACTAAGTCCCAGGATCTGCCATCTGCAAGCAAGCAAATCAGGAATGCCAGTGATATAATTCAGTCCAAGTCCAAAGACCTGAGAACCAGGAGTTCTGATGTCCGGGGCCCAAGAGAGGATAGAAGGACACTTCAGTTCAAGAAGAGAGAAAGGAAATTCACCCTCCCTCTTCCTGCCTCCTTCCTTCTTTCCTTCCTACCTTCTTTCCAGTTCTCTTGAGGCCTTCAGTAAGTTAGATGATGCCCACTCATTGGTGAGGACAGATCTTCCTTACTCAGTCCACTGAATCAAATGCTACTTTCTTCTGGAAACACTCTCAACGACACACCCAAAAATAAAGTTCTGTCAGCTGTCTGGGCATCCCTTAGCCCAGCTTAGCTGACATATAAAATTAGTCATCAAAGGTTGTATGTGAAGATAATTAATTGATGTCTTCATTTTTCTGTGACCCATGGCAAAACTTGTGAGTTGTACAGTTTTAGGCCAAGTTCTAGGTTGTTTTTCAGATTAACTTCTCTTTTCAACTAAAATAAAAATCACTACTGAGTTTTACAGACCTGAGTAAACTTCTCCAACAATGGTTATGCCATAGCAAGATAAGAAATAATACAATTAATTTTCGAACAGTTTTCAAAGTGATTTCTTTCATTTCCAAGGCCTTTTGATCTGTGCTCCACTTATTTCTACTTCTTTAAATGCCTCCTTTCATTGATATTATAGTTACACTTATTCACTCAAAAAAAAAAAAAAAAGCCATGGAATTTTATAAAGTACAAGCAAGAGTACATATGTAATTATTAAAGATCTGGTTTTTTTCATCCAGCTAATAATTGCTGTCTGTATCAAATGGATATTTAAGAGAATAATTTTGGGGAAAAAGCACCTATAGGTAACATCCATTTAGTAAATAGAATCAATATAGTCTTTCTGTGAGAAATCCTCTAGTAATATGATTTAAAACAAAACAAAACAAAACATAAAACAAATCCCAAATTTAATAAGACGAAAACTATAAGTAGGAGAAGAGGAATGTCAACACTGACAGAATGTTTTAATTTGGGAGTTGATAAAACTAGAGACCACAGGTCAAATCTGGCCCACTACCTATTTTTTTGTATAACTATTGACTAAGAATGTTTTTTACATTTTTAAATACTTGAAAAACTATTCAGAACATAAATATTGGCTGATGTGAATATTAGATGAAATTTTAAATTTCAGTGTCCATAAATAAAGTTTTATTGGAACATAGCTTCAACTCATTCCTGTACATATGGTCTGTGGTTTCTAGGCTGGCACAACAGCAGAGTTGAGAAGCTGTGACAGAGACTTTATGTACCACAAAGAACATTTAGTATCTGGGCTTTTACAGAGTGGGTTTGTCTACCCCTGTTTTAATCCATAGATTTGGTAGTTATTACTTGTTTGAAGAATATTAATGGAGGGCGCATGGGTGGCTCAGTCCGTCAAGCATCTGCCTTCAGCTCAGGTCATGATCCCAGGGTCCTGGGATCCAGCCCTGCATTGGGCTCCCTGCTCAGTGGGGAGTCTGCTTCTCCATCTCCCTCTGCTCCTCCCCCCTCCTCTCTCTTTCTCTAATAAATAAATATTTTTTAAAGAAAAGAATAGTAATGGGTATGTACTTATGTCGCTTTAGTAAAATTATGTCAAAATAGTTAATACCTATCATATATAGTATGAACATGGGTGCATATTTTTTGAGTCCTCACTAATTGTCATGTACTATGCCTATGTTATATTCGTTGTCTTGTTTAGTTCTTCTGTGCCATTTTTGCAATGTCAGAGTTATTTCACCTAACCCTGGATATAATCATGAAAGCAATGCTAGAATTAAACCTTTTAATAGATGCAAATACTGAACTTTACCCAGAATGCGTGATTTCCAGAGTCACACATCTGGAACTCCAGTCCAGTTTAGTTGAACTCAAAGCTCACACTCTTGTCCATTGTTACTGCTTTGTATGTTTAGTTACATATTTACATAAATAGAAAGTTATACACCCTTAAACACTGCCTAAGATATCAAAATCTAAAGCAATTAGGCAGCACATTTATTTTAACTTTATCTTTAAATATATTCTTTGCTGTTTCAAGGAAATTATTCTTAAATGACAAGCAAGGCACTTAATGTTGTCAGTTAAAACCTGTGTATGCAGGTAAAGGGCCAAAATAGTTTCATATTTTTCTCCTCACATATTTTCTATATAAACAGAGTGAGTAGCCACACTGAATAGGACAGGTTCTAAAAGCCTCCAGGGAATATTCCTAAAAACACTTATAAGATAGTGGATGTAAATTGAATAAGGAAGGGAACTGAGGGATATTAAGTAGAGGAAAACTGGCTATCCACTTACCAGTCTGAAATTCAGTTTCCTTCTGTAAATTCATACAGATTAAGTTGCAATGATTAAATTGTGTCATCCCTTCCTAAATCTTTGAATCAGGAATTAATTATCAGTAGGAACAGTCATCAAGATTGTCCTGACACTTAGACCCACAAAACGCTCTTCTCCAAGCCACTCTCAAATATGTTCCTATGAAAAAAATACCCTATTCTAGATCTTAAGTTGTAACTGACTCAGAATAGAATTAGAGTTATCTAAAAATATTGTAGTAAAGTTTTTAACCTATAGGAACTATACACTGAAACTTAAAACAATTGTTATGAATTTACTACTGTGCATTATGGAAGAGAAAAGACACAAGTTAAAGAAAAAAATGATGTTATATGTATACATTTAAGATGTAAAGTCTCTGTTTTGTCCTTGATGAATGACTTTTAACTCAGTAAAAAAAAAAAAAAAGTAACATTTAAGGAATTTCTCCATATACCAATGTCTGTATTCAATGTTTCACACATACTCTTATATAATTTCCACAACATCCCTATGAAACATACATTTTTCTTCCATTTAAAAAGTGAATTATTTATTTATTTACTTACTTATTTATTTGACAGAGAGAGAGAGATCACAAGTAAGCAGAGAGGCAGGCAGAGAGAGAGGGGGAAGCAGGCTCCCTGTTGAGCAGAGAGCCCGATACGGGGCTCGATCTCAAGACCCTGAGATCATGACCTGAGCCGAAGGCAGAGGCTTTAACCCACTGAGCCACCCAGCCGCCCCTAAAAACTGAATTTAAAAAGACAAAACAAAAGTAGCTGTTGTAGCTTAAGTCATTCTTATGTTCACTATTCATTTCCTTTTTCCTTTATCCATACGGATAGAGTGGACTGCCTTTGTCCTTGACTTGAAGTTTGACCATGTGGCTTGCTTTAGCAAATGAAATATCATAGATTGATATAATGTGGACTGATGACAGCAGAAACTTAAAATATGCTTCTGTTTTGACTTTCTCTTTTGTGTTTCTACCATGACTGTGAGAAAGGTTTCTATGGCATCTTGATACCCTTTAGCTGAGCCCACAGCTGATCCAAGCTTACTCAAAGACCATGGGCAAGAAAAATGTTTAATGTTGTATGCCACTAAGAATTTATGTTGCATTTTTTCACAGCAAAATCTAATGAAAAATTGCTGATGGGGTGATACCATAAAACTAAAACAAGCAAGTGGAAAAGCTAAAATATACACTATTTTCTTTGGGATTAGTTGGTGGGCAGCAAAGAGACCCATGAGATGCTGAAAGATAGATCTATGTTATACCATGGTGAAGCATTCAGTAAATTTTTAGTTACAGTTAAAAGAGAGAAAAAAATTTGAGGCCGGATGTTGACTATATAAGTTGACTTCTTATTAAGGTGCTACAGGAAAGTGATGAGCTCATTAAAGAACACAACAAAACAGAAGCTGGCCAGTTTGTAAGGAAAATTTAGAGGCAATAGAGAAAGCTTAGAGATTGCATGGCTGGGAAAAGGATATGTTCATCTTCAAATCAATGATGTATCTTAACCAAGATAGCTTTAATGTTCCCCTCAGTTTGACTAAACTTTAGACAGGTTTTTTTTTTTTCCTGATCATAGGTCCCTGGTCTCGTTTTTCTTAGGACATTTACTTTTGAAAACTTTCTATTGTAAATTCTTTCTCTGCCCCTTTGAAATGTAAGTGTTCTTCCAGCTTCTTGGCAGTTTTACAACCCAGAAATGTCTTTCTAAAGACCAGGCGCCATCCCTTTAAAATATAATTATCATGGAAGATAGTATTCCCATCATTCAGTCTCTGTGGAAAGGGAGGAGCTTAACTTCTTCAGTGGACATCAATCAACAGACACAGGAGGCCTAATCACAGAGAAAAACATTTGCAAACTCAGGAACATTTCAATATGATGACGCATCCCTTTGACCAATCTCCTTCCCTAATGTCCTCTAGTACTTTTCCACTGGTTTACTTACCCCAACACTTAAAAATATTCCCACCTTTAAAAAAAATTCCTACCTTTTGTTTCAACAGAGTTGAGTTCAATTTCTTCTCTTGGAATAATCCTAAATAAGGCCTTCCTTGTCTGTTTAACTTCATCCAGTACAATTTTTCTTTGACAGTCCGTTGAAAAACCACCTCAGATAAAGGACAATTACTCTGAATATTAGAGTAAGTCATGGCTTCAGAGCAAAGACCAAATCAAGCCTGTGGCTGTAACATTCTTTGCCAAAACTTCTGAAAGGTTTAAGATGCATCTAGAAGATCTTTTAAGCCAAACAAGGATCCTAGGAAACATAGGGGTATAAGCACATAGCATCCTGATGTACGCAAACTACTAGTAATTAAAAAGAGAGAGAGATACTTTTTGAAAGAATTCGAGAGGTGACTTTTGGCACATGAGATTGACTGTAATCAAATATATGGGAACTTACAATGTTTCAAGGGAATTTACTGGCAAAGGTGCCACCTGCCTACACTAAAAGAGTTTTGAGAGTAAAAAACATTCAGCAGGAAGCCAACCAAGAAATCTGCTCAATGTTCTTTTCAAAAATGGCCAAGGAGAGTGATGTAAAGGAGAAATTTCCGGAGAGCGAAGTCAAGATCTATAAAGGACAGAGCACTGAACTGAGCTGAGGCCTAGTCAAGGGATATTTCCTATCCCTAGTATATAGGATTCTAGCAATACTTGCTCAGTAGGATCTCAGAATTGCTATCCACTGGTAACAGCTGTTTCCTCCTCTTCTTTCCATTTTGAGTAGGAGTGTTTATTATGGTTATCCTATCCCTGTTCCACTACTGTATTTTGGATGCATGGGAACTGTGAGGTATAGACAACTTATCTAGCTCTCTAGATCCATAGGCACAACATCTGGACCTGATCAAGCCTGATGCCATGAAAACATGAGACCTTGGGTGCTTTGGAAAGGAAACGAGTATTTTTCACATGGGAAAATAGAGTGAATATTTGTGAGCAAAAGGAAGCCTGAGTGTGGCAGCTATAAAGATATCCCACTTCAATCTCCTGATTGTGAGGAGGGCGAATAGGATGCTGGCCATATACAGAGGCCTGTGAAATACTGAGTGGTCTGTATGAAGGGTTGACACCCTGGGGTGACCACTGTTCCTGTTAAAGTAACTCAGGGATATCTTGGTAGTTCCAGTTTTACATTTGTATTTAAAATTTTTAACTTTTACCACTAACTAACAGCATCCCCAAGAGAGAGAAAGTAAACATTTAAATATTAATTATTAATAATTAAAATGTTATTCTACTTGTATGACAACATATTTTTAGGTCTACTTGTATGACAACATATTTAGGTCAGAATTGCATATGTTGTATGACAACATATTTAGGTCAGAATTGCATATTTTTTTGTAGATCTAAATCAAATAGAGTCTCCTTGGAAATATATATTTAATTTTACGGAGTGTTTTAGATAGATTTATCCATTATGTTTGCATGTTTGAAGAAACTTGTGCTTGTGCTAAAATATTTTAGTGTTATGGATATGAGAACCACAACTGGTTAATACCTGTAAGGAAAAGAGTACAGAATTTGGAATGAAATGTTCTACTTAACATTTCTGTGGCCTGTAACATGCATTTAACTTCCCTGAACATCAGTATCATTTTCTATAAAATGGGGCTGATATTAAATGTCTTGTAGAGTTAGTGTGAAATTAATTGCTATAGTATATGTAAAGTTTCTATTGAACAGTAAGCCCTCAGAAATTTAATTTCACACCTGTCCCCCTATGAACACCCACACACAATTTTTCCTCAATGCATAATGAATTGTTTATCTCACATAAAATGTAAAGTTGGAATTTTTTAAATGAATCTGTGTGGTTAGGACATAAAATATTCAACTCCATTCACTGTTAATTTCCAGCCTGTCTGTCACATAGTACTGATCAGTTATATCAGAACTAGTTGTTCTATTTTATGGCTGCTTCTCTTGTTCACCATAGTAGCTTGGCAGATCAAAGTATTAGAAAATCATATTAGGTTAAATCAACAAGTTATTTTAAAATAAATAGGCTTTAAATTCAGGAAAATTTAACTCATAGTGGTTAGAAGTAGGAGTTGGTCTGAGCTTATTAAAACCTGATCTGCTGGGGGGGCACTCAGATGACACGGTGGGTTAAGGGACTGACTTTTGGTTTCAGCTCACGTTGTGATCTCAGGGTTGTGGGATCAAACCCCACTTTGGGCTCCATGCTGAGCATGGAGTCTGCTTGCATTTCTCTCTCCTTCTCCCTCTGCCCACCACCCTACCACAATATCTCTCTCTTTCTCTCTCTCTCTCAAATAAATAAATCTTAAAAAACAAAACAAACAAACAAAAAACACCTTATCTACTGGATATGTCTTTAGATATCTTTCCTTAAATTTTGTATGGTCTGTTACCAACAGTTGGAGATGAGGGAAAATGGACAGATGTGATGCTGAGCTCACACAGTGATGCCTATAAAGTGACCAGTGGTGTATCTGAAATAGGTTGATAATCTGGAGATGACATCTCTTTTGCTGGAAGGGCTCCAAGAACGTTACTAGTTCTACTTTTACATGTCCTTTCTTGTACAGGGCCTGTTCTGGTGATCTGCCCTCTCCATCTGTTGCTCACCAAATCTTACCTATCTCTCTGAGTGTGGGCGGGGGGGCGGTAAAATAGATTTGGATTCAAATCCCAGCTCTACTATCTCAATAGTCATATAATCTTGTGTAAATTTTTTAAAATCCTAGAACTTAATTTCCTTACCTGTTAAAGAAATAAAAGTATCCAGCTCATGAAATCCACACCCCTTCCCAGATAAAATGAAACAACATATGTCTGTGATGTAACATGACTAACCTTTAGTAGTCGCTCAATGGAAAATAGCTAATATTAGCTTTGATAGTCTTACCTATTTAAAAAATATATATATATTTCTTCAAAATCTGAGGCAAACATGTTGATGCTCCCAATTTTTAAAAATATCCATTGGAAGTAGGACAGAGAAGGGAATCAGGAATTGACAAATTTCCATCTGGTTATTATAAATGAAATAGAACCAGATTAATTTCTTAGTGAAGAGAACATATAAGAGGATCACTTCTAGTAAGAGCGTGGTCCTAAAAAAATGTGGGTCCTCAGTGTTGGTTATTTAGATGACAAAGTGAGTTTCCTTTCATAATTCTGCTTTAAAATCCTATTATATTTTGTTTGAAGGTATTTTAAAAGCAATTCCTTCTGGTGTGCTAACAAGATCCCTTTATAAAAATGTATTCTGTATTAGAAAGAAAATGTATCAGAACTAATCTTTTGAGTTAGGACTGCAAGAAGGTGCATAGATAGTTACCTTAACCATTGCATTTAAACTGGTCCAGAAATGTCTGGCAAGTAGAAGCTTATAGTGAATATATATGAGGGAAAAAATGTAAAGACTGAATTTTTTCCCAGAGAACATATTGAGAGTATTTGGGGCGGGGAGAAATAAAAAAAAGAAAGACCTTTCCTAAGCTTACAAAAAAGTTGTCATAAATACACATCTTTGTTGAGTGGCAACACAGACTGTATCTGTTTAGAAATCTATGAGGAAGGAATTCAATGGTAAGAGGAATCAAATCTGACTTATGAAAATGTTTGGGTGATTTCAGCACAGGATCCAACAGATGAAAGGACAAAGAACTAGGAAGAGTCCCTAACACATGACAGACAGATTTATATGTGACTATAATAGTGGGGCTTTTTTTCAATTGTAAAGGTGTCGGCCAGGATTGGACTGGCAGATAAGAAAAAAAACGTAACTTGCTAGACCTTTGGGTGCCAATCTGTTCCAAGGAAGTGAAGTATCTACAGTATGTTTTAACAAGAAAAATTTAAAACTATAATTTTTTTTAAATCTCTGATTATGTCAAAGATAACCTTTGAGTCCAGCCTATTAATTAATGTCAATTTATATTAGAGAATGAAGTGTGTCATCTGATTTGGAAAGCTGAAATGGGAGGGCAATAGATCATTAGTTTTCTAGCATCCAGTGTCCTGGGTGTAATATAGATTACTAAAGAAAATAAGGAGGAGTTGTGTTGGTTATTCAAAGACCCAAACTTTGGAAGGAAAATTTTTAAAAAGTTGTATACTTGCAAGTAAGAAAAAGAAAATGGACATACTTAAATCCCCAAGGTCAGCAAGAGATCAGTGGTAGCCATCTTTCAATCTAACCAAGGGGTGCAATTCATAGGAATACTCTCACACTGTGTCAACAATATAAATGAGAGAAAAACATGGTTAGAAGAAGGTGATGAACAGACTTTATGACTGCAACTGCTGGTGTTCTTGCCCTCGGGTTATCTTCTCCCAATTGTGAAGGAGACCTGTGACTTTTTTCTAACAATAGAATATGGCAAAGGTGATAAGATGTCACTCCTCTGATTAAGTCATGCTATATAAAACTTCGTCTTGCTAGCCAACTTCCTCTCCTCCCTGACTTTGAAAAAGCAAGCTTATATGAGTTGTATGGTCACAAGGACATTAATTCTGCCAACAGTCAGAGTGATCTTGGAAGTGCTTCTTCCCCTCATCGATCCTCTAAACGAGAACCCAGTCTTGGCTGACATCTTGATTTCAGCCCTGCAGAGGACCCAACTAAGCTGTGTCCAGATTCCTGACCCAAAGAATCTGTGAAATAATAAGTGTATCTATTGTTTTAAGTCACCAAGTCTGTGATGATTTGTTAGTCAGCACAAAAACTAATAAAAGTAAAACCATCAGTCTTCACAGATTAAGAATATCTTGGTGAAGGTAGAGGTTTCTTCGGAATATTGTTAGGCTTAAAGATCACTAATACCTTTTGAGATGCGTTATTAGCCCTGGGGTACACATTATGCTGATGGGGGCTTATTTAATGCTAAGTAACTATATGAAGTTAGGCTCAAGCTCCAAATTCAAAATAATAAGGATAAAGGGGAAAATCTTATCAGGTTGGTTATCCAAAGAACTTAATGGTTTCAACAATTTATTTTCTGTTGTTTCTTTTTAATTTATTTTTGTTTTTAATTGTGGCAAAATAAAATTAATTATAACAACTTTTTAAGCATACAGTCTGGTAGTGTTAAGTACATTCATATTGTTGTGCAACTGATCTCCAAAACTTAAACTCTATAATCATTAAACAGCATCTCCCCATTCTTCCCTCCCCTCAACCTTGGGTAACCACCATTCTACTTTCTGTCTCTGAATGTGACTACTCTAGTTACCTCATAAAAGTGGAATCATACCGTATTTGTCTTTTTCTTATCAGCTTATTTCACTTAACATAATGTCCTCAAGGTTCATCCATGTGGTAGCATATGACAGGATTTCTTTCCCTTTTTTTTTTTTTTTTAATTTATTTATTTGTCAGAGAGAGAGCACAAGCAGGCAGAGTGGCAGGCAGAGGCAGAGGGAGAAGCAGGCTCCCCGCTGAGCAAGGAGCCTGATGTGGGTCTCGATCCCAGGACCCTGGGATCATGACCTGAGCCAAAGGCAGCCACTTAACCGACTGACCTACTCAGGCGTCCCAGTTTCTTTCCCTTTTAAGGCTAATAATATTCCATTGTATATTTTGCATTCGTTTATCCATTCATCTGTTGATGGACATGTGGGTTGCTTCTACCCTTTGGCTTTTGTGAATAACTCTGCAGGGAAATATAAATATACAAATATTTCATTTTTTTAAGATTTTATTTATTTACTTGAGAGAAAGAGAGAGACAGTGAACATGAGTCGGGGTGGGAAAGGTTGAGGGAGAGGGAAAAGTGGACTCCCTGCTGAGCAGGGAGCCCAACATGGGGCTCGATCCCAGGACCCTGAGATCATGACCTGAACTGAAGGCAGACGCTTAACTAACTGAGCCACGCAGGTGCCCCTAAATATACAAATATTTCTTAATGACTCTTCTTTCAATACTTTTGAGTGTTTACCAAGGAGTAGAGTTGCTGAATCATATAGTAATGTAGCTTTAATTTTTTGAGGAACTGCCATATAGTTATCCATAACTGCTCTACAAGTCTACCTTTCTACCAGCAGTACACAGAGGATTTAATTTCTCTACAACCTTACCAGCACTTTTTATTTTCTGGATTTTTGATGGTAGCCATCATAACAGGTATAAGATGGTATCACATTATGGTTTTTATTTCCATTTTCCTAATTATCAGTGATATTGAGCATCTTTGCATTTGCTTATTGGCCATTTATGTATCTTCTTTGGAGAAATGTTGACTCAAGTCCTTTGCTTAGTTTTCTTCTTTGCTTATTTGTAATTGAATTGTTTGTTTTATTTTTGTTGAATGGTAGGACTTTTTAAAAATATATTCTGGATATTAACCCCTTATCAGATATATGATTTACAAATAATTTCTCCCATTCTATAAGTTGCTTTTTCACTCTATTGATTGCGTCCTTTAATGCATAAGAGTTTTTATGTTTGATGTAGTCTAGTTTATCTATTTTTCATGCTTTTGTTTCCTGTGTTCTCTCTCTCTCGCTTTTAAAATCATACTGGTATTCCTGAGTGCTCTACCCCAGATTCAAAGTGAAATTCAGATATAATGATCATGCTAAAGTAAATATGTCATTTATGAAAAGAGAAATAATGTTGTAGCTAAGCTTAGTAAGAAGGAGAGAGAAAGAGAGAGAAGAAATCTAGAGGCCAAGATACAAGACCAAGTAAGGGAAAGCATGCTTATGTCTCAGAAAAGTATAGCCAATCAATTCTCTTTCTAAGTTTGTTTATTTACTTGAATTCAAAATGTTTGTTAAAATACACAGCCATTGCCCTTTGACTTTCCCTATTTTCTCAAGTCTAAAAGCCTGATTTTTCAGGACCATCCTGCTATAGTTTTTATTTAATGATGCATGGATCATTAATGAAGCAAGAGCCAGAATCATAACTCCCACTGTATTTGGCTCAATTTTAGGAGATAGTTGAGGCTTTCCAAGATGCAATTTTATTGAGGGAGCAAGTCTTGATACAGAATGTAACTAATTTCAATCTCCCAATTCCTCTTTCTATTCTGAGATATGGCTAGGCCTATCCGTTCTCAAGAATGTGCACACTCGGGACGCCTGGGTGGCTCAGTTGGTTAAGCAGCTGCCTTCGGCTCAGGTCATGATCTCAGGGTCCTGGGATCGAGTCCCACATCGGGCTCCTTGCTCGACGGGGAGCCTGCTTCTCCCTCTGCCTCTGCCTGCCACTCTGCCTGCTTGTGCTCTCTCTCTCTCTCTGACAAATAAATAAATAAAATCTTAAAAAAAAAAAATTTAAAAAAAAAAAGAATGTGCACACTCATTTCTTTCTTGGTTGGTTTAAAAGTGACTTCAGGAAGAGGGAACCACATTATTCAGGAAAAAGAGTTATGGAGGTTGTCTGATCCATTTACCTGGGACCTCAGAGGAGGCTTTCTACAGCCTTCATCACCATCACTGTTACCATCCTCATGACACAACCTGGGATAGAACAGAATAGGTTTATCAGATGGAGTCTCATGCCCCATTCTTTCTGCCTTTTAGGGATAATTGTCGAATGTTTTTAGCCAGTGCACATCTTAAACCCTGTCAGAGCTCAGGGAAGGAAGATGGGCCTGAATGTATAGTTCTCTGGAAGCAGAAGGTACACTACCTCATTAAGGGACTGACCTGTAACCGGCTATGGGAGCATCTGAGATCTCTCTTTGGGAATGCCAGGCAAAACCAAACCAAAACAAACAAAACCGAAAGACTGCCTAAATATAACAGACCGTGTGGCCAGTTTTCAGGACTGATTTTGACTATGGCATAGAAAGGCTATATACAACATAGTAACTGATTTCACTGGTGAGGATTTTATACAAAGTAACTGTTTGGCAGTTTTGACTAGAAAGTTCATCTTAGAATTGGTATTATATTAAGCCTACAGACCATAACTACCCTCTGAATAATTTACCCTCTCAGGAACATGGAGGAAGCTAATGTTCCTCAAAAGCATTTTTAATTAAAACCAGTGTACCAGAGTCTAAAATAAAAATACCTTGCTTTGTGACCTCAAGTAATTCTTTCTCTGGGTCTCTTTACCTGTAAAACTGATGTTACATAAAGTGAGTTAATTTTAAACTGTCCTTGAATTTTATTCAAAATCAATGAAGTATTTCGGGAAAGCAGATACGTGGGTATGGACATGCTTACATGACATCATATACCTCAAAATGGGTTTTGTCTTCTTTAGAATCCAAAGCAAACTGTAAGCAAAGACGTTAATTACAGCATGTGAGACAGTTTATGTGGTGTACTTGAATGTGGATGTGAGGGCACTGTGGAAGGCAAGCTCCTCTTAGTGAATTCACCAAGTCCACGTTTTACACCTGGCAAATTTCTTATAGGTATCTAAAATCTTGACATAAGAAACTTGCATAGCATAACTATCTGTTAATATTACAAGAACTCCTTACTTTTGTAGAGTTTATTTTGGTTGTCATAAAATCTGCAACTCACTTATTACATGCAGTAAAGGTATAGGCTCTATTCTTTCAAGGTTTTTAACAAGTATCTTTACTACTGCAACAGAATATTTGAATGAAAATGTGTGATTTGTGAGTGCTCAGTTTAGAGATGGGGTAAGAGAGAATGGCCTAGTGGACTGTGTTGTTACTACAGATGCATTCCCTGGTTTACTAGATAACCATTTCTCAACAATAATTAAATTAAACTCATGTAGGAGTCATAACTTTTGAGAGCTAGGAATACAGAACTACAGAAAAATGAATCCATGTGATCTCATTCTTTTTCAGTCATATTGGCCCACACAGACTCCTAAACAGTGTATGTACCAAGCCCAATAAAAGACGATAGTGAAATATTTCCTTTCCCTCTACCTGTTCTTTTCCACTAGCTTTTCATTTCCATTGTGAGGTGTGCCCAGCTATTCAACAAACGATTATAGATGACAAACTATTGTGCTAGCTATGTCATGAGTAGCTAAAGAGTCTGCTGGCAGAGGCATGAATAACACTCAGAATTTTTCACTCAATCTTCATGTGCAGTATTACATTAATTTATTTTAGAATTACACAGACATTAGTAAGGTACATAATTATGGTGGTAATTTTCTGCAATATTATAATGTCATATAAATGATAGGATTGCTTTTCTAGAAGAGGAAAGATAAAAGTTTCTATTATTCTGAACTTAATCATCAGTGAATGAGTTACCCTAGTTGCCCTCCTAAAAGTCTACCTTTGGAATTTAGCTAGAAAACGCTGTTTCGTGTAGCAGCAAATGTTGCTACACGTAGTTATTTGGTTTTAAAATACCCTTTTTGAAAACAAGAGGAATTATGCAAGAGATTTGTTGCATATTCTGGATGAAGACAGGAGAGAACATAAATCTGGGTATATTGTGCTTTGCTCTATATTATAAACATGCAAATGGAAGGTCAAGAATTTATTATTTTAAATGAATTCAAGTAGAGAGGGATATTATGGCATTATTTATTTTTTAAGTTCAGATTGCCATGCATTAAGTTTTATTAAAGTAGAAAACATCTGTATGGGGTCTAAATGGAAAATTGAAATGAGTTTATGTTTAATGCATTGATGAATTAATAAATTATTCATTCATTCATTCATTTGTATTTCACATATTTAGCAAACATATACCTAGCATCTGTTTTGTTAAAAAAAAAAGTAGATATTACTGCAGGAACCAATAGCCCCTATTTTATTGACATCAAACAAACAAAAGATTTATTTCCTATGCGAGTTTTGTGTTGGTAACATAATGACTAGGATCTCTGTTCATTATCATGTCACACCTCTCCTCTGAGACCCAGGCTGATGAAGCAGCTACACCATGCCAGACACTGGTAGAACAGAAAGAGAACATGTTGAGGAATGCACTGTCTCTCAAAGCTTCCACCCAAAAGTGACACATGTCATTGTGACTCATATTTCATTGGCCAGTGCAAGACATATGATGTGAGTTTGAGTTTATTGATGAAAAACACAATAAACCCAATTTCCTATCGACATGTTTAGGCATATTTTCCTGTCCCTGAGTTAAATAATACATAAAATAAACACAAATCATTTTGTTACTTATTCCAGAAAATAGTTGTCCCTAAAAGATATGAGTACCAATCAAATAAAAGGATTTACTGATCAAAACTACCACCTCACTACCAACATTGGCTCCGTGCCCTTTACCTTGTTATGTCCACCAACCCAAAGCTATTACGTCATACACTCTTCCTGAGCTCAACTAATTCCCATTTTGCAAGACCATCTTAAAATCACTCAGCTTAGGCCCTAAAATCCTATAAATATTCTCCACTGGCTTCCCCCTTCTAACACAATATTAAGACTCTCAAAGCAGTATTTTCCTTATATAGCTGGTCAAAGAAACTTTGCTTTGCTTGATCATTAAGCTTTCCTACTGGTCTTTTTGAAGAGTAAGCATTTGACATATGCCTACTCTACACCTGGAAGAAGACAGGAAACCAAATATTGCTGAATAGCACTAAAGGCAATCATAGTATTCAAATGTCAGATGGTGTGATAGGCATTCAAGATACAGAGTTGACAAAGGCCCAGGCTTTGCCACGGTTTGGTTGCTCCATAGTGTTTGTTAAATGAATGAATGGAATGTAGGAAGGAAGACAAGCATGTCTTAATCTTTTAATACACTATGAAGAAAATGATAGCAAAATAGATGATAAAGATATACAGAAACTCACTGCCATGTTGTATCTGGGCTTAATTTTTTCTAATTCTCTTGTTTCCCAGATATAGGAGTGAGAGTATCATCCCATATCGGTTTCCCCTTGCCATAGTCCCAAACACATCACTTTGTAAGAATTGAAGAACTTCAGTAAGAAAACCTAGTCTAGAGAGAATAGTGTATTTGATGGTTTCTCAAAGTTTCGTCTCTTCCATACCTATAAACCCATGAAGACATAATGCTATCACCTTTGAACACCTGATGCAGTGTAGATGTGCAGTAAATATTTTTTTAATGAATGAATGTCATGTTTAATGAATGAATGTCAACCCCATTCATTCTGGTGCCACACGTTGTGCTCAAACTATATGCAAAAGTGTGTGCCAGTGTTAGAGACCCAAAGATGAATAGCACACAGTCATTGGACACATCTTTACAAAAAGAGTCAAGTCTGGGGGCACCTGGGTGGCTCATTCGGTTGAACCTCGGGCTCTTGGTTTCAGCTCAGGTCATGATCTCGCAGTGCTGGGATCCAGCTGGGTGTTAGGCTTCCCGACCAGCATGGAGTTGCTTCAGATTGTCTCTCCCTCTCCCTCCCCTATGTTTCTCATCCCCTTGGAAAAGGCTCTCTCTAAAATAAAATAAAATATTAAAATAAAATAGTCTGAATCAGAGGAGAAACCACCATTCCACACCTTCTAGAAGGTGTGGAATAGCTGGGCCTTCCCATAACCCGAAGAGGCTAACTAAGTGCATTCTCTAAATAGTTCTGTGACACACAACACAATATGATGGACAGAGTTCTGAACTTAGAATGTTTCCAATGCCAGTTCTCACCCTGATCCTTCGTGTGAATATTAGCAAGTCTCTATGCACCCCAATCTTGGTTTCCTAGGCTACGAAATGAAAGATGATGTATTTACATTATAAATGTGGAATAAGCATGCAAATATGAAATACTTAGAAAATAGCTTAGCATCATTTGCATTTAAAACTAGTAAAGGGGCGCCTGGGTGGTTCAGTCAGTTAAGCGTCTACCTTCAATAATCCAGGGTCCTGGGATCAAGTCCCAGATCAGGCTCCCTGCTCAGTGGGGAATCTGCTTCTCCCTCTGCCTCTGCCCCTCTCCTCCACTTGTGCTCTCTCTCTCTCTCTTAATTTAATAAAATCTTTAAAAAAAGGGAAAAAAACTAGTAAAGTGTTTTTGTGTACCCCTTTGCTATCTCTTCATCTCTTGTTTGTGGTCCTTTAGTATCCTCTGGCATTTTCTATCCTGCAGTGAATTGTAATCCTGTTTGATTTCTTGTCTACTTCCTTTTGCAACTTCTCTGTAGACAAGACCATTTTATATCTCCATCTTTATATCTCACATATTCAGTACAGAGCTTGCTATATAGTAGATGATCAATAAATGTTTGAAAATGAAAGAGTATGTATAAGCATATAGATACTAAGTGAATAAATAAATGAATGAACTGTGGAATTAATAATTGTCAAGAAAATTTTCTGTTACATCATTAAAGTTAAAGGGTCACTGAGTTCTCTCCTCTGTGAAACGTTTTTGAAGCCAAAGATATAACTGATGTAAAGTGAAGAATGAAAATCAGCACTCTATAGCAGTGGTCTCAAATTTCTTTCATGATAAGAATTACTTGGGTATTTATAGAATGTACAGCTTCCCAGACCTTTGTCTTGAAGATTACAGTTTTTCACCTTGGAATATCCTTAAGGAATTTGTATTTCTAGCAAGCACTCCTAGGCAATACATAACATGATGGAGATTTGGTAAATACTGATCTGGATGAAAAGTATTAACAGTTACAGCCAACTTTATGTTGCACATTATAGGTTTAGATTATTTTACCCTTTTAAATTCCTTCATTAATTCATACATATGGATTCATTTAATCTTCACAACAACCCTAACAAGAAATTATTATTACTACCTCTAGTTCACAGATGAATAAAACTGGGGTACTGACCAGTTAAGTAACTTAGCCCAGTCACAGAGCTACATGTAGAAGAGCTGGGATTTGAAATTTGGCCATCTGAATTCTAAGTCTATACTCTTAATTATTCTTGATTACTTCTGCCCTAGCATTGCAAACCTCATATTTGTACAGTGCTACACAATTTAAAATATGTTATTTTAACTACTGCTGAGAACAAGTGATGCTCACAAAGATCCATTAAGAGAATTTCCAGAGGAAGCACCAATTTAGGGTGTGGATTTTGTAGTACATATGGGAGAGCATCATGTAGTTACCAGGCTTTTTGGAAAAACTATTGTATTAGGGTTCTATTGCTGCTGTAACAAATTACCACAAACTTAGTGGCTGAAAAGCACTGAAAAATGTATTGTCTTACAGTTCTGGAGATCATAATTCCAAAATGAGTCTTATAACCCTATAATCAAGGTATCAGCACAGCTAATTCCTTCTGGAGCCTATAGGAAAGAATTCGTTTTTTGCCTCCTCCGGATTCTAGAGGCTGCTAGCATAACTTGTCTTGTGACTACTGTGCTTAAATCTCTAAATCTATTGTCATATTGCTTTCTCCTCTTTTGTTCCTCTCTCTTCCCTCCATAAGAACCCTCATGATTACATCAGATCAACTAGACAATCCAGAATAATTGTTCCCATTTCAAAATCCTTACATCACATTTACAAAGTGTTTTTGCCATGTAAGGTGATATATTCATGGGTTCTGGGATTTGAGTATCTTGGCCATCTTTGGTGGCCATTTTTCAGCCTAGCACACCAAGAACAACACAAGAGGCTACCATGAAAAAATAATAATAATAATAATAAAAAGATAATAAATTTTAAAAAGTTTCTTAATCTAGATGTCACTGAGCCTCCTGCTACACTGTATATGTCAATCAAGGAATGATAGTTGGGTCAAATACTTTCAAAATGTCTTGTCTAGAATACTTGGGGGAATAAAAGAATAGTTTTCAATTTGATCAAGAAACCATCCCCTGTAAATACCCATGAAGAACATTAACACCCAACTAATACCAGTCAGCAACAGTTTTTTTTTTTTCTTTCTTACACAGTAACCATACTGTTATCCAAAGCTTAAATTATCTGGGAACTAGGTACTCAATGCTGAATCAAACTAATTTTGGAAGCCTAAATCAAACTAATCAAACTAAATTTCAGACCTAAATCAAACTAATTTTTGTATTCCAGAGGAGTACACTGGGACTTTATATACAAACTCAGAAGAAATCACGTAAAATATAAAGTCATAAAAAGTTACTTAGCAAGGTTTTACAGTGCAGGTCAGGTCCAGTTGAAAGATTCTACCTTCCAAGACAGAAGTCATCATATAACACACAGAAAGTTCTGTAGAGGGCTTCCCTGTATCTTAATGATGAGTGTTCCTCTCCTGTTGAAAATTCTGCAGCAACAAGTTTTAGGAAAAGACAATAAAGAAGCTCCCAGAGGTCACAAAGGACTAAAATCTGTAATAATTTGCAAGTCTCTATCAGATGACAGGAAAAAAGATGTTGACTGAAACCATTTCATTTCAAATGATCTCAGTGATATTGATCAAATTGAGAGCAAGCCAAATAGAAACATGTTTTCTTATTAATTCCTAAATTGCTTCTCTCATTCTTGCAAATTTAAGTTAATGCATTAACAAGAGGAAAAAGGTTACTTAAAGTAGAAACAAATATGAACTGGCTAACCAGATGCAGGCTGCTAAATACGAGTCATCTTTGGACTAATTTTTCTAGGCTTTGTTCAGATTTTATGGAGCCAAGAAGAAAGTGTTGAATTTTCCTATTACAAAGATCAGAATAAGCACAACTTCAGGTTTTGGATTTTGCAGTGCATGATGGGACAGCACTGAACATCCTCTGGATGACTTGTGAACAGTGAGATTAAGTTGTTTGCAAAGCTGTCTTTTGGATCAAGGCAAATGAAGTGATCTGAAACTAATGGAAGCTTGGCTTAGGTCCTGGAACATTACTCTGAATGGCTTGGAGGTATCACTTGAAGCAAATCACTTAATATTTTGTACTTGAATCTCTCCATTTGTGCAAGACAGATATTATATACCTGCCTTCCAAGAATACGTGAGAGACTTGTAAGATTTCTTTTTATTTTTAAGGCATTCCGAAAGAAAATTGAACATATAGGAAATAAATATAATCTCTTCATATCATATTCAATATAAGTTAAAAATATTTTTACTTTTATATCAACTAATATCATTCTGAGGAATTTATATTAAAGAATTATCAAAAAGATAGAACATGCCACAGTCAAAAAACAAAGATGTTCTTTTATGTATCATATATAATAAATAAATGAAAGCAATCAAATTGTCCAACTATTGACATTTGAGTCAACAGATAATAGAAATGTGTTTGATGAACACTTTGATTATAGGTAATGATAATGAAATCTGTGTGTCACCATTGAAAATTACATAATATCACATGAAGTAAATTTGAACCCTTTTTACTAATATCCAAATTATGTTTTCCATATGGATGAATACTGGATAAGCTATGCAGAACTCAAAATGAATGATGTGTTTGGATAGAGATCTGAGTGATAATTAGTTATTGATTTATCACATTTCTTAAATATCCTATAATGTTATATAGCCTTTAAACTTTTTAAATATTTAAATTAAGATTTTAAAACAAAAGAAATAAAAACTCATGTGGGAGCATGCTAGCATGTTTCCCAAATTTTTGCTCTTGCTGTCCTGTTTTTTCTTTTCCATTCCCTGGACTCAGCCAATACCACTGTCTTCACTGGAAGCTTCTCTGTAACTCACGGGACTGTTAAATGTTTATCATTCACAGTGTTCTGATAGGGAAGGAACTCTACAGAGGCCTGCAGGCTCTGTCTAGCTGTCTCCTTTCCTGGCTGCCCTTGGGTCATCCACACCACTGGCTGTAAAATGCCAACAAGAAAATTAATGGAGCATCCGCCTATACTCTGATTCCTTCCTGCCTCTGGGGAACCACTAGAAGGGCAGGGGAAATGTGCAGAAATCTCATGGGAATGGAAAGACATGAAGACAGCTGGTGGATCTGGCAAACCCATGTCCCTGCAAAAGCCTGTCATTCAGAAATAATGTGACCCTGTTCTCTATGAATATGTAGTTTAGTAGACTGAAAGTGGAGGGAGGCTCTCACTCTGTGAATGTAGCTATTTTGAAAAAGAGTGAACTGGACGTTGCGCTCAGAACTCTGTCTTCATGCATGATCTCATTGAATTCTCATAATAACCCAAGAGACAGAAGACATAATCCACATTTAACAGTGAGGAAAATGGAGACCTGAAAGAGCTAATGACTTTCCCAATGGCACAGTCTTCACTTGGGAGCATCTCAAGCTTCTACAATTTCAATCAGTCTCAGAAGACAGTATAACCAGGATTATGCAGAGAATACAGCAAAACAAAACACCTTTTTCCTCCACATCAAGAGCCACATCATGCCACTGGAGCAATAATGGAAATGATTCAGTGGTCTGGGGCCTCCACATTAGCTGCTTCTGTCTGTCAATTAGATACCCTTTAAGAAATCAAGTTTTCCTAACTAGTGAATGTTGACATCTCATTTTGCTTCTTCAGACACCTCAAATAACATTCCTGAGGTGAGAGAAAGCATATCATGTGTAAGACTTCATCTGTGGATATTTTATTGTGTGATGTTTTGTCTTAGAGTATGTGTGAAGAATAAATGTTCACAATGGTAAGTTTCTTCTATAACCTAGCGTCCCATATATATTCTTGACTTTCATGTGCCTTCTCAAAGGCACATACAGTTCATTTTCTATTTCAATTTCTGGATATTCATTTTCTTTTGGCATCTTTTACCACCTAGGCCAGACCACTGTGGTGGGATAGAAGAATTTAGGTAGTGGCTAACTATGCCAAACGTGGTTCTGGACACATATTTTTTTCCATCTTTACAAATAGGTAATGTTATTTCCATTTGTACTTTTGGAAAGACTAAGGTTTAGTAATTTACCTAATAAGATCACACTACTAGTAAATTGGTAGAACCAAGACTCCGAGATAGAGATCTAAAGTCTTTTACAAATGCACCAATATCCTCAAATACCTTATGCACAATAATATTGCCCAGATCTCACTTCCCTTGCTGGTCTTGATATGGTGCATGGGTTCTTAGCTGTAAGCAACAGAAACTGATGCCAATGAATTAAATTTATTTTAAAAGACATTAGATGACTCAAAAAATCACTAGTAGGGCAGCAGACTGAGACATGGAAAAACAACTAGAACAAGAACCACTCCTAAGACCATAGCCATAATCAGGCCACAGAACTAGGCCTGTAAAGATAGTATTGCTGCCACCATTATCCACTTGATGCCACAGCCTGAACCTCCCATTCACCACTGACACCAGCTAAACACCAGATACCGCCTTTGTCCATGGTCATTACTGCCCTGGAAACTTGGGATTGCCTCTTCCACTGCAGCCTTCCACCAACATGGGTTCTTCAGTGCCTCTCTTTTTTTGCCTGGCATTTCCTAATTCAAAGTTAAAGTGGGGTTGGGGAGTGTCTGATTTGTTAAGCTTATGTCCTGTACCTATACTCTAATCCCAGATGGGACTGCCATATTGAGTATCTGATTTTCTCAGCTTCTGTCTTTATAGATACACTGTCACTGCCTTTTTACCAAATTCAAAAATGCTATCACGACCAGCTCTCCCACTGTCCCTGATAAATGTCAACTTTACAACTCAGTTTGTTTCTCATTCTTTTGGCTCCAGATTTTGAAAGTTTCCTGTTAAAATATAAAGAGGATCACCTAAAGAGGATAACACATTGCTATGAATAGGCCAGGTCCTTAGATCCTTCTAGTTTATATGATTATCTCAAGTTTATATCAAAGAGATGGGATATTGAAAAAAATGCTAATTTAGGTTTAAGGGTAGGAAAAGAGTACAGGAAGAGAAGAATTACTAGAGGAAGGTAAAACCATTTTTTGTTGCTGTTCAATTTTTGTTTTGCAGACGTTAGAAAGTAAAGCTGGGAGAATGACTGAAAGGGAAAAATGCAATGTGTATAGAAAGTCACTTGAATGACAAATGGAAATTCATTCATTCATGCATTCATTCTTTGAGCCACCAAATATTTTGGAGTAACTGTGCTGTCAGGCACAGCAGTAAGTCCTGGGGATGCGAAAACGTGTAAACCCTACTCACTTTGTCCGTTTGTTTCTTCATGTATCAGGTGCTCAGTACTCAGATATTTCCCCGTCAGGAGCTAATTCTCAGTAAACCAAACTTGCCCATTTTCTTCTAAAATATCTACCTGGCATGAAATGAAACTAAATTGCACCGGTTCAGTCTGTGTTTAATATTCTGAAATCATAATTTGAGCCATAAATTCTGCTCCTTTCAAGCGATTGCTGTCTGGGGATTCTCAACGCAGCCCTGAGTTTGGAAGGACTCGGATCCTTTCCTGGCCATCACGGGCTTGTTTAAGTGACCCTGAGCAAATGAGTTAAGCATCTGTGGGACTTAGTTTCTTCATCTCTGAAAGACGGATAAAAATACCAGCCACCTGTTGTGAAGATCAGGGAGCTAATATGTCTCAGAAGCTTTCAAATCTCTGGCTCTAAGCCTTTTGCTATCTACGTATTAAGAACAAAGACAAGTCCTCAATGCTTTCACCCAAATGCTGCATCCAAAGGAACAAAAAAATACAATATTTGAGTTCTACAAGACTTGAAGGTAATTTTGTGTTAGTTTGAATTTCAAACTGTTTTTCTCTGTTGTACTCTTGGCACTGCCATTTTTTAAGTACAGCACTTCATTTGCATAGTAATTACAAAGTTTAACAAATAGCATTAATGTCTGAAAAAAGAGGTACACTCCATTTAAATTCCTGACAGAATTACATTACACATTTTTAACCTCAATTTCAGAAAAAAAAAAAAAAAAAGGAAAGCTATTCCATCGTAATGTGCTGTAAAGATTCCCAGAGCTCAGCAATATTTGTGCTTTAAGAAGGTAAAATCTCTTCCTGTGCTCTTTAGTGACTTCTAAAACCCTATTCATAAATACTGATTAGGCACTATTTCACTATAGGACACAGTGCTATTGGCACAACTCCCTACTCAGAGCCAAATTGGAAATGTTAGTATTGTAAATTAGGCCAAATGTCTTAGTTGTACTGTATATGAAAGATCATCTTTAATAAATAGATGCTAATGTAGCACTTGGATGGCTTATAGCTGTAAATGTCAGCTCTTGGTCTTAGTTCCAGGAAGTTTTAAAAAAAAAAAGGAATGTGTGCAATTTAAATGCAAAAAGAATAATAAAGAGCAAACATGTAATATCATTTGTTTCCTGAAATAATGGTGAATTTGAACAGAAGCACACTGCTTAATAGTAGTTTAAGGGAAAGGGAGAGGAAAAAAAGAAAGACAAGGTCTTTAATTCTTCCTACTTATGTCTGTGTAGTATTTGTTTTGCTTTGTTTTTGTTAACCCTGTTCCTTTGAGCATTCTAGGCTACGTATTTGTAACTAGTTTCCTTTTCTCCTTAATTGTTTGTCCATACTTCCTTTGAACAAACTTAGTTCCTCCAGAAACAAAGCGTCGCTGGTGAATGAGTCCTGACTTACCATCCTACCACTCCACTCACATGCTTTTATATCAAGCCAAGGTGTGTGAACACACATACTCACACCCCACAAACTCATGGGCAAAGTGGACATAAAGAAACTTAGTTTGGAAAGCTTAGCGGGGGCAAGTGATTGTGGTGGTGTTTTTGTGTTTGGCCAAAGATAAGACAACTTTTTTTTTTTTTTAAGATGTTATTTATTTATTTGTCAGAGGGAGAGAGCACAAGCAGGAGGAGTGGCAGGCAGAGCAGTCAGGGGAAGAAGCAAGCTCCCTGCTGAGCAGGGAGACCCATGCTGGACTCTTGATCCCAGGACTCTGGTGTCATGACCTGAGCTGAAGGCAGCTGCTTAACCGACTAAGCCACCCAGGCGTCCCAAAATAACTTACTTTTAATTGTAAAACTTACCTTTGAAGAGCTTATAAGAATTTCAAAGAAAAAGAGACTGTGTGCAGATTAAATGAAATAAATAGTAAGAAATTCAACCAGGTTTGGTAGCCTATCCAAATATCTTAATCTACCTATTTATTATCCTGGAGGTTTGGCTGGTTCAGTATTCTGACTTGAGACAGTAGAGTATATTAACAGAGAAATTACTTATTCCTCGTTTCCAGCCAACAGCTAGAAACTAGTCAGACCTCTGCAAGTCATTTAAATTTCTTGTCTCACTTTCTTCCTCAGTCAACTAGTGATAAGAGCACCTATCTCATAGATTCATTGATCTTATAGATTGAAAGGACTCAGTACAGTTTCTGACATCTAACGGGAGCCCAATAAACAGATGACATTGGCAATCACTATTTATAATGGAGTCATTTTGAATCTTAGTCCTTAAGGATTTGATATTTTATTCATAGCTTTAAGCTGAAACAGTGAGCTCTTTTTCGATGATTGATCCCTGTCTTCATGAAAAGTTATGTCTTGTTTTTGGTATATCCTTAGTGTTATTATTCTACACATATAATAGATGTTTTTGTTTTTGTGCTCTGTCACTGACTTATACTCTGAAAGCTTCAGGAAAGTATTACATTTTTTTGCAGTCTTTATTTTCTAGAACTTACTACTGTAGTAGTAGTTGCCATTGTAAAAATCATGATATTTTCATTTAAAATAAAATAATTTGTGTTATAATTTTATCCTTATAGTCAAAATTATATGGTTTATCACAAGGAAGACATCTATAACAGACATTTAAAGCATTATGCTAAAGAAGCTCTTCTGCTCTGTGCATCCAATAATAGCCTTATCTTGGTTAAACTCCAAGAGGAGCCTGATATAGTCTTCATTATAATAACTGTTTTAGTGATAGTTTTGTGATTTTTTTTGATCCCTTACTCTGTGCCAGGCATGATTCTATGTCCTCCAAAAGACTTCTAATCTTTACCACAGCCATTCAATAAAATAATTATATTCCCATCTTAATATTAGTAAAGGAGAACCCCCCTAAGGCCACATAAATCTCAAGGTCACATGATAATATGCATCCTCACCTGGATTCAAGTCTAGACCTTTGTCTTTAATCCTATTTTGCTGTACCGTTCTACGTTCTAATATTAAAATTGTAGAGATGATTTGATTGGTAATATTGATTTTTCCGGTAGAACATATCCTTCAGTGTGAAAGAATTATAATTCCTTTTTGGTAGCTAATTCAGAGGTTATTTCTAAATGCATAAAAAATTTTTTGTTTTTGTTTTGGGGCGCCTGGGTGGTGTAGTCAGTTAAGCGTCCAGCTCTTGGTTTTAGCTCAGGTCATGATCTCAGGGTCATGGGATGGAGCCCTGTGTTAGGCTCCATGCTCAGTAGAGAGTCTGCTTAAGTTTCTCTCTTCCTCTCTCCCTGCCCCTGTCGCCATGCTTGTGCTTTTCTCTCTCTCTCAAGTAAATAAATAAATCTTTAAAAAAAATTTTTGTTGTTGTTTAAGTGTCCTTTGTAGGCAACGCAAATCTAAAAAGAACAGATTAGCTGTTTCATGATTCGGTTCCAAGAAATAATAATACCAGATAGATTCTCTAGGTGACTTGAGATAAGGGATCCTAAAGAAGTTCGTAGGACATGAAGTTAAGTGGAATCTGGTGTTATCTTGTGATATGGTTTCAGAACAAGTAAGGCAGCAACAGCAGGTTACCATGTGGGCTAGAAGAATGTGTGACCTATTAGGGGTCCTGGCTGGAAGCCATAAAATGGTATATGCCTGACTTTGTATAAGAATAGTTCAAAAACAAGCAAGTTAGCCATGGACAGGGTGAGGGCTAAGGACAAAGTCCATTCTTAGAGGATTAAGGACTTGATGTCGCTAATACCAGTACTGATGCCAGCATCAGCATTAGGCTTTACGGTGGCTCAAATGGGAGGAATTGTTGGATACTGAGGTACTGTTTTGAATTCATGCAAGGGTTTGGAGAGGACAGGGCTTTCAATTACATAGCATTATTTAGGACAAGATAAAAGTAATAAATGTTATAGATTAAACATTAATTTGGAAGTAGGATCTGGTGGGTTCTAAGCAAAAATGGTCACAAATGGATAGCACAATATTAAACTAACCTATGTGAGTTTCAAAAGAATATTGTAATAAATACAAGTATCATTTGTGAGGGAACTGGAGATTTTGTAAGGTGCCGTTATATAATATCAATATTATTTGTTTGATAAATTTCTGCAAAGGCCTTAAATTGAATATTTACACATCTCTAAGAGTAAGCAGTATTCAATGACTGTTCATCCACAAAAAGAAATGAATACTCCTATAAGTTTAATAAGCACTGTTGATTGCTTAATTAATGTCAATTGTTTACACATTCATCATTCCTTTCTTATAAGAACATAAATTTTCTCAGGTTTTTATTTCATCTACATCTCCATGGAATATGCTGATCAAATGGATTATGACATTCCCTTTGGTCCAGAGACAAGCTTGTGAAGGGATAGATTTGTTTTCCATGCTAGAGGAGGAGGGTATTATTTTTATTACCCTTTAAATATTCTTTTCTACCTCCATGGGTGAATCTCTCTCTTTCCTAAAGGATAGGGACTATGAATCACATTAATCTGAATATTACGGGCAGCTGTGTTACAACTACCAGACGAGTCATCCTCAGTATAAAGCTATTCCTAATGAAAGCTAAGTATACAGATGGAAAAAACTTGGGTCTTGACAACATCATTTAACTGTAGAACAGTATACATCTGGACTACGCCTCGCCTTTTATTGCTTAAGCCAGTTTGCATCTGTGGTTTCTGTCACTTACAGCCAAAAAGATCCTGATACACTTGTTTTCTGCTCTGTAGTGAAGATTTTAAGAAAAAAAATACAGAGTTTCAGTTCCCAAAGAGCTTATAACTGTAAGGAAGCAAAGAGATATATACAGTATTATATTCAGATAAAATAGTCACTGTAGGATACAAACACACACACACACATATATAATATACATATATAGAAATCATTTAAATATATACATAATTATAAAACAGTGAGATAAATATTAATGAAGATGTTTACCGTGCTCAGACAGCAAACAGTCTTGACTGTCACCTTGCAGGTAGAGTATGAAAGATACCACCAGACTACATGATCACACCATGGCTGGCCCGATTTTAGACATGAAATACACATTTAGTGGCTTCAGTAAGCAGCAGCAGCAGTGAATATGGAAACATGACCCCCATGAACATGACCTCCCTCACACTCAAGAGTCTGAATAAGCGATCATTGAACAGAAAGGTAAATTATTCCTCATAAAGCTCTATTGTGAAATATACAAGGACCTCTTTATAAATTTTAATTTAAATTGTTTTCAAATTTCATTTTTATTTAAAAATATCCTTGTTCTGGGGTGCCTGGTGGCTCAGTCGGTTAAGCGGCTGCCTTCGGCTCAGGTCATGATCTCAGGGTCCTGGGATCGAGCCCCGCATTGGGCTCTCTGCTCCGCGGAGAGCCTGCTTCTCCCTCTCCCTTTGCCTGCCTCTCTGCCTACTTGTGCTCTCTCTCTCTGTCAAATAAATAAATAAAATATTTTTAAAAAATAATAAAAAATACCTTTGTTCCTGCAAGAAAAACATATACACCATGATTTACAGGAGTACTGTGGTTATGAATCTGTGTTGAGGGAGGATATAGTCATGGAAGTCTTCATAGAGTTATTAGTTTGGGGTTCAAGGCAAGATTTCACAATAATTTGAGAAGCCTTAGTCAAAATTAACAAATATTTATTGAGCACTTACTATATGGCAGACACTGCTCTCGGCTCTGGAGAAGCAGCTCTGAATAAAAGAGAAAAAAATTATTTCATATATGGTTCCTATTTAGTAGGGTTGAGAGAGTCAGATAATAAATAAGTTATGATATGTTATAGTGATCAGTGCTGTAGAGAAAATATAAAGCAAAGTGAGATAAGGAGTGTTTGAACTGGTGTGGGGAAGGAAGATTGTAATTTTAGATAGGGTGGTCAAGGAAAAGCTCACTGAAAAGGTTTTATGAAAGGAAAGATACCTAAGAAAAAGTATTCCAGGTAGAAGAGCTGGGAGCAGAGAGTCTCTGAAGTTGGACCGTATCTTGGGTGTACAAAGAACAACAACACGGCAAAGAGCACCTGGAGAGAGTAAGCAAGAGAACCAGAGGAAATGTAATGGCTCCCAAAATCAAATAAGGTCTCGGAGTCCTTTGTAAGTTCTTTGACTTTTACTCTGAAATGGAAGCCACCGGAGGTTTTGAGCGAGAATAAAGACACCAAAGTTAGGTTTCAGTAGGATCATTTGGCAATAGAGCTAAGACTAGATGGTAGAACATGGTATATTTAGAAAGCACATAATTCAGAGTGGCTAAAGGATATTCTGTGGGTGTGCTACACCAGGTGCAAGAGATGTAGGACCTGGATTATGATGGACCTTGTCTCTTTGATAATGGACCTTGTCTCTGTAGATGATAGATTTTACACACAGGAATAACATGTTAACATTTATACTTCAGAAAGCATGATTTTATGGCTGTTATTTCCCTGTCTTAGAGATAAATAAGAGTGAGGCAAAGGAAATGATTAAGAGGCTCTGATTGTCATGATTTGGTTTAGCTACAAATTAAGATCTAACATAACACTAACAAACAAAAGGAAGTGCAAATATTGTCTGTCAAAGGTTATCAAAATGGTTCCTCAGTTGACAAAGATCTAGACATTTTCTATTATTATTGTTTTATCATCCTCAACACTGGGTATTTATGTTTTGCTCTAAGACGTTTGTTCCATTTCCATCTATCACATATGTATTTGAGCCAGCAGAAAAAAAGAAAAGAAAAGAGGAAAAGCATGTCATCCTGCTGCCTTGAAGGACATGTCATGGAATTTGCTCATTCCATTGCTCATAACAATTATGTCCTATTGGCCAGAATTAGCTTCAAGATGGCTATAGCTAGCTGCAAAAAAGACTAAGAAATGCAGTGAGTATTCTGGGAAGTCATATATCATGCTAAAATTCAGGATTTCTATTGCTCCTGAGACAGAAAGGAACAAGGATAACGGGGCAACAACCTGACTCTGGGGCAGAGACTACTGCCGTAGTCGGGTCAGAAGCCTTCAGTGCCCGATCTCAGCTTCTGGCTCAATAGAGGATAGAAACAGATTTAAGAGACATTTAAAAGAGAAATCAGGGGCTCCTGGGTGCCTCAGTCGTTGGGTGTCTGCCTTCAGCTCAGATCATGATCCCAGGGTCCTGGGATCGAGTCCCACATCAGGCTCCTTGCTCTGCAGGGAGCCTGCTTCTCCCTCTCCCACTCCCCCTGCTTGTGTTCCCTCTCTTGCTGTGTTTCTCTCTGTCAAATAAATAAATAAAATCTTAAAAAAAATTAAAGAAATCAACCAGACTTGGTGAACAAGTGCCACTGCACTCTTGATTGAATGGATGATGAAGAGATACATCTAATCTAAGATTTCTCGCTTAGAAATTGATTTTATGACAGGCTCATTAACTGAGATAGGAATTCCTGAAAAAGGAACAGATGCGTGTAAAATATAAGTTTGGTTTCATACAGGTTGTATTTTAAGTTCTTTATGAAAGTCAGTGTCTGGCAGAAATTCTTATTTTTACATTGTTTTTTTTTTTTTTTTTTAAGAAGAATGTAAACCACAGAGAACACACATTCTTTAAAGTATAATAATATTATGTGAATGCCTGAACTCCTTTGTCCTTCAGCCTGGGAAATTGCTCTAGGAAACACATTTCTATTTATTTAAGAGCTACCTGTTATTTTATTTTGACCCTTCTGCCATTTGCTAGCATATAAGCATAGGTTACTAACTTATTCTAACCAGTTTTATTTTATTTTGGAGAGGAATAATATTAATAAAATGTCTTAAAGCCTAGCCTCTCTTCTTTCACATCTCTTGTGGTAATTATCCATTCAGGAAGACTAACCTCTAGAAAGAAGGCTCTTTCTGAAATCAGTACCAGAGCAAAAGCAAACAGTTGTGTAATAGCATTTCTGCCTGTGCTCTCTGTCAACAGAGATGCTTAAACCGTAAATGCCAATTAGTTTTAGAGGGTTCAGGGTCTCACCCTTATAAGTAGGAGCCAGTAGCGTGTAACTAGCTTCTGAACCTGCTCTCCATTTGCCCCTTGGCCTTCCCAGATCCAGTCTTTCCAGACACCTTACCCCGAAAACATGGAACATCCTAAAAAATAAATTCTGAAAAATACAAAAACTGGATCTGAATCAAACTGGTTAAAAACTGGAGGGGTATTATGAAGTGTGAGATAAATGATAAAGACCAATTGTTGGTCTCATTAGATCTCCTCACTGGAGAATACAATGCTGGTACAATTACTACTATTCTCTGAGTTGTTTGTTGTGACATGAACAGTCATTGCATTGAAGTGAGTTTACAGACAGCAAATAAACACATGAAAAGAAGTTACACATCATTTGCCATAAGGAAACTGAAAGTCAAACCACAGGAGATACCATTACACATCTATCATCATGGCTAAATTTTAAAATTCTGAGAGAACGAATGCTGGTGAAGATGGAGAGAAACTGAATCACTCCCATGTTTCTGGTACAGATGGAAATGGTGCAGCCACCCTGGAAAGTTAGTTTGGCAATTTCTTAAAAACCAAAACAAAACAAAACTGAACTAAACTAAACTAAACATGCAACTACTCTGTGAATCAGCTATTGCACTCGTGGGCATTTATCCCAGGGAAATGAAAACTTGTTTTCGCATAAAAACCTGTACGTGAAAATTTATAGCACTTTTATTCATCATAACCAAAAACTAGAACTAACCCAGATGTCCTTCTACAGATGAATGGTTAAATAATCTAGGGGATATCCATACCAATAAAAAGGAATAAACCATGGAAGTGGACAGCAAAGTGGGTAGATCTTGAGGGAATTATGCTGGGAATTATGTGAAAAATCCAATCCTGAAAAGCTACATCCAATATGATTTCATTGTAATAACATTCTTGAAATGACAAAATTATAAAAGTGGAAAACAGAGGAGTTACCCAGCATGAAGGAAGGAATGAAGAAAGTAGGTACTGAGTGTATCTATAAAAGGGGGACATGAAGTATCCTTGTAGGGAAAGAAGTATTTTTTTTTGGACGTTGACTGACTGTATCAATGTCAATATCTTCATGTGATAACCTGCAAGAGTTTTGCAAGATTTTTACTACTGGAGGAAACTGGATAAAGGGTAAATAGGATCTCTCTGTATTCTTTCTTAGAACTACATTTGCATTTACAATCATTTCAAAATAAAGTTTAAAGAATTTTTTTTTAAAGATTTTATTTATTTATTTGTCAGAGAGAGAGAGAGAGAGAGTATAAGCAGAGGGAGCAGCAGGCAGAAGGAAAAGCAGGTTCCCCACTGAGCAGGGAGCCCTATGTGGGGCTCAATCCCAGAACCCTGGGATCATGACCTGCACCGAAGGCAGATGCTTAACCAACTGAGCCGACAGGCATCCCTCAAAATAAAGTTTAATTTAAAAATAACATACTATGAATTATATTAGCCCTGTTTTTTGTGATTTTCACTCTCTTGATACTTTTCTCATCCTTTCTCCCTTCTTGCCCCATCCACCTCCCTGATTTTCTCAGACATGTCATATATCCAACCATTTGTTATACTCTACTGGTTTTCTCAGTTTTAACTCTGACCCTAATCTTGAAGCACGTGCTTTGTCTCACTGCAGCCATAGTCAACCAACTACTTTCCCATCCTGAGTTCAATCACATGTCCAGAGCCTCTGGTTCTTTGTCCTACCACTTCGGGGCCCCAGTGAAATGCAGCACTGCATGATACAACCCTAAAATGTAGAGGAGTTTACTCCCTAGGGGAAAAACTTTAGAAATGGAATGAGGGGGGTGGCAGAATGGATGAGATCTAGGCAGATAAATTTTCTTACTCTTCCTGCTCAGGAAATGGTTATTCTGGCTATGTGTCTTATGGCTCATTGTAAAATGGTGGCTGGTGTGGTAGGATACCTTCATGCTTTGTTTGCTGTTTTCTCTTGCCTCAGCTTCCTCTTTTTTCTTCATTCTTACTGCTTTAGGATTGAAGCTTTCCCCCAAAAAATACTTATAGTTAATCCTTTAGTCTTTGTTTTCCAGAAAGTAAGACATTAATTTTTATAGTCCCCACCCTCACGCACCAAGTATTTTCTTTGACTGTCTAGACTAAGGCAGTCAGGCAGTTCTTTATATTTGTTTAATTCTTCAGGCTTGTTCTTGCCATTCTTTGTGATAACAACCAGCTAATTTGGAAGCACCACAGCATAGTGGTTTATAGAACAAATTTTGAAGTCAAACAGATACTCTTTGCTGTGACATTTACTGCTTGTTTGCATTTTGAGCAAACGATTCAAATTTTAGGAGCATCTGTTTCATGAATAAATTGGTTATAATAATTTCGATGTCACAAGATTTTTGTGAGGATTAAATAAATGATGTTTAGAAGTCCTTAACAGACCACCCAACCTGTGATTAATATTAATAAATGTTCTAAGTCTTCTCGTGTTCTTCTCAGCAGTGATTCTTTCCAATGACAGTGGCGTGACTTAGTCATTTGGGGTCTTCCTGCTTCTCCAAACCATTTGCCCATTCTTGTTTGCTCTAGGGCTATTTCCCAAATTGCCACCTTAGCAACAGAATGAAAAGGAGAAGTACTTGAATACCCGGTAGCCAAGTGTTTATACTGCTAACCATGGAAACAGAATTACTTTACCTCTGTTAGCTTTACTCTTCTTGTATGTAAATGAGAACAGCAGGATATTGTGAGGATTAAATAAATAGCATTGATCCCAATATAGGTACATGTGATCACAACATTATAGTAATCCTTCCTTCCTTCAGTTTTTTTTAATATTCCACCTTGCCCTGAGGTTCTTAATCTCTATAGGGAAGACTTACATATATGATTTCATTTTAGTGCTTTGGTAACTGGTGTTCCATGGATATAAAGCTTAGAAACATCTGTTTATGGTGTTTTTTAAGTTCCACAGTTCTACGGTAAGGCATTAGTATTTTTATATATTAATGTATAGATATAAGCAAACAAAATCGGGAATTAGGGTACTTGATATATTTTTATGTGGTTTTACTACAGCAATTTCAAAATTCAGTGTCATAAATCTATTTTCGTTCATGAATGTTTGATATTCGTATGGAAGGATATCATTGCCCATGATTTTAAAACACAAATTATGTGTTTGCGGTGCGCTGTAAAATGGGCAAAAATAAATAGATGCTTAACTACTGAATGTAGCTATTGAGCATTGCCCTTAGTGTAAAAAAGAAAAAAAATGTAGAGAGGGAAGAAAAAAAAAACCCAAAGAAAATTAATAAAACAAAAAAATAAAAGGAAAGCACTTAAAGGAGCATTATATTACTATTGTTCCTCCCAAGGCTGAAATGTGATATTCACTGTAACTACCAATCACTACACCTTCATTCAAGTACATTAGCCAGAGAGGAGAGTAATAAATTTAGTACTAGCTTGTTTCTCGTATTGAGTTACTTACTGATGTTAGTAGCATTGGAATTACCGTGCTCAAATGAACACATTTATGTGCACCTGTGTAATTTAAGTGAGACATTAAATCACAAAAATGTAAACAACGGTGTGTGCTATTTGTCAGAAACTTCCTGGGAAAATTGTCAACCAGGACTTCACTGCTGCTGTAAGAAGTAAGTGTGTATGCCTTGCAGTGAGCAGCATGCCTGCTCCAGTGCCTCCCTGAGAGGCCTCGCCCTGACTGTCTGCTGGGATGCACGGCCCCTCGCCTCATGTCCAGTGTGCTGCTTCAGGTCCTGTGTATGGACAGAGAGACTTAATATGTTAATTAGCTTGCCCAAGTAAAATTCACTTTTTTCCCCCCACATCTGTCCCCAACTTGTTTTTCTTTGTTCAAAAATCAAATAATTGGCAAGAAATGTTTATAGCATACACATTGAGGCTGTGTCTATACTCATGATTTAGTTTGATCTTCTAGACAAAGCTCAATAGTCTCAACACTATTTGAATATGTTAGTAAGGAGCAAGTGATAAAGAGATTTTTCCTCTACAGTAGTACTGTTGAGTAGCAGGTTAATATGAACTATAAGTATAATTTTAAATTTTCTAGTAGCTATATTTCAAAACAGTTAAAAAAATAGGTGGGTAATATTTCATACTTTTGGAACATCTCACTGAAGACCACACTTACTTTAAGTGCTTAATAGCCTCATATGCATAGTGGCTACCATATTGGAAAGCACAGCTCTACGTCCAGATATGATATAAGCTTAAGTGGTATAGAATTCTGAAAAAGACCATGGGATATTTCTGAACGACTGCAGACAACCACAATCCTAAGCAATAATTTGAAATGTTTGGAACAGGAATTTATTTAAAATTTCAGTATTCCAGATGCAGAGTTGGGTTTTGAGGTATGTGGATAGAAAGACAGTTGTAATATTTAGCAGATTACTTGCTTTAAGTTTTAAAGTTAATGATTTATCAAGATGACAGATAAAGAGGCAATCAGGCTGAGCTGTGGAAAATAATTCATGTCACTGAATTTGCAACTCAATGATATCAGGGTTAAAATTAGAACTGAATTGAATTAAATTTTCCTGGTTATCTTCCATATACCATCCTTATGGGAATATAAAGATGGATGAGGAAGATAAAATTCTTGTTCTTGAAAGACTCAAAATCAAGTGGGTGGAGGGCATGATCTATTTGGAAAAAGATAATTTAAAAACAAAACAAAATCCTATTAAGTCTAGAAAGATTTAGTTCAGGAATATTGTTAGTTTTTAAAAAGCAGTAAGATGACTATAGGGAAAATTCCATTTCTTCATTTTTCAGCATTAAAAAAAATTTTTTTGTATGGAGACAAAAATATTTAACTTGTGGATGCCCATTTTAATAAATAACTTGATATGTAACAAAGATATATCCAAAAATGCTTTTCCTACCTAGGTTTGTTTTTAAATTCACAAATTTGTGAGGTGATTTGCTTTATAAATTATACTATCTCCTCACAATGGAAACAAAGAAGTTCAAAGAGTCCTTAAAAACAGAAAATGGGCATGATAGTTTGAGATTAAAATAGGATACAAAATTATAGATATATTATTATTTTAAATATATAAATATTACTTAAAAAATATATTCAAGTTAAATTATTAGGAGTAGTTTCTCAGTCATTTATTTCTATTTGTTTCCTTTTCTTTTTACTTTTCAACTGTTATAAAAGAGTAATTTTCATTTCATAATAAAGTCAGTGAGTCTTATTACAAGGAAAAATAAAACATTGGATTTGAATTCATGAAAATAAAAACTATTAATCAGTAAATGTCAGGGAAAAAAAGGACAAAATATCTGAAAGCATTGTATGTGGCAATATGACAAGAAATTAATGCCCCAGTGTACAAAATTTCACACAGATAGATTAAAAATAAGTATTATAAGCAAATAGTCAAAGCAAAGGAAAATAATGCACACACAAAAGAATCAACCTCACTAATAATCAAAGGAATGGGAATTTAGCCATGAGATATCATTTTCAAATATTGGAAAAATTATTTTTAAATAGTAAGTACATATTATTATAAAGCATTTAATGTAACATTCAATTTTATTCACTCCTGGTAAATACAAATTGGAATAAATTTTCTAGGATGTAATTGGACAATACTACTCATAATTCTAAAGAAATCTTGTCTTCATTGTAAAGAAATAGTAAGATATTTATACGAAGATTTAAATGTTAAGGTATTTATTTTCAAGTTTACCATTTTTTCTTAAAATATTTAAGTGTTAAAAAATGGGGCGCCTGGGTGGTTCGGTTGGTTGAGTGTCTATCTTCAGCTCAGGTCATGATCCCAGGCTCCTGGGATGGAGTCTTGCATGGACTCCCAGCTCAGTGGGGAGCCTGCTTCTCCCTCTCCCTCTGCCCCTCATTCTCCTGCTGTGTCTCTTGCTGGCCCGCTCTCTCAAATAAATAAATAAATAAAATCTTTTAAAAAAATAAATGTTAAAAATATTATAATGGCAAAGTAAACAATGGAATATAAAAATAAACATCATTATCCAGTCATCAAAAATTGTTTTCAAAGCATGTAAGAAGCTTCTACTCTTAGTAAACAACAGAAAAAAAACTCCTCTTTATTCACAATTAAGTTAGTAGCAATGACTAATCAGATTTCAAAAGAAGTGATCCAAAAATATCAAATTTGTAAAATAGCAATTACCATATTGGGTTGATTTGCCAAGCTTCTATAAAATGAGACCTCTTTAATTTTTCATTAATGTTTTAAATCAATTGAAACTTAATCAAATACTTTATAAATGACTCTAAAGCTGATGATAAATTTGTAAAAGCCTTTCTCAGGGTTTCTTGAAAGCAAAAGGCTAAAAGCAACCTACCATGTAAGAAATTCATATCCATCCTGGTATGCTAAAACTGGTTAAAATAATATATGGAAAACAGTATGACAACAAATTGAAGTGCAGTAAATAGTGTTTGAAGATATAGAGCATCACTGCTAAAGATGTTTCAAAAGCAAGTCTTAAATTATGTAGGGTGAGGTTTGTTATATGGATGAATAAAAGAAATTTCTATGTGCCCCGTATTATGTTAGATTTTTATTCTCTTTCAGTTATAACACATATAAACTACTTTTTGTGACAGCCCAAAGAAAAATACGAGCTCACCAGTAAATAATAATTTAATGAAAACAATAAGTTATGATAAAACTGCGAAGTAGCTGTTTTTACTGGACACCCACAATCTCTAATATTTCGAAGATTTAACACTTCAGTTGAATTCATCCAGTTATCATTCCTTAATAGCAAACTTTTGCAGCAGAGAAGTTTAAGTAAGAAATAAAAAATGCTACAAAATTTCATTGATGTGAGTAATTTGATGTTTTAAATACAGCTGAATTTTAAAATAAATTTATTATGAAATACAATGTGATCATATAAATCATACCACAGATAAATATTTAGATTATCCCACAGTAAAGATCTTAAGAGAGGGGCGCTTTGGTGGCTCAGTCCATTAAGCGTCTGCCTCCAGCTCAGGTCATGATCCCATAGTCCCAGGATCGAGTCCTACATCAGGCTCCCTGCTCAGTGAGGAGGCTGCTTCTCCCTCTGTCCTTTACTCTGCTTATGTTCTCTCTTGCTTTCTCTCTCTCTCTCTCTCTCTCATAAATAAATAAAATCTTAAAAAATCTTAAGAGAGTTGCCGACCTTAAGAATGACGTATACATTCTTCTTTTTCCAAAAGCAAATATTCCAAATTTACTTACCTTTTTCTGTAATTAAAAACATTGCCTGTAATATGCTAGCCACCTAGCAGATATTTTTGAAAAAAACACTAATGGGCCCATTTAAGATAAAGACAATGCCTTAAAAATACCAAGTACTTGATGTTCTCTGAAAGATCATTTTAAAGACTAGTGCTTCAGAACGTACCCATCATTATGTGATTTGTTGCCCAAAATCATTTACTAGTCTTACGTATTTCTTAACTGTACTTTGAAAATTGGATATCTGATTTTTCAAATATTTGATATTATTTAAAATAAATAATTTTTATGAGTCATGAACCTACTTATATATATAAAATGAGAACTTTGGTTTTATTTGAAAGCAAAACTATTTTCTTTGAAAAAAATGGAAATTTAGTTTCCCTCAATAATTATATAATTGGCAAATGAGTTCGAATTGTGAATGTCAGGATTTAGAAATGCAGCCAGTGATCCAATTCTTCCACCTGGATCTACTTTTCTTCATAAAATACTTATTTAGCTATGATAGCTATTAAAGTTTTTAAATAAATTGAACTCAGAACCAGGCCATTGATTGCTATATGAGAAAGTGCTGAACAAATAATTTTGTTATTATTTAAATTACTGCTATTGTCATTAATAATATATTAAAAAACAATATTGTAGAGACAAAACAAATAAATATTGTTTCATCCTTTCCAAATTCTGAGTTTCTATTATCAAATGCTCTAGCATTTTTTTAAAGGTTTTATTTATTTGTTCAGAGAGAGTGAATTAGAGTACAGGTGAGCAGGGTAAGGGCACAGGGAGAGGGAGAGAGAGAATCTCAAGCAGACTCTGTGCTAGAGCCCATCAGGGGCTCAATCTCCTGAAACCATGACCCGAGCTGAAATCAAGAGTTGGATGTTCAACTGACTGAGCCACCCAGAGACCCCTCAAATGCTTTAGTATTTTTAATACATCAGTATAATAGTGTATGGTGTGTGTGTGTAAATATATATACACTGTGGTGCATTTTTAATATCTTGTACTGTATAAGCACTATTCTAGTCTGAGGGTAGTCATTGACTTGTCCAAATAAAGTCACCCCTGAATTTACAGAATTTTGAGGCTAAAAAGCCTCATAAAAATAAAGATTTTGCTTTTGCTGGTCATTGTTCTCTACCATGTGTATTACTATCATGGACCTATAGATGACTTGGGTAAAAGATTGACTTTATATTACTCCATTAATCCTTATTGTATGAAAAATTAGGATACAAAACATGTATATTATATGATCTTAGTTATAGAACTCTATATGTATGAGTAATACAAAAATTAGGAAGAAACATACTGAATGTTAATGGTATTTATCAGTGGATTATAGAAGTTTATTTTTAATTTCAGCATATTGAGTTATAATTGACATATGAAATTGTAAGATATTTAAAGCATGCATTGATCATGGTGATTCGATATAGTCTGTGGAAGGATATCTCCTATCTAGTTAATTAACACATCCATCACTTCACATATATTATTTATTTATTTATTTTTAAAGATATTTACTTATTTGACAGAGAGAGAGACAGCAAGAGAGGGAATACAAGCAGGGGGAGTAAGAGAGGGAGAAGCAGACTTCCCGCTGAGCAGGGAGCCCGATGCAGGGCTCGATCCCAGGACCCTGGGATCATGACCTGAGCTGAAGGCAGACGCTTAACGACTGAGCCACCCAGGTGCCCCATTCACATATTTTATTTTATTAATTAATTTGTTTATTTATTGGTAAGAACATTTAAGTTGTACTTTGTCAGAAAATTTTAATTATATAGTACAATGTTATCTGTAATTACTATGTTTTATATTAGATCCTTAGACCTTATTCATCTTTTTTTAAAAAGATTTTATTTAATTGAGAGAGACTGAAAGAGAGCAAAATTGGTGGGGGAGGAGGGAGTTCTGGGAGAGAGAAGCAGGCTCCCTACTGAGCAGAGAGCCAGATAAGGGACTCTATCCCAGGACCCCAGGATCATGACCTGAGCCAAAGGCAGACTCTTAACCGACGGAGCTACCCAGGCACCCCAAGCTTATTCATCTTATAATTGAAAGTTTATACTCTTTTACCAATCTCTCCCTATTTCCCCCCAGCCCTAACAACCATATTTCCACTTTCTGCTTCTTTGAATTTGAATTACTTTTTTTTTTTCCCCATCAAATTTCACATGTAAGTGAAACCCTGTAGTATTTGACTCTGGCTTTTATCACTTAGCATAATGCCCTCAACGTTTATCTATGTTGTTGCAAATGACAGGATTTCCTTTTTGTGATGGCTTAATAATATTCCATTGTATATATTTACCACATTTTCTTTATCCATTCCTCCACTGGTGAGCACTAGGGGTGTTCCCATATCTCAGCTACAATGAATAATGTTGCAATCAACATGGGAATGCAGATATCTCTTTGATATCCTATTTTCATTTCCTTTGTATATAAACCCAAACGGGGAATGCTGAATCATATAGTAGTTCTTTTTTTTTTTTTTTTAATTTTTTGAAGAAACTCCATATTATTTTCCATAGTAGCTGCACAATTTACATTCCCAACTACAGTGCACAAGGGTTACCTTTTCTCCACATCATCACCAACACTTGTGATCTCTTATCTTTTTTTTAAAGATTTATTTATTTTAAAGAGAGAGGGTGTGCAAGAGAGGGAGGGGCAGAGGGAATGGGAGAGAAGCCCAAACTGGGACTTGATCTCATGAAACTGAGATCACAACCTGAGCCAAAATCAAGAGCTGAATGCTTAACTTACTGAGCCACCTAGGCACCCCATGATCTCTTATCTTTTTTTTTTTTTATCTTTTATCTTTTGATGATACTATTTTAACATGTATGAGGCAATATCTCATTGTAGTTCTAATTCACATTTCCCTGATGATTAGTGATGTTCACCATCTTTTCATGTACTTGGTATGTTTTCTTTGGGAAAATGTCTATTTAGTTCCTCTTTCTACTTTCTAATTAGATTATTTGGGTTTTTTGTTTTTTTTTTTTGCTATTGACATGTATGAATTCCTTATTAGATATTAACCCGTTATCAGATACATGATTTACCAATACTTTCTATTTGGTAAATTACCTTTTCATTTTGTTGGTTTCCTTTGCTGTATAGGAGCTTTTTAGCTTGATGTAGGCCTGCTTGTTTGTTTTGGCTTTTGTTACATTTAGTGTCAAATCTAAAAAATCATTGTCAACACTGATGTCAGACGGCTTGCCCCTATGTTTTATTCTAGGAGTACTGTGTTTTCAAGTCTTACGGTCAAGTCTTTAATCTCTCTGGAGTTTATTTTTGTGTATGGTGTAAGATAGTGGTTCAGTTTCATTCTCTTACATGTAGCTGTCCAGTATTCCCAACACCATTTATTAAAAAGACTATCCTTTCTCCATTGTACGTTCTTGGCTTCTTTGTCATCAATTAATTGACTATAAATGCATAGGTTTATTTTTGCACTATCTATTCTATTCCATTGATCTGTCTGTTTTTATGCCAATACCATACCATTTTGATTGCTATAGCTTTGTAATAGTTTGAAGTCAGGACATGGGATGCCTCTAGCTTTGCTCTTTGTCAAGATTGCTTTGGCTGTGCAGAGTCTTTTTTGATTTCATACAAATTTTAGGATTTTTTTTTTTTTTTTTACTTTGTGAATTTTTATCAGGATATCAACAAATCTGTAGATTGCTTTGGTAGTATGCACATTTTAAGAATATTAATTCTTCTAATCCATGAGCGTGGGATATCTTTCCATTTATTTGTATCTTCTTCTATTTCTTTCATTAATGTCTTACAGTTTTCACTATAAAGATCTTTTGCCTTCTCAGTTAAATTTTTTTCCCTAGGTGTTTTTTTTTTAATTTTTGATGCAATTATAAATGGGACTATTTTCTTAAATTCGCTTTCTGGTACTTCATTATTAGTATGTAGAAATGCAACTGATTTTTATATCTTGATTTTTTATCCTGCAACTTTACTGAATTCATTTATTCTAATAGGGTTTTTTTCCTGAAATATTTATTAAAATATGCACTAATATTTATTTAAAGTACACTGTTTTTAAAATATTAAAATATCTAGTATTTAGTAAATATATTATTTTAAAATATTAAACATAAGATTCTTAATATATAGTACCTATTATGTATTACATATTTATAATGTATATTACATATTACATATTATATATTTATAATATATATTTATTTAATTTTTTATTTATAATAAAATATAATATATTTATTATGTCATGTGCAAATAGAGATTTACTTCTTCCTTTCCAATTTGAGTGCCTTTATTTATTTTTTTTACATAATTGATCTGATTAGGACTTCTAATACTATGTTGAATAAAAGTCAGAGTGGGCATCCTTGCCTTGTTCCTGATCTTAGAGGAAAACTTCTCACTTTTCACCATTTAGTGTGATGGTTACTGTAGTGGATTGTAGAATTAATGGTGACGTCTATTGGCATTTATATTGTTTGGCCATATTTATTAAGTTCTCTATAATACAAAATTAAGCTGTATATTAGGAAAGATAATTAACTCAATTAGTCCAGTATTTATTATCCTATAATAATATAGTCATGGTCTCAGCTCTCA
Source organism: Potos flavus (assembly GCA_028534135.1). Lineage (NCBI taxonomy): Eukaryota > Metazoa > Chordata > Mammalia > Carnivora > Procyonidae > Potos > Potos flavus. The sequence continues at coordinate 38,821,556 of CM052892.1, read as the reverse complement.
TTTATGGAAAGGCAAAGAAATCTGTAGATTGAGACTATTGGTTACATAGTGGCTGTCCATTGACAATGGATGGGTACTCCCCATGCAATGAAACTTGTATTTTTTGTTTTGTTTTTGTTTTTTTAAATTGTATTATGTGTTTAGAAATGATAATGACTCAGACCCTTCAGTCATGAATGTTCACATCACCCCATCGAGCAAGGAAACAGGACCAGTCGAAGTGGTTGCTGAGGATAAAGGGAATATGAAATGAATTTGAAGGAAGTAGTTATAAATACTGGATGCAACCATGGGACCAGTTAAGAGAGGGCTGTAATAGTTACAAGTATTTCTTCCTTACTTTTAAATGAATATGTTTGAATATATATTAACCAAATACTGTGTTTTCCCCTCTCTTATCCTTTTATCATTCATCTCCGTATTTAATCACAGGAAATCAAAAGACAAGAGTAATTGTCACTCAGAGACTTCATATCCTTCTCTGGGGAATAGCATATTTTTGATAGAACAGGATATTTGTATTATTTTAGGCAGAAGTATGACTCTGTAACTATCTTATTGAGAGAGCAATTATGATTTTAAGAGATGTGTATGGGTGCTAAGTTGGCAAAGGGTGAACTGTGATAGCTTTTATGGTGTCAAATTTACTAGTTTGTACTACACTTCCCAGATTTCACTTTATAGTATGTCCCCAGTTCATGTGTGTGCTGCGAGGGATATTCTCTTACAAGAGTTGGAAGACAGAAGGAATGGAGTCATTTTGTGGCATGCATATACCTTCTCATATTTATCCAATCAAATAGTAATTTAGTTGCTGCTGTGAAGTGATTGCGCAGATGTGATTAAAGTCTTTAATCAATTGACTTTAATCAAAAAAGAGATTATCATGGGTGGGTCTGATTTAATCAGTTGGAAAGTCTTTAAAAGAGGGCTTAGGCCTTCCCTGAGTTAAGATAATACTTCCTGTGGACAGTAAGTTTCAGCTTGAAATTCTCCCCTGCCAGTGAGCTTCCCTTCCTCATTGCCCTAAAGACTACACATAATTGTATTACATTTTATATATACTGTATACATGTCCTCCTGATTGTGCTTTATGCTTCTCAGGTTGAATCCTGACTGATACAAGCAACATTCAGAAAGGTTTCTAGTAGTTGAGTGGTTTCTTTGCTGTCATGTAGATAA
>CM052892.1:38802364-38819874 GCA_028534135.1 Potos flavus | reverse complement strand
TCTCTCTCTCTCTCTTTCTTTCTCTCTCTCTTTCTTTCTTTCTCTCTCTCTCTCTCAATCTCATAGGCTCAAATGCCATAGGTTCTTTATGGATTTATCTAAGCTTCAAGGCAGATTTAATTCATTGTTTCTGTTACAAAGTAGTATCTAGTCTTACTCAGAAATATTATTATCTCTAGTTACTATTTAGATTCTATAGTAGAGAATTCTGTTTCATTGTGTGAATTTAGGAAGGAATTTACTTACTGAGCATTATAAAGAAAAAATTACCATAATAGAGCAAAATAGTAATTTGATTATATACTTATATCTTCATTTTTTGCAGGCCTGGTATCTACAAATGTTGCTTTCAAGGTCCCTCTGACAATATCAACCTATTAATCATCTTATTCTATTTTATTCTGCTATGCAGACTGTGCAAGAGGTATTTGAGCTAGAATGATTTAGTGACCTCTCTCAAATGGCTAAGATGGGAGCCAGGAAAAAAAAAAAAAATTCAGCAAGCTTAATAGGAAGAGGGCAGATTACCCTTAACTGCTTTTGCATCAAGAGATACTGTTTTTTAGTTGCCTTGTAATGTAAGTAACAAGCAAAATGAGACAAGATAGAATAGTTGACTAACTCATACTGAAAGAAGACGTTTTATTTTAATCACGTTTTGACAAAAGCAGTACATGGCTTCCATTTACAAAGAAACCTACTTTTAAAAATAACATAATGGTTATCTTTGGAGCTAGTATTCAACTCAAATAGTCAAGAATCCTGTTCAACTTCACCCAACTAGGTATTTTCAGAATTAAGATCAGAAGCCAGGACTCAGCTGGCCAGTGTTCTGGCACTATTTTGGCTTTCCTTTGACTAGAGTATTCGACTGGTATGTCTCTACTTTCTATGTATTAGGCACAGTTCTGATGGTGTGTACTGCCTGGTGTATGTCTTGTATGAAAATCCCAAATTGTATAAGCATTAACTGTGGTTGATTGCCTAAGCCTACCACTAAGAGTTGTATGTATAATTACGTTAAAATAAAGATCTTCATCAGCTGGTTTGCCCAAAAGTCCTAGAATGCCCAAAGGAGCACTTCTATCATCCATCCTTGCTGCTTTTCTTAGACCAGAATGAGAAGCCTCTGCATTTCTTCTTCTTTCCTCTCTCTGATATGAAACAAATGGGTATTCTATGTTCAGTCCCAAGACTCTCCTTAACACTTTGTTAGACTCTAGTTCAACTCTAGTAGCATACCAAAAGAAGAGTCATAGTTGTCTCCTCCCTGCTCTGAAAGGAAAATATATTTAAAAATAACGTTTGTAACCTTTGAAGCAGAGAAAAACTATATCATCTAAGCTACATATTTATGACATCTCCAAAAGTGTAAAATTTCTGCTTCTTCAGATAAGTTAAAAAGTGCAATAATTTATGGGTATGGATATTCATTACAATTTAGAGTGGCAAAGATATTAACGTGCAAAAAATTCATGTCTGTTATGAAACATGTATTTAGATTGTTCTAAATCCATGTTATAGCATGAATAAATATATACATATTAGTAATACATACAAAAATGTACATATATAGTTGATTCTCATTATTCCAAATAACTATGTTCTATAAACACTAGCTACTACTAAACTATTGTTCCTATGAGAAATAAGTATATTTGATATATATGTATTTACATATATATATGAAGAGTTACATATATAGATCAATAAATAATAACCTTAAACCCTAAAAACAGTTCATCCTGGTAGATTCAATTTTTCTTTAAAAGAGAAAATGAGATTCAGAGGTGTTAGAGACTTGTCTGAGGTTGTCCTGCCGATAGGTGCCAGAAGTGGGGTTCGAACCCTGTCCAGCCATCCCCAGAGCCAGAGCTCCACGCACTACACTGCAGTGCCCCCTACTTTTTCCATCTTCTGGTCATCTTTGTATGAGAGCAGAGGCAGAAGGTTCTGTTCCATCTCAGCTAGGAGTTTGGGCCCTGGCTAATTCAAATGCACTGCTCTGCACATGCCCACAAATGACTGAATGGACCACCAGTATTGATTTGGGGGTTACAAATAAATTTTAGCAAGTAGACAAATTCACAAAAATGGAATCCATAAGTAATAAGAATCAAATAAATATGGTCAGTAAGCCCGAGTCAGTAAACTTATATTTATATATAACTGAGTCAGTGAACCCTAAGTCAATAAAGTGTGCTTTGCAAGATGTAAACACATACAGATGTCAAAAGTTAGCATAGATATAAGGTTATGGATAAATACATTAGCTATTTATCTTTCATTAACTAAAGTGGAAATACGCCAGTTGTAAAATAATGTTTTAATAGAACAACTAATTTTGTGTTCTTCCCTTTGGGGATTAACTTAAATATCATTAAAGGCATTCAGATTTTTTAAATGTGTTTTTAAAAATCTAAATAAAAACTAGTATCGAACTCTCCTTTTTGGAGCATTAAATTAAATCCCAGAGTGTGGATAATCAGAAGTCATTAACTGCATGTTACACAAAAGGAACTCAAAAAATAAAAGAGGAAAGATAGTGTAATTATTTTAACGGAATATTTTTACTTTTAAAAGCATGGATTTCTTTGTACAGTCCTGATACGTTGTTCGAATGGTTTATTTTATGTTTATGTGACACGATGAGTGTGTGTGTGTTTGTGTGTGTGTGTCTTCCTCTACCAAGGAAAGGCAGAATTTAAAAAAAGGAAAATGAATAAGAAAAAAGCAAAAATTCCACAAGTGGCATTTCTACAATACATTTAATTTTTATTCTAATGTTCTAAGCAATCTATGGGAATGACTGCTTTTTGCAAAAGCAATTTCCTTTTTGGCCTGATGAAAATTCCTATATGTTCAAATTCATTTCAAACTTCAAAGGACAGAACAGCCTTGGCGTTGGCGTGGTTCTTGCAAGCAGTTGGGTAAATTGACTACATAATGAGTCCTTGGCCGTCCCTAACCAAAACTTTGTTGGACAGGTTCATTTACAATCCTCAAACAGAATGACCTTCCATCTGGCTTAATGGCCCCTGGATTGTTGCAAATGTGACCTGACATTTCCTTATGGGTGAGTTATTAAATTATATCACAGAACACAATAACATAATTTGGTTTCAGAGCCTAAGTGAAAGTGATAGTCCAGCAGATTAAGATGTAAAATTCCTTTGCAAAATTAAGTTATTTATAATCTGATGCATACCCCCTTGTTTTATCTGCCATATAATATAATTACTTTCCACAGTACAGTAGCTGCAGATACTGGCAATGCTGACAGAACAGAAACAGCATTTGAAGAGGGGGAAGGACTTCGGCAGGCAGGTAGCTGACTTATGGCTAGCTTTTGAAAGTGAAACCACTTGCAATTTTTGCGTTTTTTTCCTCCCCTAATGGAATTGATCCATTAAGCAGCGCTTCTCTCTTCCACCTAATAGTATTAGACATACTTAACTCTATGAGCTACAATTCCTTAATTCATCCTGAAATATCTGCTTTGAGATGACTAATACCAATATATTCTGAATTTGAGGGTTTCACCTATTTAGCTATTTCCAGCCGTTATGATTGAGTGAAAAGTAAACCAGTGTTTCATTTGTTAACTCTGTCAGGCACTTGAATTATTACCACTAATTCTCTAACATTCGGGATACATTTCAAAGACCAATAAAGCCGAAAGAACAACATATTAAATTTTCAATTTTCCCTTAGTTTTTTGTTTGTTTTTGTTCTTGTTTCGTTTTGGTTTGGGTTTTTGTTTTTGTTTCCTTTAGAAAAAGAAAGATTGAAAGGTAGAATTTGTTTGGACAACTAGAATTTCCATTCTAGTAAACAGATTGCTCTGTTATAATTCAGAGTCAAGGACTTTATTCTACAATCTGGTCAGTATCTTTCCTAGAATTCCCAAATTTATCAAAGTATTTTTCTTTTTTTTTTCAAGATTTTATTTATTTCTTTATTTTGAGAGAGAAAAAAGGAAAAAAACACAAGCAGAGGGTTGGGGGTGCCTGGGTGGCTCAGTCGGTTAAGTGACTGCCTTGGGCTCAGGTCATGATCCCAAGGTCCTGGGATCGAGTCCTGCACTGGGCTCTCTGCTCAGCAGGGAGCCTGCTTCTCCCTCTCCCTCTGCCGCTCCCCCTGCTTGTGCTCTTTCTCTCTGTCAAATAAATAAATAAAATCTTTAAAAACAAACAAAAATCTGTCAACTAAATAAATAAAATCGTTAAAAACAAACAAACCAAACATACAGACACAGACACACACACACACACACACAAACATGCACACACAGCAGGGGAGCAGCAAAGGGAGAGGGAAGCAGGCTCCCTGCTGAGCAGGAAGCCAGATGCGGAGCTAGATCCCAGGACCCTGGGATCATGACCTGAGCTGAAGGCAGAGGCTTAACCGACTGAGCCACCCAGGTGCCCCCCAAGTATTTTTCTTTATTCTTCTCACTCGTGTGTGCTGTTTATTTGCCCTCAACCTGCTTTAGTTGAACATTCATTCAGCAACTTTTTTTGAGCACCTACTAGTTAGGCACTGTGCTAGGTTTTATGAAAGCAAAGATAGAAATGGAAATAATGGTAGTGTTGGCTAAAATGTGATCAAATACAGATATGTTAGGACAGAAGTCTATTTTAATCACATATGTACCCCAAGTGCCTAAAACATATCCAAAACACAGTAGGAGCACAGACATCTTTGGAATAGATCTTACTATGTGGTTCACATATGTATTCTCATTTAACCCTTTAAATATATCTACCCTGCTAGGTAGATACTAGTATTTCTCCTTCTGTATTCCAGAAGAGGAACATGAAAGACAAACGTGTTTAATCATTTCCCAAGGTCATGGTCAGCCATGTCTTGAGGCCAGAGAGACTGGTTTCATGTTCTTTGAGCGACTGTCCTGTTGTCTGTCTCACCCCCCAGGAAGCTCACTCACATGTGTGAACTTACCTACAATAAAGATGTCTCAGATTAAGCTTAATTGGTGATCTTTGCACATTGTTGAGGGCATTTTTTTTAATACTCTGCTCTTATCATCCAGATCCATGATAGAAATTATATTATGTATATGGCATAGAATTTCAACTCCTTAACAAATCAATTTGTCTCAATGAAAGCTGGCAATGTCATTTGAAGGAATATCATTCTCATGTCACTGGTTGTATCAACAGTTAATTTCCTCACATTCATTCTATTTTCCAAACTACATCATTTATAGTTGTAAATCCGGATTAAGTCTAGTTGTAAATCCAAGATTAAGGCTAACCTCCTGCATTAAACCTTCCCTCATTTAACAGTATTTGCCAGTTCATGTGTCTTTTAGTCTAATTGGGCTATGACTATATATATCCTAATAATCTTATGTCAGAAGGCAAACATAAAATTCATGTGAAGTCATGTCTTCATGACTCCAAATGAATTTTTTTTCCCCTTCTAATTTGTTGAGTAACACCATTTCTACCGATTACCTGTCCTTTCATTTTATACATGTGTGTTGTTTTATTTTGGAAGGGATGGGGATTTGAACTCAGTGACTAAACCTTCATGAAGTTATCACATACTTCCAATGAGTACAGAAACCAGGTTTTCTCTACACTGTTAACATTTCCACGTGGTTCCTTCCTAGACTTAGTGGAACCCATGGACTGCTTAGTAAATGCTATAGTCATTTCCATATCTTGGCATTTAAAGCTTGCCAGTCATTTTCTATACTAAAATGAAGATTGTGTTTGTAATTCTTTAGGGACGCTATAAGGAAGGTACTAGAATCACTATTTTGAAGTTGAAGAAACTACCCTCAGAAAGTTTACAAAACATGACCAGTGTCAGTCATCTAGTAGAGTAGATTTCTACTTTGCCTCTTGAAGATGAATGATTAAGCCAAGACTATACAGTATTATCCTCTTGCCACACAGTTACTATGAGCTAAATCTTCTACTACTTCCCTATCCTGCATACATCCCCCAGACATCATGTATGTTCCAGCCATGTGACAGTAGTTAGTTCAAAGCTGCTTTTCCTGCCCCAGGAACTCTGTTCACTTGCCTTTCCTCTGTCACAGTCCCTACCCCTTTTTCCTTCTTATACCTCCACAGACTGAAGTCCCACAAGCCCTTAAAGGTCAAGTTCAAATACTAACTACCTTTGATATTATATTTATCAGCTAAATGTGAGTGCTCCGTGTGCTGCACATCTATAACCACAACTTGTCCCTAACAGAAGTGACCACACACTGTCTTATATTGTAGTCTTCCCTCTTTTCAACTTTGTTCACCTCCTAAGTTCTAAGTCCCCTAGGGCAGGGGATATATTTGTATCCTTCCTCACTTACCACACACTGACTCTCATATAAATGCATACACAGTGGTGTGCTAGTAAACTGGCTCTCCAAAAAGGAAGAAATAGTGATTTGTTGTGTTTGCCTATGTTAGTGATGTAAAGACTCCTCCTTAACCGATCTCGAGCTACTAACAGTTTAACAATAAGCTTGCAAAATTTCTCAGTGTTTTAAAAATTGACTTGCTAGTTTTAGGAGCTGGCTCATATATCCACATTCACATTTACTAGCATAGTCCCATGTACACAATCAACAGTTGATGGTAAGCAATAAAGAGGGCCAGCAAGAAGTACAGCACAGAAAGGTAGGAAGGCAGGAACCTAAGCAGGAAAATCTCTGTTTTTCAGGTTTCCTATAGTACTAATAAGGCAGGGCAGCATAATATTAGTTTTCTTGCCAGTTATCCTTCAAGCTTCTCCTTGTTTCCCTCCCTCCTTCTCTCTCTCCCTCCCTCTCTAACCCCAACTCTCTGTCTTCTTTCCTTGGCCCCTCTCATTCTCTAAAAATTATCACAGCAGGAGGAGAAAACTCACGGAAGTAAAATTTGATAAATCGAGCATTAGCATCATCCACAATTCACAATGGCCCCTTCAACAGCCCATTCTGCCGTGCTTCCCTCAGTCCAGACCTGGAAGCTCAGGTCTTACTCAGGCAATTTACCTTTCCAGGAGAGTACCCATTTTGTCGCTTTCCACTACTGGTTACCCTGCCCTTGATGTATTTGCAGTTAATGGTCCTTCAGAGAATTCTTAAAATGGAATTACTAAAATCTTCATTTGGCTTTTGCTCAGGTTCTTGCCATTGGGCAGATAGAAGTTCAGGAACATGATATTCAATTCCATCTGGACCAGCCTGCTAGCTAGGAGGCAGCTGTAACATTTATTTAGTTATTCAGTTGCTTTATAAAATTGCATCCCTGATGAAAATGCCTTAGGGAATAAACCAAAGAATTAGCACATTAATTATAAATAAAGCATTATAGAACAACAGCGATTAACCGCTCAAACTAGTTTTTTAGTGCTATCATTCATGCTGGGCCACTAATAAAAAAAATAACAAGAATGAGAAAAGACAATATAACCACTAAATTGTCTGTCTGTCTGTGTGTCTGTCTACCTACTTACCTACCTCCCTACCTATCTCCCTATCTAAGATCTATAGTCATATTTCCTTGGGATTTTTTATCCTGATTCTACCACAAGCCACCTCTGAAATACTAGACAATTAATTTAAACTCTCCAGTTTCTAGATGCTCACCTGCAAGGGTGATGTCTGTTGTACCAGTGATAGTGCTGCTAATTTCTGGCTTTATATCACTCCCAGTATTTGTTTCAGTTGACATTTTCTCTAGCTTGTAATAAAAATGGCGTACTATGAAAATCACGTACAATTATCTATTTCCTTTGAGATGGAAGTAGCCTAAACCTGCAGCATAAGACATGGAGGCTAGGTAAACAGGAACTTTATAATAGTGAAATTTTCTTTCTTTTTTTTTTTCCTAAGATTTTATTTATTTATTTAACAGAGAGAGAGAGACCACAAGTAGGCAGAAAGGCAGGCAGAGAGAGAGGGGGAAGCAGTCTCCCTGCTGAGCAGAGAGCCCGATGTGGGGCTCGATCCCAGGACCCCTGAGATCATGACCTGAGCCGAAGGCAGAGGCTTTAAACTACTGAGCCACCCAGGCGCCCCTAATAGTGAAATTTTCAAGATGAAGATTAGGTTCACAGAAAAGGGTACAGAAGAGAATTACAGAATTACTCTGTAATTCTTAGAGATTATTATCTATGTTTTATGTATTTGTTGGTTCCCTTCTAGACCATCATTCCAAATATCAACTTTTCCTGCCCTTCCTCCAAGGCTTTCTACAAAGATACTTCTTATAGGACTACATAATATCGGCTCCTCAGAGAGACCTACTCTGACCGGCCTCCTAGAATTGGCATTGAGATTTATATTACCTTGTAATACTTCACCACAGTATCTGACTATATTATTTTCTTGTTTCACTTTTTAAATTATTTTTGGTAGTTCTGGCACACTACAATATTAAGCTCTGCGTGGGCAATTTAAGTGTATAAAGATTGCTTTATATCCCTAGAACCTAACATCATCCATGGTATAATAACTGCTGGTTGGTTGGATGAAAAACAGAATCTAATATATGACCATCTCATTTTAGAAACAAGAAAGTCATTTGTTCTAATGGAAGCAAAGAGTACATCATTCTACATGTAGGTCATACTGATGCAGCCAAATAAATTAATATACCGGTTAAGAAAGATCCTGTCTGTGTCTCTCAAAATTTTAAATATTCAAATAAATATAATTTCTAATCATTGTCTCAATTTCACTCTTACATATGATTTAGAAAAAATCATGGTGCTGTATTTAGGTTCCACAATTATTCTTTCCTTGAGAATAGTACAAGGGTATTTTTTATAGCCCTAATGTGATTCACAACACCTACACGTCTTCAAACCTCAAATAATAGTAAAAATAATTCCTTTGTATTTGGTTATGTGCTAAATTTAGGAAAAGTTAACTATATATATTAAATCAAGGTATATTTCACTTAAATTCAGTATTCTTTTTCTTGAGATTAAATGGCTTTCCTGCTTCGAGGATGGCATAAAATTAAAACAGAACAAAAAAAAGACTTGGCTTCCACTTTTGCATTTTCAAATGGAAAGGATATCTCAGTCACTTGTAACACATCTTAATTGCTTCATTATATTTTTATAGAGCACCTGAATTGCTTGGAAGCAGCTTAATTAAAATGGTGCTTGTTTTATAGTTAACGGAAATCCAAAAAGCACATATCCTGCAGCACAATCAATCATATATATATTTATATATATATATATATTTTTTTTTTTTTCCCCTGTAGTCTCAAAGTCAGTGTAGACTGAGCAGATTAATAAAGCACTGAGACATTTGAGCACCCTCAGAATTTAGACACCTGCATCTTCTTGGACCTCAGCTTTTCATAAACTTTAACATGTTCTTTCCCTGAATCTGCTACATCACTTAATGAATGTCTGGCTGTAATATATTTTGTGGTGTGACTGTACATTACCAATTCTGTACATTAGGAGAAAAAGAGAATTTTCAACAAAGCAGCAGTTATCACTAGCCACAATTTCATACCACCTACATACTTAGTTTCCCTAGTATTTTCCATAGAAACTATCAGGAAACTAAAAGTCACAGTTTTGAGTCCTAATTCAGTGGCAGGCATGCTGTGTGGTCTTCATTAAATCACTTAATTTGTCTATGCGTATTTCCTTTTTCTAGATAAAATGGTTCCTTTCCTGGAGCTACATGATAAACTTTGTGTGCGTTTGTGACCTAAGGCCATTACAGGTAGAAGGGGTAGAGGTATAGACTGAGAGGGTTTGTATGGGAAAATGTGCTTGCAGAACCTGAGGGAAGCGGCGGCATGGCAGACCCTACAGCTTTCTGAAATGAGGGAGTAGCTCTCCATAAGACTCTTGCAACACTCTTGGTCTAACCTGCCACTGACATTTTTCTCCATTACAATCACAATCACATTAAGAATTTCCAGGCTCTTAAAGGTCTATGCCAGAACCTGCTTCAGTTCTCTGTGAGTGGAAAATCTGGCGATTTTTAGAAGCTCTGAACTTGCTCTGTTATTTATTCAAACCTGTAATGAAGCACTCAGTCATTCATTTGTCATTCATTCAATAACTATTAACTGAATAGTTACTATGTTTCTGGCACAGTTGAGGTCAGTTTTTATTGTGTTTTGACAACAGGGCTCACTTATCAAATATAAATATAAGATATGTACAATGTGATCCACAGAGCAGGAAAGAGATTTTGAACATTAAAAATGTATATTTGGGAGGGAAAATTCATAAACAAAATTTCTGGCTAATACAGTATTATGTTAAATTTTCTGCTATAAATAAAGTGATCCAGTTCTGGTTTATTAAAAATGCCAGGGCATAAGGAGACTCATAGAGTGACATAAATGTGACAGCCAAAAAGTAAACAACTCTCCTTTCCTGGAACTAGTATTGAATTTTAAAATATAGTAGTTAAAACTGACAGTATCCACTCCCCTAAACACACACACACACACACACACACACACACACACACACATACTCTGGAAATAATTCAGCTAGAGAAGAAAGAACAGAAGTAGGATACTCTAAGTTTGGGATTAAAAAACACACGTTCCTTTGACTAGAATAATCTATCATAATGGAAAAATATTCCTCTCATTGAATAAATAACAGCTCTGGTATAGTGGGTTGAATGGTAGCTGCCAAAAATATATATCTACATCCCAGTGACCTCATTTCAAAAAATGCGACTTCATTTCAAAAAACTCTTTGCACTTATAATTAAGTTAAGGATCTCTGGATGAAATGATCGAAATCTGACCGTGAAACTCACAGGGAGAAAGAGAAGAAGGCCACGTGAAGAAAGAGAGTAGGAGATTGGAAGTGAGCAGTCCCAAGTCAAGAATGAATAGAGGGGGCCACCAGAAGCTGGCTAACTGAAAGAATTCCCCTCTAAAGCTTTCAAGGGTGTGTGGCCTTGCCGATACCTTGATCTTCGATTTCTGGCTTTCAGAACTGTATGGGAACAAATTTCTGTTGTTTTATTATAAGCTACCAAGTATGTGATCACTTGTTATGGCTGTCCTAGGAAACTAATACACCTGACAAACACCTTTTCTTTTCATCTGACCCACTACTCAAGGAAATGAATAGTATGAACCAATAATAACTTCATTGTAATTGATTGGCATTACTGAATTTGTCTAGAGATGTCTAGGTATTTCCAAGAAATCTCAATGTCATACAGGATGGGATCATTTTTTCCAGTTTATTTGCCTTTTAAGCTTCTTCATTTCGTAAAATATACCTCTCGGTGTTCTCTAACTAAACCTATCATTGTTTTCCTATAAAGTTCTTGCCTTTGCTATCCATCTTAGAAATACACCAGCAGTCCAGGATATAATTATTAAATTTCATTTTCTTCTAGTTCTTGTGGTTTCTGCTTAAGCTCTCCAGCTTATTCCCCACACCACCATTTCTTTTGTACTTGTCCAAAAGGGATTTTTATTACTATTCTGCTCTTGTTCCCTTACATTTGTCCTTTGAATTTAACTTCCTTCGCTGTTCCAGTTGCCACATTATTCTATCTTTCTTATCTGCTATCTCAAGTTATTTTTCTTATTTTAAATTTTGTTGCGAGTACTAAGCATAATGTCTAGCTTTCCATTTCAGTTTTTACTCCAATACAAATTTTTCATTTGGTTCTTGCATTATGGCCACCTTCTTATTGCAGAATCATTTATTAATTCTACGTTAATGTTTTATTCTATTAACTGTCATTGAATAAGGGGAAAAAGCTATTTGGTTCTAAATAGCCTGAGTGGATTTTTCATGTGTCTCCACATTTTATTTGCAAAAGCAGTAGTCAACTTGCTAAATACATTACACAGCCGTTCAGTTATCTCAGTAACTCTGTAAACTGGGAAATGGAAATTATTGTCCATTTTTGTTAGATGAGGAAACTGAAGTACAGAGCGTTCTGAGATTTATTAGAAGTCCCACACATTGAGGCCACGTCGAAGGTGGGTTTGACCTTAGGAAGTTAGTTGATCATCTGCTATGTACTTTGGTGTTTCCTTAACATATGGAAGACCTGGTAATGAACAGTTTTATTACCAGTTCCATTCTTTGGAAGTCTGATGTAGAGAGAAACAAAGTAGTGAGCATCCACACAGAAAACCCTGCCCTTCATGTTCCGGAATTCTTAAGAATGAAACCCTATCTTTAGGCTACTAAAAACCAAAACCCATCTTACATTACCTCCATCTAGGTACAACATTTGTGTAACAACTTCCTTTGTTTTAATGTTTTCATTCCAGAACCAGGCCTAATTTGCTTTTCATAACCACCATGTTTATCAAAGCAATTTTCTTTTTTCTTTTTTTTTTTTAAAGATTTTATGTATTTATTTGACAGACAGAGAGAGATCACAAGTAGGCAGAGAGGCAGGAAGAGAGAGAGGGGGAAGCAGGCTCCCTGCTGAGCAGAGAGCCTGATGTGGGGCTCGATCCCAGGACCCTGAGATCATGACCTGAGCCGAAGGCAGAGGCTTTAACCCACTGAGCCACCCAGGTGCCCCCAAAGCAATTTTCTTAAAAAGGACATTGTTTTTCCTCTTTCAACCCCAGCTGTCATATGATTCTGTCTTACTCAGCAATAGAAGAGCCCAATTCCAACCGCAGCCATCACAAATGTGAGAAATGAGTGCACCAGCTTTTACATTGGTCTTTTCCTTCTTCTCCTATATATAGCTGTTTTTATATTCCAATATTAATTTCCATTGGAGCCTGCAGCAGGAGTACTGAGATGTGTATGTTTAAATTGTTGTCGTATCTAGAATTTTCAACAGTCTGTCTTTGTGAACTACCATTTCACTAGCACTGAAAGCTCTTCTTTGAAATCTGACACTCTGCAAAATATACATAACTTTGAAGTTCATGAACAAAACTTTATTGATCACTGAGTCCCTCATTGTCCCTAGCTAAGGGATCATTTAGCTTTCTCATATCTGCCTGTAGACTTGGATGAATACTTGCATAACTATTTATATATCTATTTCCCAGTCTTTACAGAAGATTCATAAGGAGTTTGTGTGTCTTATTGCTATTCGTATTCTTTCTAACCTACATTGTTTGATGAATGAATGGATAGATGGAGGAACGAATATTGCTTGAAGCCATCCTGCCATTTTGGCCTCATTTGTTCAAGTTTTGTACTTGAGATACTTTTCCCTTCAATAACTTCCTTGAAGAACTGTCCATCTTTCAAGGTTAGTGCAAAGGTTTTCTTCTATATTCTGTGATTACCTAACTTGACTGAGCATAAGAATTACAATGATTTCTTTTTTTTTTTTTTTTAAAGATTTCATTTATTTATTTGACAGAGAGAGAGATCACAAGTAGGCAGAGAGGCAGGCAGAGACAGGGAAGCAGGCTCCCTGCTGAGCAGAGAGCCCGATGCGGGGCTTGATCCCAGGACCCTGAGATCATGACCTGAGCCGAAGGCAGAGGCCCTAACCCACTGAGCCACCCAGGCGCCCCTACAATGATTTCTTAAGGGAAAGAATTCTCAAGTCCTTCTGAAGGTACCAAATTAGAACATCTAAGAAAAGGTGGGGATTCTGTGCTTTTTACAAACATACCAGATGAGTCTTGTGATCAAGCACTTTTGAGAAAAGTTGAATTGCATGAAATCTATAAATGCCAATGAAAAATAGTCTTCTCCAATAGTTTTGTACCATTTTTAGAATACTTCTAGCATTCTGCTTTAAAACACATTTTTAGGGGCGCCTTGGTGGCTAAGCTGGTTAAGCATCCGACTCTTGATTTAGTCTCAGGTCATGATCTCAGGGTCCTGAGACTGAGCCCTGAGTTGGGCTCCTTGACTCAGCGCGGAGTTGGCTTGGGATTCTCTCTCCCCCTCTCCCTGTACCCCTCCCCTGCTCTCTCTAAATATAAGTAAATAAAATCTTAATTAATTAATTGACTAATTAAAATGCACTTTTAGGGGGTGCCTGGGTGACTTAGTTGGTTAAGCATCCGACTCTTGATTTTGGCTCAGATTGTGATCTCAGGGTCATGAGGTGAAGCCCTTTGTCAAGCTCCACACTCAGCAGAGAGTCTGCTTGAGATTCTCTCTCTCCCTTTCCCTCTCCCTAGCATGCCCTCTCCCTCTCTCTCTCTCTCTCAAATAAATAAATCTTTTTTAAAAAATGCACTTTTATGTATAAAGTCAAACTCCATGAAATTGTACCCCCTTAAGAGTTAGAAATGTGTTTGGGTTAGATTTTGGATTCACCATAATAGAGCACAGTGTCTTACAAATAATGTTTGTTGAGTGGCATCATTGCACACACTCTGCACAGTCTTCTCTCCACACTCAACTCAAAGAGATGCAAAAGCTACAATTTGCTTAAAAGACAAATTTTAACTAAATGTAGGGTAACTTCATTTAATCATCATTTCTAATATATAAAACATATTAACATTACGCTTAGTATAAATTAAATCCCAATGACGTTTTGTTGCAAAAATTAAGGAGCCTGATAAATTTAATAATCATTTCTAATGTTAAATCATTATTTACAATTTTTTTCTTGACTTCTCTTAATAGTCGAGAGACACCTAATTTAAATTGACCTCTTAGAATACATTAAATAACTAAGATGGGTGATGATTGAGAATGGGTTTTAAAAAAGAACTTCAGATGAAGGAAATAATCAAAGAGATTGAAGCGCGAGCACAAGTTGGGAAAAACATGGATCTTCTAAGGCACTGAAGTTGACACCTAGCAAATGAAACATACTGCTGACTAAATGCAAAACATAACACATCAGTCAGGATAGCCAGACAAGCAGAACCACGGCAGCCCACTGAAAATGCAAAGGAATGAGATCTTCAAACAAGAAGTCTTCTCGACAGGTTCACTGACAATTAAGAGGAGTCAGTTTTGACAATGGAGAAAAGAAAACAAAGGAAACCCTGTGACAGTGATTTTCACACCAACATGTGCATGTGTGTACTCCTGTGATGATGAGTTCAGGCCATATTATTAAAATGACAAGAGTGACTTATATCAATGAGGATTTTTTTCAATATATCTTTTTAAAAATTTTTAATTATTTTTTATGGAGGTTTTATATTTTAAAGTTTTATTATTATTGTTATTGTAGGTTTCGAACTTCATTTATGTTTCTTTTTCTTTATGTAAATTTGAAACACATAACAAACCAGAGTAGCATAGTTACTAAAGCCCCAAATTCTGGGGATCTTCAGCAAGTGGCCTACTCTGTCTACCCCTCAATTTTCTCTCTGTGAAAGGATGACGTTAATGCTTAGCTCACAGTTAAATGGATTAAAGTGCTCACTTTCACAAAGGACTTAAGAAGTGATACCCAATCATGGTAGCAGCTACAAGCAATTGAAGAATAATGTGTCAGGAAAATCTTAATTATCTAGTTTAAACAAGGGAAATTTGTTCTCACTAGGCAACATAACGGCTCCCCAAAGATGTCTTTGTTCTAATCCTAAAAACTTATAAATATACTATTAAGATGGCCAAAGGGAATTCAGGTTGCAGATTGAATTAAGGTTGCTAATCCCGACTGACTTTGAGATGAGGAGATTATTCTGGATCACCCAGGTAGGCCCAATTTTATCTCAGGGATTCTTTTAAGTGAAGGAAGAAAGCTGGAGAATCAGGGTGAATATCAGTGAAAATGGAAGTGGAAATTGGAATGGTGTGATTGCTGACTTTGAAGGTGAAAGGGGCCACAAGCCAAAGAATATAGTCAGTGTCTGGAAACTGGAAAGGGTAAGGAAATGGATTAATCCCCCTCTTATCTTCAGAAACTCAGGCAGCCTTGACAACACCTTGATGTTAGCCCACTGACACCCATTTTGGATTCTGATCTCCAGTAGTATAAAATACCAAACATTTGTCCTGTGAAACCACTACAGTTTGTGGTAATTTGTTACAATAGCCATAGGAAACAAAGTATCCCTTAATAGCACCCATGACAGTGAGTCTCCAAGATTGCTTAAACCAGCAGCGTGGCAACATTAAGAACTCACATGTCTTCCATCCTTTGCTTGGCCATCATC
The DNA here is from genome assembly GCA_028534135.1 of Potos flavus. NCBI lineage: Eukaryota > Metazoa > Chordata > Mammalia > Carnivora > Procyonidae > Potos > Potos flavus. The sequence continues at coordinate 38,803,831 of CM052892.1, read as the reverse complement.
ACTGGAAGGCCAGCACCCTTGGCAGACATAAAATGGCTTTACCAGCTTCCAACTGTTTGACAACTTTCAGAACTACCCAGTGAAATCTAAGGGCACATAGATTACATGTCTTCCTTATATTTTTGTTTGAATCTTGCCTGTTTATTTTTGGTATCTTTTTTTTGTATTAACATATAGTGTATTATTTGTTTCAGGGGTACAGGTCTGTGATTCATCAGTCTTACACAATTCACTCACCATAGCACGTACCCTCCCCAATGTCCATCACCCAGCCACCCCATCCCTCTCACCCGCCTCCCCTCCAGCAACCCTGTTTGTTTCCTGAGAACAAGAGTCTCTTAAGGTATTTTTGGTATCTTTGTCATAAATTTAATTTTATTAAATATATCATTCTTTCTCTTTGTAATTTGCATTCTATTTTGGCCTTGTTTGCAATTTTCTATCACTGAGATCACTCCTCTAAAAACTTGTTGTTTATCCCTTTGGTCATATTTTAAATATTTGGATTTAATTCCATATGGTATGTGGAACAGATCTAATATTTTGACAGATACCTAAGTATCTTAATGTTACTAATTACAGAGCAATCCCTTTTCTCAGTGACGTAGTGTACCACCTCTGGCTTATTTAAAGGTCCTTTTGAGATGTCGACCTCTTTTTGTGCTCTCCAGTCTGCTGCCTATTCAAACGGTTTATTCCTGCATATTATACACGATTTTCATTGCTATGACTTTGTAAATATTCTTTGTTTATGGTAGGGCAATTTCTTTCTCTGTCTTCTTTTTAAGGGTTTTCAGCACAATTCATTCCAAGTACATTTTAGAATTAATGTGTCAAGTTCTATAAAATATTCTCTTGAAACTTTGTGTGGAGTTGTATTGTGCTTGCAGATTAATTTAGAAATGTGTTATCTTTATATTTTTTTAATGTGGAAACATTGTTTATTTTTCTATTTGTTCAGATTCAATTCTACTTTATATCATTCTGAAAAAGTTTATAGTTATTTCCATAGTTTTGCCATTTATTTTAACACATTTACTTCTAATTACCTTATGGTTCTTGCATGCCTTTGAAATTTTTTGAATCAATTTTAATTTTCTTTCCATTTGGGATTGGTTATTGCAAGAATATGAGAACACTACTTGTATTTGTATCTAGTAAACTTGACTACTGTTATAAATTCTAAAACAAATTTCTTGAATTTTATATGTAAAGAATAACAGATTTTCATTCATCTTCCATCTGTCTGATCCTTATGCCTCCTACTACTGTCTATGGGTTTATCATTCAGATTATGACTTCAGTGGATATATTAGGAGTAAAAATAGTAGAAAATTTGTCTTGGTATTTTGATTTATAAGGGAAATTCTATAATTTCAATTAAGTATGCTATTTCCTCATTTTGGTTAACATTCACTATCAGTTTAAGGAGACTTCTATTTCTAGGGTTTTTATTCTTATTTTTTT
>CM052892.1:38762278-38801864 GCA_028534135.1 Potos flavus | reverse complement strand
TTCTCCTAACTTTCTTATTAAACTGGACTTTTTAATTACTGTTTGTTATATTTTTAAAAGCATATCCAGTGCTTTGAAGAAAGCAGTCTTTCAATTTTAGTTCAACATATTGTCATGAACAAAAGCCCATCTCTATTATTTGTAGGTGAGTTTAATAGACTTACATTTATTTTGATTATTGACATATTCAGACAATCTCTTAGAATTTTTTTTGAAGTTTTATGTATGTACTACATATAGATAAGCTCATGACTATATTAAGTACTAATTAATGATACATATTTATACTAGTCCTGGACTAGATATTTGAGGGTAAAGATGCTGTTCTCTATAAAAGCTCTGTATCTTAATTGATCATAAGAGTTGTGGTTATAAATGGATTTTTAAATTAGTACCGTATATTCTCCTACAATACTCTCCTATGAGATTTATTCCTCTTGATAAAATAGATCATTCTTGACTTGATAAATCTACATATTCCTGAGTGGTTTTGCTGTTTTGTCCAGATAGATACTAGGGCCAAGTAATCCAGGTGTCTTCCAAAGAGCTTATATAGAGCAGTGTCTAGTTGATAGAATTTGAAGTTTCAGGGAAAGAAGCTGTGAGATATCAATTAAGCTTCTTTCAGAACACCTTTGTGGCATCTTTTGTTACTTAATCATAAGTCCACCAGTTACCTGGGAACAGCATACAATAAAATCATTTCTGTATATTGAAGAGGATTATCCTCCCCAATATCAAATAGTTTTCTGGGCTTACTTTTGGAAGATAGGAAGATACAAACATTTGCAAAACCTAGGAGTATAACTCAAAAGGAGTGGGCTCATCCTGTCTTAAAAGGACTGCCCCAGTGGCTTTGTGGGAATCTGGAGCAATACTGGAATCATTTTAGCAGTCTTACTGAAGTATACCTCTTACTGCATCTGTTTTTAAGAGGGACAATGTGTGGCAGAAATTCTAGTAACCATAGTAGAGAATGTGGTTTCCTCTTTTGAATTATTAGTGTTAGTTAATGCCAGGATTTTTTCTTTTTCTTTCTTTCTTTCTTTTTTAAAGATTTTATTTATTTATTTGACAGAGAGAGATCACAAGCAGGCAGAGAGGCAGGCAGAGAGAGGGAGGGAAGCAGGCTCCCTGACGAGCAGAGAGCCCGATGCGGGGCTCGATCCCAGGACCCTGAGATCATGACCTGAGCCGAAGGCAGACGCTTAACCCACTGAGCCACCCAGGTGCCCCCAGGATTTTTTCAACAATGAGGCATTTGGAAAAAAGAATATGTATTTGTGATGCTTAAGTCTCTGGGATCCCAGAACAACTTCTGGTGGAGAAATGGGACTAAGGGATTTTGAAGACCATTGAGTGTTTAAACAATTGATTCAAATTTCAAAATGAGATAAGACCTTATTTATATGACAAGCTGTGAAGTAGTACATAGTGGTTAGAAATGTATGATCTTCCAGATATATCAGAAAAGAAAGGAGTCCTCCCTTTCGGTGTGTATCAGGAAAAGATGAGCATGACAGCAGAGAATGAAATAAGAACAATTACAATCACAGACTCATACTTGAATAGCACTTTAGAATGGTTAAAATTTTCACACTGTCATAATTTAACCTGTCAAGTGTTTTTATGAGTTGTTTTGAATGGGTACCGATGCATTCAGTTCAAAGATATGTTTTACCTAAGGCCACCTGTTGGCCAACTTCTGCCAAGTAACTATGTAAGCCCCATAATGGGTAATAGAGAAAGCCACTTTGTAGTGGTCCAAAATTGAAAAGGGGGCAAGGTCATCTCTAATCCATCACAGAAGGACATTGGAAAATGTATCCTGTTGGGGCACCCGTGTGGCTCTGTCGGTTAAGGATCGGACTCTTGCTTTCAGCTCAGATCAAGATCTCAGGCTGGGTCAGCTCCATGCCCAGCATGGAGCCTGCTTAAAATAAGATTCTCTCTCTCCCTCTCCTTCTGCCACTCCCCTACCCCATGCACATGTGCACACGCTTGCTTTCTCTAACTAAATAAATGAATGAATGAATGAATAAATAAATAAATAATAAATAAACAAAATTTTTTAAAAAGAAAATGTCTCCTGTAAAGTTGGGAAGAAAATGAAAGTGAAGAGGAGAAATAATTATGAGGACAATAAGAAACTAGATAACCACTACCTTTAAATAAAATGTTTGGCCCTTTGAAGATTGTATAGAATAAGTAAAACCTAGTATTGGGTCATGTGTAGTAAAGATCATACGATCATTAGATATATATATATACTTAAAATTGTATTCAAATTTAGTATCTCTATGTCACATATTGTATCACTCAGTAATATATATAAATCAAATTATATCATTCAAATTTTTAACCTCCTAATTATATGTATGTTCTTAAGCTCTGATAGATACTTGTATATTAAAATATTTTTTCTCGCAAGTCTTTTTTTATTCCAGATACATTTTGCCAAATATATGTTGCCTCATTCAGTACAACACTATTCCTGATTGTTATCATGAACATGTTATCATGTTCACATGATTGTGAATATAAACTGCCCCTCTACTTTTTGTTAATTATTTTTGTATTGAATTTTATCTATAAGAAGTGTTATTCTTTTTGTTTCACTTTTGCCTTTGGTAATCTCTAGTTTTAGCATTCCTATTCATTTTGTTTTATATGCAGATCTTTAGATTGGAGGCAGCTTTAATATCAAACTAATAAAATATCAATTTTAGGAACTTCCCAAAGCTGTGTGACATATTATATTTATAATGGTGTATTCATTTCCTTAAAACAGCCACAAACTTTTACAAGCTTCAAGTCTGATCAAACCTGGATTTTACTGTTCCTAGCAAGACATAGCTGGATTTTTTAAAACCCAATCTGAAATTCTGTTAACATAGTATTTAATACAGTCTTTATGGTTGAGATACTTGATCTTATTTCTGTTGTATTCTTTTATTATATTTACAGTGTCCATTTGATATGGCTTTATCTTTTTGTTTTTGAACCTTCATTATTTTCAGGTTTATCCCACTTTTAAATCAAATTGTTTGTCTTCTTATTTTATCATATTGTAAGACTTCTTTATATACTCTACATGTTAAATTGTGTTAGATCCATATTTGCAAATATTTTCATCCAATCTGTGTCTTGACTTTTCATTTTCTTAATTGTGTCTTATGAAAAGCAAATGTTTTTAATCTTGATGGAATGAAATTTAACAAATTTTATTTTTACGATTCATGCTTTTGTGTCTTATTCAAGAAATCTTGGCCTAACCCAAGGTCACAAATATTTTCTCTTATTTTTTTTTCTAGAATTTTTAGAGTTCCTCTCTTGTATTTAGGTAAATGAATCATTTTGTGTCATTTTTTTATATATGTTGTGAGACAAGAGTCAAAACTCATTTATTTTGCAGTCTTTAGCAAGTAGAAAGACTTTATAATACAGGCATTAGGTAGACTTTTCAGAAGGATATTGCCTTAGTAGTAGGACTGAAATAGTTCTCCTAAAGTCTGTCCTAAACTTACTCTTAAAAAAATGTTTTAAGGGGCGCCTGGGTGGCTCAGTAGTTAAGCATCTGCCTTCGGCTCAGGTCACGATCCCAGGGTCCTGGAATCCAGCCCGGGCTCCCTGCTCAGCGGGAAGCCTGCTTCTCCCTTTCCCACTCCCCCTGCTTGTGTTCCCTCTCTCTCTGTGTCTCTCTCTGTCAAATAAATAAATAAAATCTTTTTAAAAAAATGTTTTAAAACAAACCTCAAAAGATCAAAATGATTCCAAGTAACTGTCATGTAGGAGCACTAACTATTCTAAGGCCTCTGTAAGTCTGTTCTGTTTGCTGCCCAATATCTAAAAAGTGATATTTCTTACATATCATCTGGTTTTCTGTTTATAAAGTATTGTTTGGAGCAGGGGGTTTATGTAAAGCTGGTCCCTCTTGCTCCATAATGGCAGGAACCCATATATGTTTAGAGCAATATACTTGGGTTACCACTTTAAGGAGTAAAACTCTTTTACATGTTTATGCTATAAATGAATCAGTGATTATACATCTCTCTTTAAGAAGCTTTATTTTTACTTACATCTCAGTCCATTTGGGAACAACTGGAAAGTCTCGCCATTCTTTCTAGCTGTTTCCAAATGATTACTTTATCGAAATGGCTGACTTTCAACTTAGAAAGCCTGAGGTGCCTATTTATAAGAGGTAAACTCACGATTAAATTGCATGGCAAGTATAAGAATGTCACTATACCCAGCATCTAAGCAATTGTTGAATGAGGGAGAAAGATAATTAGGAAGTGAAAGTAAGAGAGAAGTCAGGAAGAAAAGAAGTTAGGACATCTTGATGGATAGCAGATAAGAGAATTTGGCATTAAGCTTCAAAATAATGAAATTAAAAAAGTAATTTCAAGTTCTTACCATCCTTCTGATTCTCAATTTTGTCCTTTATACCATGCGGCAACTTTCTTAATAAACCCTTTTAATTGGGCCATTTACATTAAGTTTTTCTAGAATGAATTGACCAAGTTTTTACACGGTCCATAGAATATCAGCTCTTGTCTGACCTGTATGAAATACTGAAACACAGAGAAGTTCTTGCTATGAATAAAGGCCAAAATAATAAAGAAAATATTTATAAAATGCCATCCTGCTCTAACTTAAGTATTTAGGGCACAATAAGTACTTAGAGAAACTTAGGAAGATTGAAATAAACATCATATATACCCAGAGCTATAAAATGAAACTATAATAAATAAGACCAATAGTGATGAATGCACACTATATTGTCCATCGTTAATTATGAACACTGTATTTGGTTTGTATGAGGGAGAATATTCACGGATAGCCCCCTTTTTCAAATCTTACTCTGAGAATTCATATGCATTTTGAATAAATCTCTCTGAAGGCTGACATTGAATTTTCTCCAAATATTCAAGTTGGTTTAAGATGAATAAAGTTATACTTTTCATGAGGACAGAACAGTTAATATGATTTCCTATTTATTTAGATTTTTTTTTTAAGATTTTATTTATTTATTTGACAGAGAGAGATCACAAGTAGGCAGAGAGGCAGGCAGAGAGAGAGGGGGCAGCAGGCTCTCTCCTGAGCAGAGAGCTCGATGCGGGGCTCGATCCCAGGACCCTGGGATCATGACCTGAGCTGAAGGCAGAGGCTTTAACCCACTGAGCCACCCAGGTACCCCATGATTTCCTATTTATTTAGATAATTATTTCAGCTTGACTAATTATCAGAAGTTTACATGTTTCAAATATTTGAAGAAGTCTAAATGAAGTTGACTACTAAGGAATAGGTTTCCAAAATGACAATGTATTTTCAAAATAATATTACACATAGTTCATTCAAATATCTGATTAGTTGTAGCAACAATGCCAATCCCCCCTAGAGGGTGATTTTCTTTTCTCTCTCTCAATTCTAAGAGATACTATATGTGTGTACATGTGTGTGTGCATGCACGAGTGTGTGTTTTATAACATTTAATAAGACTACTGACTTGATATAGATAAAAGGAATTTAGAATAAAGGAATAATGCCCAAAATGCATGTGTGTTAAATACAGTGTATTTTCTTGTAGACCGTAGAAAAAGACAAATCATAGATTGCTTCAGGGCTCTATGACTCTCAAAGTAATAATAGGTTCCACTGAATCATTCTCATTTTCCTATTCAGTTGACAATCATCTGGATTTGTGAGAAATATAACCAGAGATATAGATGTATTCCATTTGTTGTAACTTATTTGATATATGTATAAAATTAATTGGGCCATAGCACTAGCTTGTTACTAACAAATATATTCCATTTGTATATGCATTTATCTTAAGCCTCCTTCAAACTGGAATTGAGATCATTTACAAAGATGCATGTGTAAAACATAGTGAAAAAAAATAAAATCGGAGAAAAAATATACAAACAATAAAAATAATATAAACTCAGAAGGAAAAGTAGCATCTCAAACACATGTCACATATTTCCTCATATACTTTGGAAATTGTCAGAATAAATAAACTAAGACAGCTCTGACTGAGTAAAAATTTATTATTGTGACTATTACTTTTACATAATTCATATAGAAGTTTTTCATTAAAAAAATCCCCAGAGGCTCACCAAATGCTATTCTGTGGCATAAAAAGCCTTTTGCATCATGGTGTCCATCCTCTTTAAAAAAAAAAAAAAATTTGAGAGAGAGTGTGCAAGTAGGGGGAGGGGAAGAGAGAAAGAATCTCAAGTAGACTCCCTGCAGAGCGTGGAGCCTAATGCAGGGTTTGATTTGGGGCTTGATCTCATGATCCTGTGACCACGACCTGAGCCAAAATCAAGAGTTGGATGCTTAACTGACTGAGCCACCTCGGCGCTGCTGTCCACGCTCTTTTTAAGTAACACCTTCACTGTTCTCCTATGTATACAGTATGGTCTGGCTACCCAGAATCTTTCCATTTCCCATGTCATGTTTTTGTACTCTGTGTCTCTACATCTTTGCACAAGCTAGTCTTCCTGCATGGAGAACCAATCTAGGTCTTTCTTGCTTGGTGAAATTGCATACAACCTTTAAGATCAAACTTAGCGTTTCTTCCCCTCTGAACACCTCTCCAAGACCACAGAACAGGTGATTCACCCTATTTTCTATGGACCATCTCTATTTTAAGTCAGTCTCCATGATAGTATGGTAATACCTCTCAAAACCCTCCAAATAATTTCTTAAATGTTGATTAGCTCCAACACAGTGAGGGGATGGAGACTATACCTTGTTTAGTTTTGCCTTTTCAACTGCGAGCCCCTTACAAATGAATACTCTGTGACTACCAGACACACAATGAATTGTGGTCTCCCTAAATTAGCTCAAAAATGGAGCTAACAGTAGAAGTGGGTGAGAATCCAGTGTTAAGAAGAGTCTAACAACAACAACAACAACAAAGGTGTAACAGGAGAAAGACTCATGTGAGGACTGAGTGCCAATAGATCTCAAAGGGAATTATGATTTTAAAAACATAACCTCATAAAAATATTTTATTAATCCATCTGGATTAACCTCATAATTAGTAGATTCGTTTTTAAAATCCATAGCAATATGGACCAGTTTTTTAAATGCTTAGTATTATCAATATAATACTAATAAATTTCATCTAATGTGAGTAATATTTTTAAAGAAAGTTACCTCCCTTAGATTGCATACCAAAAGCATTTTTATTTTATTACATATGACCTTTCTTTGTAATTGTGATGAGCTATCACAGTCCAATTTTCTTCCAATTGTACAGTACAAAGAATTTCTTCTAGGAGCTACTTTGAAGATTAAAGCATAGAAATAATTTTATTAATGCAATTTTATTTTATATAACAGCACAATTCAGCAAGCCTAAATTCTTCATGAATATCAGTATTATCTGTATAGAATTTAATTTACCAATGGTACAATGTGAAAATGCCCTGGTTGCCTGTTTGCAAAATGAGTAGGTCTCCTAACAGTTACTGCTTGCTGTGAATCATCAAAGTTTTATCCTAAACTGAAAAACTAGTAGTACTGGGCTCAGTAGCATACTTCATTGGTGTCCATGCTGTATTTCAGAAAGTGCTTACCCATAACCTTATTTAGCCTTACTGCAATTCTGTGACCTAAGAATTGTTTGCCAATTTATTTTATATAAGTGACAAAAAGGGACTCAGAGACCTTAAAGTGACTTTCCAGGATCATGAGAGAGAGTTGGGGCTAGAACTGAGGCTGTGTGACCTCTGGCTCAGTAATACTTCCCTTCTTGAATAACTCTTTATCTCAGCTTTGGAATGGTTCATAAGAAATGATGGTGTCAGGTTCAGAGCTATGGAATAAAAGAATGTACAGAAACATAGAGTGAGCTAAAAGAAAAAAGTCACTCAGGAAATATTCTTTCATGCATTGATTCTTGCAAGAAATATCAAGCTTCTATCATGGGCTTTTTACTCTTCCAAGTATTGAGAATCTGGCATTGAACATATATTTTTAAATATTCAATTTTCAACAAAAATTATGAGACATGCAAAGAAGCAGGAAAGTATGGCCTATGAACAGGAAGAAAAGCAGTCCATAAAAACTGTCCCTGAGAGACCTCAGGCATCAGATTTACTAAGAGATAAAGAGTTTAAATCACCTATTATAAATATGTTCAAAGAACTGAGGGAAACAATATTTAAGGAAATAAAGGAAAACATGAGAGTGACGTCTCACCAAATAGAGAATATCAGTGAAGGGACTGAAATTATATTTTTTTGAAATTATAATTTTAAAAATAGGAATCAAATAGAAATTATACAGTTGAAAATAAAATAACTGAAATTGGACATTCATAAAAGGCCCCCCAAAAATTATAGCTAGCAGAAGAAAGAATCAGAGAACTTGAAGATAGGTCAATTGATATCATACAATCTGAGAAGCAGAAATAAGAAAGAATAAAGAGAAATGAATAGAACCTCAGAGACCTGTGGGACACCATAAAGTGAACAAACAAACTCATAATAGAGAGAGGCCAAGGAAAGGAAAATAAAAGCAGAAAAGGGAGGCAAAAAGAATATTTGAAGTAATATGAAAAATATTGATCTACACTGAAAAAGCTCAACAAACTCTAGGAAAGAAAACTCAAATTCATACCCAGGCACATCAAAAATAAACTGCGAAAAGAATAAGAATCTTCAAAGCACCAACAGAGGTGACTCAACACATTTTCTGATGGTAAAGCAACTCTTCATCACTTGTATGTGTTGAGTCACCTCTGTGAAGAGTTGCTTTAAGATCAGAAATTATGAGGCTAGGAGGCAGCGGGATTACATATTCAAAATCCTGAAAGAAAAAGATTGTTAATCAAGAATTTTATATCCAGCAAAACCATCTTTCAAAAATGAACAAGAAATTAAGACATATTCAAATAAACAAAAACTAAGCAAATTTGTCTCTAGCAGACCTGCTCTATGTGAAATACTAAAGGAGTCCTTCAGGCTAACATGAAGTACCACTAGACACTAGTTTGATTCCACACAAAGAAATAACACTAGTGAAGGTACTACATAGCTTAATATAAAAGAAAATATATATGTACTTTTTATTTGTAATTCTTTTCTTACATGATTTAAAAAAAAAACAACTGCACAAAGTGATAATTATAAAATTATGTTGATGAGGTTATTGTGTACAAAGATGCAATTTATATAATAACAACACAGAGGTTTGAAGAAGGAAAGGAGTTATGTAAAAGGATAAATTTGGTATTCTCTTCTAATTATGGTGATTTTTATCTGAACTAGATTGTTATAAATTGAAAGGTTAATTGTAATCTCCACAGTAACCACTAAGATATTAACTTAAAAAGGATGTATATAACATATAATATAAATAGATAGCAACTATCTTCCCAGAGGAGAAGATAAATTTAGATTAAAAATTGGCAGCATTGACTCAAAATGATTATTTGTAATTATGGAGTAATTAAGGCTGGTTCAAAAATATTCCTTTCTCCTTTTGAGTAGAATTGTACTTACCCTTTACCTTTGAGTCAGGCAGCCATCCAGCTTGCTTTAGCCAATCATTTGTAACAGAATGGTATGTTTCAGCTTCAGCTATAATTTTATAAGTCAGCGTGTAGTCTGCCAGACCCCTTTTTCTGACTTAGCATTAATGGAAGTGTGTGTGGAGACTGAGTCTTCATCATTCTTTCTGAGTGGCCATGATATTCAGAGACCTTAACTAATATGTTACACATGTACTGTTAGTGGGGATAAATTTTTGTTGTGTTAAGCCACTGAGGTTGAGGGGTAATTTGTTATTGCAACATAACTAGCTTGTCATGTCTGATAACATTAAGAGTGGAATTTATTGCAAAAACTTTCTCTAGGATTAGTGATTCTATGAATATAATTGTTTTTGATGAAAGATTTAGACAATTTGGGGACAAATAGTTATTTTACATGATCTTTATTAGGTAGCCTGTTTGACATCCAAATTTATTATCGAATTTGTGTTCTCTCCAAGAATCTCTTGCTAATTGGGCAATTTTCTCTGTTATCTCTTGAGGAAGCACATGGATTCCTACATGCCTTTGTTCTCTTCCTTCCATTTGGAATACCTCTCCTTTAGCTCTCATACTCAGGTTACTTTCTAAGATCCTCTCAAGTCTTCAATGACCAATTCAAGACATATTTTACTCAAGTCAGAATTTCTCTTGTTCTATCTCCACATAGTTAATAAAATAATAAGGTAGCATGTACTGAGCATCAACAATGTGCAAAGCTCTATGTTAGTTGTCTTGCATGGGTTATGCTATTTTGTCTTTACAAGTTATCAAGAGGAATTTAGGCTAAGGAAGCCTTATATCCACGCCATGTAGCTCAGACGGTGCTAACCCCTAGTTATAGAACCAGGATTTTTTAAAACTGCAATTCTGTCCTTTTAACTACTTCCCCTATTCTGAGCTCCAACTGTACTCACTCAGTTTACATAAGAACCTAGTAATTCTTGAGGCGCCTGGGTGGCTCAGTTAAGTGGCAGACTCTTGGTTTCAGTTCAGGTCCTCTACACTCAGTGTGGAGTTTCTCCCACTTCCTTTCCCTCTCCCTCTGCCCCTCCCCCTGCTCATGCTCTCTCTCCCTCTCTCTCTCAAATAAATCTTAAAAAAAAAAAAAAGAGCCTAATCATTTTTTTTTTTCTTCTTAATTCCATTGTGTACTCCATCTTTGTCCTCTAGGTGAATTTTAAACTCTCACCTCACAACGATTTGGAATCTTACTCCCCCTCCCCCACAGGAGTGACTATTCTTCTAAATATCTCCATTTAGATTATAGGATTCAAGAATTTTAAATAATAACAAATAAAGAATATGTGATTCTTCATTCATAGCATCTGATATGAAACCTTAAAACTTAAAACACTAGTTTTAGCTGAAAAAAATAATTTCAGTGACTAGAAGGAAAAAAGGGAGGTTAAGACAATTATATGAGTTACACACCATTTATTTATAGAAACCGAACAATATATAGATATCGATGATGACTTTTTCACTTTTTGTTCCAGCTGTTCTGATGCGCACATAGCTGCAAAGCTTGTGGTCTATTTATGTTTCCACAGGGAAAAAGAAAGGTAACTAATGTGTATCAAACACTTCTGTGGAAGAAGGTGGTTAGATGGCTAGGATCATTTACTATTTTTAATGTTACCGAAAGTATCAGAAATGCCATTTTAATACCCTAGCCTGTAATAGGTGTTTTGGAATCAATCACTCTTTCTGAAGGTTGTATAATTAGTAGCAGAGACAAAATTTAAACCCCACTGTGCCTCCAAACTCTGTGCATTTTTCCTCATACAACCTGGTTTTTAAATTGTAAGAGATAATTACAATCCCCATCAGACTGATTGTGTTCAAATATAATTTCTTCATGCTGTTGAAGCTTCTACTCTTTGCATTGGGGTATGGTAAGCAGTTAACAATCTGGTGTCTCTTGGCACTACTTTGCCAAAGATAAAGCCATTCACCTTCACCTTTGCATGTGGCGTAAGGTCTTTTCAAAGGGATATGCACAACGCAAGAAATTGAACCTGAAGAGTTTTTCCTTGGGTTTAGATTCCACTGATCATTCCATTGGAGTTATCATTTCATCATTTCTCTTGCATTTGCCAGATCTATGCTTCAGTACTAATATCTATTTCTCTCTGTTATACTCTTCCTTTTTTCCTTTTTTTTTGCTAAGCTGTGATCAGAATCCAAGCAGTTGTATTTTATTTTTGCTTTGTTTTGATTTTCAAAATAAGCTCTAAAAACTCTCATTCCTGAACTTTGACTGCTAAAGTCAATATCAGTGTTCACCTTTTACTTTATACATTTGAGACCAGAAAAGTGACTTTTTAAATTATGTTTTCCTTCCAAACTATCTTCTCCCTAGTGTTTTAGAGTCGTGGTCATATCTTCTTAGTTTCTACTCAAAATAAAGTTTCTGCTGCTTTGAATACCACAGTGTCATGATGAATGTGGAGGAGAACTCTATTCTCCCATTTTCCAAATTGTAACTGAGACCTCCTTTTAAAAAATGCATCACTGATAATAATGCAACAGGGAAAATATTCCAGCATGATATCACTGGAGATCCCTCACAGAGATAGCACTAGAACATGGAAAAATAGTCTTCTTAACTTTTGACGGAAGTCACGTGGGAGCCATGAAAAGAGAATGAATACTAAAATACACCCTAGGGTCCTTTTAGGTTAGAATCATAATCATTATCAGTTTTGATATCATAGATTCTTTGGCACTGATGAAGTTGTGTGGTCGTGCAATTATTTTTGAAACTTTCCAAGACTGTTTAATTTCTAGAGTAGAATGAAGATTGAGAATGCTGACCAGCTCTGAAAGCTGTTACAAATCATTGTAGGGCTAGGGGCACAACTCCTACTGAGGAATATATCCAAACTCCAGTTTCTAGGAGCAGGTTTCAATCCATGGCTGATGCACTGCTGACAATAGATAAGGAATGTGGACCAAATCAGAATTCTATTGAAAGGATTGCATCACTGATGCCCAATCAGAAATTAGGCGAACACCTTCTTTGTTTGTTTGGTTTGTGTTTTGGATGTGTGCTGAAGTTGGATGCTAAATGTAAACTGTAAAATTGTGGTGATTCTCATAAGTAATATAGGTATAAAATCTGAGGATTTCAAGAAAAAAAGACTTTGTGTCTTGGGTTGAATAATAATGACCTCAAGTGTTCTGTTTTGATCTAGCATAGGTAATTGTGGGATTCATTCCTTTTCTTCCCTCCCTCCCTCTTTTGCTCCCTACTGTCCTTCCTTTCTTCTTTTCTATCATTACATTTTTTTCTTTTATTCAGATGAGGAAAAAAAGTTAAGTTTCTAATGGAGTTCTAAATCCTATCTAGATTTGGTCTGTTGGTATCTAAACTTTGAGGTGTTTTTAATGATATTCTTAAGCAGAATTACTTTAGAAAGTTAAATTTACTTCTTAAGTATTATTAATACAATGAAAACAAAGCATTTTTATAGAGAAATCAGAAACTTTTGGTGCATGTCTTCAACTCATTAAGATTTCTTTTTTTAAAAATATTTACTACACTGAGTTACAGCTAAATTAAATATGGTGAATGGATCTCTCCTAAGGGGATAAACTAAATTAAACTGGGAAGAGACCAAATCTAATTGTATTGCATCTTTATGATCTAGCATTAAGAATTCTTAATCTGCCTCCATCCCTTTGCTTTGGTAATGCTAACACTTTATCAGTGAAGCTGATAGTCTGCATTTTTTCTGAAGGGAATATGAAATAAAACATTAAAAACTAAAGTACTCTTAAATATTACTCATTTTTTGTTAATGATATGCATTCATGTTTCTGGGACAAAAGTGTTATAAAATTTACTAATTATATATAATCATTTTCTTCACATGATCTTCTTGATAATCGAGTCCTTTTATAATTTATGCATTTATTTATTTCACAACATTCATTAAGCAGTACAAAAAAGAAGAACATGTAGTTCTTGCTTGCAAGTTGGTCTTCAGTCTACTTGGGCAGACCTATAAACTAATGAAAGAAAATAGGTAGATAGAGTAATAGATGAACAGGTAGCTAATAGACAGCGAAGGCTCTTTAACAAAGCTATATAGAAAATGCTTTTAAAACACAAAAGAAAAGGTGATGATTTTTGCCCCCTCGGGGAAATCCAGGAAAATTTTATAGGGAAAATGATATTTACACTGAATTTTTGAAATCAAGTAGGGAATGAGAAGTCCAATCTAGGCAAAATACTAGCTAACATTTTCTGAGCACCCAAATTACATTTTACATATGTGGAAAAACAGATCCAGAGAGACGAGTAACACATCAAATTCAAACAGCTGGTGAGTGGAAGAGCTGAAACTGGAGTTCAGACTATATGATTTCAGACTCTCTACTCCTAATCTAGATAACAACTCTACAAATGAATGGTAACATGAGATTGCATAGATTGTTCTGGCTCAAAAGGTCTAAGATATTTGGGAATCTATGGTGATGAAGCTAAAAATGTTATCTGTGGTTTATTATGAAAGCCCTAGTATTTTGTCGAAGAATTTAGATTTGCCCTATTAAAAAATAACCAAATTCTTAAGCAGAGAAATCATAAGCTCTGAAGAGGGTTGTTGTTTAAACAAAAACTACAAACTTGAATTTAAAAATGAGAGAAAAGACAGTTATTTAAAAGAATAGCATAGCTGCATTGCAGAAAGGAAGTGATAGACATTTACCCAGTCACAAGCTGGGATCAGCACACTGCAGCCTCAACTGTTACTGTTGTTAACTCAGTGTCTCTGTGGAGGAAGGAGGGCCTGGTCGTTCTTAGTCCGCCATCTTGCTGACATCCAGCAACTAACTCTTTAAACCAGAAATAATCAGTTTGTACTGTAATATATACTTAAAAGCTTCAATTCAGGATTACCTAAAGTCTATATCTAAAAATATATTAAAGACTTTTCTTGCCTTTCGGATGTAATTCACCCTTCAGCACAGATGACAGGGCTCTTCATGATCTGGCCTCGGCATGGAATTCCAGGTTCATTTCTTCCCTGAATTTGAACTCAATAGTATAGCAAAGACTGAATTTTTAGTCAACATACTCGCTGGAGTTCTGCACATAACTTCATTTTCCTAGGATGTTTTGTTTCTTCTGCCATGTTTTATTCTGCTAGGGCTGCTATAATAAAAATAGTGTAGCTTAAACAATAGAAAATTTTCTCACAGTTCTAGACACTGGGAAATCCAAGATCAAGGTGCCAGCCAATCAGTTCCTGGTTAAGGCACCGTCTTTGGGTTGCCAGCAGCCAGCTTCTCCCTGTGTCTTCATATGGCCTTTCTTCATTGAGTTCACATGGAGAGAGAGAGCAAAATCTCTTTGCCTTATAAGGCTGCTAAACTCATCATAAGAACCTGACCCCTAGGACCTAATCTAACCCTAATTACCTCCCAAAGGTCACACCATCAAATACCATCACACTGGGGGTTAGGGTTTCAATATACAAACAGGAGGAAATACAACATTCTGTCTGTAACACACCTCAATGCCAATTCTACCTTCCCTCTGGCTAGCTACCCTCTCCTCAATTATTTTTCCCATATTTCCTTGCCACTAATCTTTCCTTCTGAAATTCTACTTCAACCTATTTTCCATCTTTTAATTCTATTGTCTATGCTTCTTAATCTATCTTTTTTATTTCATTTGTGTGTTTCTTTATACTACAGTCAATGAGTTATTCATATTTCTATACCAGTTTATTAATCTTCTCTTCAAGTGTGTTCCATATGCTGTATAACTTCTCTGATCTACTGCTATAGTTAATAATTCTTTATAGTAAACTTTCAAATTACTGTATTGTTTTCCATTCCTAATTGGACTCAGATTGATTTACCATATAATACCTTCTCATAAGACATTTTTTGTCCTCTCAATTTACTTATCCCTTTGTATTATAAGCTCAATTCAAGGTCTGTCTTCCTCATATTTCTCTAGCTACTTCATAGTATGTGCCTAATAAATATATACTGAACAAAAGAAAGACTGAAAAATAAAGCATTGCCTAACAGTTGCCTATATTATGAACAATTGAAAATCTTATCTCAATAAAATATCTATTTTTTTAAAGATTTTATTTATTTATTTGACAGAGTGATCACAAGTAGGCAGAGAGGCAGGCAGAAAGAGAGGGGAAAGCAGGCTCCCCGCTGAGCAGGGAGCCCGACGCAGGGCTCAATCCCAGGACCCTGAGATCATGACCTGAGCCAAAGGCAGAGGCTTTAACCTACTGAGTCACCCAGGTGCCCCCCTAAAATATCTATTAATATATAAATACATGTATGTATATGTGTGTGTATATTAATTCTCCTGTTCAAATATAAATGGATGTTTTCCTCATTTTTTAAAAGGTTTAATCCAAATTAACCAAATGGTATAAAGGATAAACATAATAGTAGAAAGGTTGAATACAAGGGTATAGAAACTTATTACTTATGTCTGTCAATGGAGTTAGTCTTACTAATTTATCCAAGGCAGGACCTTACAAGAACATCCAAATGGATAAAAGGTAAAATTTAATGTAGCCTGTTGCTTTCCACTGAAACAAACTAAATATTGAGATTGTTCATTAAAAAGAGCTTCTTTGTAAAGAATGTAGCATAATGTCATAGTTATGATATACCTAACTCTATCTAAATAGCTTCTGATTCAATTCTCTGGCAAAGGAAAATGGTGACAGTAACACAGGGAAGAAAAAAAAATAATAACATTATCTGAAGAAGAGTATTTAGAAAAGCAATCACTGTATTTTTCCTTAGCTTCCTATGCCCATTTTCTCTTCCTCTCACAATTTAGACAAGTAGGAAATTCACCATATTTGTCTTGAGAGGAGGGTAATAGAGCAGAACACAAAGAAAAAGACAATACCTTTTTTTTTTTAACTTCTGTTTTAGGCATAAAATAATAGATTTAGAAGAATATGTGATTATTCAGAATCAGTATTCTTTGTTAATACTACTTCAAACCTGTAAAACTAGATGGAACTTTCTTGTATGGGCAAAGGCAGAGAGTTATAAAGGGAAAGAGGGAACCTTAGTATCTAGAGGGTCTCTAATTAGAGTCTATGGCATGTTCTTTCCCCGCCAAATACCAATGAGTAGGAGTGCCAGGAAATTCATAATCCAAGCTGAGATAATCAGAGTAGACCTGCCAGAAAATTTATAATATAAGATGAACAAATTAGAGTCAATCTTAGGTCCAACTTAAGAGCATGGACTTCAAAAATTCTTTAAAAGTTGCTTAATTGATTAAGATATGCTCAGTTAAACTTCCAGTAGACTAGATGGCTCAAGAAAACAAGATTAAGGGCATGAATATGCCACTGAAACCTGAAATGATCAAGTATCTTGTAACTAAGTCTAGAGAAAGAGGCATATATCAAAATGAAGGGTGGGTTTCACCATGGTCATACAAAATTTACTGGGATTAAATAGATAAAAAGCTAACTTGTTTTTTGAAAACTTGCAATATTCAAAGAGCTCCATGGGGATTAAACATGATGGTGATTCTTCAAGACAAAATAAGTTTCACCCAGTCTCTCATTTCTATAGGCAAGAAGCAGCTCTCTCCATATATGTCCATTCCAACAAAGATACTATAAAGAAAAGATCATGTAAGAGGTGGAGCCAGGAACACAGAGATTAATGGACTGAAGAACAACCGGGGGTGGGGAACATTACTGGGGCTTCTCTAGGAACAAGATTTTAGAATATTATGAGCCAGTGGCTATGAACTGAATGTATACCTTCTATTTTCTCTCTTTCTTAATGGAAGAATTTATTGCAATTATCTTGTCCTTTTCCTATCACTATGTACTTTTGTGAGAGAGGAGAGGCAAATAACCTGACATCCTATTTCATAAATCCTAGATCAAGAGTAGCTATAATGAGCCAGATGTAAGAAATTATTACAAAGTCCTAGACTTGGAGTTTTTCATAAAACTTCCTAGAAGAGAAGTAAACATATTCTGTGCTTTGAAGGGGGAACAATAACAATTTGTAACCAAAGGTTAGTCTGTGACAGATTTTATTATTATTTCCAATTATTTGCTGCCCCACTTGAGATAGGATTATACATCTCTACTGAATGTCATGTTATAGTACTGGCTGTTCCGCTATCATAAGTTTCAGACACCTGACTTGGTTTGATCAGTGAACTAGAAGAGGTGACATAAAGTATTCTGAACAGAAGCTTTACAATCCATCTTGTATCCTTCTAGTTATCTTTCATTTCACTCCGTGTCCCCCAGAATACCATGTCCAGATTCAGGTGGACCCTAGAATACAAAAAGACCCCACTATAAGCTGGCAAATGAAATATAGCTAGCATTATGTCTAGCCCAAAGTCTGAAAAAAATAACAGTCTACAGCCTTAGACACTAATGAACTGGGGAAATCTGACAATTTTAATCCTACATGTTGATGAGATTATCATTGATCTTTTATCCCTGATTTCTATCTGAATCCATGAATTTTTATTGAACTTTAAATATTTTCAGGTTGTAAGCTGCTGCAGGGGACCAGCCATGTTCAGCAGTATTTCTTGTATTTCCCCAAGTAGTACATGATAGGGTATGCGGATCAATAAATATCTGCAAAGGCTTTTCTGAGGTGCTTGGGAGTTTAGGACAAAGCTAAAACATTGAGTACACAATCTTAGAGCTAATGATCTCCTATTTAACACTCAAAGGAAGAGTAAAGTATCAGAATGGGACTAATTTTCTAAAAGGATTGAGGAAAAGTAATCAAGCATAGTATTCTAGGAGGCAACAATACCATTTTTAAAGTAAATTGCAAATTGTTAAGATGAGTTCTAAGTAAGAAAAGTCAATAGACATTGGTAACATGCTGAGATACCATATAAATGGCATTGAGTCAGTGAGAATTTTGTGAATAAAGCCTGCTGATTTAGGTCAACATTGAGAAATTACTGGGATAAAAACAATAAAGATGATAATCTTTAAAATCTTTATTCTTCTACTGCATGAGATCACGCTCGTTGCCTAGCTGTAGGGGAAAAAGGAGCTCAAAGATTAGCACTTGAAATTTCATCACACCTTTATAAACTGGTAATAGGAAATGTTTATTTTTAATCAATATAGAAACTGAATTGTGTGCATGGTACTTTGTTTCCAAAAGTTAATAATTTAGTAAGAATTGTCCATTCCCAATAACATAACATATTAAAGCACTTTTTTTTTTTTAATAAGCCAGGGTATAGTTCTATGCCTAGAACAGAGTGGATACTTACATATTGTAAATGCTGAATGACTGAATTGATGAACCTGACTAACACCCAATTATCTTGCTTCTAACCATTCTCCTATAAGTTACATACACATACGATGCCCATGGAAGTATCTTTTTTATTTTTTCTTTAATTATTGAAGTATTGAACATTATAGCAATGAGTGAATGTTGAGATACTGGCTTATTTTTTTTTTATGAATAAAATTAATGGGGACTCAAATAGTAAAATTACGGTCACTCTTGAAATTCATACAGTATAAAAGTAGAAAGATTATGATTTAACTCTTGTGAAATATTTATTAAAATTACTGTCCTAAGAGTATAATAATATTAATAGGCAATGGCAGCCTGGATAATTTAGTGCCATCATGCTTTTTCAAGGTAGCACAGAAGTTCCAATAGCCTATTGTTTATTTCCAGGCCAATACATTATTGCCTCCAAATAAGGGAAAAACTCTTGTAGAAGTTGGAAATTTTTAATTAAAAATAAAATATCTTGCTATTTCTCGCATGAAGTCTCATGAACATCTAGATGTTGAAATATATTTACAAAGCATATCATAGGCAGAAGTAGAGTGAATGTTACAGGGGTAGGCAATTGAGCCATCAGGTGTTATAGGCAGAACTAGGAAACATTTCTACGAAGCTATGACATACCATACCATGCGTGCTAGTATTTAATTAGGAATCCAAATTCTTTGCCTGTGCAAATGTTTATATTTTCCTTTGAACAGATATATTACATATTACTTGTCTAATCTATTCCAAGTTAGAAAGATACTGTGGAATAATGGAAAAGCCCAGGATTGGGAACAGAGAATTAGGGGTAGGAAGAAGGAACAGGAACTAACATTTGTTCAAAATTGACCACGTGTCAAATACTATTCCAGATATTATCTAATTTGATGTAACTACTCCTGCCCCTAATAATCTACAGACAGATATAGTTGTAGTTCACCCTGAAAGATGGGAAATAGGGAAATAGGTTCAGAGGTGTGATTGAAACTACTAAATGTCACACAGCTATTTTGTTGCTCTGCCAGAATATAAATGCATCCCTGCCATATGCCAGTTTCCAAAGTGTGTCTCTGCTTCTGCTAATGAGCTCTACAAACTTTTATAAGTTGCAATCCCAAAGTCTATGCTTTGGTTTCCTCTTCTGTCATTTTTAGAGAATACCATTTATTATTATTATGGTATTTTTTTTTTCTTTTAGCAAGGGAAAGAGAGAAAGGGTGGGGAGGGGCAGAGGGAGTGGGAGAGAGAATCTTTAAGCTGACCCCACGCCCAGCACAGAGCCTGACTTAAGGCTCGATCTCATGACCCTGAGATATGACCTCAGCTGGAATCAAAAGTTGGACGCTTAAACAACTGAGCCACCAGGCGCCCCAATACAATGATGTTATTTTGATAGTGGCCATTGATTAGATGCTTTTAAGTGTTGTTTTGATGATAAGGTGAGATAAAGCTTTGAGTTCATTTTTAACAGCGAAGCACTCTGCAATATAAGTTGCTTATAACTCACAGTTAATTTACTCACAACGGAGGGAAGGCCACTGTACTAACAGCATTCTTGGCCTCTTCCTGACTCCTCATCTCTCATTTGACACCTCTGAAGACACAACCTAACTTTGTCATTATTGGCAAAAATCTAAGATTTGTATATACCTAACTTCTTTGTCTCTCAGTTGTTTCAGACCTTGAAAAGTTTTTTTTCTTTTTCCAAAATTTATTATTGCCATCCCTGTTGACTTGTTCTCCATTTTCAACTACCAGTTTGAGGATATAAGCCCCTTAAAATGCCATATTTTGGATGTGATTTGATTTTTGAACCATATTATTGATAATCTATTTAAAAATAGTTTTGTTTAACCACTTAAATCTTGGGTGTTACAAAGGTTACAAAACAAAAATCAGCTGACTAAATTTAGAGAACTATTTGGCTCTATTTAATTATTCATGATCAGGCAGCATCCCACTTTAGCAGTAGAAGCAAGTTCCAGAGAGCTATACCAAATAGAAGGCTTTTATAGGCATAAGGGAATGGGAAAAGGAAGTTTCTAGCAAAGAGTCACCTTTCAGGCAGGGTCACCTTTCTTTGGGGGAATGCAAGGATCCATCAGGCATATTACCCCACTAGTGCTGACCAGGTAATTTAACATTTGTTTAAAGGTCACACTCCTGCTGAATCTGCAGCTAGGTTAGTTATAGGTCTTGGTTTGTCGATGTGGGGTTTAGCACAAATGACTCCATCTTGAGCCTCATGCTTCTTTTTTAACACAAACAAATTAGACCCTTGCATTAGAAAAACAAAAGAATGTCTGAGAACATATTTCAAGTGCCTGCACAATTGTATTGTTTTTTTCAGGCACTAATCTTTAATATGTGATCGCAACAAAATATACTTGAAATCTTTGAAAACAGATGGAAGCTTAAATATGTGGTTGTTAAAATATCCACTTATTCTTTCTTAGTACAATATACTTTCCTGAATTTGGACTTATTATGGCAATTAATGTGATAGTTAAATAAACTAAATGGGCCCCCGCCCCCCAGAAAAAAGGTAGAAGTTTAAAAGGCAGCATATATGAAATCTCAAGGAATGCTTGTCATGTAAAAGTATATCCAGGCTCATAAATACATTTTAAAGTTCTTACAAAGCTCAGAATAAAATAACAAGTATCATTGGTTTACTGTGTATTCACAGATACTAAGACAAGGTATTTATCTCGAGAAATATTCACCTTTTGGATACTTTGATCAATATTTCACATTTCTTTTTGTTAGGTTGAGGTAAAGAAAATGTTCCATTACTGTTGCACTCTTACAGCTCTGCCAAGTACTTAGAGGTTCCAGTTGATATAGCTAGGATATCTGCATTATTTTGATATGAGGTACTGTGTTTTTTATTAAATATATATTTGGTTTTTGTGCACAATTTCTGGCACAGAGCACCTAAAACCCTTGGAATTTCCTAAGTATGAGAACAATAGATATCTTTTGTCATATGAATGAGGGGACTTCTGGAAAGCACTTAAGGGTGGGGGCTGGTTACCAGAGGAGCCAACCATGTGATCAGAGGGTTAGAGTTTTCATTTCCACCCCGCTGACCTCTAGGGGGGGAAGAAGGGTTGGAGGTTGAACCAGTCACCAAAGGGCAATAGTGTAACCAATCGTGCCTATGTAATGAAGTCTCCATAAAAACCCAAAAAGAAAGGGTTCAGAGACCTTCTAGGTTGGTGAGCATATTGAAATGTGGGGAGAATGGCAGGCTTGGAGAGAATATGAAAGCTCCATGCCCCTTCCTATATATCTTGCCCTATGCATCTCTTCCATCTGCTATTCCTGAATTAGATCCTTTTGCAGTAAACCAGTCATAGAGTAAGTAAACTGTTTTTCTGAGTTCTGTGAGCCACTCTAGCAAATTAATTGAACCTAAAGAGGGGTTGTGGGAACCTCTGATCTTTAGGGGGAGGAGGGTGTGAGAAGCACAGGTGATCACTAACAACTAGCTTCTGAAGTGGGGGTGTAGGTGTCAGTCTTGTGAGACTCAGCACTTAACCTGTGAAAGCTGATGCTATCTTCATATAGATAATGTCAGAACTGAGTTGAATTGTAGGACACCCAGATAGTGTCTGGAGCATTGCTTGTTGGTGGAGGAAATGTCCCTCATGTTGGAAATGGTACCAGACCCTTTGTAGGTACATCTCCTGAACTGGGTAGCATGCATGTAATAACTGCCAAGTCTCAGAAAACTTTGTCACAATCCCTTTTAAGTTTATCCCTATAGTACAATTTCTGATGGTGAATGGGTTTGAAGGCCCAGGTTAGGTGATACTTAAATGGTGTTCATAAAATAGAATTTTAGATTTTTAGGGAAGCATGAAAAACATCTAGTCTACTAATGTGTTAAAGTTTAATAATTTGCATATTCCCTTTGGGATTTTCCCTCATCTCTGAATCATCTTTACATTCATATACATGATACTTTTCAATAAATTATTTTATTAATAAGTGAATAAGTAAATATACATACATATAATTAAAACCATCTTACATCACAGTTATAATAGGATATTAGTTCATTTTAAGATAAATTAATGTTGAAGTAAATTATACATTTGCATATAAAATAACAAAATTCAACTAAATTTTATGTGTGTGTGTATATATGTATATAAACAAACTCCCTAAGTTATCTCTTTTATATGAATAGGATATACATACTGTAAACAGTGACCTTCTTGAAAACCACTCATTGTGTTTACCTCACAGTCTTCCATAATAGGACATGTCTGAGAACAAATATGAGCAAATATCTGAATCCCTGTAGTATTTGCTCATTGAACACAGTCTTACCCTCTTAAGTCATACAGAAGAGGTTAAACACTTATTCCAGGTAATACCTTTTAAAATATATTTAATTGGAGTTTTAGAAATGACCAAATTGTTTAAAACAAATTGCTTACTGGGAAAGCCAAGAAAAATGAGCATATAAACGCCCAGCCATGGGGTCTCAAAGATCTCAAAGATCAAACCAAGTGATGACAGAATTGGTCACATATTGTCAAAGCTTTTGGCGTGAGTGGCTAACTAATTTGATACTACACTCAGTGGGAAAGCCTTCTTATAACTTTTATAGTGGTATATTTAAAAAACAGGTTATTTATTTATTTATTTATTTTTACAGAATGCTACTCCAAAGACAAGTTTCATAAGCAAGCAAAACAATTGTACTTCTCAGGGATCTTTTTCTCCCTATTTCAAAATCTCTCTTTTTGAAGAAATGGCATATAGAGCAATGACTCCTGGCCCACTCTGTTCATTCCAGATGGATAGACTTTCAGTATGTTCATACTATACCTTTTTCTTCCTAAACTTACAAATTTAGATGGTGACAGAAGAGCTAGTGAATGAACTTGAAAGAAGATGAGTACCTAGATGAGAGAATCTACACACCCTTACCTATATACTTACAATCTTGACAGCCTTCTCCTGCAACACCTTCCTGCATGTTAGCTATTCTTCAAAATCTTTCATCCTCTAAGCCCATCAAATATATGAATACACTTACCCAGTAAGGTGAATATAGATATAAAAATAAATTTTTCTAAATTCACAAAAAGATCAATTTTCTTAGAATCTTCATTCATAAAGAATCTGAATAAAAAGTCTTCTAAATTATCCAATGTCAGTAACAGATGCTTAGTAAAGGTTTCATATGTCTCCACTTATCCTTGTTTATTGCAAGAGTCTCAGTCTGATCCATAGTTGTTTTTTAAACACACACACACACACACACACACACACACACACACACACACACACACACACCAGTACAACATAATGGCAATGAATGCATACCTACAGTATATAAACCACGCAATTGTCATGGTTGCTTGGCAACTACTGACAGGAACTGTATATTGAAGAGCAAGGGGATACAAAGCAATAAATGAAAGCCTTATCAACTGTATTGATTTCAGGTGGAAGGAAACTCTTCAAAAATGTCTCATTTGGGTTGAAAGACATAGAGAAAAGTTTATTTTTAAAAATTAAGTTAATTTTTAAAAATTAAGCGAAATCAGCAGTTATACTGTGATAGACTAGAAGGTAATTTCATGAAAAAGCAACTGATTGCTGGTAAAAAGAAGAGATGGGTGTACCTAACATGTTATCTCTTGGCTGTACTGTCTTTGTGGTAAGATGCACTACTGATAATGCTTTGAACATATCTTTTTCCCCCTCTTATTCCGAAACTAAAGAAAATCTTATCAGATTTGAATTTTTAATATGTTTTCTTTTATGTTGGTCCAAAGTTAAAACTGTTTTGCTACTTTAAAACATTGCATTTTTCTTTTCATAATGTCTATTATATAGTTGCTAATATTTTAGATATAGATTCTAAGGAAATGCTTTAAATGAGCATGCTTCAATCATTGCTCTTATTAAACCACTTTAGTTTTGACTTTCCTGGGTCATAAAATTTCCTCTGACTTACTGAAATGGCTATTTTCTATACTCTGTGTGGATATTTCTGCTTACACTTTTGTACTTTTTAGTTTTAGAACACTTGCTTTTCGTGTGTGTGTTTTTTTAATAGTTACCTTTTGCTCTGAGGTCATGTTGTCAAACATATCTTCACTTGACATCTATAAAAAAAAAATTGTGTTTCTTTTAAAAATCCTCTTGTCAGATGTTGCCAGAAGTATAAAATACCTGATATATAAAATAACTGAGAAAAATTCTTACCTAATACCTTCAGACACTATTATATATCCAAAGCAAAAATGCTTATGAATTTGAAACATTTAGTCCCCTTGCTGATACTTTAAACTACCATCTTTCTAATTCCTTCAGTTGTAGGAAATACTATGAGTTATATTTCTTTTTTAAAAAAGAAAAGATTAGGAAAAGCAGATGAAAAAGCAAATTCTACACTTCCATGAGTCCAGGAGGAGAGGAAACTAAACTGTGGGAGAGGCACAATTATCTTTTTCTTATGCTCAAACTCCTGTTGGGTCTCCCATGATAAGCAAATTAGAGAAAGCAAATGATTCTAGAAGATTCTTTTAGCTAACAAATATTACTGGTTTCCTACGTCCTGGTACTAGCCTCCCTTCATGGGTAAGAAAGCAGAGCCATAGGGAAGTTAAGTAACTTGACCAGTAAGAAAATGTTAGCCAGTGATAGAGCACAAACTAAACGAAGTCTGTCAATCTGAAACTTAAACTCTTAACCCTGAATCTCATTGGTTCTTGGGATCCCTTAGCTCGTTTGAGTGTCCAATGAAAAGAGTCACCGTCCTTCTCTTTGATACCAGCTAAGGCCATGCTATACCACAAGAAACTGAAATGATCAATCCTTACATTCATGGGACACTTCTGGGAATGCTTCTGCATTTATAACCCAGAATTCTGAGTTCTCTGCAGTGCATTGAGATGGTCTTACCTCTTTAAACTTTCCACTTTTACTACCATTTGATTCCATTTCTTAAAGACTTGTCTTTACCTTTCCCCACTAGACAACCAAATCTAGAAGAATTTGATTCATAGTCAGCCAATCTATTCAGACTTCCTTGAGTATCTCACAATGAAACCCATTTAAACAGATATAAATTTTAGAAATTTTAGTTCTTTTTAGAAATATTGAACTTCTCAGCAATCTACTTGTTTTCATTCCTTTGTAGAGTACACCGAATCATTAAAAACACTGTTGTGGATGAATAGCAGGATTGCTTTAAGAAATTGAATTTACACGCTATCAGTTTATTGTACTTGATGTAGGCTGTTGAGAGTTGTTTAAGGGAAACTGAAATTTCCAGTCCAAAGTTTTCCCATCACAAATTTATGTTGTCTAACTTAAAGAGAATAACTGTTCCCAGAAAGGCCTGAACTATTTTATTTCATAATTTTAAAACATTAGCGCTTTAACAGAGGGGAAAAACCCCAAATAAATAGTTCCATTTAAAACTAGGTATTTTGTTTTGGGGTTTCTAATCATAAATAGAATTCTATATAATTTTCTGGGAAGTGCTCATTAAGAGAAAATCCCCTGTACGTTTAAAAATTGTGAAGGGACTACTTTAAGTAATGGCAAAGAAATTAATAGAGGTCATTAGTTTCGTCATATTTGAGTCAATGATGATTGGTATTTCTTAATATATGATATAAAATCATTAAGAATTCATTCATGTCTAGATCACAATGATAACGTAATAATATCCCCAAGTAAATAGACATTAAGGAATTCATATTTTAAACTGTAAAAACTCAATCTAGGTCTTGTCTTAAAACAGGAAATATATTTGATGAAATAATTAGAATAAATGTTAGAATATCTTGATCTGTAAATGTGGTTTCAGAGAATAAATGCAGCACTAATATAGGAGTTGGGATAACTTTTCTCCATTGGTTCTCAAATCAGTCCAATAAGAGCTATATTGAAGTAAAAGTAAAATATTTGGAAGGAGCAGAAAGCTAAAGAAAATAAAAAATTCCACATACTATAATAAATAGCAGATAGACATTAGTTTTATGTTACAGCTCCATTACTTGAGTGGCACTTGAATAGTTCTCTTCACTATGTGAATGAGAACTCATGTTCTCAGAGAAGTTTATGTCTATAATAGGCACATAATTCACAGAACAAAGTCTTCTGGGTAATATTCACTGTGGATGTTAGCAGTTTTTTCTGCTTCGCACTAGAATTACTTTGGAGAGCTAATCCTTCAGAGGCCAATGATGCCTATTAAACTAAGAACTATTTGGAATTTTTGGTCATCTATAGGCTGCCGTTGGTTGTCATTTCCTTATCTGAAGTACTGAATCTGTCCATGTGAATTGCTGCTTGATGACTGAGAACTCACTATCTATACACAGATCACTCCCATGACCAGTAACTGCCTGCTGAGACCTGTGATTCCCCTAGTTGGTTTCTTGCATTTGATCCCCAATTATAATAGTCAGTTTACATGAAACATACTGCTTGCCTATCTTATACTGTGACTTCTGCCACGATGGGAAGCTTTTTAGACTGCTTGGGTACCAGACCTCTCCCCTTGGAACTGTTCCATGAGGCAAATCCACTCCATGTATCTTTATCTTGCTTGTTAAGATTCTTTCCCTTGGAGAAACTGGGTGGCTCAGTTGGTTAAGTATCTGACTCTTGATTTTGGCTCAGGTCATGACCTCAGGGTTGTGAGATGGAGCCCCATGTGGGGCTGAGCATGGAGCCTGCTTAAGATTCTCTCTCTCCCTTTCCCTCCCCTGCAGCCTCCCCCACCACCACAGCACCCCCCCATGGTCTCACGCGCCCATTCTCTCTCTAAAAAAAAAAAAGAAGACACATCTTTTCCTTCTTTGATAACTTATATT
The DNA here is from genome assembly GCA_028534135.1 of Potos flavus. Lineage (NCBI taxonomy): Eukaryota > Metazoa > Chordata > Mammalia > Carnivora > Procyonidae > Potos > Potos flavus. The sequence continues at coordinate 38,774,150 of CM052892.1, read as the reverse complement.
GTGGATCAAACAAAATTTATAACTAGTCTACAAGTTCTGAGTTATGGAATTTTTTAATGCATCTCTATTAATGTCCATGTATTAATGTTGTCATTAATATTGTTATTAAGAATGCTAGGCACTTTTCATACACACATACACATACACACACACATTTAAACCTTGCAATGATCATTTGAGATCAGTGCATATATTTCTTTTTATCAAATAAGGACACGGAGGCACAGAGAATTTATGGATGATCCTTAAGCTCTTATAGCAAGAAATTGACAAAGTCAGGTTCAAATCTAGGTGATTTGACTTCCAAGTTAAAGCTCTTAACAACTATATTTCACTTGCTTTTCGGAGTTACTTTTTAATAGGGTTACTGGTCTAATAATTCAGAGAATGTGATAGCATAGTCTATATAGAATTCAGTATAGCATTTGCTGAGATATGTCATGGAAAAATATTTCATCTACTGTTGAGATGAAGAAGTATGTGCTGAAAACTTAATTAATCAGGTAGATCTGTACCTGGTCTCAAGATTAAAGCATCCATGATAATCTGAAGGGAAATGTGTTGTTAGGCTATAAAACTCATCTCAGTCTCAACAGTTAAGCATATTTATTAATGACTTGTGTTTACATATGCAAAACACAATGATCAGACTTACAAATGAGATGAAACTGGAAGAGAGAGTAAATGCTTTGAATTCCTGAACCAAAAATACCTTGATAGACTTGATAGACCTTTGATAGAACATCAAAAGATGACACTAAGCAGGGGAAAAAAAAACTAAGATTTTATAATTTGCTTAGATTTTTCAAAAGTATAGAAATCTACGTAGTTGGAGTTGTGGACAAGCAGCAGCATCCATGAGAATGAGTTAGAGGCATTCCATCAACAATCAGATTCATGTAAATCACCAGTTTGCTACAGCCATCAATAAAGATGATCCCTGCAGAGGTGTCATGAAGAAAATAGGACAGTATTGACAATAAAGGAAAAAAAAACAGCTCCATTCTATGCTATTCTAATCAAAACCACAGTTTTTAATGTTTATCTCTAATTGCACTTGAAGGGCAATATAACCACCATAGACATCTAGTTGGGGGAATACAAACCCTTTGATGAAGGTTGCCATATGACCTAAGAATACTTGAAGGGTGTACAGATGTTTAGCTTGAAGAAGAAATGGAAACATGTTTGAACTTTAGTATCTAAAAGACTTTCTTGTAAAGAGTTATTAGACAGTTGTTCAACTCTCCCAAGAGTAAACCTAGGGGAAAAGGGTGGAAGCCACAGTAAGATAAGTTTTTGATCAACCTAAGTAAGTGTTTTCAAATATCTAGAGCTGCCAAGTCAGGAAGCAGTGAATTCTCCAACAGAAGATTGAGAACTATCTTGCTATATAGTTAGAGTTACGGGGAGATTTCAAGGACAAACTCGGATGTTAGATTACATACAAATGAAGGATCCCTCTGAACTTACAAAAAGTTAGGGCTTTTCCCCTCACCACCACTCTGTCTGTTCCTGAAAACTGAGGTCAGAAAGGAAGTGCTAGGGCTCCTGGGGGGCTCAGTTGGTTCAGCAACTGCCTTCAGCTTAGGTCATGATCTTGGAGTCCCAGGATGGAGTCCCACACCAGGCTCCCCTGCTCAGCAGGGAGTCTGCTTCTCCCTCTGACTCTCTTCCCTCTCTTTCTCTCTCTCTCAAATAAATAAATAAAATCTTAAAAAAAAAAAAAAAAGAAGAAAAGAAAGGAAGTGCTAGAGGGAAAGGATAACTGCTAATAATGCTATAGCAGTTTGAAGCTCTAGAAATCACAGGCCTGCTGAGCAGACCTAGCCTCCTTAGGGAACATCATTTTTTGCCATGTAGAACTTTTATATTCTAGTCCTTCATCTTCTGTTCTCTGCCTTCCATAAACTAAGTCTCAGTTCAAATTTTAAAATTATTAAAAAGTGTAGCTGTGGATGTCTTTAACTTATGATAACGACAAGGACTCTATTATTCATCTGTACATCATTCAGTAGTATTTCTTGAATACTGTTGTCCTGATGCCACAAAAATGCTTAAAGTATTTGGTGTAGTGGGAGTAATCACTTCGATAGATAATGTGGAGCCTTTTAATATGACTCCAAAGAGGACATTTTCAAGGTAGGAGCTGCCCAGTTTCTGGAGGAGAGTGCTGCCTGCTTAGAGCAATACCTCAGAGTAGATGTGCATGGCCTTCCATTAGCTTCCACATATCTTCCAACAGAATCTTATCTTCATTCTCTGAAAACTGGCAGAAGAGTAGAGATGAAAGAAAGGGCATTACCATCTATTAAGGGCTTACCGTGTGCTCAACACCGAGTGCCTCTTTCACATTTACTGTTGTGTTTCATCCTCATGCCAAATTAGGAGAGCATTATGGTGATCTTGATTTCACAGATAAGAAACAAGTTCAGCTGTGGGAAGGAACCCACTCTAAAGCAGAATACTAGCTGGCGTTAGAGCTGGAGTCCATAATTACACCCTCTGATTTTTATCCCACTGAGGAGGGTGGAAATACAAAAATCTAGTCCTTAATTGCTGCAAATCTACTCCCTGTAAAGATATGCCATTTATAGGCACAAGAATAAAAACAACCCCAAGATAATTAGCATCAGACTACAGGGACTCTGGGAAAGCAGAACTATAGGAAGAAAAAGTAAGTCTATAGGCTTTTTCCAGTTCTCCATGTTAAGAACTGTAATAATTCAAGTTTCCAAAGCTCCTAAAATAATTGCATAAGTTTTTATTTCAATTTTTCCATAATTTAAATTTCTCACCGTGCCTGAAAGGAAGAAATCTAGTGAAATCACAGAAAATATACTCCAGGTTTTTAAGCTTTGACTACTAAAACCATGGAATGGAATCTATCTTTTGTGGACACTGGGCTGAAATGAAATCAGATTCTGCCTGAATTAATGCTTAACTCATGTGAGCCTGAAAAAGATAAAATGCTATTGTTTTAATGATGGTACATCTGCATGAAAATGATAAAGAATTTTGAAATGGCAAAAAATAGATGTTAAAAAAATTCCCACTTCATAGTTTGAGTCCCTGCTCTATTATTTTGAAATAGATAATTAGGAAGAACTACTGAAACAAAAGCATCAATGTGCCCAATGTTGTATAAAATCCCATTTGACTTGCTTTTGTTTCTTTCTGAAGAACCATGTATTTCTTTCCTGCTCCAAGTTCCTTGTGAACAAGTCATAGCTTTATCAGACACATGGGCAAATACCAGACAATTGCTATATTCTTGTAGATGGAATAGCTTCATAGTCTATATATGTGCAAAAACACTGCCTGTAACTGCAAAGCTTAGGAGTAGGGAGGGAAAAGCAACAACAACCACACACTACGGCCACTGATCATGCTGGGCAATTAACTGAGATCCTCTGTTCTTGGGTAAAATGAGGAAGCTGGGCCAGTTCTTTTGCAGGTATTTATCAGGTCTCACACTTTATAACCTTACATCTTCTTGGATAGTACTTTCTGTGCAGTTATCCAGAAGGTAAGATACAAGGAAACTCCCCATACATAACTAATGTCAAACAAGATCTTTCCTTTCCATGTGAAATAGAATATAATATACTTGGGAGAAGTTTATTTTATATAACAGATCTTAAAACAGCCCTTTCACATACGAAGGGCTTAGTGACTATTTCTTGAACAAATAAGTGAGTGAGTGAATTTGTTAATAGTAGTTCATTTTGGACATTGAATTCATGTTCATATTTCAACTACCAAAATACTGTTTTCTGAGCTCATCCTAGTATTATTATTATTAAACTTTTTAAAATACTTGTTGTCTAATAATAATGTTTTATTGGACTTCCCTTCAATCAGTACAATTTAGATAAAGTTCGAATGAGCATTATTTTATATGCCTCTCCATGTTCTCAATGTGGGGATATAGGGACGGGGAAGAAATAATAGCTGCCCTCAAAGGTTTTGCAATCTAGTCAGATGGGTAGGCGAAATACACAGATAACAAGGACCTTAACAAAGAGAGAGACTACCATGGATGTTTGGTGCAGGAAGACCATGCATCCATTTGAAGGAATCCAAAAACTTTTCAGAAGAAAACATTAAAGTCTTAAGAGCAGATAGAGTTTTGACAAAGCCTGGTAGAAAGAAGGTTCTAACATTTTTCTACATTAACTTCAAAGTTTCTTGACCTGCCTCAACTGAGTCTATGATTCCTTTACAGAATTAAAAATAACAACAATGATCTGAGTGCCTTTTGTAATGAACTTCATATTATTGAGTTCTCCTATCCACTCCACCTATCAGGAAGAGTACTTTTTTAGATAATGAAATTGGGACTCAAAGATTCCCAAAGTCACAGACATAAAAGATAATTAAATGGAGAAAGTCACCATATACCTTGGGAAACCAATGTAGTTAATGCTATTGTACTGCTAGGCCATGTCAGCTGTGGAGGACTGTCCTTCTGAGAGCCAGGCTTTCATGGGAGTTGTGCCATCTACATTGTGTGTTTTAAGCAATTCTATTTAATCAACAATTCCAAGAATTATTTTCCCCAACAGAAAGCCTGCTCCTAGATGGGATTGTCCTTAAATTCTTAGGCTGAAATCTCTATGTCCTGTGAAGAGGCTGAAAATTTAAAGAGGAATAGAGGGAGACAGTAGGGGAACACAAATAAGAGGGAACACAGGTCAGGTAGCAGAGTTTAAATGTCAGGATCATTCCCCCTCATATCCTTGTCTTTAGATGACTGTTATAGCTGCTTACTTAGTGCTGACTTTGTTATAACCTTGGAGAGTAGTTAAGGGAAGTAGGGATTGAATACTTCTCCTTTTCTCTTTGTCCTGTACAATCAGATTTACTGACATGAGCAAAGAAAGAGAATTTATGCAAAATTACTGGAGTTTGAAAGAGCCCTCCCCATACTTCTGAAAAGTACATTGCGTTTGACATAAGCAAGATGTGTGAATTTCCATTATCCTTCATATTCCCAATACCACATAGGATTCTAATCATTACATCCAAATATTTCCAGAAAAAAAACCCCAGCCCCCACACATCAATCATGAAACTTCCATCTGTCTTTCCTTATAGAAATTATATTTGGACGTCTTGAAGTTACTGCAAGCCTTTGTTTCTTGTCTGGAAAATAACAGACAGTGTGACCCTGGCTGTCATCTTGTTTTTCAACTGCTGATGTGATTTTGCCTAATAAGTAGCAACCAATGGTGACTATTGCAATTCAAATTAAAAGGAGGAGAGTGGAAGGATGTGCAGACAAAGCTCAGATGTGGGTTTGTTGATATTTGTAGCAGGAGGTTAATTAGCATTAACAGAAGTATCAGCAGTTGCTTGGACTTACTCATAAGGTACTGACTGCTCTCAGCAGTATAGTACAGAGGAAAACAAGTCAAAATAGTTTTCTTTTTTCCTCTTACAGAAAAACCATTTACAAAAACAAACATAAAGTAATTGGATTCTTTTTTGTTTGCTTTCTGTTTCTCCTTTGCAGCTAAGTGTTTGATTTAGCTGCTTCTTTTGCTCCTTTCCAGTCCTACACGGTTGGAGTAGTAATAGAGTTAGTCGTACTTTCTTTTTTTCCTTTTTCATTCCCTTCCTCCTTGCCTTCTCCCCCATCCTGTGGTGGTGGTGGTTGTTTCCTATAGGCAACAATTTTATTTTTTTTCTTTCATTTTCAATTAATGATGGGTATATTTTTATGGGTGGCTTATAAGTTTTGGGTCAAATCAATGCAAAGCACACATCTATCTCTGTGATCACTCTTTACCCATCTAAATGTTTTGAAACCACTACCTTCCCCTAATCTTTGCAATGATTAGAATAACTATTAGGGCCCATGTTTCAGCCTTAAACAAAGCCCCAAAAAGGGTTTTATTTGTTTGACTTCGGTTGTGGTTTCCTCCATTTGCTCTGCAATGAAGAAGAAAAATGTAATTTTTAATGGTATTGCTTTTTATCTATATGCGGGAGAGTTAAGGATTATTTGAAAAACTATCCCAAACATTCTCAAATTAAATGTCCACCATTGAGTAGCTGTAAAATTATTTAATATACACATGTTCTTATATTAGTCACTCTTTGATGTTTTGTAGAAAGTTTACTATTTTAACCTATTGAGAGATATTAACTAATAATGAAGGATCAATAAATAATAACTATCGTATGAATTGAAATATCTCCTACTATGTAAGACTACAGTTATTATATTTTTGATGAGGATTTTAATTTCTTTGTTCTTTTCCTCTTTGGAGGAAACTAGAAATGGATCTTAAGGAAAATTAAGGATATGTATTTAATTCTGACCACAAACCAAAGACAGGCTTAAAATTTTCTGAGGAAAATTTACTCAGTGGTAATAAGTGATATGGAATTGGGCATGCCACCAATGTTTTGTACAAAAACATAAAAGGAAGCTACTGTAACATCATTTCTACTTAGATTCACCAATTAGATGGAACATACCTGTATATCTAGGTCTAAATCTATGTGTGTGTGTGTATATATGTGTATATATGAACGAGCTAGACAGATAGATGATAGGTAGATATCAAAACATTAGCTGTAGATTATTTATGCAAATGGTACCATGTACGATTCACAGATATGTGAGTATTTCTCACTAAGTATCATGGCTCACTGGATAAACCAGATAGATAGATAAATCCCTCAAGAAATAATTTATTCAACTCTATCATACAGAAGAGGTTACTGAGGTCCACAAATGCTGTTAAAACCCCAAAGCAGTAACTACTTGGGGGCTGGGCTAAAAATCTAAATCTCCAACCCTTTCTTCAACAAGCTTTCCTTAAATCTACAGTGTCATATAAGCATTATCTTGAAAATCAGGGTAAAGGAATGCTTCTTTTTAATCTGATTTATCTTCTTCCTTTTTTCTCTGTAAAAATGCACTTCAGGGAAACAGTACATAAATTATCGGCTGAGGAATTAGACACATGTTAGAAGTAAATAGATTTTAGGATTCTAGTCAAGGATGTATATACTCAAAGTTCATTTCAAATTTCAAAAGAGTACCCCTGTCTTGACCCCCCCATGATTGATGAAGGAAGTGAAGGAAGAAGCCTCGCTCATAATTAATCTTTGTTATTGTAGTGAGGAGATGGTTGCTGTTTCTCCAGTTTGATGATAACCCAACAAAGCAAAATGGAGATTGGATGCAGCTATATGAATAAAAGCTGCACGTCTGCATTTTACTGGTCTTGTTAGTGGAGATCCGGAAATGCTCAAATATTTAGGGTTCTTTTTGGTAGGGGTTGTTTTTGTTTGCTTTTTTGCTTTTTGGTTTTTGTTTTAATGATCTGAGTAGACTTTGGCAAATGGCCATCCCAAAATAGAATTTGGGCTGCTTGGAATTTGAACACTGAGTTACCACATAAAGTAAGTGGCAATTCCAGACTTCAGAGGCAGATAAAGTCAAGGTGTGTGTGTATGTGTGTGTGTGTGAGAGAGAGAGAGAGACAGAGACAGAGGCAGAGACAGAGAGTGAGAGAGAGAGATTGGGAAAGAAAGAGAGGTATTAAAGACTGGGTTACAAATGCAAGGGTTTAGAAATAGATTGATAGAAGCAAAGAATCAGGCTTTATGGGTTGCGTTTATTTTTGAATAATAAAAATAGTTAATATTTTTGAGCACTTCCAGTTTCTAATGTTTCTACATAAGCCATCTCAATTAATTCTTATAAGTTTGTGTGTATGTTAGAATAGTATTTATAATAATTGTCCAGAGGAAGAAGAATAAGATATAGCAAAATAAAGTAATTTTCCCCAAGGTCACTCAACTAAAAAGTAGCTGGTAGAAGTTGGATTTGAACTTGGGAATTTCTAGGTCAGGAATTAGAAGTCATTAGTCATTATATTAAACTGTTTCCAATGATCAGTTGCCCCATATTCCTACTGGTATCCAAGACCATCAGGTGTATGATTCATAGGTGATTTGGGTTGGTGTAAGGAACTGAGGGCTTGGCAACAAACAAACAAATTAAGCAAGAAAACAACTGAAATGCTCCTAGAGTTCTACTATTTAAGAATATTCACCATGCAAAAGAACAAATTATTTTAGGAAATGTCTTCTTCAAATTCCCTTAAATGTCTAACAAGTCAATGCCAGTAAATATGCTATTTCCCCCTTCTTTTACTATATTCTGTCTTATAATAATGCCATCGTCCTAATAGTTAGCACATTGGTAATTGAGGGGAAAAGTCCATAGGAAAAAAATGTAGCAAGAATACTGAGGTAGTGATTAAAAATAGATGGGTGTTTTCTAAGCACAGGAGAGTTTTCAATAAGTGAGAGCTCACAAGAGATTTGTAAGAATCAGTTGATAATCAAATATTGAGACGTATATGTGAAAATCTATCCAGGTCTAGCTCTATTTGTGTGTCACTGGCAGTAATAGTATAGACCAAGTATTTTTGCAGAATGGCTAAATTTAAATACTTTTCTAGTCTTCATTTCACAATACTTTTAGATACAATTCACCCCTCATTTCCCAGCCTTGGGTTCTGACTGATAAGGCTCACAAGCCAAAAGGGAAAGTATGCCTTTACTACTAGATGAGCAAGCCCTTTACCAGTGTCAAAACAAGATTTATAACAAACTACAACGTTAGACTTGTGGTCACTGTGGATCCTCATACTCCCTATTTACCTCCAATCAAAGATACTTGGGCCATCAGGTGCAGATAAAGAAACTGGAACAGAGGGAACATGAGCCTCACCTAATATAGGAAGATCTTCCCAGGTGTGTTTAGAGTAGGGAAGCAGGATTTGCATGAGTGAATATCACTCCTGAGCAACAAAATTAGAAAGGACATGTGCATTCAGGTTCAGGTTTTTTGTTTGTTTGTTTAAAGTACAGTTGCCTTATTCACTAGCAAAATGTGGCCTGGTGAATATATAAACACCAAAATTATTGTCTCCAAAACTGCCCTCAGGGAAAGGACGGACCATGAGCAAATATCATCCTCTCTTAATGGGTAGAGACAGAAATGGGGAGAGTCTAGAGCAGCTTTCTCCCTTTCAAAAGTACCATTAGTGAACAAGCACTCCTCAATTCTATTTGATGTCTATCTGAGTGGACTAAAATTAATTTATTGATAGCGCCTTAGAAAGAGGCAGGACATCTAGTTTTGGAAGCTAGGATCTGGGTTACCAGCAATAATATCTAATTATCGTGTGGTCACCTTGTATTAAGTATTATATTGAGTTCTATGTATAGTATTTCATTTAATCTTCATCGTAATATACTAGAAATAAAGTATTATTATACCTACGTGACATATAAAAACTGAAGCAGAGAGATATTCACAGAATTTACTCTAGGTCAAAACAAGAAGCGGATTGAACTGAATCCGGGCAGTCATGAAATCCCACTGAATGGAAAGGATTATAACAAAAGACAAATTTTACTTTAGGGGCACCTGGGTGGCATAGTCGATAAGCGACTGACTCTTGGTTTCGGTTCAGACCTTAATCTCAGGGTCATGATATTGAGCCATGAGTTGGGCTCCATGCTCAGCAGGGAGTCTGCTTGATATTTTCTCTCTCTCCCTCTCCCTCTGCTCCCACCCTCTGTGTGCACTTTCTCTCTGTCTCTAAAATAAATAATAAATCTTAAAAAAAAAAAAAAAAAAGAGGGTGTTGACACTTCGGAGCATGCATCTTGCTGGTGGAGAGGGGAGAGGTAAATGCCAGAAGGAAGGCGTTATTAGGCAATATTTTCCTTTTCTCTTTCTGAGAGGGTCCACATAAATGACAGTGTACCAGAAGTCATTTCATTCTGCCTTGCAAAATTTAATCTCAAAATACTATTGTTTTCAGATATTTTGCCTTTGTTTAATTAATTTCTTTCAGAGGCATCTTTTACTACATGGTGTTCAACTGCAAGTTGTTTTTGCATCCAGAGTTTGGTTTGCAATTCTCCAGGCAGTAATTTCTTAACATAAGTTTTAACAAACAAATACCATTTCCTACAATTTTCTTTCAAAGAGGAGTATTAGTAAAAATACCTCTGAATTCTAAGCATTCAGTATTGAAAGGAAGACAATGCATTTACTCTGCCAACAATGATTGTTAAGTGCCTCGTATATTCCCAACCATCTCTTAGGAACTGTGGGTTTGCAAAAGACATGATGGTTTATCTCCTTCCTACAAGACTGCCTTATCTCCTACTCCCCTATTTGCCCAACAAAGCAAAGTTAAGAGTTTATACATTTTGTTGCAAATATTCTGAGGATTTGATGACTGTTCATTAGTCCTGCAGGCATATATTGGCTATTATGTGCTGGGCTACATCCAAGATACTCAATCTTGAATAGGTCATGGTGGCAGGGATGGGAGCAAGGTTGAGTTTTGAAGACATAAAGTGGAAGTGATTCCCCAAGTGGCTGTACCTTGAATTTGCATCTTTGGCCTACCATGTATTAGCTGTATGAGTTGAGAACAATACAATTTCTCAAAGCTCCAGTTCCTCAGTGGTAGCATGAGATTATTAATTCTTCTTTCACAGGGTTCTTATGAGACTTTAAGGCCAATGTATATAAAATATCTACCACCTGGCAATTTTTAATAAATATTAGTTTTCTCCTCATTTTTTACTCATTATACATAAAAGTAGACCCCCCCAAAAAAAATAATAAAAAGCAAATTTAGTTACGAGATAGAAGGTGAATAAGAGCTACTGGGAAATGAGCCTTCTGATGTAAAATAGTGCCAGGAGACTAAGATAAGGTCGCTTTTACAGGTCTTGCTATGCTTGCTTTCTCAGCTTGAACTCTTTAATCCTTTTAATCCATAATCATCAGAGTACACAGAACCAGAAAATATCCCATCAAACCTGATAGTTTTGGCTTATTTTTCCCAAGCATGTTTTCCTCAGCATCTTTTGCTCATTCACTGAATTAAGAGACTCCTCTTTTGAAGACAGATTAATATTTTTATTTGTTATGACACAACTGTATGCCAACGACTTTATCCTTAGTCTTCACAACAACACTGTGAACTAGGTACTATAATTACATTTATTTTATACAAGCAGAAAGTGAGATTCATAAAGGAGAGATAATTTGCCCAAAGTCACATGTCTTTGATGGAAAACTGAATCAAGTTTTGTCTGTCTGGGTTGCAGTGGTTATACTGCTGTGAAATTGCAAGAAAAAATAAGTATTCCATTCCCTAAGCAAATTCATCAAGAAATAGAAGATAGAGGCCCTTGTTTCTTCACTTCAAAAGCTCTTGAAATGATATTGCTAAGCTGATACTCTTCTAAATTGGCTTATCCTATGGGAACAATTAAGCAATAATCACTTATAAATGGCTTCGGGGAAATGCTGAAGCTGGACTCTGTAGTCTATAACTCCTAAACAACATAATTGCAAATATGGCCATGGTTAAAATAGCTTCTTGTTTCTGTGGACTACATGACAATATATGGAATAAATTAAGGCACATTTGTCTGTAAAACCATAATACACATTTGATTCAAAGTTGATATTTGGGTCAACACTGCACTGTTTTTGCCCTGATAGAAAGATAATAATGCCTCAAAAGAAGCCATATAAATATGATCAGAATCAATATGTTTACCAAGTCCAATAGTTTCTAATGCCAGAATGAGTTATGCTTTAATGAATATTTTTTAATGAAAATGAGTGCAGTACTTACTTATCATTTGCCCAGAAGTTTTGTTCTTTCTTCTTTTAGAAATTAAACTGCAGTTTCAATGAAAAAAAAAAAAGATAGACATATCAATTATGAAATTGGGTAGGTAGGATTAATATGTTGAGTACACTGATTAAAAAAATCGTAAAAGAACTTTATAAATCCTTCAA
>CM052892.1:38663841-38761778 GCA_028534135.1 Potos flavus | reverse complement strand
AAAAAGTTTAGGTTCTCCTGGTGCTTAAACTATAAATAAGAATGCAAGTTTACAATGGAGCCATGGGGGTGGGGGCGGGGATGACCCATGTACTTGCACTTTTGGCCATAATGGAGTAACTGGTACCAGACTAACACTCTGCCATTTAAATAAATAAATAATCCTGGAAAACTGGATTAAATATATGAAAAAAATCTCTTTTCATATGTCAGACAAAAGACCATGCAGGATTGTGAGTCCTAAGGGAAGAGAAACAAAGGTAGTGATCCTTATGATCATGCTGGCTTTCTGTCTGGAGGCATCTTCCAGATCTCCACACATAGGAGGGAGAACCCAACCAAAGCAATATAGTTTCACTAAGGAGAAGAGACAGACATCAGAGGTTAGGAAATCAGAAACAGCTAGACTTTGCTGGGTGTAGAATTAGATGAGAGGGAAATACACGGACAAAAAGCTCCGGAGACCTACATGAAGTGCTCCATTGAGTCTTTGCCTGAACAGTAAATAGTGCATGTGTCGACAGAGATACATGCAAATGTATGTGTGTGTGTGTATCCATATGGACCCAGTTACGTGTCTGCAAATTTATAAAAACACGTAATTTTTATACAATCAGGATCATTCTCCCTTCTTCTTTCTCTCCCCTAACTATTCCTTAGAAATGTGATTTAAATGACCTCAGCGTTACGTGTGTGTGTGTGTGTGTGTGTTGTGTTTCATGGCATGGATGAATCATAATAAATACAACCAGTCTCTTTCAGCTAAATACCTTGTTCGTTTCCAGTTTTAAACCCTTAAACATTTTGTGACTATCATTTTCTTATGATAAATTCTAAGAAGGTGAATCACTATAATAAAAACTATGAGATGGGCACCTGGGTGGCTCAGTCATTTGAGTGAAGGACTCTTGATCTCAGTTCAGGTCTCAATTTCAGGTCATGAGTTTGAGTCCTGCATTGCTTACTTAAAAACAACAACAACAATGCACTCTTGATAAATATTGCCTGATTGCCTCTAGCAGTTGCAACCATTTGTGCTCATATAGCACAGAATGAGTGCCAATTTTAATGCATCTTTATTAGTATTTATCTTTTCATTTTAAGCTTTTTCACATGTTTATTTGAATAGAGGAGAGTTCTGAAATCTTGCATCCCACTTTATTTTTAATATTATATTATAATGTTAAAATATATTTATATAATGTTGTTACAAATTTGACTAATACCTACATTTCCAAGCTAAACTCTTTTTTTTCTTCGTTGAAAAACCAGCAGTTTGATGTTAGCTGACTCTCATGTTGCATTCAAAATTAAATCTTAAATGCATCTGCTTCATATAAAGGCAAAAGCTGATATTATAGTTACATTACCTATCAAAACTTGATAAACTGTTTAGTGTTTTTTTGGGTTTTCTTTTTTTTTCTTTTTTATTTTTTTATTAACACATAATGTATTACTTGCCCCAGGGTACATATCTGTGAATCATCAGGCTTACACATTTCACAGCACTTACCATAGCACATACCCTCCCCAATGTTAGTGTTTTTAAAATTAAAAAATAAAACCTAACATTGACTATATCCCTACTAAGTGCCTGGTACTATTCAAAGTGCTTTAGATGTGTTACCAAATTTATTTTCTTCATGAAGTTCAATCTTCATAATAGTTTCATAAGGTAGGAACAATTTCATCCCTCTCTCACAGATGAGGAAACTGAAGCACAGAGTAGGAACATAACTTACTAAAGTTACAGACATAGTAATTAGTGGAACTAGAATTTCAATTCATTCTTGTTGGGGTGCCTGGGTGGTTCAGTCAGTTGAGTATCTGACTCTTGGTTTTAGTTGAGGTCATGACCTCAGGGTCGTGGGATCAAGCCCCATGTCGAACCCCATTTTGGGCTCCATGCTCATTGGGAGTCTGCTTGAGGATTCTCTGTCTCCCTCTCCCTCATGCCCCTCCCCCCACTTATGCACGCTCTTGCTCCTCCCTCCCTAAAGTAAATAAATAAATCTTTAAAAATAAGTAATAAATAATATATAAATAAATAAGCTGTAACTATATTACTTTCTCAGAGAGCAATTTTTTTTCTGGAACTTAATAAAAATACTGGGTATCTTAAGCTAGAATTCTGATTCATGATTGTTCTGACATAATTAAATATAATTGATAGAAATATGGAAATATAAACAATGATTTTAGATAATTTTTAACCTCCTGGCAAAAGTTACTTTCAATGGCAAATTCTTAAAATTTATTCACCATATGCTCCGGTTACAATAAAATGTCATAAATATATGAAGACACATTAAAAAACTAAGAAAACATAATGAAAAGAGATGAAGCAAAAGGAAGTTTACTGGCCAGGAAATGTCAAAATGAATGAGCAGATTTACAAAAGTACACTTGACCATTTTGCTAAGGAATTAGAACTTATTGGATGTGTGTATCTGCAAACTCAAGAAAAGCCAGACTCTATGAGCCCAGAACGCAATGGTCCTGAGCTAAGTTGTTTTAATATCCTTTGAAACCAGTATGTTAGTACAGAATCAAGTTTTTGTCATGTTATTTACAATTATTGCTTTCTGCAGCAACTTCCGTCTAGACTTTCTGGAATTTTTTTTTTTTTTCCATTGTAGGCTTTAACTATGATCAAACTCCAGACTTTTGTCCTACCAGTCGTAGGTAGAGGCTGGTATTAGTCTTCCTGGCATCTAATATGTCTACACAGAATATTGGACATCCTTGGTCTCAGGTTGCCCATCTAGCTATCTAGTTTCCTACTGGAACCAGAGAACTGTGTGGTGAGCCTACATCCATTTGACTAGGGCTCTAACTCCTTACTAAGTTCTGGAAAGTTTTCAGAAAGCTAGATTCTATGTCTTCTACCCCATGGATGAAACCCTCTTCTCTATGACTAGAACAATCTCTGAGTAGATTGATATTCCCCTATAAAGATACCTTCAGCTGCACGTTTTATAATCTTGAGCTATTTTTTAAACACATCTATTTGCAGAGCTGGCCCCCTGGAAACTTAACTTCGTTAAGGAGAAAGGGAACAAGAGAAAGAATCCATGCAATTTTTAAAAGATTTTATTTATTTATTTGACAGAGAGAGAGAGTGAGAGAGAGAGCACAAGCAGGGGGAGTGGCAGGCAGAGGGAGAGGGAGAAGCAGGCATCCCACAGAGCAGGAGGAGCCTGATATGGGACTTAATCATAGGACCCCGGGATCATGACCTGAGCCAAAGGCAGTCACTTAACCAACTGAGCCACCCACGTGCCCTGAATCCATGCATTTATAACAGGAATGAATTATTCTTTGACTCTTAATGGATTAAAAAAATGTAATATTCTCTTTTTTTCTCAATAAGCTTATTGTCCGGATAGACAAAAATTCTAATATCCATCAACTTTCAGGTTGTCTTCCATCTTTTATATAATAAAAGAACTCAGGGGCTGCTTTGGATTAGAAATTTAAAAAGGGGCATGGTCTGTAATCTACCAGTTTACCTTGTTATTTCTGCTACATAAACCCACTGTCTGGCCATGGTTTCTACCAGTAATCAGTAATCATAGAGTACTATTGTGGAGAAGCCATGGAGATATCCTCACAGGATACTCACAACCCAATATAATTCTGACTTCAGAGATTCTCCCTGGGCTTCCAAAGCTGAAGAGCTAGGGGTACACACCCCAAAGACATCTACATATCCATTCCACAGTAGAAGTCCTCGGATCCATGGGCGCTAAGTGTAACCAAACTAAAGAGCTCCACCACAGTTCAGTTTTTACGGTATGTAGAATTCCATCATGCCTTCTAATGTTTGTTGCTTTTTTTCCCACTTGTGCCACCTGGCTTGATGCCCATCTCGTCTTGAACAATTCGACTTAATCATCTCCATAAGCCCACTCTTCCCAAACAAAGGTCTTTTCTTAATATCTCTTGAAACTACTAGAAGCCCCAACCTTAAGGACAGGAGGATCTCAGTCTGCTCTTCAAAAGATTCTTTTCTCTATTTCAATGATGTAACAAGTAGCAACAGTAACAGAAATGGTACAAGGCCTCATGTTGCTGATGTCAAATGATGGATAATTCTTGTTGAAACGTACTTGTTCGCAATATTTATCACTATCTACAGTTCTACTTATTTTATCGGATTATTTATTTACCTACCTATGTTGGAACCTTAGATTACAAACTGTCTTCATTATTTTGTTCATTATTCTATCATCAGTGTAAGAAAGTTCCTGATGTATAGGAGGTATTCAATACATATTTATTCCATACACACACACACTCATTCTCTTTCCATTCCTCTTCTAATGCGGCACTGACATTTTCTTATTCCTGCATTCATCAATATATCTAAACTTCATCTCATACTGAATGCAGTCCATAGCATTTTCCTAGTTAATTCTAATAATCAATTCTGTCTCTTTCATCTATTCATTGAGTACTCAAAAGGCATATATTTCACATATGTACAAATATAATATTTCTGTGCCAAATTATCATTAAGTGAAATCACTTGACTTTAAACAACTAGTTCACAAATAAACATTATTATTGTGTTCCTTCACTATTCTATTATCCTAAATTCTCACACTTTTAAGCATCCAGTCATACACTGGGAAGTCATTTCGAGTTTGACCCACTGTATAAAATTTGGTTCTTTTTGTTGCTGTTAATGTTGCTTTTCCCATAAAAAAGGCAGAGAGTCTTAAAGAGGACATTATATACAGGGAACATGTCATAGATATCATAAAAAAATTTTTTTTAGGTATTGACTTTTAAATGTAACATCAACATTAATGAACAGAAGGGATGCACATCATGAGCATATTAACACTGATCCCATTGTTATAACCTGACTTCATAACACAGTTTAAATACATGAAAAAAAAAGCACCATATTAGGAGTTAGGCAACCTGGTTCTAGTTTTGGTTTTATCACCCAATGGCAAAGTTTTATATCATTTGTAATATGACTAGCTTGATGTAGTTTTGAAACATTCGTAGAACAGTGGAATCGATTTTCCAAAGAAATCCTGCAATAGAACCTAATAGATTAAACTGGTAAAATGAAGGTGATCTGGTTAAAGCTGAAAAGGGAGAGCTGGGGGCCAAATATGCATGTCCATTTCCTCTTCTCTCCTCTCAACTTTCCAATTAAAGCAGACTCCAAATCAACTTCAGGGGACACAGTTTAAACTAGATGCTCTATTTAAAATTTCTTCTAGCTTTAACATTTTCTGATAAATTATAACTATATATATATATATATATATATATATAATATCAGATTGAGGTTTTTGTTTTTATTACTGTTATTTGTTTTGTTTTTATGGTGGAGTATAATTATAGTTCATTAAGAGAAGGGAAGCTATCTCTTTTTCTCTAGTCCATTATATGGCCAGATAAGACATCATTCCATTGCCTGGAATCCACAGGGATGTTTTGACTGTCAGCTAGGATTCCCATACCTGTGAATTACACTAGCATAAAATGGCCCCAAATTCCAACTCTTTATTTTGTGTATGCAAATATTTTAGAGACAAATTCAAAGGCAGAATTAATTATGATCATTTCTTTTTTTGGGGGGTAGGAGAACAGAGAGAACAAGGGTGAATGTTCATTCCTTTAAATTAGCGACAACGGATATAAAATTTAAGATCCCTTTGAAATGCAGAAAATGTTCAATCTCTAGACCATCTGCAACAAATTTAGAGCAAATACTCCTGCATCCCTGGAAACAGTTTTACGCCACAAATTAGGAATTTCTCCAAAGTTACAATTACATGATTCAAAACAGGTAATTTTCACCCCAATCTCATGTTTTCATTCCAGGTTTTAGTTAATGCTATCTTGATGGTTGGTGTTTGATGAATCGGCTTTCCCGTTAACTAGAGGTACAGGGCCATCATCTAATGAAAACACTCTGTATTTTATGACTCCCTGGGCTGCAGTTCTGCATATTAAAATGGAATTTCAATCTCACTGTTAGAAATAAAATCAAAACTAGCATCTGTGGTTTGAACAGAACTGAGAAAAATGCTGCTCATTTAATTTTAACAATATTTTTCATGCTAGACAGTATAAAAAAGAGGCCCTGGATATAATTTTAAAATGCCTATAAATTAGAAATAAATTGGTAGAAATCAGCACAATAGTTCAGTGCATGGGTTAGTTCATTATATCCACAAATTTGAATGCTAAAAGTTTTCTGTTCTAGTTAGAAGTTTGCCAAAATATTCATAAATTAAGGTTTCCTACTGTTCCTCAAATAGCACTGGTAGCAGCTCACTTCCATTCCTTCTATTACAAGTGTTGAGGCCCTCTGATCACTTTTTAAAAGTCTCTTTTCTGTCTAGGAATCATTGCACATTCACATTCAAGAGGAAAATGAAGGAGAAATAACTTCATAGCTAAGAAAAAAGGTCATGGCAATAGATTAGTAAAAAAAAAAAAAATTGGAGCTTCCTAGATGGGTCTTATCAATCATATTTACACAAAAACACTACAAGATCACACTGACACAAAATGGCAAACTTCTCGTTAGTGAGTTAATCAACAATCAATAATGCATTAACCACTGTGCTCAATGTTTGCCTATCCAACTCTTTCTCCTTGTCTTTCTCTCTTACTACGGCTCTCCCCTTCCCATCACACACCATTCACACACCCACAGACATATACTCACAATCCACTTTAACTAATTATGCAAATTTCTGAAGCTTTTGTGTAACTCAAATTTTATTTCAAGATAATATGACAAAGAAGAAATATCAGTATTGGATGCTATGCACTCCAGCTTTATTGCAGCTCCAAAATATTCAGCCTATTTAATTTCACTCTTTAAGTCACTCTAGATGATCTTACTAGAGAATAAATAATTATTATCATGGAAAAAGAATAATACACAACAGACATAAATGTAATAGCCACTATTTATGAAACACACATCATATCTTATATATCATACTAATCCTGTGTCCAGTCTTCATCTCTATATAATTTTCCCAACAACCAACAAAGTAGATGTTATTAATATCTTCCTTTTTAAAAATGTGGTAACTAAAGTTCAGAGTAGTTAAGTAATTTATGCCAGGTCATAAAAGTGACAAGTTTCAAAATGAGGATTTGAAC
This sequence comes from Potos flavus, assembly GCA_028534135.1. Classification (NCBI taxonomy): domain Eukaryota; kingdom Metazoa; phylum Chordata; class Mammalia; order Carnivora; family Procyonidae; genus Potos; species Potos flavus. The sequence goes on along the minus strand of CM052892.1, from coordinate 38,754,630 downwards.
TGATGTTTTTGCAATTTCAAAGCCCATACTCTTGAATTTTAAATCCTTTATGCATCTAGTCTTGTGGATATGTATGAAGATTTGATACAGTTGGCATCTAGATCTCTGGAGATGAACTTCTGAATGAAAAATGTTTTGAACTCAGATAGGAAAAAACTGGGACAATGTTCCATGCTTGTTCTCCTTTTATTTCCCCTTCTACTCCTTCTGCTGATTTTTCCTTTTTTTCCTTCATCTTCTTACTCTTTGTTTGCCCTACATTTTCTTCATTAATGGAGCTCTTGTCATCATTAACAGAGCCATCTTCTTTCTAGTTAACTGTTACACAGGTACTTAGACAAAGCACTACATGTATATATAATCCTCAAAATTATATACAATGCCATTAATAATAGTCCAATTTATGGACAAGAAAGTTGACTCTTAAAAAAAAAAAGTTGACTCTTAGAGAAGGTAAATGATGTTCCTCTTGTAAAATTGCACACATAAGATGATTAGAATGTTCACATTGGGTAGAATGAGAGAGTAAGAGGTAAAATGTTAGCTGGTAACAAGAAGAAAGGACAGTAAGTTTTATGACATTTCAGCTCAACTCATCTCTTACAAATCAAAGTGCACACCTGAGAACCTCCCATTCTCTTCAGCATCAAACACCTTGTTTCAGACCCAGAGCATATAGTTGGTTCTCAAGTTTCATCAGGAGATTTAGATAGCTTAGCTAGCTTACTGTATCAAATTCATCCCTTAAAAAATTCTTCTAATTTAACTGACACTTTTAAATGCAGTATTCTCATATGAAGTATAACCACCAACTACATACTACCAGATTCCTTTGAGTGTCACCTATCTTGCAGGATTTCTCCTAGAATACTACCAGAACACCTGCAATAATCCCAAGTCTAGACAGTCTCTAGGTTTGGACTTTAACTTTTCTTGATTGTCCTCATTTTCTACCAAGCAAATAAGTGAAACAAGCTAGTCTATGAAAAGTCCTAGAATTTTTGATTATGTAGAAGATAAACATCCCTGGGGGGAAAAGATTCATTGCCATTAAGGTGAGTGCTGCTAAAAGCCAAACGCCACCTTAGTTCTTTACAATAAACTCTAAAAAAGACACATACACCATACATTAAACAACGAGGTGAATTCATAGACTCATTCACTGATTAACTGATCTTGAAAGGCCTTAAGAGATCCATCTTCCTAATTTGAAAGAGTTAAAATAGTTTTCTCTCCTCTGTAGGGATGAATTAATTGCTCTAAAGACCAATAAGTTATGTCTGCAAAGTTAGAAGACAAGTTATAGGCAGAAAAGGCCATTTTCCTTTTTCTTTGTCAAAGGGAGTGCGGGATTGGGCATTTAGTGTCTTCCAGAAAAAGCTTTTGAAGATAGGTGTTATTAGCTATTGTTTTTACAGATGGGGAAATGTAGGCTCAGAATGGTTTACTTATCAATAGGCATACTGTGACCTACCCATTTGCAAAGACGAGGATTTTTACACATTACAGCAGCCATCCTAAAATATGTAGTATAAATAATCTCTACATATAATTTAAAAATGAGAGAAGTTCTAACACATTATGAGGATGAAAATATAACTAAACATCTAGGAAACTTTCATATCTTTTTTTTTTTTTTTAAGATTTTATTTATTTATTTGACAGAGAGAGAGAGAACACAAGTAGGCAGAGAGGCAGGCAGAGGGAGAGGGGGAAGCAGGCTCCCTGATGAGCAGAGAGCCTGATGCGGGGCTCGATCCCAGGACCCTGAGATCATGACCTGAGCCTAAGGCAGAGGCTTTAACCCACTGAGCCACCCAGGCGCCTGAAACTTTCATATCTTATTTCATATTAACTTGATTCACTTTGTTAAACACAATCAGTCCAACTTCTTGCAATATTTACAAGAATGTTTAGACAGTAATTTAAACTCTTGACATGAGTCCAACTTGTTGTTGAGTGATATAAAATAATAAGACATGATCCTTAGTCCTTACATGCTTTGGGTCAAGTTGACCAAAATGAATATATGGGGAGTACTTACAGGATCATCTAATGTTAAAGTATGTGGGTCAGCTTTTAGGTGCAGAAGAAAGGGATGCACTGGGATGTGTTCCTGCATTCAATTCATGAGGGGTTTGTCTTATGCTATGTCTTGAAGCACGAATAAGATTTACATATGTGAGTGTGGGAATAAGGTTGCATTTAAGGTAACTAAATGACATGAAGATAAGGAACATGGTACAATTCTGAAATCTAAGAAATTCTGAAAGCTAAAACTTTTTATAACTCATCTATTGGTAAAATAAGCCTTGAACTGATATAAAATTTTTAATAGTCTTTATGTATCCCACTTGGTGTGAATATTTATTTAGCTGCAAAAATATACATGTGTTTATTGTGTTTAAAGATGCTGTCTCAGATCCAAATGGGGCTGGTAAATATTATACAAATATGCCTCCACTAGTATCTTTCTAAGATCCAAAATTTTTGAATTATTGTATCCACCCGGCCCCACGTGTTCTGAGTTAGGAATCATGAACCTTCATTGTGTTGGGAGTGAGAGAAGGAAAGGGTACTAAGACATTGAGGAGGTCAGAGTACACAGTGAACCTAAAGATAGGCCAATGATAAGAACTAATGTAGTATTAGGTGTTTGTTAGTGATTCTTCGGGATGAGTGCAATATGGCGACAGTGACATTTTTAAAGAAAGAATTGCCAGTCAATGTATCGAATATAGATTGAACAGAGGAAAGAGGAGGAGTAAAACAAACAGAAAAACCCAGCATTATGACCTTTAAACATGTTTAAAGAGTCCAGTATAGCACAGAGAAAGTATTCAATAAATATTAGTTCTCCTTCTGATATCAGTGCCTCACTTTGATTTTCTCTGTCCTTCATTCCCTGTGGCTTCTGTTTCCTGATGTCAGCTAAGTCTTTTGATGACCCCAGACTTGCTTTACCCATTAGTGGTAAAAGTTAACTTTTTTTTTTATTTTTTATTTATTTGACAGAGAGAGAGAGAGAGCAATCACAAATAAGCAGAGAGGCAGGCAGAGAGAGAGGGGGAAGCAGGCTCCCCGCTGAGCAGAGAGCCCGATGCGGGGCTTGATCCTAGGACCCTGAGATTATGACCTGAGCTGAAGGCAGAGGCTTTAACCCACTGAGCCACCCAGGCGCCCCAAAAGTTAACTTTTATTAAGTTGGTCTTTACTAATTTTTTTCTACACTAACATCATATTGAATGGAGCCAACAGAGTTAAGCATTTGCCTTAAATGTAATAAGAGCAAAAATTTTATTGCTTATTTTGCATCCAAGCACTATAAAATTGCTTATTTTGCATCCAACCACTGTATTAAATGCTTTTACATGTATTTTCTTATTTTATTCTTATAATTACTTTAAGAGGTAGATGCTATTACTTTTTCCTCTTTTGTAGATAAAATAAGACTGCAAGAGATTAATAAATTGCCTAAGGGTACAGACCTAATAATTCACAGCACATGATTTTAACCATATACTCCTGACTCCAGACCTTTGCTCTACCTAAAACAGTATAACAGGGACACCCCGCAAGGGACCTGCATGCTTCAGAGATTTTATCACAAATTTTAAAACTACATTGTATTGGTTTCCCATTGCTGCTGTAACAATTGACCACAAATTTCATCAATTAAAACATCACAAACTAATTATTTTATAGTTTTGGAGGTCAGAAGTCCAAAAGCATTTCAACTGGGCTAATATCAAGTGTTTGACAAGGATAGTTCCTTTTTGACACCTTGAAGGAAAAAGCTGTATTTGTCTTTTTCAGCCTTTGTGGCTGCTTGTATTTCTTGGCTGATGGTCCCTCCTCCATCTTCAAAGTGCAGCACTCATTTCTCCTTCTCTCATCACAGAGTCTCCTTTTTTTTTTTTTTTTTTTTTTTAAGTAGGCTCCACACAAGTCTTGAATTCACAATCCTGAGATCAAGACCAGAGCTGAGATCAAGAGTCGGACACTTCCCCGACTCAGCCACCCAGGCGCCCCTCTTGTCTACTGCTTATAAGGATGGTTGTGATTATACAGAGAGCCCACCTGGATAATCCAGGATAATCTCATCTCAAACTCCTTACCTGCCAGATTCCTTTTGCAATATAATGTAACCTTCACAGGTTCCAAGTTTTGGAGTGTGCATACACTTGGAGGGCCATTATTCAGACTGCCACATACCTTTTTACTTATATTCAGATTAATTCCCTAAGATTACATGAAGAATTACTTTGAGAAAGTTATAATGGGATTAAATATGCTCTTCTGCATCGCTGTCATGACCTTTGAACCATAGTAGGAATATTGTGATTCACTCTTATCTACTAAATGGGAAAACATATCTTCCAAAGTATTGAGTGACAGAAAAGCACTAAATTAATAAAGCAGGATTGTTTAAAGCATAGCATTTCTCTGTACATAAAACAACAGATTTTCCTCCAATAAATACTTGTTAATGGAACAGATGTAGTAAAAGAATAGCATTTTCATGTAACAAGGTTATCTGTTAATTACTCAGGCTGCTTCTGTACTTCTTTTTTTTTATTCATATACAGTGCATTATTTTCATATTCAGCTGTATTAGCCACAGTTCCCAATGTACTTGTTTATCTGATGCAAGGTTAATGTAGTATCAGGAAACTTTATGGAATTACTATTTCTTGTTATTGAACAAGAGTTATAACAACACTCTTGGAGGCTTTGTATTGGATGTGATATAAAGAGAAGAAAAAAATTAAAAACTAATATAAACTAGGGGAGAATATTCTGATAATGACTTTCTGACATGGCATTTCATATTGTGCAGATTATGAACTCGTCCAGCATGTCAGAAAACTGTATCTTTAATTGGTCTTTATAACCATCTTTCCAACCGCTGAAAGATATTAGCTAATAAAGGAGAACATGGCTTGCATTATTTAGGGCTTGAATAATTAGCAAGTCAGTCTCCACACGAAGCCGATATGCTTTATTATTGGAAAAATCTAGGCTACCATATGAACTACATCTTTGCTACCTGAAAGATACCCATGGAAGCAGTAGTCCAAGATCTCCTGCAATCAAGTCTCTGGAGTTGTTTTAATTTTAAAGCAAGCTGGGTTTTCTTTAATTTGAATTTAAATAATGATCTCTACCAACTGGTTGAGAAACATTAATGTCCTAAGTTTCATTTGGGATTAAAGAAACTGGTCGACTTATCCCAGACCACATCTAATTCCTAGTCTCTCATTTAGTCAATAGAAGCATTTGTTATTACATGCAATGAAATTGAAAAGTGCTGACCAAGGGAAAAAAAATAAATTAAAAGGAAATTAAATACTCTCTAACAGATGGACAGAGTCAATTAGTTATAAACTTCAGTGAGATAAAAATGTAATCTGTGGTGCTTCAGGATTTTGTTTGTGTGTATTGTGTGTGTGTCTGCTGCACTTGCAAGTCTGTGTTAGACCCTCAGCAAACTCTCAGGCCTTCTGAGAATGTTGGTTGGCATTGAAGGACAACAGGCTTAGGGTATAGCACAAATTCTTTCACTATGGCGTGGGTAACCATAGCCCCACATTTAGGTGGGGACAGGAAGAGGTATATCCATGATAAGGACAAGTTTTCAATAATTCTTTAGATGCCAGTTCAAGTCACCTCAAGAATTTGGTTCCTATTATGTGCAAAACTCTTAGCCGAGTCCTAAGATATATCCTAAGTTATGTAAGACATAACTTTGCCCATAATTCACACAATCTAATAGTCATGTTATGTAATTTATGCTGGGAAGACTTTAAAAGGACAATAATTCATGACTCATTTTCTTAAAAATAAATGTCATAAAAATGGAGGAGAAACACATAATTAGAAGATACTTAAAAGATATCAAAATATGTGTGGAATTTGTTTATATTCTAAATTGAACAAATCAACTATAAGAAGATATTTTTAAGACAGTCCACAAAAAGCAAACACAAACAGTATTAAAAGATATTGAAAAGAAAAATGTGATCTAATCTTTTTTAAAAAGGAATATAATTAACTTGAATGGCATATTTAGTTTGAATTCCCTATTAAAATGAGCAATGACCTGAGTCAAAGTATTAGGTAATGTTACAAGTATCACCATGCATTTTGTTGTCAATTAAAACAAAGTACATCTACACCCCTTCCCTACAAAAATATGCTCTGATTCTGTTAACCTTAAATTACTTGGCCTTTCCTTTGTAGCTAGTATGTTGGAGAGGTGACATGATGTGCTGATTGAGAGAATCAGTTTTAGAACCGGAAAGCAATAGCTCGTGGTGCTGGGTTCCTCACCTATCACCTGGGTAATTTTGATGGTGTTACTAAAAAATCCTTGAGATGCCTCATTCTCATCATCTGTGAAATGGGTACCATGTATGACTGTGGAGAGGATTTAATGAGTGTCTCACAAGGCAAACAGCTTAGAAGAAACAAAGTAGGAGGTTCCTGGGTGGTTCAGTTGGCGTCTGACTCTTGATTTAGGTTCAGGTCATAATCTCAGGGTTGTGAGAATGAGACACTCCCCCCCCCCCCACCCCACCCCATCAGGCTCCTTGCTGGGAGTGGAGCCTGCTTAAGATTTTCCCTCTCCTTCTGACCCTCCTCCCCACCCCCTCTCTAGAAAAAGGAGGAGGAGGAGGGGGGACATTTCAAAATAAATACCTTAGAATTTGGGGCAAATGTTATAGCAGCACTATTTTTTTTTTTTAATTATATATACTTTCAACTTCTTGTCATGTGATTTTTGGAGAAGGCTGAGGTTAGTAAGAATGGAATATACTATGGGAAAATACCTCAGTTGGACTATATACTTTGAAAGCCAGAGACATCAAAAGCCTCACTCCTCAGGGTTCTCAGTATCAAGACATCAAAAAAAAGAAAGAAATACTCAGTTTCTATAAATTGAATTGATGTCTTTCAAATTATCACATTGATTCAAAGGTCCTGGCTATGAGGGAAACAAAATGACTTTTAAAACTGTGAACAAGGGAAAGAATATAAATATCACCAGAGGGATGCATACTAGAAGTTTACAGAAATTCAAAAAGAACAAGAAATAATTTCCAGCATAAGAGGACAGGGAAGCTTTCATTTCATGGAAGAAGTAGCCTTTGAAATAAGCTTGTAAAAAGCTTGTGATTTGGATACATAGAACTGAAGATAAAAGTGGTTACCTAGAAGTAGAAACAAAGGCATGCAGAACCAGTATGACTAAGGATTATTTTCCATATCTTCATAAATACTGGGTAGTAGATCATGACAATATCACTAGAAGGTAATTTTTTTTCAAAATTTAACTTTGGCCTCTTACAAGTGTTTAAGTTATATTTTTGAGACATAATTGACATACAATAAATCACACATATTTAAAGATGCAATTTAATAAGTTTGACATAGGTATACACCTGGGAAATGAACATCACTCTCAAGAGGGTGAATGTATCCATCACTCTTAAAGTTTCTTCATGCCTCCTTGTACTCTCTACCCCTTGACACTCACAGCCCCCCAAGCCCAAGCAACCAATGATCTGTTTTCTGACACTATTAGTGAGTTGGTATTTTCTAGAGATTTATAAGAATGGAATTACATGGTACATATTCCTTTATATCTGGTTCTTTCATTCAGCATAATTATTTTGAGATTTATCCGTGGTGTATATATCAAGAGTTTGATCCTTTTTATTGCTGACTAGTATTCTATTATATATGAATACACCACAGTTTGTATATCCATTTGTCTGTTGACAGACATGTGGATTGTTTCCATTCTTACTATTTCACATAAAGGTGCTATGAATATTTACGTAGAAACTTTTTCTATGGCCATATGCTTCATTTTCCTTTGGGTAAATACTTGGGAGTGAAATGGCTAAATCATATAGTAGCTGTGTGATTAACTTTTTTAAGAACTGCCAAACTTTTCCCCAAACTGGTTATATCATTTCATAAGTGTATGCAACTTTTAGTTGTCTCAAATTCTCACTAACACTATATGATAACAAAATAGTAACTACGTGGAGAGATAAATAAGATTTAAAACTTAGAATTTAAATCTCTTTAAAAGGTATTTAAACAAAATATTACTCTTTGGGGACTGGATATTTGTATTCCTTTAAATCTGCTTGAGTTTTTCTCTGGAACTCAGTTAAATCACTTGGAAACAGTTTGAACCTTTAGGTCTGGCTTTTGAAATTTGTTGGGCATCATCAAAACTAATTATTCCTCACAACCAAGGCAAGATCCTTCTGAGTACTCTATCAATGTCCAGTGAATAATGAGATCTTCCACTTTGAGTCTTAGGAACAGGCACTACTTCTGGCCACATGTGATCTCTGGACAATGTTTCCTCTAATGATTTTGGATGGTTCTTTCCTTGGCCTCGTGCAGTTTCCTTACACCCAGGAACTGTCAGCATTCTGCTGAATACTTCATAGACTGCAAATATACAGGTTCTCTGTTGTGTGCAGCTTTCATCTCTCCAGTCTTCCGTCCAAACTCTAGCCATCTTCATCTCTCTTAACATTAGCTCTTTCTCCTCAATTCAGGGAGTCCTTCAAGCTTTACCCTCTTTTTGCAGCTCTGTGGAAAATCTCTCAAGACACTAAGCTGAGGAAATCATAGAACTTACTTCTTATGTTGCAAGTTATAAAACTCACAAGGACCCTGTCCTTCAATGTTTGGTGTCCAGTTTCTTGAAAACCATTGTTTGTCATATTCTGTCTGTTTGGTTTTGATTGTTTTAAGAGGGCGAGTATATTCAGTCCTTGTTACTCCATCTTGGTCACAAGTGTAAGTCCTGAACACTTTAATAGAAAGGTTTTATGCTTTCCTGAATTCTTGTGAAACACCTGTTCATATCAGAAAGAACAATTCCAGACTTTTTTTTGGATAAAATTCAGCATATCAGAGGGAATTCAGCATGTATGGAAAGCACAGGAAAATCTCTGGTCTAGGATGTGGGTTATACACCTACTTAACTTCTTCCCCTGGCACTTTATACGCCCCCCCACCCCCCCAGAAAGGAGAAGCTAGCTGAATAAGAATACAATGATTACCCAAGTAATGATTTATATTTCCTTTCCCAAGAACTATGGTTCTTGAAACCCATCCTTTCTGTCTGCTTAGGGCTTAATGTTTTGAAACCAATTAAATCTGGGACCATGGGTACATTTCTCTGAAATTCACTTTTCTTATTAGTCAGATGGGATAATAACCACCCCTGTTTTTTAAAAACTAAGTAAAATAAATTTCAATTGTTGAATACATGTTCAATAATTCCAGTAGAGATTCTCAATATTATTTTTATTTTTTATATTAATATTTTATTTTAGATGTCAAGAGCTACTTTTTTAAGACATTTTTAACATTGTCCTTACTAATGAATTATAAAATAATCAGAAAGGCTAACTGAATCACCATCTTCCATGTTCAAGTATTTACCTACAGGAGTAAAGTTCTGTGATCCACTATATCAACCTCTGCCACTGCCTTTGAGTCCATGCTGTGAGCGTTCCCTTTCCCCTCCACTTCCTCCTCCTTTCCATGCTGTAGGGTGCATTTTCATTTGTGCTTAATTTGGGCAGGGAAAATAAAATATCAGTGTCTCAATATCTAACATTTGCCAACTAATATTTTAAATGGGCCAAAAAATCTAGACTTTCTACATATTGATCATAAAGTAATTCTTGAAGAAGTCTGCTTAGCATGCTTGGTTTATAGCAAGAGCTCATAATATTCCCTGATTTGTTAGCTAGTACTGTTGTTTTTCCCTATTGAACATAAATGCACAGGGCAAAACCAAATTAAAATATACTATCTTTGATCAAGTCAAAGATAGTCTATATCTTTCCAAATTTGATAAAATATGGTAGTAATTCAGACATATTCTCCATACTAACCAAGAACCCCGGGTTGCTTCTCCTGAAATTACAACTAGGCAAGTTTCCTGTGAATTCTTTTGCAAATTTTTCATGTCTGTCTAAGCTGTATCCATCATCAAGGTTTTGTTTGGGGGCTTTTTTTTTTTTTTTTTTTTTGGTTTTAAGGTTTTTTGTTTTTTACACAACTGAGAGAGAATATATACATTGTTCTATAACATACTTTTTTCACTTGACAATATGTTAGAGATCAAATGTGTATTGATTATGGCATTTTATATTATTCATTTATATTATTCGTTTTACTTTATCCCACCCCACCTGGAACATATTATATTCTGCTATGTCCTTTGTTCTTTTATCAACCTTCAGAGAAACTGTTTTGCTACCATCTCTCACTAACTACTTACAATGAATGTCTGGAGGGAATGCCAGAGCTTTACCTATGCCAAAGAAGAAAAGCAAATTGGAAGGATGTTGTATAAGTCAGAGTTTTCCGGGGAAACAGTACCAACAGGATAGACAGAGATATAGATAAGAATAGAATTATTATAAGAATTGGCTCACTTAATTATGGTGGCCAAGAAGTCCCGTTTTCTGACATCTGCAGACTACAGAATGAGGAAAACCAATGATGTAATTCAGTCTGAGTCTGAAGGCCTGAGAAACAGGGGCCCACTGGTGTTGAGTCCTAGAGTATGAAGGAGCTAAAAGTCTGATGTCCAAGGGCTCTCAACTGATTGGATGATAAGGGTGATATTGTTTACAGAGATAAGGGTGAATTGTTCACTCAGTCTGCTAATTCAAATGCTAATCTCTTCCAGAAATACCAGAAATAATCTTCTACCAGCTATCTGGGCATCCCAGAGACCAGAAAAAGAGACACATACATTTTACCATGATAGATTTAATTATGAAACCCCATTTGGGTGCTCCTTTATCTGAATCATTCTGTATAAAATAATTGTACAACTCCAGATATTTTTATTCCTTTGCGCAAAAACCCTCATCTGTTTTCAAATACTTATTTTAATTATGTACAATTATGTTAACATTTAAGGCTGTGCAGTATCTACAAATCTCTGTGTTCCAGTATTCCTCTGCAGATATCTCATATGCTTTACCCAATGTGACCTTACTTTTTAAGAGATCACACATTCCTACCTCTCTGCCTTTGTGTAGTTTTACTCCACCCAAAATGCCCTCTCTTCTTTTCCTATAGTCAAAACGCCACAAAGCCTTTTTTGTTTTCTTTTGTTGTTGTTTTCTTTCTTTTCTTTTTTTTTTTTTTTTTAGATTTTATGTATTTGTCAGAGAGGGAGTGAGAGGAAGCACAAGCAGGGGGAGTGGCAGGCAGAGGTAGAAGCAGACTCCCCAGGACCCTGGGATCATGACCTGATTCGGAGGTAGACGCTTAACTGACTGAGCCAACCAGACATCCTATGTTGTTTTCTTCCTTAAAACAGAGTATTACATCTCTTTTATCTAAAAATCTCATAATGTATTTTTGGTATGTCTTTTAAGACATTGGTGCTCTCCCTCATTTTAGACTTATTCGCATACTAACTATCCCTTCCATAGTGATTATTGATTACTTTAGAGAAATGCCAGTATCTTTGTCCTCTGTTTATGCCAGTGTTCAGCATATCTTAGGTGAGGCAAGTGCTCAACAACTATTTGCTGATTTGAACTGAGTTGGATTTTGCACTCTTTACCCCAGTGTGGGAATAAATTTCTGTAACTGATCTAATGTTATTTTGCTCCTTGGTGAGTCACAGATAGAAAGTACACCAGGTGGAGTTGTCCCACAAAGTAAAATGTATTTGCAGCAAAAAAGGAGATCACGGGGAATAACTTCCAAAGCTCTGACTCCCCCAAGTAAGGGTGGACAGGTTCTTTTTATTTAGGGTTAGGATGAATATTTAGATAGGGAAGCCTTGGCATCATATGGTAGATATGGCAATAAGGCCACGCATGCGCCTTAAGGAAATGTGCCTATTACGTACATTGTATGTTCCGTAAATGAGGCTTGCGCTCCTCCTTGGGCAGAGATTTCAGTATTATAATGAGGTAAATGTAATTATCATTCTAGAGGTCACTCCCCCATCCATCTGTGCTACACTCAAACTGGCCTGGGTGGCCTGGGCTAGCTAGAGGGCTTGTCTGGGCAGTCACTATCACTTGAGATTTGAAATTGGGTTCCTTTTGCCTGAGTTAAGACCTAAGCTGGAAAGAAGAGTTTAAGGAAGACTGTGGGGCAAAGGTCGGTGACTACAAGCAGGTGGGGAGTAAAGGTCAGATCTTAGGGTCTAGCTGGTGACACTTCTGAGTTATAATGAAAATCACTGGGAAATACCTCACTAGCCTTGCTGGAATTTATCCAGTCCATTAAATGAAAGGCAACTATGCAGTAACTAAGCAGGTTTTGTTTGGGTTTTGTTTTCCAATAGAGTAAGAAAGCTTAAGTTTCATTTAATGATGAAGAGCAAAAAACAAAGGGAACTATCAGCAGTAATGGTTCCAATTACCAAGAATAAAATATGTCTTTTAAGAATGGACAGACCAATGGGATGGCAGAACAAATGATGACAAATAGCAATTATTTTTCCTTACATCTGGCAAAGTCAGAAGAAAGAAAAGATTATACGGTAACCATGTTGCCAAAATGAGAATAATTCATTCAATAAATCACAGGAAGTAAAAAATTCTATCTTGAAAAAGTGTATTCAGATTTCCCACTTAGCAAGAGAACATGGACTTTATGGGGGCGGGTGATTTCTCAGCTTTTCAGTTATATGATTTTTTTGCATCCAAAATAAGACATGTGAATCCCTAATATGTTAAGTCTGATTTCTACCAAATGCATTTAACAAAATTTTATGAAATCACATTGGAGTCCCAGAACTTGACATGTGTCTATAAGGAAATATTTTGAGGAAAAATGGGGATTTCTGTTACCATCGATTGGAGAGAATAGCATTAAAACTGGGAAAGCCAGAGAAAACGGCCTGTATGTGGCACTCATTTCTCACTTTATCAGCATCATAACCCTCTCTATGTTGGTTTTCACGTTGTCCATTGCAAATGTATCAGATATCACATTTGTATAATGTGTGTTAAATGAGCAGTAATCAGCATATGCAACTTTTCCATATAGGAAAAAATATTATGACTTTCAAAGGACTTTTAGAATCCATACCATTTGCAAATGGAAAATGACTGGATTCTGATCTAATAGTAGCTTAAGTGGTGTGGGGGGAGTTAAATCTTGTATCCTCACTTTATCAATAGGCAAGTCAACTTGGGACGAAGACATATTAAGGTAGAAGAGTAGAAAGAAGGTAATATAAATGCACTTTAGGAGATTTTGTTCGTTTGCTGAATTCAGATTCCAAATTTGGGGATTTTGTTTGAGTTATAGCAAACAAATTTAAAAGGGAAATATGGTTATTTACAAAACTAGTTATGGCTATAAGATTTTTAAAAAAATATTAAGTAGCATAATCCTGACAAAATATCTCAGTAAGTGATTTCATATGGTTATTTCTTATAACCACCCCTCCAACAGTTTCAGTAAAATAATAAAATGGCAACTATTGAGCATTTAGTACAAGTCACATCCAGGAATAAATGCTATACATTTACTATCTCAATTTTTTAAAAAAGACTTTATTTATTTATATGACAGAGAGAGAGAGAGAGAGAGAGAGAGAGAGCGAGCACGCGCGCACGCGCGCACAGGCAGGGGGAGGGGCAGAGCAAGAGGGAGAAGCAGGCTCCCCGCTGAGCAGGGAACCAGATGTGGGACTTGATCCTATGACTCTGAGATCATGAACTGAACTGAAGGCAGCCACTTAACTGACAGCTTCCCAGGCGCCCCTCATATCTAAATTTTTGTAAGAGGTGTTATTATTAAGATCTGCATGATAGACAAAGAAACTGAGATTTAGATGGGAGCAAATTTCTTAACATTTCATATTTACCAAGATAGGCAGCCAGAATTCTAAGCTAAAAGTGGAGGACTAGAAGATGCATTTAGCCATATGTCTCCTCTAAGTATCGTATAGAGGAACAAAATAAATTGGTTGATAATAATAATAAATGCTTATTGACTACTTACTATATGCTGGACAATCTCCTTTTACCTGACATGTGATAACTCATTTAGGCTTTATAACAATCTTATTACTCTGTCATCACCTGAGTCATTAGGGTGCTTGCTGCAATATTTTATTTGTTTATATAAAGAACAGAGGAAGCTATTAGAGCAGAATGAATGTTAGAAGCTGGTACTGGGGATGCCTGGGTGGCTCAGTCGGTTAAGCGTCTGCTTTCGGCTCAGGTCGTGATCCCAGGGTCCTGGGATCGAGTCCCATGTCGGGCTCCCTGCTCAGCGCAGAGCCTGCTTCTCCCTCTCCCACTCCCCCTACTTGTGTTCTTGTGCACTCTCTGACAAATAAAATCTTAAAAAAAAAAAAAAAAGCTGGTTCTGGTTCCATATCCTGCTATTCCCTAAACACATGACTTTGGAAAAATCATTTACCATCTCTGAACATCATCCTTTTCAGCTATGTAATATGCTATGCACACTTACAGAAGGGCTATAAAGATCAAAACAATTCATACATGAGATATGGCTTTGTAACATGTAAACAGATGAAAACTAGAATGATTATCATGATTTCTTTGTCTAAGCCTCGACTCATAAAATGTACAATCCTTGTTTTACTATCATTAAATAATATTCTTGATGGTGCCATGGGTTCATATCTTAGCTCCACTATTTGCCTTGTTTTGTAATCTCGAACAAATTACTCAAACTCTGTGCCTCTTGTGTAAAATGGAATACATAGAAGTACCTGATTCACAAGGTTGTACTGAGCATTCATAATACACTCAATGTATATAAAGTACTTGTAACAGTACCTGAAACACACAGTCAATAAATGTCACATTATAAAAATTAACATTATTATCAATAACTCAGCGATTTTTATTGTTCAGCCATCTAATGCTATCATTATGGTCTATCATGGCCATATGGATTTCTCTAACTTAATTTAGATAGAAAGTAGTATAGCAATTTTTATAACTATTATAATATTTAAGGATATTTATGATCCCTAAATACAACAATCTATCACATGTAATTAACATATTTGTATTATTTCTAGTTGTGCAAATAGGAAAAGTTGATGCCTTGCCTCATACATATATCCACAATATGCTATGTTTATTTTTTGTTGGACAACAATAATTATTCATTATTCAGTTGTTTAAAGTTGTTCACTGACTATATAGTAAAGGAAGAGCAGTTCTGGTATGCCACAGTTTGATTTAAAGGCACAATGACCTTTGTATTTTTTCTTTTACTTTCAATGAGTGTGTTGAATAATCCAATGGGGAAGGCATTTTCCTTGACAGATAGTTACCATACCAAAAAAAAAGATATGCTGAGACTACAAAATATTTTATTTTTTTTCAATTTCTTTTACAAAATATTTTAAAATGTTGTCATATGAATATAATTTTAGTGCATATATTTCTATGTAATGGCATTTGCCATCCGGATTCTTGCAAGCCAGTCTTCTTTCTTTACACACTGTACATCTTTTTGCCTGTCTTTCTCAGTTTGTGTCTATTAATAATTCATCTCTAGGTTCACGTAATAGGCCTCTCCTACATGTTCTCTTAGCTAAGGAAACAAGTACTCAGGAGTGCAACATCATAGGCAGGGAACAAAAGATTCACATTCCATTCTCTGTGTTAGAGAGCACTGATGTGATTCTCAGGAGCCAAGCTTCTTAGCAACGAACGAAGGATTTACAGCCCTCCAGCTTTCTCAGCTACCAAAGCTCTTGAAGGCTTTCAAGAGCTGACCTTCTTAGCAAAGGGCTGGGTTCTTTTAATGCACTCACTTTCAAAAGGTAGCATACCTGTTTTTCCAGTGTGATGTGGATGCTATTAAAAGGGAGTTTCCATGGATACGGACATCAGTGGGAATGAAATAGGATTGTCCTCTTTTCAGACTCATTGTTGCTCCAAATATTCCAAAAACCTAGATCATGTCACTCCTTTTATTCACATTTCTTATGGCTTTCTTATTTATGAAGCAATGTCAATGATAAGTAATTAATGCCTTTTTAAATGTGTAGGTTCAAACGCAAGTTATTTATGAGAGATGTTGTAACATGTGCATAAAGAAGAGGTCAGTTAATTACAAAGAGTTTAGTGAGAGTGAGTTTTGTTATGTGTCTTCCATGCGACTTTAGAGAATACATATTAATAAGAGACATTATCCATTTCTTTGAAGTAATACAGAATTTGTCGAATTTAGAACCTTCCTTAAATTATGTAAATTTGAAGCGGTATTACAACAACACTATAAGGGCCTCTCCCCCCTCCTTTTTTTTGGTATTTTGAGTGAGTTCATTCTAAGTATATATATCTATTATGCCCTTATAAGTATGCATTTTTGGAACATTATGATTAAAGTGTGCCAAATCTCTTTTCCAAGATTTAATTGAATGTCAAATGTGACCATATCAATTTATTTGTTGAGCATCTAATATGTATCAGGCAATATGTTTGTCATTGGGACTTCTACAATGAAAGGAATAATAACTTTCTCTGGAGAACTCATGAAAGAGTCGGACCACTCCCTCTTAAGAGATGTAAGACCTTAGTGGTAAATATGCCCAGTCTTGAGAAAAAGTTATGAACCATCTGAGCCATTTGTCATAAATCTATGGGGCAAAAACTCTTCACGGGGAAGAGGGGAAAGGATCTATGAAAAATAGGCAATTGAGTCAACTTTTCCATCTAGAAACAACTCCTCAACTTGGATAGGTTTTCCAAATTCAGGTCAGCAGCAGCAGTGATTTATAACCTTTCAATTGATGATGGGAAAAATCAATCTTGTCTTAAAGATATTGCTAATAAAGTTGATAGAAAATTCAACTGAACCTGCTAAGTTTTAAGGAAACTTAATGTGGTTGCTCATTTTTTTTTTCCCTTACATTGCATTTCAGGCAAATAAATAAAGGATATGACATATTTCTCATGATACCATGTGATTTCAGTTTATTAATAAGCTGAAATCATTTATGGAAAACTTTACGTCAGATTGTGAAATGAGAAAATGTTACTTTTTTATCTGCTAATAATCTGGTCTACTTTTTAGTTAAATATGTGTCAAATCACTATTTGATTTGGTGTTTAAGAAAAATCAAAGAATTAAAATATTACTACTTTTCCTTTAGCTATTAATGCTCCCCTATAAGAAGTGTGTCCCCAGAAATGCCCTTCTAACTTCTAAGATGTGACCTAGGAATTCTATGACATCTTATTAATTTGCGAATTGGTATCTGTCAGTTTAACACAAACGTTAATAATTCCATAAGAAATTATGTGTTTTTAATTTGCTTTTGCTTGCTGCCTTGATATTGAAAAGACTAAAAATGCAAGTTCTTGTCAAAGAAGATGACTATTCTGATAATCAAAAATTCAACATTAATCCCCAATTCCTAACTTCAAAACAATGGGTAGGTTGAGAGGAAAAAAAATATTACTTGTCTTAAAGCGAGGACTGGGGTAACTTAGGAGATTTCCAGACAGCTTTTGAATAGTAATAATCATCCTTCATGAAAAGATGCAACCAAATAACAATATCTAAACTTTAATTTGCTTCCCTTTAAATTACAGAAAACCACCAACAAAGTATTCATTATTTAAAAGATCCAGCTTTACTCAATTACTTTACTCAAAACTTTACTCAATTACTCATCAGAAAAAAACTACATAAAATTGGACTCTGAAATTGGAGGAAACTTATCTTCAGATTATAGCCTTTATTTCATTAAATTATTGATTAGAAATCATTTTTCAAATACTTTTAAAAAGAAACATTTAACATATGCTTTCTTTTTTATCTTCTTTGAAAAGAAGATGAGAAAAGACATTAGTTATGCCCTTGAACATCTACCCACATTTCAGCCAAAAACTTTAAAGGGTAGGGAAGGTGGAGAAAACTTTCACAGAAATTCATAAACCCTTCAAGTGCTACAAATAGGTTTTAGGTATCACGAGCAATTTATTAGATTTATTGCTTGTACTTGTTCACATAAAGGAAGTTATAAGGTATTCCACAAAAGAAGATAAAATTGAAAGTTGTTGGTAGAAACCGTTATTGTTGTAAACTATCCAAATGAGGGATGTGACCTAGGAATAAAAAAGAAGTTATTTTATCTTTTCTGTCACCTGGATATGTCTCTCCTTTGAGTCATCTCTGAGTATTTTACATTGTTTTATTTTTCATCCTTGTTGTGAAAGCACTCTTATTGTTTAGTAAGCAGAATTAGGGTAGCTGAAGTTTATAGAGTCAATGGCTGACAAACAATAAGGTCAATGTCTGTCCCATCCTGGAAAAATTGAGGTTAGAACAGGTGAAATTATCATTCTGTTTTGTTTTTATGGCTCTAATAGAATGCCAGAGAGTCCCTGACCTCTGCTGCCAGTCATGTCTTACTCTAATAGCAACGTGTAACCTTTGACACTCAATTAAAACAGGAAATAAGGCAAAGAGTGGGTCAATATGCATGTTTGGCCAAGGCAAGCCTCTGAAATAAATTCCAAGGGGCTTTCAAAGGAGCCATAACCCTTATTCCTTTGGCACACAGGCATTAAAGTTATGGTCAGTAAAGTAAAAGAACATAGAAACAAAAATATAACCTGCATCGTTTATTTTCTTTCTGACCCTAAGACCCGTATATTAAGGTATCCCACAACAGAACAATTCACACTACACTTTCTGATTACTGAGGGCGAACGTGGCTGGATGGGACAGGATAGGTATTTGGGGCATAGAAGGTTACTTACTGAAATAGTCAGATCTTTTTATTTAATGTGAATTTATTTTATAAAGAGAAAAGAGCCAGAGTATATATTCTTTCTTATGGAATCATAGCAGCATTGTTTTTGAGAAGAGTTAAGTATGTGAGTATGAGTGCGGGTAGTATGTTTGGGGGTCAGCTGAAGAGGAGTCCACATTAGAGACAACAGGTATACCATAATTCTGATATATCTCACAGAGCGACAATGTGTTGGTGGGTAAATATTCCTCATGGATGTTCAAGGTTTTATCCCAGGTTTTATCCAGGGAACAATGAGAAAATATGGAAGAAAGGACATACATGGCAAAAAAAAAAAAAAAAAAAAAAAGGCAAAGCAGCATGGTCTTGGGATTGGTTAGGTCTAGATACAAATCCCAATTTTCTTTCTTATTAAAAATGTGCCTATGAATAAATTAAATGATCTTTTATCTATCACTTTCTCTGAATTAGGAATAATATTATACACCTCTTTATATGGAATTTAGTATTGTTTTTGATTAAATGAGATGGTTCTTAATTATTCAATGATTAGCATAGAAAAGACATAAATATTTTTTAGCCTCTCATTAATTTATTGTGTTTCTCTAATGAATAAATTGATGTGATCTAATGTGATATTAGTTGTTAGAACTCCAGAAATAGAGAACTAGACTGTAGAATTTCACGTAGACATACATTTTAATTTCAAGTAAAATGGTTTAGACAGGCTCTGGCAACACACAGAGACATGCACCAACACACATACACGCATATGAGAAAAGATCTGGAAAGATATATATAAAATGTCTATAGCAGCAATCTGTAGGCAATAAGAATAGGGTATGTATTTCTTATTTTTATACTTCTATATTGTAAATTTACTGCTTTTGTAATAACAATGTAAAAAAGACATACTAATTTTTGCAAATCATCTTAGTTTAAAAATTATAAATTAGATTCCTGACAATCCCTCTTAGATAGCCTCTCATCTGAAAATACAAGGAATATTGTTTTAGCACCATCCCTTGTTTCCAGCACTCCTAGAAACATGAGTTTCTTAATGCCTATATTAATTGATGGCAAATATGTGTTCTCTACATGCCAGCTGATATTTATCTCATCTTGTCATTTTAAAGTAAAACTTTAGTGCATCATTGCTTTAAAGTGATGTATGTGATACTGGACTCTGCTAGACTTTGTATGAGATAGTGCATTAGACTTTGATTTGTGGGAAAATGAGATTGGTCTTTAGTTTCTTTTTTGTGCAAGATTATGAAATTTATTATAAATGCTCTACTTGCCTTGTATGAGGAATTTGGATGCTTTCCTTCATTATATATGCTCTGAAACATTTTAAGGAGTATCGTGATTATTCACTTTTTTAAATTTGTAGAAATCCCATGTGGAATCAGCTGGACCTAATGCATTTTAGAAGGATAACTCTTAGTTTGTTTCCATGGAATGAAATCTTCCATTTATTCTGGGTAATATTTGGTATAATTTTGGTAAACTATATTTTCTAGAAAAAAATTCATCAAATTTATTGTATAGAGTTTTGTAAAATTTTTAAAGCTTTCACTTCCTTTTGGTTATGTTCTTTCTGTTATTGATTATTTTGTGTATTTATGTATTATCCATTGTTTACTTGATTAGGCCGTTCCTGGTTATTTTATTTATCCTTTTCAATGAATCTGCTCCTTATATTGTCAGTTCTACTGTTTTCAAGCTTAATAGTTTCTACTTTTATTTTTAAATTCTTAATTGTTCTCATTGTTAGGGTACAAAGTTCATTATATACCTGTAAGATCTACTTTACTATGCTGTTTAGGTCTTCTCTATTCTTGCTTTTTGACCCATTGATCTCTCCTTAGCAAAAAGAGTGTATTAAAATCTCCTGTTATGTATGGGCTTCAGCCTATTTGCCTCAGATTTCTGATGGCTTCTACTTCCTGACAACTTCTGCTTTGCTATTTAGTGGATAAATATTCATGGCTGTCATGTCATCATTCAGAATTATAAACTGACTTTATTGTTTGCTTAATACTTCTATGACTGAATTCTACCGTGTCTGTTACCAATTTGGTATCCTTCATTTTTTTCCCCTACAAACCTGCTATATCCTTGACCTTCAAGCTTCCTGAATTCCTTTAATTATGTATGTCTGTTGCATACAACAGATAACTCGATTTTGCTTTGTGAGCAACCTGAAGATATTTTGTTTCTTCTAATAAGCAATTTAATCTTGTTAAAAATTTTTGTCAGTTCGATCTTGTTATTTTATGTTAGGGTTACTGCATTAGATGTTGTTCATATGTAGACAGTTTACTTATTCTTCTTTTAATATTCTGATATTTAGGATATTCTATTATTGTGTCCTATATTATTAGTATCAACATACGACACTCTTAGGGCTCTCTCTTTCTTTAGATAGTATATTTATCTCTCCAAGCTGACAAATAATAAAATTAGAATATATTCATTTCCTTGCCTTCCTTCTTTCAACACCTTCTGTGACTCAACTATCTAATAAAATGGTGTTACCTTTTAAGGGTATTTTGTTACTATAGTATAACTTAAAAAATCCTGAATAAATGTATTCTTGACTTGCAGCTGACAGTATTCTTGTTCTTTTTTCTTCTAATAATTTCATTAGGAAATAGTTTGGTACTGATGATTCTGGATCAATTCTCTTTGGTACAGAATGTGCCTTTTCAATAATGTGAATTCCAATCTTTTATTTTAAGGACATCTCTTGAATTATAATTTTAAATATTTGCTTTGTCCCATTGTTCTGTTTTTCCTCTTAAGACTCCAGTTATTTGTTTGTTGTATCACCATTGCCTATCGTCAATATTTATCACTTTGTCCTATGGTCCCTCTACATCTTTTTTTTTTTTTTTTTAATTTCAGTTTTCTTTTCTTACCTCTTTGCATTTGATCTGCTCTACACCTTACTGTGCTTTCTGTTAGTTAATTTTTTCTGAGCTCTTTTTAACTTACTCATTCAGAAAAAAATTTATGCCTTCCACTTCTGCTCTTAATTCACATCCAGTTGAATGGGTATGATAGATTTCTTTGTTTTTTCAACTCTCTTGATGTTTCAATGACTACAAATTTCTTGTGGATGGTACTAATACTTCATTATACTTTTACTTTCCATGCATTTTTTTCTCTCGGACTTGAGGGTTCTTAGATCAATCCAAAACCTCTCTCACAAAGAAATAGGGAGCAGCTGATTGCATTGTTTGCTTCTCCAAGAATAAGAAATGGAAATGCATCTTAAAAGTTATAAGGATTATAAGTGTAATAGGTAACATGATTGTCTCTGAATATAATGCTTATCAAAATTTATTGGAAAATGTATTAAAAAATAATGCATATTATTTTTAATTTACCAGGAAGATAAATTAAAAGAGGTAGAAAAAAGAGGAAAAAAGAGGAGACATAGAGACTGAATTCAGAATACTCAATAGCTTTTATTTGAAGATATTAGATAAAAATAATTATAAATAAAAAAATATTTTAGAAGTATAGCAATAACACAAAAGAAGGGAAGATAGATAGGTAGATGATAGATAGATATCTCAAGTTCCCTTAAGACAAACTCAAGACTGAAAGGATGTCCCAAGGGCCCATCTATATGAATGAATTATAAAACCCATGGGAATTAGTCTTACGAAACATCAGTATTTTAAGGGGGAAAAGGTATCAATAAATATTTTGGGTAGACTCAGGTGAACATTGCTAGAAGCATTACTTAGAATAAGAACCAGATTGATATTAGACAGTATCCTTGAAAATAATGGAATAGCTTCACAGTCTGAGGGAAAAATAATTTAATTGGAATTTTTAAACTAGATTTCCATAGCAAGCAAAACTAACAATCAAGAACGAGAGCCAATGAATGTGTTTTTAAATGTAAAAGACTCAGATATCAACCTGCCATGCCCAACTTCCGAAAGGAGGAAATATATGCATTAATGTATTTCACATAAAGGAAAAAAATACTGAAAGAGAAAGTTAGAGGTCCAAAGAAATAATATATTTAATCCAAGAGAACAGTGCATGCAAATGTTTGTCAGTTTTCTAACATCTTTGGAATACAATTGAACTATATTATAAAGGCAAGTCAAAGTCTCCATAAAGACTATCTTGAAAGGGTTACAGATTTCATTCCAAATTGTCTAATAAAGAATCTGTGTGAAGGTCACCTTCGTGGCTGTCGATGAATCATCTGACTCTTGATCTCAGCTCAGGTCTTAATCTCAAGGTCATGAGTTCAAGCACCACACTGGGCTCCATGAGAAAAGATTCTGTGTGATACTGGCAATAGAACAATAGCATGCTACTTTATTCAACAAAAAAGTGAGAAGAAAATTAGAAACTTCAGTGGGTAAAAATATACAAATGAGTGATGATTCAAACTTGAGCCAAATGAATAAAAGCCATGACTTTAAAAAAAAAAAAGTAATATGGTGTAAATGATGATAATTTACCTAATGCTTAAAACTTTTTTTTAATTTTTTTTAATTCTAGGATAATTAATGTAGTGTTATTTTAGTTGTAGGTGTACAATATAAAGATTCAACAATTCTATACATTACTCAGTGCTCAGGATGATAAGTGTACTTTTAATCCCTTTCACCTATTTCACTCATACCTCACGCATTTCCCTTCTGGCGAATATCAGTTGCTCACCCATTTCCCTTCAGGTGAACACCAATTTGCTCTCTATAGTTAAGAGTCTGCTTTTTGCCTTCTTTTTTTTTTTTTTTTTGTTCATCTGTTTTGTATCTTTAATTCCACATGTAACTGAAATCATATGGTGTTTGTCTTTGACTAAATTATTTCACATAGCATCATACTCTCGTTGCATCTAAGTTGTTGCAAATGGCAATATTTCATTCTTTATTATGGCTGAGTAATATTTCATTGCATTTATGTGTGTATATATACACCACTTCTTTATCCATTCATATGTTGATGGACACGGGTTGCTTCCATATTTCAGCTATTATAAATCATGCAATAAACAGGGATGCGTTTATCTTTTTGAATTAGCATTTTAATATTCTTTGGGTAAATACACAGTAGTGGAATTCAGGATCATGTGATAATTCTTTATTGATTGATTGATCGAGGAACCTCCATACCATCCTCCACAGTGGCTGCACCAGTTTGCATTCCCATCAACAGTGTCCAAGAGTTCCATTTTCTCCACATCCTTGCCAACACTGATTGTTTCTTATGTTTTTGATTTTAGTCATGTTGACAGATGTGAGGTGATATCTCATAGTGGTTTTGATCGGCATTTCTCTGATAATGAGTGATGTTGAGCATCTTTTCATGTGTCTGCTGGCTATCTATATGTCTTTGGAGAAATATCTATTCATGTTTGCTGCCCATTTTTAATTTGGATTACTTATTATTTTGATGATGAGTTGTATATCCTTCGCAAGTATCTTCACCTGTGAAGCTGTTCAATAGGACGCCTTTAATTTTGTTGATTGTTTCCTTTGCTGTGCAGAAACTTTTATTTTGATGTAGTCCCAACAGTTTAATTTTGGTTTTATTTCCCCTACCTCGGGAGACATATCTAAAAAAATGTTTGTATGGCCAATGTCTGAGAAATTACTGCCTGTGCTCTCTTCTAGGATTTTTATGGTTTCCAGGTCTCAGATTTAGGTCTTTAATCCATTTTGAGTTTATTTTTATGTATGATGTAAGAAAGTGGTCTAGTTTCATTATTTTAGCATGTAGCTGTCCAGTTTTCCCAACACCATTTGTTGAAGAGACTTTTTCCTATTGCATATTCTTGCCTACTTTGTCAGAGATTAAATGACCCTGTAATCATGGATTTATTCCTGGGCTCTCCTCTCTATTCCATTCCATTGATCTATGTGTCTTTTGGGGTCCTGTACCATCCTCTTTTGATTACTGCAGCTTTGTAATATAACTTGAAATCAGGGATTGTAATGCCTCCAGTTTTGTTCTTTCTTCAAGATTGCTTTGGCTATTTGGGGTCTTTTGTGGTTCCATACAAGTTTTAGGATACTTTGTTCTAGTTCTGTGCAAAATGCTGTTGGCATTTTGACAAGGATCATTAAATGTGTAGATTGCTTTGGGCAGTATACACATTTTAATAATACTCATTCTTCTAAACCATGAGTATGGAATATATTTCCATTTATTTTTATCTTCAATTTATTTCATCCATGTTTTATAATTTTCATAGTACAAGTCTTTCACCTCATTGGTCAAGTTTATTCCCATGTATCTTATTGTTTATGGTGCAAATGTAAATGGAATTGATTTCTTAATTTCTCTTTCTGCTACTTTGTTATTAGAGTGTATAGAAATGCAACCAATTTCTGTATATTGATTTTGTATCCTCTGACTACTGAATTCATATATCAGTTTTAATAGTTTTTTTTTGTTGAGTCTTTAGGGTTTTCTACATATGGTATAATGTCATCTGCAAATAGTGCAAGTTTTACTTTCTTACCAATTTGGGTACCTTTTATTTCTTTTTCTTATTTGCTATGGCTAGGACTTACAGTACTATATTGAATAAAAGTGGTGAGAGTGGATATCCTTGTTCCTGATCTTACAGGAAAAATTCTCAGTTTTTCCCCACTGAGTATGATGTTAGCAGTGGGTTTTTCATATACGGACTTTATGTTAAGGTATTTTTGCTCTAAGCCTACTTTGTTGAGGATTTTTATCATGAATGGGTATTAAACATTGTCACATGCTTTTTCTGCATCTATTGCAATGCTCATATGGCTTTTATCCTTTTCTCATTGATGTGGTATATCACATTGATTGATTTGTGAAGATTGAACCATCCTGGAAATAAATTTCACTTGATAGTGGTATACGATTTTTTAAAATATATTATTGGATTTCATTTGCTACTATTTTGTTGAGAATTTTTTCATCTGTGTACATCAGAGATAATGGCCTATAGTTCATTCTCTCTCTTTCTGTGGCTTTATCTGGTTTTGGTATCAGGGGAAACCTGGCCTCACAGTATGAATGTGGAAGCTTTCCTTCTTCTTTCATTTTTTTGGCATATTTTGAGAAGAATATCTCTTCTTCGAATGTTTGGTAGAATTCACCTGTGAGGTTGTCTGGTCCTGGACTTTTGTTTGTTGGGAGTTTTTGGTTACTGATTCAACTTCATTGCTGGTAATTGGTCTGTTTTAATTTTCTATTTCCTCCTGATTCAGTTTTGGGAGGTTATATATTTCTAGGAATTTATTTCTTCTAATTTGTCCAATTTGTTGGCATATATGTTTCATAATATTCTCCTATAATTCTTTTTATTTCTGTGGTGTCAGTTGTTATTTATCCTGTTATATTTCTGATTTTGAGTTCTCTCTTTCTCTTGATGAGTCTTGCTAAAGGTTTATCAATTTTGTTGATATTTTCATAGAATCTGCTCCTCTTTTCATTGATCTGTTCAGTTGTTTCTATTTATTTCTGCTCTACTCTTTATTATTTCTTTCCTTCTGCTGGTTTTGGGCTTATTTGTTCTTTGTGTAGGCTCTCTTTTGTAGGTTTAAGGTTAGGTTGTTGGAGATTTTTCTTGCTTCATAAGGTAGGTCTGCATTGCTATAAACTTCCCTCTTAGAACCACTTTTGCTGCCTCCCAAAGATTTTAGACTGTTGTATTTCCATTTTCATTTGTCTCAGTGTATTTCTTGATTTCCTTTTTGATTTCTTGGTTGACCCATTCATTGTTTAGCTGTTACTAACCTTCATGTGTTTGTATTGTTTCCAGATTTTTTTCTTTTGGTTGATTTCTACCTTCATAATGTTGTGTTTGGAAAAGATGCATGATAGAACTTCACTCTTTTTTTGAATTTGTTGAGACTTGTTTTGTGACCTAATATGTGATCTATTCTAGGGAATATTCTATGTGCACTTGAAAAGAATGTATATTCTGCTGTTTTAGGATGGAATGTTCTGAATCGATCTGTTAGATGCATCTAGTCCAACGCATCACTCAAAGCCACTGTTTCCTTGTTGATTTACTGTTTGGATGATCTATCCATTGCTATAAGTGGATTGTTAAAGTCTTCTATTATTTTATTACTATCAATTATTTCCTTTATGTTTATTAACAGATGCTATATGTATTTGAGTGCTCCCATGATGCGTGCATTAAGTATTTACAGTTGTTATAGCTTCCTGTTGGATTGTTCCTTTTTTGATTATATCCCCTTTAACATTTCTTGTAACTGGTTTAGTGGTCATAAATTCCTTTAACTTTTGTTTGTGTGAGAAGCTCTCCTATTCTGAATGATAGCCTTACTCGATAGAGTATTTTTGGCTACAAGTTTTGGTCTTTCAGTACTTTGAATATATAATGTACTCCCTTCTGGCTTGCAAGGTTTCTGCTAAAAAATCAGCTGATAACTTTATGGAGTTTCTGTGTATATAACTACTTTCTCTTGCTGCTTTTAAAATTCTCTTTTTATCACTACTTTTTGCCATTTTAATTCTTATATTTCTTGGTGTGGACCTTCTTGGATTGATTTTGTTGGGGGTTCTCTTTGCTTCCTGGATCTGGATTTCTGTTTCTTTCCTCAGATTCAGGAACTTTTCAGCTGTCATTTTTTCAAATAAATTTTCTGCCCCCTTTACTCACTCTTCTCCTTTTCAGACTCGTATAATGTGAGTTTTTCTACACTTCATGGTGTTGCTGAGTTCCCTTAATCTGTTCCACTTTTTAATTCTGTCTTCTTTCTCCTGTTCAACTTGATTGCTTGCCACTATTCTTTCCTCCAGGTTACTAATTCATTCTTCTGCTTCCTCTAGTCTATTTATTCTGTGTAGTATATTTTTAATTTCAGCTATTGAGCTCTTCATCTCTGATTTTAATATACATTTCCTATCTATTTATTGAGGGTCTCACTTAAGTCCTCCCCCCTTTTCTCCAGTCCAGTGAGTATCTTTATGGTCATTACTTTAAATTCTCTATCAAGTAAATTGCTTATCTCTGTTCAGTTTAGCTGTCTTGCTGTGATTTTTATCTTGTTCTTTCACTTGGGTCATATTCCTCTGTCTCCTCATTTCATCCAACTCTTTGTGTCTGTTTCTCTGTGTTAGGAAGGTCAGCTGTGTCTCCTGCTCTTCAAAGTAGTGGTCCTGTAGTGCCCTGCAGTGCCATGTCCCCTGTTCACCAAAACCTGGCTCTTCAGGGGTATCTCCTGTATGTGTCATGTTAACCTTTTGTTGTGGCTGAAGTGTGTTTGCCTACAGTCTAGTCATCTGCAATGGCTCTCGTTACCTCTTATGGGCAGGGAATGAGTCAGTCAGTGTAGAGCTGCCTTGGGCTTAAGTTGGGTCAGACCAGGCACTTGCCAGAGCTACAGTCACATCAAACTGCAGGGCGATCTCCCTGTGGTGTTGTCCCTTTGAGGCTTTCATTGGCAGGTGAGACCAGATGTCTACCCTTAGGTTACTGCTGGGGCTGCAGTGGTGAAGGTGGTGTGTGTGGTTACCTTCCCCTCTCCCCAGGGCATGAGTTACTCTGGAATGGTGCGGATTACTGTGAGGATTATTTGCACTCGACTAGGTTTGTGGCTCTGGTTTGGATGGACTCCTGCAGGGAGCAGGTTAAAGGCGGTGGAGTGGCAGGAGAACATGGGGACAGAGCTTGCCATATTAACAAGGTGTGCAAGTGTCTGCTGTGGGTAGCCTAGGGTGGGTTGGAAGGAGCAGTCCATGGGAGTGTGCAGGGTGGGGTGCACTGTTACAGCAAGCTAGGGGGGGAGTGTGCTAGTTCCCACAGGTGTCTGTGTATCTAGGCTATAGGGTAGGGGAGAGAAATAGTGCCTGCCAGCTCTTTTTTTCTTGAGAAAATCTCCTAAAGACTCCTGCCTCTCCTGCACAAATTCTGAGATTAGTAAATAGATCTTCCTGTATACCTTAGGTGTTTTTCAAACTGCTGCTTCTGTGCTGTATCCCAGTGGGGTTGTTTGTTATGCAATCTCTTAAGGTCAGGGACTCAGTTTCCTATCACCCTCCACCCTTCCCAGAGCCAAGCCCACTGATTTTTAAGGTTCCTGGTGTTTACGAACTTGTAAAATTATTAAGCCCCTCTGGTTTTCAAAGCCAAATATTCTGGGGATTCATTGTCCCAATGTAGTTCTCTGTGCCTGGCATATATGGGGTAGGGTCTGCTCCTCTCCCTTATCCCTGCCTGCAGGGGCTCTCCCTCCTGCAAAGAGTCTCCTGGGGTACCTTGGTTCTCAGTTTCTGTACCCCTCCTACTCTTTTTTTTTCATTTGGCCTCCTCTCTATGATTGGCTGTGGAGAAGCTTTTCTGTCAGTCTTTGGGTCATTTCTTAGGTTATTTGCATTGATTTGGGTGTTATCTAGTGTGTCCAAGGGAGGAAATCAGCTAGGATCTTCCTACTCTGCCACCTTCCCCAGAAGTCCCATGGTAAAATTGGATTACATTTTCTGTCCATGTGTCATGGCTTAACAGATTATAACAAGGACATTATTTGCTATAACCCCAGGACAATTATTAATTTTTTTTAAAAAGATCACACTTTTATAATACTGTTATCAATCCACAGGATATGTTCAGATTTTGCAATTGTCCTTTGAGTGTTCTTTACAGCAGGACAAAATTCTGGACCATGTGTAACATTTAACTTTCATGTCTTTGATCAGAACTTTACAAAGTATCTTTTGCT
Source organism: Potos flavus (assembly GCA_028534135.1). Taxonomy (NCBI): domain Eukaryota; kingdom Metazoa; phylum Chordata; class Mammalia; order Carnivora; family Procyonidae; genus Potos; species Potos flavus. The sequence goes on along the minus strand of CM052892.1, from coordinate 38,725,128 downwards.
GGGTTTATTTTTTATAATTACTTTAGCTCATTTCATACTTTGCCCTTTGGGTCAACTTTTCCTAGTATACAAATAACATACATATCTAGACAGTAATGTTTCCTATTTACATTTTGTTTACAACTCCTTTAAATCCAAGGCCATTACAGAGCTTCTTTAGTAGATACCAAATTTCTACTGGTACCTCCCATTTTCTTAAAGGGATAGAATTTTTTTTTTTTTAATTTCCTAAACTTTTGAGTCATTGTCCATTCCAAAATTCCATGCCATAGATTCATGCCTCAGATATATTATTTCAATATTTTTAAAACTATCTATCTTCTTAAAATCTATACTATGCTTCTGACTGCATTCAGCACTCTACTCTTCCAGTACCATGCAGACTCTAAGATGACATAATTTCTTTTCCCCAAAGTGCCCATTACTTTAGCAATCAATTCTTCCCTGCCAAAGGAATTAATTCCATTCTAGGGGCACCTGGGTGGCTCAGTCGTTAAGCATCTGCCTTCAGCTCAGGTCATGATCCTGGGGCCCCAGGATCGAGTCCCGTGTCCAGCTCCCTGCTCAGCGGGAAGTCTGCTTCTCCCTCTCCCACTCCCCCTGCTTGTGTTCCCTTTCTCACTGTCTCTCTCTCTGTCAAATAAATAAATCTTTAAAAAAAAAAAAATTAATTGCATTCTAAAGGTTTGATCAGTTTCCCCCTCACCTCTGAAAGGTTAGGTTCTAAAAAGTTAGGACTGTATATATATTTTTTATTTGAATGAGACTTTCAGTCAATGTCCAGATGGTTAAAGCCTCAAATCACTATCATAATTTGCATCTTAGCCAATGTGTGCTCTGCACACACAAAAAGTTTTTATTTACTCCCTATAGCAGATTAGACTGTAGTCTTATCTTTCAAAGGGGTATCACTTCTGTTACATCCTCTATGCTTGCTTGAATTTTCATGGATTTCTGAGAGTGTATATATTGTTTTGACTTCCAGAGTTTTTCTGCCTTCTGATATAACAGATGTTTCTTTTGAATAGGCCATAATTTTCCTTTAGTGTATTCTTATCCTATCCTACTGAGTTTCAGAGAATACTAAAAGAGGTTATTCACCATTTTATACTATAATCTCAGATCTGCACTGCTTATCACTCATTCTTTATATTTTAGCATGCTACAGAGCTTCCCAAGCCCAGTGCTATGCAATATTATATTCTCTGAGATGTAAGTATACTGTGAACAAATGGCTCCAGGTTAAATAATTTGGGAAACACCATCTAGTCTAACTTCTTGGGAATTCTCAAACTGAATAGCATGTTTGTTAATAGTTCTGGAAAATGCCACAAATAAAAACACAAAACACTAAAAACTTGTATATTCGATATGTTAGACATATAGTATTCATGATATAATCAAAGTATAAATATAGTATCATTTGTACATTTAAAATTTATTCACTAAAACTAACTTTATCTGGCTCCTAAATGAACACTTCAGCAGGCGCATGACTTGTGTATTAACTACTAAGTAACCGTTAGATACTCATAAAGTTACTTTGAGTCAAAAAAAGAGTTTCAGTACCTAATCAGGTTGTCTATTCCAAGATATGAATCAAAGCTGTGAGTTTTATTTAGCACATATCTTCCTTCCAACCCAGCCCAAGCCTGCTTTAGACTGAAAGTTATTTTCTTCAACTTATGGCTCTCCTGCCTTTGCTCTCCCCCAGGTTCTGACCTTTCTGGGGGTTCAGGGGGTGAATGAAAGCATGGTAGGAACATAGGAAAGGACTTAATAAAAAAAAAAAAAAGGTTTATGTTCTTTGAGACTGGCAGAAGGTTATAGCTCTTGGTCTCACAAGCATTTTTTTCATTGATGGGAATCTTGCTAAAAGTTTATTTAGACCCACTAAATTCCAGGTGGTCATTTGACTTCTTCTACAGTTTCCATATATCACATCCATCCTCCTTATGGCTGGGTCCCTCTGCCTAACTGGATGGCTCTACCAGCCAGGACACAAGACTATGCTACCCTGTCTTTCCTACATGATTACATCTATCTATAGGAAACACACATCCCTTCTCCTGATAAACTGAGTAGACAAGTCAACCCCAGTACAGTCTGCTCTATGCTGTCACAGGCCACTTTCATTTTCTCACACACAGTCACCAGATTTCAGGCAGCACATTTCAAACTCTCTGAGAGTTCCATAAATGTCCTCACCAGACTTGCAGATAAGAAGGCAGCACACCCCCACTCTCCCTGGTGAGTGTAGGGCTGGCGAGACACTGTACTGCATCACAAAAGGAAGTGATATGGTGTGTAATCTACATGAATAACTGAGGGTTGGGAATGAGGGCATCACTCACAGAAATGATAGCACCCCCTAGAATTGATGGGTGGAAACTCTCAACATAAGAATGGCAATTGTCAAAGAAGTTATGTCTTCACAAATCCTCCCTCTTTGTTACTAGTTTAAGGCCTCTGTTAGAGGGTTTAAAGGTCATTGAACTTGTTCTTGGATACTTATGTAAATTCTGCATCTGAAAATCTTTCTCCCTCTTCCCTCAGGATCTGATATCTATCATCTTTGCAACTTAGAAAAATAATAAAGTAGGGGGAAAAAAGCAACTCAAATACTCTGTTGATCAAACATTTTACAAAATTATTTGAATATAGAAACTATTTTTCCTCACAGGACATTGATATTTCATGGATCAATGATGATCCACATAACAGTTTGTTTAACACCAATATGTAGCAGTCCGAGGTAAAATATAATAGCCAAAATGACTGACTTACTATAGGTTTCGTTTGCCGATAACAGCTCTCCATTCTCTCTTGATTTCTTTGGAGAATTTCGCCCTCTTTCCATATCTCAGGGCCTGTCTTCTATCAAAAAATAAGGGTTAGCCTCAATGCAAAAATCAGACCAATGTATTTTTCACAAGATGTATTAGATACAACCAAAAATTTTCCCATGGGTTTCATTAGAGGGACAGATATGAATCTGGGGATAAGAGCATGAAGAGAGCCTGTCTGCAGAATAAAGTCAATGTTTAGAGGGAGTCAGAGCCAAGAAAAGGTATTTTTTGAGTTCCTGTAAATAGCTGAGCCTCAGAAGGCAAATACATCACTAAGCTTGCCAGTTATATGAGAAAGCACATTCTACTCTCCTTTTTCCCTAATTATTTGGGTTAGCTCTTTCTTGCTTGCAACTAAAAAAAAAAAAAAAAAAAAAATTTGACCTGAATCTATTAGAGGCTGCTTCCTTTGGGAAATAGGTACCTCAAGTATGTGTGTGCCTGCATGCATGTGTGCATGCATGTATTTCCAATAATGAATCCACAGGCATATCACAACGTCATTATTAGCAGGTTCATCATTTTCTTTTACTCTGTCTCCTGTTTCCTGTGATCCTTAATACAAAGCCAGGGATGCTGCCAGGTAATTCTGCTATGCTAATTGAATGTCAGATCTGATCCTAAGATATCTTACTCTTTACAGGACATACTAAGGAAATATCAAGGTAATATTAAGTCTTTTGGCCTTACTCAAGAGCATAATTTATATTTTAAAGTTTATATCAATTTATGAGTGCAACTGAACTAATGCTAATGACTTTTGGACCTGAACTTCATATTTGGAAATGAGCAAGCACATTCAGTTCTAAAGGAATTTTATATACATGTAGTAGTTCCTACTGGGTCTTTCCTCCTATGCTCTGATTTGGAACTATTTGCTATTATCTACCATTATATCCACTATTATTCTTACTGGCTAAGTTACATGCTTATTAAAATTAGCATATACCTCTAAATATAGAAGAACATGAAAAATTCACTTTAGGAGCCTACTTGTTATTGAAAGCTTCCCTGCATTGGATGAAATATGAGCAACCAAGGGAAATCAGAGAATGAAAATAAGCGTAGTAATGAATTTAGGAAGCCAGATTTTTGTTAAATCCCACCCCTATGAAACATGATCATAGTTTCCTTTCCTCAAGTGAATTTACTCTTGAGAAACAAGATGCATCATTAATCCACTGGTGGGTTTTGTGTGTATTAATTAACTAAAATGCATATTTTCGATTGAAGTGCTATTTCAGAAACAGTAAGCATATATGGTTATATTTCCTTTCCAAAATTCAACCTCACCTTATCAAGCAATAACTATGTTGACCCTTAGTCAGTCAACTTAGACAAAAGAGAAACAGAGCATAATATAACTAGGCTAAGCTAAAGTTAGCACCCCCTAGAATTGTGTACAATTGAAAATTTGGCGGGGGCAGACTTACAGAGCAACACAGCTCTCTCTAAAGAAACTTATTCACAAATATTACTCACTACATATACTTCTATAATCTCTGAGTTAGTCTGTTCAAAATCTTCTTTTAAGAAAATGGTAGAAACTCCTCTATCAACTGCATTTCACAGTTTTAGATGGCCACACTATTTGGTTTAGGGAGATTGGGTGGTTATTAACATCAATACATGGACATGAAGGATAAAATAAATTGGAAACTATATTTTCATTTTAATTTAAGGGTTCTTTCTGAGGACTAAAATTAGTTCATTCTGAAGGGCTTAATATTGATCTCCCTCTATGTTGGCAGAACAACAAATGATAGAGGCAAAAGAAAATAGACAAGTTTTTCCTAAGAGAATTCAACCACAGTTATTACTGATGGGAAATTCATGTCTAACTCAAAGACTCATGTATCCCAAGAACTTTAGAGCTAAAGGAAATATGTGATCACCAAATACTACTCCCTTAGTTTACAAATGGGAAAATAAAGATCAGAAAGTGATTTGCTCAATGTCATACAAGGAGACACTAACAGATCTATACCTGAAATTTAGTTGCTAGGTTTTTTCTATAAAAGTGTGCACTTGTGTATCTCTCAATTACTTAGAGGTATCAAAAATCTTACTCTGGCATCTTTTCCAAAATGCTAAAATCAGAATCTTAAGACTGGCAGTAAAGCACATAAGAACATTTAATCCCATCTCATCAGTGTGTACCACGTGAAAGATCCGCTCTCACTTTCTCAACAAAATTCTCTAATACAATAATCAGAATAAAACTATTTCCAAAAATCATTTGCTTTAGAAAAGCCTAATCTCTTGCATAAGTATTCTAAAGACACCCTGAAGATGGAAATTTTTTTCCTATCATGCAATAATTTCATAGTAAGAAAATGCATTAAATGCCATTTTAAAAGCTGGAAGCAGCCATCAAACTGTTAAAAACCATTGCAGAGGAATTTGCATCATTCCCCACTTAGTTTATGTTTATTCAACTACACACAATCATAAAGTAGACTGTGAACAATTTAACTACTGAGTTGAACTATATGAATCACTTGTGTACTTTACAAAGTATCAAATTGAGTCCATATGTTTCTGAGTGATCATGGAATGGGAGACAGTAATTCTGAACTTCTTGGTTCTCAATGCCTTGAGTATTTTGCTAAGCTGAATGTGACTCTAATATTTTAAATTACTTCCCTTTTTAACCATAGGAATCTTAAACATGATTCAGTGGCCTTATACTTACATAAATTTATGTGTACTATACTTTTGAAAATGAGCAATTTAAAGACATTATTAAGGTTAAATTGGGTTATGCACATTTACCACCTTTAAATTTATGACTTTAAGATGTAAATCTGAATAAACCATGAATTCATTTATCTCTGAGTGTTTTAAAGTAAAAAGGTTTATTTTGACTATTTAACTTTCATACAGTTTATAATTATATACACAAACATGCATTTATTTTAGCTGCAAGGTATGAAAGACTACTGCCAGGGAAATTATCTCATCCACCTCCATATTAGACCAAGGATTTCTAGAGGATTAAAAAAGGGACTTATTGAGGGTTACCCAGTTTCTATGATGGTATCACTATCAGAATCCATATCTCTTGAGTTTTAGCCTGATGCACTTTCTACCACTTTTCGCTAGAGTATACATTTACCTCCAATAAATGGATCCGTTATTCTTCTTCTGTGTTTGGTTTTATCTCATATGAAGGCCATCTTCCAGCCTGTCAATAGCTAGGCACAAAAATTCTTAATCTTCTTCACCTCACATGTGGGAGCAATAGAAGCTGAGGTGAGAGCCTGTAGTGGGGAGCACAAAGGATTATTAGAAATCAAGTGGGATTATTTCCACAGCCATTTGTTGCTCTTGGTTTAGGGAACTCTGATACCGTGATGGGTTCTTTGTTCTAATGGCTGGCATCACATGAAAGAAGAATCAGGACAAAGAATACAAGCTCCTCTGAGGTCAGGAGAACTGAAACAAGACTTTAATGGATTGGGGTGTCAAAATGACATGGTGGGTGTTTTTCCAAACATTTAACAGAAGAAGCAATTTGCAAGCAGGACAACCTGATTTTGAAATTCGAGCAGTTTCTCCTTCCACTCAGGATCCTGACTGCTCAAAATTAAATCACAGTAAAGAGAAATGCAATGTGTTAAGTTGTCCCTGAGCTATCGGAATCAGATAAGAGGTGTGCAGCATTGTGGGGAGATCACATAAGACTGTGATAACTCAGATGTTCAATTTGTCAAATGGCTCCTTCTGTTGGTGCAGAGAGCTGAAGCATTTTCATGAGCTTGAGATCAAGATCCTGAGCAAGTGCTAGAAATAACTATTTTGCTTTGTGGACGAACAAAGATAAATGTGTTCTGAATTATGAGGAGGGAAAAGCAAGTGTGATTAAGCTTACATATTTCCAAAGTGTTTTTCTTCAGAAATAAAGCTAACATGAACATTTTATTTGTTCCCAACCCTCATCCCTCTGTATACTATTTTCAGTCTTTGTAAAAGTAACAATAGCTCTTTGCATTTATATAGCAGCATTTGCCCAAAAACTCAGTAATATTATGAATAGAAATAGTTTAATTTATCCTTGCAATGCATCTCTTATGTGAATAAAGGGTAAGTTTTCTGGTTTTTATTTTTTGTTTGTTTGTTTTAAGGATAGAATAAGTCAAGATCAGATTGGCAGAGTCTTGCAGACAATGTAGCTGTAATAATTGAAAACCACTGCTCTATTTCACCATTATATTTTCATCAAGGCCAGGGATTTGCAGATTTGGGGGCTGAAAATATCATAATAGAAATTTTAAAATACTCTCTGTACCTGCAGTTCAGCCAGTAGCTAAAATGCAGCTTTTCTTACCAAACTACTACATCTCTCTTGGTTTGAAGAATTGCAAATGTCTTTCAATAATTAATTATATTGAATCTTCAGTGTGGTTTAAGGCAAGATTTTGAACCAGAATGAACCTTGATTCCCAAACTGGAAAAATGCACACTCAATTACTTAATCATAAACCAAACATAGTAGCCACTTTGTATGAACAATGGGCTTTTAAAGAATGGTCAACAATAGTTTCAAGACATTGAAAATTTAAATGTTTTCATAAACATACATTATAAAAGTCAGAAATACTCTAAACTAGATGAGGCTTGACTATATGTACCAGTGCAGAATGGTTCAGGATGCTGTTCAAGGACTCAGAAGTAATTAGGCAAGGTGACAGTCAGGTCAGGATTTTAGACATCTCAAGTCCAGTGACTATCTTTCAAACACTGCTTTCTCCCGACCAATGAACTTCCAATGGCATCAAAAATAACTAGCGTCCTTCCTTCAAAATGGAACTTTTCTAAAAGTTCTTTCTCTTATAGCAGTAGTGATTAATTCAATGTGGATCAGATTTCTCGTGTACATAGCACCTATTTTCTGGCTCAGGAGCCTGTGTTCAGGTGATCCAGCGGTGTCTTCATTTTCCTTCTATTTCTCTTTTTTGGTATTTTTGATTCCCATATTTTCTAAGCTAAGGTAAAAGATCTCAATAATTCTGACAAATATATTTTTGTATAAACAACAAAAATAGTTGGCCCAACCTCAAGACCTTACAACACTGATAATGGTCTACATTAGAAATTGTGCTTTAAATGTATTTCAGAAGTTTGAAGCTTGGTGAGAAGAGAAATACAAAAAAGAAAAATAAATGACCATTAGATATTGTAGCAGCCTGTTTCAAGTTCTCTAACAAGTATAAAAGGAGTGGTAGTAAATGATGCCGATGGATCTCCAAAACATAGATAAAAGTGAATTAAGTATGTATGTACAAGTATGTATGAGTATATGTGTATGTCTATGAATAGTGTCATCATGTTTTGTCATTGAGTTCAAAGTCTATTTCAAATGTCAGGCTGTCAAAAGAAAGAAAGTTGTGCTAAATCAGCATCTATACAGAAGAGAGTGAGTCTTAATCTAAAGTTTTAGTTCTCTAAAACATGTCATTATCCAAAGCCTCAGAGACCACAAGCAATTAGGCAATTAGGTAAAAGCAATGTTGTCCTCTAATGGTTCATAGACAGTGCCAGAAGACACAAATTCAAAATAAAAGCTCAGTATAGGCTATATTCTAAATTAAGGCAGCTTTTAATTAAGAACAGTCATATATTCAAATACTCATTTACTAAGCTACTAAAAATATGTATTGAATGCTCACTATATGCACGGCATTTTTTTGAGGTACTAAGAATACATTAGTGAATAAAACAGAAATCCCTACCTTCATGGAGCTCCTGTAAAAAAGATAATACTAAAGTCGATAAATCTATAGAGTAAGTTAGAAGGTACAAAATGTTATTGAGAAACTAAAGTGGGGGTGGGGGGGAGAGGAAGACCAAAGGCCCAGTTGGGATAGTGAGGGGGGGGGGTAAACTTTAAATAGGATGGTCAAGAGGAGAACACTCAAGAATATGACATTTAAGCAAAAACACAAAGAACTTGAGAAGGCTTACCATGTGGATAGATTCCTCATTCTAGGGGAAAGCGTCACAGAGAGAGGGTATAAACGAGAGCAATTTGAATATCTATATGGCTGAAGAAAAGTGGAAAAGATAGGAAGTAGTGGGAGAGGAAGGCAGAGAGGCAATAAAAGGCCAGGGGACAAATCATATAGGGCTTTTAGGCTATTTTAAAGATGTTGGCTTGCATCCTTTTAATTCCTACATTAGATCTACTCAGAATGCTTTGTTTAGAACAGACATAGGGAGACAGAAATAGAAGAGATGGAAGCAGTAAGACCAGTTAGGAAGCTACTGCAAAAATCCATAGCAAGGTGAGTGTGGATACATTCAGGGTGATTATAATGAGAGGTGGGGAAAAATGGCAAGATTCTAGATATATTTTAAAGATAGAGCCAACAGAATTTTCTGATGTGACGTATGAGACCAAACAAAAAGAAAAAAAAAATTTTAAGCAACAAACTCCATGATACTTTGCCTTGAGCTATTAGAAGTATAAAATTACAACTAACTGATTTGTGTGAGAGTAGAACACTGTGGGTTCTGGCTTATACAACCCATTATGTTTAGATGCCTTTCAGACACTGCAGCAAATTTGTTTGGAGACTAGTGAGGGCCACACTACAAATACAAAGTTGTCAGTTATCAATGTATAGATGGTATTTAACACACAAAACCAAATAAGATCCCCAAAACAGTACAGATAGAAAAGAGAAAAGACTATAGGAATGGAGAAATTCCAACATTAAGAGGTCAGGAAGATGAAGATGAATCTCCATTAAAGAGATTTAAAAAGCACAGAAAATAAAGGAGAAGAAAAAAAACAGGAGGAAAGAATATGATGTTAAAGAAGTCAAGTGAAAAGACTATTTTAAGAAGAAGGGAATTATTAGCCGTGTCTTATGTGGGTTTTAGATAAATAATCTGAGAATCAAAACTCCAACTGGATTTGCAATATGAGGGCACTGATAACCGAAGTCAGTAGCAATTTTCCAGTAGAGGAGTAAGGATCGCTGAGGGAACAGGTGAGGAGGAAAGGGAGTCAGAAAGTGTAAACAACTGGTTTGAGAAATTACAAGGAGGAAGAAAAGAGTGGGGTGATAACTGGGGATAATGGGGTAAGAAAGATTTTTCATTTTTCTTTTAATAGCATGCTATTTTGTGGAAATGGGGAAATAGAAAAGGGACATATAATGATGGAGGTCAGAGGGGGGAGAAGACTGACTTACAGTGGTGTTCTTGAAGAGGCAAGAAAGGATGACTCTAGTCTACAAATGAATGAAAAGGCCTCAAACGGGTAAAGGGAGTTCATCTATAGCAAGAAAAGTGGAGAGAGGCACATGGAGGATTTGAGGAATAAGATTGTAGGATTTCTCTTGTCAGTTTTAATTTCCTCAGTGAATTGAGAAGTAAAATGATTGGCTAAAAATATGTGTACATTTGAGAGAGAATAGATGTTTGAAATGGTTTCACAATACAGTGAGATAATGAAGGAACTGAAGAACTGCATTATGCTGAAAGTATAAAGGGTTCATTTGAAGTCAGTAATTAATAATTTAGGTGAGAACAATCAGCATGGTTCTAGATCTTTCTCCAGCCATAGCCAATGTCATGAAGGCAAATACATGCAGTAGGCAGTTGTATTTTCTAGCACTGGTGTTTTGTCAAGTATGTAAATAAAGTGAGAGGGAGGCAAAGAAGTTGCATGTGTGTATAATAGAATGGTTTTAGTGATAGTAAATTCAAACTAGGTGAGAAGGGCTGGAGGAACATGAAGACGAGAGGCAGTAGAGAGGTGTTAGATCATTAGATTTTAGGCCCCAGGGGATGAAACATCCACATAATAAAATAAACATGGTAAGAATAAACATCCATGTAATAAAGCTACAGGAGAGACCAGTGTCCTTGACAGAGCCACCTTGTTATCAGCAATCAGGTGAAAGGAAAATTTCAGAATTAATTTGAAGTATAGAGGATTTTCTTGATGACAAAGAGGGGAATATTTTAAAAAGTCTCAATTTTACATTTCATTTTCAAATCAGTACTTTGCTTACCAGTTCTACGTGTGCTATTTATGTTTTTTGCTATGGTATAGAGTTAACTTTGGAAAAAAATGTTTCTAACTTCTGAAAAGTCATTGCACAGAAAGATGTTTTCTCATGAGCTCGAAGTCATCTAACACTTTTTCCAAATCTGTCATCTGTGATTCTGATAACCAAAACAAGATCCCTTATAGAAAGATCTGAAGGCAATAGATCAAGGGTCAGCTGGGAAGATGGCCAAGTAGGAGAACTCTAAGCTCACCTAGTCCCATGGATACAGCTAGAAAACACATCAGCATAAATACCCAGAAAACAATCTGAAGACTGGCAAAACAAATCCTACAACTAAAGGTAAAGAAGAGGCCACATCGAAGAAAGTAGGAAAGGTGAAGACATGGTCTGGGAGTGAAAGGGACCATGGCCGTCTGTGGTGGGGAGGGAGCCAGTGGCATGGAGAAAGGAGAAAAATAGGCTTCCCACCAGGGAGCCTATGAATGGGGGGAATGAATCCCCACACATTTGTCCTTGAAAGCAGAGGGGCCAAATTTTGTGAGCCCTTGAAACCAGCAGGACTTAAAGCCTAGAATTTTAAAAATAGGCAGGTTTGCATAAGAGACTCTTAATCTTATGAAACAAACTGAGGGTTGCTGGGGGTAGGGGGTAGGGATAGGATGGCTGGGTTATGGACATTGGGGAGGGTATGTGCTATGGTGAGTGCTGCGAAATGTGTAAGCCTGATGATTCACAGACCTGTACCCCTGGGGCAAATAATACATTATACGTTAATTAAAAAAAAAAATGGCAGGTTTGTCTCTGGGAAAGCCCAGAGACAATTAGTAAATAAATCCTCACCCTTAGGCAGCAAGACAAACAGCCCTGTGGATTCAGCCTAAAGCCGCAAGTTTGAAAAATGTCAAAGCAGATGGGTGAGAGAGTTATTTGCTCATCTCAGAGCATGGCCTGGAGAGACAGAGATCCCAGGGAGACACATCCAGGAACAAAGGAACTGGCAGGTACCATTTCCCTGCTCCACCTCCAGCGTAAACAATGGCCACCTACAGTAACCAGCACTGCACCAACACTGCTTACCTAACAGCACACACCAAGCCTCACTCCCCACAAACTTCAGTGGATCAACCCTTCCCAGTTACATTCATCATAATCCCCTCACTGTATGCCCCCGCCCCTAGAAGGTAGGTGCAAACCCTTCCAACACCTCACCTCCCAACTCAGTTCATTTTGCAAGACTTCAGTTCTAGCAATGGAGGCAGGTCTAATTTTACAAGCAGACTACTGCACACCTTGTTAAAATTTGCCCCACCCCTGCTAGGGACCAAACACTGCCCAAAATAGGCAAAGAGAACTTTTGTAGAGAACTGGACTGAAGGAAACAGAGGCCAAGACTAACACAGTCAGTAGGACACACAAAACACACATAGGAAACACTCCCTGAAGCGCCAGACCCTGGGGAGCAGGAGACACTGCACTGCAGGGCACTACACTTCTTCATAAGGCTATTATCATTAAGAGCAAGAGAAGTACTGATTTTTCCCAACATACATGAGGCGACAGAGAAATATGTCCCAAATGAAAGAACAGGACCAAACCGCAGCAAGAAACCTAAGCAAAACAAATATAAGTAATATGGCTGATACAGAATTTAAAGTAATGATCATAACAATATATACTCAACTTGAAAAAAGAGTGGAGGATATCAGGGAGACCTTTAACACAAATATAAAAAAGAACCAATCAGAGATCAAGAAGAACACAATAAGTGAAATTAAAAATGCTTGATGGAATAAATAGCAAGCTAGATGAAGCAGAGCTAATTAATGACCTGGAAGAGAGTAACGGAAAGTAACCAAGCTGGGTTTGTAACCTGACTCTGGGTTTCAGCTCAGGTAATGATCTCAGGGTAGTGAAATCAAGCCCTGCATGGTACTCCAGGCTCCAGTGGAGCCTGTTTGAGATTTGCTCCTCCCCCCACTCGTACGTGCTCTCTCTCTAAAATAAATAAACAAAATCTAAAAAAAAAATTCTTAGGGAAGTCAGTGACTCCATCAAGTGTAATAACATTCACATTATAGGGATCTCAGAAGAAGACAAAGGGGGCAGAAAATTTATTTGAAGAAATAATAGCTAAAAACCTCCCTAATCTGGGGAAGGAAACAAATATCCAGATCCAGCAGACACAGAAATCCCCCCAAAAATTCAACCCAGGGAGGTCTACACCAAAGCACATAGTAAATAAAATGGCAAAAAGTAGTGAAAGAAAGACAATATTTTTAAAGCAGCAAAAAAGAATAAAAAGAGAATAGTTGCTTACAAGGGGGAAAAGATTTCTCCTGTAAGACTATTAGCAAATTTTTCAGCAGAAACTTTGCAAGCCAAAAGAAAGTGGCATTATACATTTGAGTTGCTGAAAGGGAACAATCTACAGCCAAGAATACTCTATCCAATGAGGCTAGCATTCAGAATAGGAGAGCTAAAGAATTTCCCAAACAATAAGTAAAGGAGTTCATGACCAGTAAACCAGACCTACAAAAAATATTAAAAGGGACTCTTTGAGTATAATGGAAAGTCCATAAATGACAATGTAAGAAGAAAAAAAAATTAAAATTTAAAGCAGTAAAAATAAATATTTCTGTAAAATCAGTCAAGAGATTAACAAAATAATAGAATATAAAATATGACGCTATATACTTAAAATATGAGGGGGGAAGAATAAAAAGTGGGTTCAAACTTAACCATCAACTTAATATAAATTGCTATATGCAGATGTGATATACAAACCAAATGGTAACCACAAATCAAAAACCGGTAATAAATATGCAAACAATAAAGAGAAAGGAATCCAAGTGTATCACTAAAGAAAGCCAACAAACCATAAAAGAGGACAAAAAAGGATCAGAGAAAATCTATAGAAATAGCCATAAAACAAGTAACAAAATGGCAGTAAGGACATTTCTACAATTACCTTGAACGTAAATGGACTAAATGTTCCAATCAAAAGACACAGGGTGACAGAACAGATTAAAAAAAAATACCCTTCTGTAAGCTGCCTACAAGACACTCATTTCAGACCTAAAGACATCTGAGATTGAAAGTGAGGGGATAGAGAAACATTATCATGCAAATGGATGTCAAAAGAAAGCCAGAGTAGCAATACTTACATCAGACAAAATAGATTTTAAAACAAACACTGTAACAAGAGACAAAGACACTACATAATCATAAAGGAGACAATAGACCAATAGGATACAACAATTATAAATATTTATGCATCCAACATGGAACACCCAAATACATATAGCATCTATTGACAAATATCAAGGAAATAGTTGATAGTAATCCACTAATAGAGGCTGCTTTAACACCCGCACTTATATCAACAGACAAATTACCCAAACAGAAAATCAACAAGGAAACAATAGCTTTGAATGACACGGTGGACCAGATGGATTTAACTGATATATTCAGAACATTTCATTCTAAAACAGCAGAATACACATCCTTTTCAACTGCACATGGAAAATTTTCCACAAGAGATCACATATTAGACCACAAAAAAAGTCTCAACACTGAAGTAACACCATTATCCTTTCTGACTACAACACTATAAAACTAGAAATCAACCAGAAGAAAAAATCGGAAAAGAGCAGAAATCATTGCTGTTAAAGAACATGCTACTAAACAATGAATGGGTCAATCAGAAATCAAGGAAGAAATAAAAAATTACATGGAAAAAAATGAAAATGAAAATATAATGGTCCAAAACCTTTGGGATGCAGCAAAAGTAGTTCTAAGAAAAAGTTTATAGCAATAAAGGCCTACCTTAACAAGAAAAATCTCAAATAAACCTAAATTTAGACCTAAAGGAACTAGAAAAAGAATGAACAAAACCCAAAGCCAGCAAAAGAAAGGAAATAACACAGAAGAGAACAGAAATAAATGATATAGAAACTAAACCAAACCAAACAATATAACAGATCAATGAGACCAAGAGAGAGTTCTTTGAAAAGATGAACCAAATTGATAACCCTCTATCAGACTCATTAAAAAAGAGTTCCCAAATAAACAAAATTACAAAAGGAGGAGAAGAAATAAAAACCAACACGACAGAAATACAAACAATTGTGATCGCATATTATGAAAACCTTTATGCCAACAAATTGGACAACTTAAAAGAAATTGGTTCCTAGAAATTTCTACAAATATATAACCTACCACAACTAAAGCAGGAAGAAAGAGAAAACTTGAACAGACCAAATAGCAGCAATGAAATTGAATCAGTAATCAAAAAAATTCCAAAAAACAAAAGTCTGGGACGAGACAGCTTCACAGGTAAATTCTACCAAACATTTAAAGATGACTTAATACGTATTCTTCTCAAATTATTCCATAAAATAGAAAAGGAGGAAAAACTTCCAAATTCATTTTATGAGGCCAGTATCACCCTGACACCAAAACCTGATAAAGACACAACAAAAAAAAGAACTACAGGCGAATATCCCTCATGAATAAAGATTCAAAAATCTTCAACTAAATATTATCAAACTGAATCCAACAATACATTAAGAAATCATAGACCACAATGAAGTGGGATTTACTCCGGACGCAAGGGTGATTCATTATTTTCAAAACTATCAACATGACATATCACATCATTAAGACCAAGGATAAAACCATATGATCATTTCGACAGATGCAGGAAAAGCAACTGACAAAGTCTAACTCCATTCATGATAAAAACCCTCTGCAAAGTAGGTCTACAGGGAACATACCTCAGCATAATGAAGGCTATATACGAAAAACCTACAGCTAACATCATACTCAGTGGGGAAAAACTGAGACCCTTTCCCCTAACATTAGAAATAAGGCAAGGATGTTCCTCTCTCCACTTGTATTCAACAGAGTACTGGAAGTCCTAGCCACAGCAATTAGACAACATAAAGAAAGAAAAGGCATCCAAATTGGTAAGGAAGAAGTATAATTCTATTTGTAGATGACAAGATACCATATATAGAAAACCTAAAAACCTCACCAAAAAACTACTAGAACTGGTAAATGAATTGTCATAGGATACAAAATCACGGTACAGAAATCTGTTACATTGTTATACACTAATAATGAAGCACAGAAATTAAAATTAAGAAATCAATCCCATTTACAATTATACCAAAAATAAAATATCTAGGAATAAACAATGAAAATGGCAAAAGACCTACATGCTGAGAACTGTAAAACACTGATTAAAGAAATTCCGTGATGCAAAGAAATGAAAAGACATTCAACCCATGCTTATGGTTTGGAAGAATATTGTTAAAATTTCTATAATACTCAAAGTAATCTATACATTTAATGCAAAATGCCAAAAGTATTTTTCACAGAACTAGAACAATCCTAAAATGTGTATGGAGCCACAAAAGACCTCAAATGGCTAAAGCAATCTTGAAAAACAAAGCTGGAGGTATCACAATTCCAGATTTCAAGTTATATTACAAAGCAGCAGTAATTAAAACAGTTTGGTACTGGCATAAAAATAGACAGAGACCAGTATAACAAATTGCATTCAGAAAACTGGACAGCTACATGGAAAAGAATGAAACTGGACCACTTTCTTTTTCCATACACAAAAATAAACTCAAAGTTGATTAAAGACCTAAATGTGAGACCCGAAACCATATAAATCCTTAAAAAGAGCACAGGCACTAATCTCTCTGACATCAGCCATAGCAACATTTTTTCTAGATATGTCTCCAGAGGCAAGGGAAATAAAAGCAAAAATAAACTATTGGGACGACAACAAAATAAATATCTTCTGCACAGCAAAGGAAACAATCAATAAAACTAAAAGGCAACATATGGAATGGGGGAAGATATTTGCAAATGATATATCTAATAGAGGGTTAGTATCCAAAATATATAAAGAACTGATACAACTCAACACCCAAAAAACAAATAATCCAATTTAAAAATGGGCAGAAGACAGGAACAGAAATTTCTCCAAAGAAGACATACAGATGGCCAACAGACACATGAAAAGATGTTCAACATCACCCATCATCAGGGAAATGCAAATCAAAACCACAATGAGATATCACCTTACACCTGTCAGAATGACTAAAATCAGTATCACAAGAAACAATAAGTGGTGGCAAGTATATGGAGAGAAAGGAACCTTGGTGCACTGTTGGTGGGAATGCAGACTGGTACAGCCACTGTGGAAAACAGTATGGAGGTTCCTCAGAAAGTTCAAAATAGACCTACCTTATAATCCATTCATGGCACTATTGGATATTTACCCAAGAAGTACAAAAACACTATTTCAGAAAGATACATGCATCATTATGTTTACTGCAGCATTATTTACAATAGCCAAACTAAGGAAGCAGCCCAAGTGTCCATTGGTAGATGAATGTATACAGGGGGCGCCTGGGTGGCTCAGTGGGTTAAAGCCTCTGCCTTCGGCCCAGGTCATGATCTCAGGGTCCTGGGATCAAGCCCCGCATCGGGCTCTCTGCTCGGCAGGGAGCCTGCTTCCCCTCCTCTCTCTGCCTGCTTGTGATCTCTCTCTCTCTCTATCAAATAAATAAAAATCAAAAAAAAAAAAAAAAGAAAAAAGATCTGAAGGCACTTTCTGGTGAAATCCTAATGGCAAACGTTACAGACTATAAAAAAGAGAACTATAAAATGATACTGGGGATGTCTGTTCAGATTGGTGAGGCAAAAAGCTGAAGATATGGGATACTTTATATTCTTTTCTGTATTTAGTTTTCTTTACCTTCTCAATTCTTTTCCTCGAGTTCATCTCTATTCCTTCATATTTTCCCATGCTTTCTCTTTTAATTTCTAATTGCCTTCCTTTCTCTCAAACTCTAGATTTTCTTACCCCAACTTGTTTTTCATCTTTTCTCTCCTTTCCCAGAGTTCTGTCTTTCAAGTAGAAAATAATTAAACAGTAAGTTCCACCATCTTCATTATTTTTGTCTTTTCCATTAGCACTGTAGGACTTCTGTCATTTCATATGATATCCCAGCAAATATGCATTCATTTGTACTTATAGAAGGGTATTGTTCACCATCCCTAGCATTTGTTAGCAAAGGTCTCTCATTAATAATTCTGCCTTCACTTGTTACCAACAGGTTGGTAAGCAGTGTGCAGTGACATTTCAAACATATTTAGAATTGATAGCAATTGCAGAAATGAAAACAGTTCTCCTCTGCTCATTCTCTTTATTTTTCCTTAGACAAGAACCTGAGACAGAGATGATGAGTAACTGAAAAGTCCTTTTTTTTTTCTTTTAGTGAGCAGAAATGTTCATACAATTCAAGCAAATTCATTTTAGGAAAGCATTTGGAATATCGTAAATATTTCACTGTTATAATTTTTCAAACATCCTAATTTTTTGAAAAGATAAAAAAACATAAATATTAAACATAGCATCCCCTAATAACTTCAAAATATATCCTATAGTAGATCTGACATATTATGATCCATACTGAGATGGTATGTATAAAGGCTTGGTGGTTAATTGCTAGGCCTGCTAGACAGATTGTATCATTGTATCATTATGAATCCTGACCATGTCGCCCACTAGCTATATAACTTTGGATGATTCATTAATGTATCTTTCTTAGGTAAAAATATGGGCAATAGTACTCTTCTCATAGACTTGTTGGGATAAGTAACGTGTAAAACATTTAAAACTTTGTCAAATACATAGTAATGACTCACTCAAAGTTTGCCATTGTTGTTGCTAACACTTTGATATGTTTAATGCTCATGGATGACCAAGACACAGAGATTTCAATCTTATCAACAATATTTGTTCTCTCTCTCTATGGATAAGCATCAATAAAGGTAAACCGATGAATGATATAGTTAATTAAATGAAAGTGAGGTCAATTTGCCTAGTCCCAATTTTTTTCCTTAAATATGGAAGGTTTCACAAATTTACATGTCATCCTTACGTGGGGGCCATGATAATCTAATCTACATCATTCCAACTGTGTTCTTTGTGCTGCTGAAGTGGGCACTGTGCCATCCAATTTTTGTTGATGAACGCTGGCCCATCGACAGCAACACAGGAGTCAGATATATGCAACAAAAATCTATTTCTCAGAGTCTGCAGAATCTAAGCACTTTCTTTTCCTCCCAAAGTGGTGCTGCCTAAAATGTCACGAAGTCACCTCAAAATGAGGTCACATACCCCACTGTCATCTTCAACTATGGGTTGCCAAAATACAAAGAACACTTTAGGATTGATTAACAATTTAAGTGAATTTTAAAATCTGATTTATTAACTTATATAATACTTCACTTAATCCTTCAAAAAATAAAGTAGGAATTAGGATAAGGATTAGATAAGTTTCCCAAGCTATTTAGTATTGGTGCTGGAGTTTAAACTCCAGATCCTGACTCATTTACCATTCTGTTTTACTATTCCAACTTGGTTATGAACTGTTTGACTACAAAATCAGCAGAGGTAGAAAACTAAGATCACTAAGGCCTCAGACATTGTATTTTTGAAGATTACCTGACTTCATTGTGAAGGAATGAATCTTTAGCTTCTTTAAGCAGCAATTAATCCTGTCATTTACCAAAAAAAAAAAAAAAGTTTATTTTCAAAAATAGTGCTGTGAGGCTGGGCCCTTATAACAACTTTGAATTATTCCACCTTATAGCCAGAACGATCATTCAGATGCACCCAAATGTGAAAGCACTGTCTGTTAAGTAGATTTTAACAGAAATTTATTTTAAAAAGTAAGGATTACAAAATGTCCAGTCTACTCAAATGGACTGTTGACACTATTTCTGACCTGGTTCAGTAGTCTCTCTCCCCTTCCCCCAAACTCTATCCTCTCCTCTCTCTCTCTCTATGGAAGCCCTGTTTCTGGTTCTTTTTTGCTACTCCTCAACCCCCTTAACACCTTCTACTCTTAAGAATGACACTCCTGGGGTACCTGGGTGGCTCAGTTGTTAAGCATCTGCCTCCGGCTCAGGTCATGATCCCAGACTCCTGGGATCGAGCCCTACATCAGGCTCCTGCTTATCGGGAAGACGGCTTCTCCTTCTCTTACTCCCTCTGCTTGTATTCCCTCTCTTGCTGTGTCTCTGTCAAATAAATAAATAAAATCTTAAAAAAAAAAAAAAAAAAAAAGAATGACACTCCCTACTTTTGAAATGCAATGTTTTCTCTCCTATGCTCTCCAAACTAAATTCTTCGCATCAGCTCTTCAGATATTTATAATTCTTTACTCAGAAATATTATCCTTCCCAGAAGGGTGGGGAGGAGAAGAGCGAATTGAGGGTTGGAAATAAGTGCATGTGTACAAACACATGGTATAAACCTGCCCTCCAGCAATACTTGATAGTTTCCTCTTCTCTTAAGAGAGTAAAAAAAAAAAAAAAAAAAAAAAAATTCTCTGCTTAAGTATCTATACACTCTCCCATTCCTAAGTTGGCTAAATGAAGGAGGTCAAGGGAAGGAGAAGGGAGAAAACAAAATTTGCGTATTTTTGCCAAAAATATATTAATGTCTTACAGTTTCAAAATGTCTAGACTTATTAGACTTATAGCTAATAATTAAAAGAAATGCCATAGGGGTGCCTGGGTGGCTCAGTGGGTTAAAGCCTCTGCCTTCAGCTCAGGTCATGATCTCAGGGTCCTGGGATTGAGCCCCTGCATCGGACTCTCTGCTCAGCAGGGAGCCTTCTTCCCCCTCTCTCTCTCTCTGCTTGCCTCTCTGCCTACTTGTGATCTCTCTCTGTCAAGTAAATAAAATAAAATCTTTAAAAAAAAAAAAAAAAGAAGTGCCGTGGCAAATACTAGAGGAGGAAATGGATGCATTCATAATAGACAATATAAAATAAATCATGGAGGTGGCAAGGCTAAAACTAAAGGCAGGACTGATGGACAAGAGGTAACTCACTTATAATAACAATCATAATAGCTGTAAGTTTTTTAAAAACTGATTTTGAGGAGAGATTTATTCTTTTTGAACTACTCTATACAAGACCTTCAATTGTAACTACTTTCATAACTTGGATTAAAGACTAAGACTTTCCATATCGGAATTTCTCATGTTCCCCATTACCTTCCCTCATTTGAGAGGCTATAAAAAAATTCCATTTTCCCTATTATAGTTAATTTGTCCATGACACAAACTAAAGCTAAATTTTCCAAGCAAGTTCCTAAGTAAAAATAAAGAAAGTAATGAATGTGATGTATTATTTTGGGACATTTCTGTTAAGAGTTGCCACTTTATTATTTAAAATGTAGTACACTCTTAATCTCACTTCAGTTTTTCTACTTTCTCTTCTTTCTCCCCAGTTTTAGTTTATCCATAAAAAAATGTAGATATTTTTATCACCTTTGGTAAGATTCACTTAATTAAACATCTCATCTAAAATAAAAATTTTAAATCCTTATTAATGAAAAAGAGTTGTCCTTGAGTCAAAACCATAAAAGAGATCAGTAGAATAGTATGCTATCATAAAAAGGGTAATATATTTCTATATCATATAATGAGGAAAACCTAAAAGTAACTTTGTTTTCTTTCTAGTCAATTTTTTTTCATTCTTGTTCTAGTTTGGATTCGGCCCATGAAATAAAGAAAAGTGGCTATTCTATAGAAAAGCAATATCTCTTTGGAATATAGGAGAATAATAGGATATATGCTATCACCAAAAAGAATGAGAAAAATCTATCTGTAAATATATGAAGCAATTTCTGATTTATATTTGTAACCATGAGAAAAATGCAGAATATATTGCTGGTTGCATATAAAGGGAAATTATACACACACACATACACACACACACACACACACAGGTGTCTCTACATTCTTACATTATCTCTAAAAGAGTTGGTAAGTTTTTCCCTCTGGGGAGGGGTACTGGATAGCTGCCAGATATGGACAGAAGAAAGAGATAGTCTTCATTGTATATACTATTGTATTTTTAATTTTTTTTATCAAGTGCACTTATTTCCTATTGAAAAAAATAAACATTTATAAGGAAGATATCTTTTGCTATGCAGAAAAGGGTTGGCACTCAGTATTACTGAGACCCAATACTAATTTTATTGCCCAGCTAGATTTGGGACAGATCCAAGAGTTTTACAAACTCTCAGAAAGTTTTATTTGTTTTAAGTCCATAAATTTATACTTTTTAAAATACAAGCACTAACATTCCTATGTAATATGTAACCTGAATGAAAAATTGCTTTCATGATGTATTAAGCTATACATCATCAGGGCCAGCTGCCACTCTGATGATGTATTGGTGCAATAAATCTCAAGGTGTGACACATTGAAAAAGTATTACTCAAAAGAGAATGGTCTCCAAGTTAAAAACTGATCCAACATAAAATTCAAAGAGAAAACTATAGAGAAACAATTTATCTGTTGCCAAGAAGTGTTATGCAAGCAAAGGTATCTTCTCAGGGCACTTCTGTTTTGAACATTACACCTTTAGCAGGCTCAGGGGAAATCAAAACAATGTGCCCCTTTTTCCAGTATCCAAAATTGATCCTGGAGATAACTGGTTAAGAGCACACCCAAGGCGACTTCAGAGGAGAAAAGATGTTGTGATGAACATCAAAGTTTTAGAGGTGGTAGGGGAAGGGGAAAAAAATACCTGGGCACGGGAAACAGTTCAGAAAATGGTGCATGTATCATTTACGGGAGAATTTGACCTGAAAGCTAAAGAGCTGGAAAAACTGCAACAAAATACAGAACCCACATAAAGAATGCAGTGGAGAACAGGGGAGGATGAAGTAGGACATCCCAGGACAATTAAGAAACAGTTTAGAAAATTCTCTCCAGATTAGACACTGACATAGAAGACGGTATTTCATAGGTTGATTCAGAATTTTGCCATTTATTAATCATATGACCTTGGAAATTTTGAAATAAGGTCCTGGCATTCAAATGAGAGAAATTTGGGATAGAGATGTAATATGCTCGCTTTCATCCATTACAAGTCACCAAAGAAAGTTTCTGCACAATTTGTCTCTCATTGAGCCACTTAATTAAGCAAATAGATAATGTGATCTTGTAGATGTCACCCCACTCATAGGCGAGGGAAACATCTCCCAATTCATTCATTCATCCATTAAGTATTAGACATTGTCCATTGTGTTTCAGGTACTGTGACCAGCCCTATGGAACATAAATGAACACAAGACATAGTAATGCTTTGTTTTTGCTCATGTTTTGTCCGTCTTTTGTATCCCTTATCTAACAACATCCTCTCAATCATTCAATGGTACCTCATGTTTCTTGTGCCCCAGGTCTAATCATCCATGGCCATATCATCCCAAGATATGATATCCCTTTTTGGAAGTTCACTGAATTTCAGAATTGAACAAGACATTCTAATCTAGTTCAACATTTTCAATTTAGAAATAAGAAAATTATGGCCTACAAAGATCAAGTGCCTTACATGTTTTGGAGACATAGTTATCAAGTTATAACCTTGAAGCAGGTCTTCTTTTTCAAGAATTTGTCCACTTCATTATACGTGCATATTTTCATGGCTATGCCACTTCCTTGGCATACACTCCCTGTTTGTTTTATTTTTGTGTGTATGACTTATGCTATTCCCAACTAAAGAGACCATTTTTGAGTCTAAAGACTATGTGTCCTTTGCCTATGTATACTGTTTCCTTCCAACTCAGGCCCTCACAGTCTTCCTGACATAGGGATGTGACTGCAAATGTTATTCAACTTTCCTAAATTGCTAATTTCTGAGAGAGGAGCAGTGCTCCCAGTCATGCCACTTTTTTTTTTAAATAAATTTTAATTTTTTTTTTAATAAATTGAGAGTCTCTTCTAACATCACATTATGAAAAGGAATTCCATCTATGTTTGGAATTGTGGTGAAAAGCACTTGAAGGGAAGGCAGTGAGCTCCAGGTAAAGAACTAGTAGATCAACTATTAAGCTGCCCAGTTCTTTTGGATTGATTTCTTTTGATCTAGAAAGAAAAAAATCTTGGATATGATTTGAAAAACACACTTAATAAAATGGCCCCTGAATACCCTAATGCTGAACCTGACTGAAATATTTGAGATAGGAAAGTAAGCCAGTGATCCAGACAGCTCAGTGGCAACAGATAGAAAGCCTTTGGCTGTAAGGATGGTTTCGCTAAGGAGTGAACGCCTATAATCAGCTCTGGTTAATGAAATTGAGGATACTGCCACAAATTTCTGCAGGATTATTTTGAAGATATCAACTTAATACAAATATTAATTACTTTTACACATAAGAAACACTTTCCACTCTTCCCCTCTTCCAGGTTTCCTTTGAAAATCCAATTATATAGAAACGCAGTTTTAATTATAATATTGATTTTACTTCTTTGCTAGGAGTGGGACTAATTCAATTAGTTGTAATTATGTGCATAGAGTGGTCCGACTAATCTTTCAGGATGTTGGCCCACTAACTTCATACCACTTTTCTTCATATCCAAGTCAGAGAGGAACATTCAGCCTCTGAAAGGCCTGAAATAGTGCAGACCTTTAAGAAAGGAAAACAAGGAAGAATACGTAATAGTCTCTTAAAGAACTTGACAGTTTGACAGTGGCTTTTCAGATGCAAAATCCTGCAAATCAGATTTTATGTAGCCTTTGCAATTAGCAACTGTGGCAGGATTTAGAGAACTTTTACAAGAAGCAAGAGGAAGACTAACGAAACAACATTTCGAAACGAGACGAAATAATGTTAAGTGGCAAAAACTATTTTTCTATTAAAAAATTAAAGTAAGATCAAATGAAATAAGTAGCTTTAATAATTTATATGAAAATGTTTTTGAGCAGAGTGTTTTGTAGGAATAAGAGGGGGGATGATAATGTCAAAGTAAACTGTAGTAGACTATTAAACAGGCAGAGAAGATTTTACTCAAGGCTCTTATAATAGGAGAGAGAAGAGAATTCGGATTTCAGTTCTGCTGGAACAAAGGCAGAATGGGAAGATTTCAAGCCATCTGTGTTTGCTAATTGGTTTACCCAAAGAAAGAGTAAACTTTCTTATATCTTCATGACATGAGATGATTTTACAGTGTGAAGCGAAGTGCCCACGCAAGTTAGGCTCTCCCCGCAAAGACTGGGAGAAAGAAGCCTCTTCTTCCCTGATGATTATATTTCAAAAGGATGTCTCCCAAGTCCCTGAGAAAGATAGTCCTGGGTGTAAAACTGGCAAGAGGCCTTGAAAAAGGTTTATGTCTCAAAGGTGTAGAGAAAAATTTACAATGACAAGTTTCTTAATGTAAATACTCAAAGAAAAGGGCAGTGAGAAGCCTAGAGTCAGGCGAAGTCGGTCTAAAGTTTGGTCAAGCTGAGGGGATCATTAAGTTCCTCTAATACTCTTGAAGAACGTGAAGTGTTTCTTTGAATACAAAAATTCAGGGCCCTTGCACTCCAACTGAAAAAAAAAATCATGGAAACACTAACACTGAAGAACTTAATTGTGTGTATCTTAATCTTTGTGCACTTTACATCTCATCTGTAACTTTAGAAAAATACGGCAACCTCTGATGTAAGTTGTTCTGTTTGGAAACCAAGATATCCATGCAAGCCGCGTCTCTGACACTTACTGGCTCTGAGATTTTAACATATTAAAGTCACTTTCTTTCTTTGATTTTATTATCTCATCTACAACATGAAAGACTTCTTATACATTTATGGAAATTAAATAATTTGACTAGGATAAATGTATGTCATAGTCATTTATATCTTATTTTCACTTTACTTACCTATACCCTTGCTAAACTCTATTTTTAAAAACAGATATTATTTCAATTGATTCCATGGACTGTTATCAGTATAAAGTCATTTTCTCACTTAATAATAATAGTTTTGGTCCTTGCTTTCCAGTTAGTACACATCACCTTTCCTTTTTTTTTTTTTTTTTTAAAGATTTTATTTATTCATTTGACAGAGAAAGAGATCACAAGTAGGCAGAGAGGCAGGCAGAGGCGGGGGGCGGGGGGGAAGCAGGCTCCCCGCTGAACAGAGAGCCCGATTTGGGGCTCGATCCCAGGACCCTGAGATCATGACCTGAGCCGAAGGCAAGAGACTTAACCCACGGAGCCACCCAGGCGCCCCCACCTTTATTATACCAGATCCTGCTTCTAGTTCAGTGTTCAGTTTTTGTCTTATTCCTGATTTTATGAAAATTTGTCTAGAGTATCACTTTTACTCATTTTGTTAGTGCTTGACTTGATACTTATAAGTTTACTATAAAGTTTTTTTATTATTATTATTTTCTGATTTAGAGTTGCTAGCCTAAGGAGGGAATTTGAAGTCTTCTTGATTCCTTATCTTGCTCTAAAGAGAAAATTTTTCCTGACCAGTCTGCAGCAGCCTGGGTTTCTTTCCTCAGTTCTAGACCACCAACTCCCCAAAACACTCTTCTGAGGAAACCTCCGGGCTCATCCTTCCTTACTGCCAATTTGGCAACTATGTAAACATCTCGCCCTTATGTAGGACTGAGTTACCTGTAAAAATACTTGAAGAGTGGATATAAGAAAAGTATTAGTCATGAATTGGGGAAGAGACTGAAGACAGGCACAACACCCCTCTGGGCTTTAGAAAGGGCTTTTAGTAAGGGAAGTAGCATCTGAAGTAAGAATCCAAAGTTATGGTGGCTAAATGGCAATTTCCTACATTCTTTTCTTAGGTGACCATCTTTTTTCTCCTCAGTAGTTCATTTTCAATTTGAGGAGTGGAAATTCCTATTCAGGTATGGGAAATTACTGACCACTAAGACACTACCTTGGGTATGTTTCCCAAATTTCAGCAATTCAATGAGAAATGTGGGGGTGCAAAGCACACATTGGTAACTTTCTCTGTTGAAGCTAAAACATTCAGCATTTTATATATCTTTTTAGCATTTATATAAAGTATTTTAGTGTAACAATAATTCAGTATTTTTGAGATTTGAAAGTTCTCTGTTGAGGATGAATGAACATTCTATGTTTTTCATGTTTCTCTCATCCTTTAATCTGTAACCCCATGGTTTTCTATTTCACACCAAATATGTACACTTCTTCCTTAGCAGAGCCTCTACAAGATTATTATCAATGCTATTGTGGTGTTAAGGCTGTAAGATTAGACTTTCTTACTGTCATTTTTCAAAGTGCTGCTGACTGGGCTGTCTAAGGAGTGGTAACTCACAAATTACTTCTGTGTCTGAAGATAGAAAAAAATGTTAAGTCAATTTCTTGAATTAATTAAGAGATAACATTGATATAGGAATGGGCTAGTGCCACAAATAATTATCACTTGAAATTATACAGTCAAAAAGGCCAATTAAGGAACCAAATATAGCTAATGAGAAAATTTAATTGATAATTTTTCAAGCTGCTGGCCTGGTCCTGATTTTTTCCCCCTATAGTTCAGCAACAATAACAATAGCAAAACAACAACAAAAAGCTACAGAGGCTCAGCCGAGTTTTCTATGAGCAAGATCCTTCCGGATCTCAGTTGAAATTTATTTTATTTTTAGCTACATAAATCCATTCCTTATTCTACCACATATGTATGTATTTACTTTACTGTTACTTTTCCCAAAAAACTATAGTTTCCTCTAAGCTTTCAGAATGGTAAAATTTGACATAGAAGAGAAATTTCTATACTTTAAACTAGGTAAAAAAAAAAATTCCAATTCACCATGAAGGTCTTGTCCTTCAAATTATCTTTTTGGTAGCATTGTAGGCTATATCCTCTGATTGACCTTCCTAAAGAAAATGGGTAAAAATTCTAGTGAAAATATTGAAATGAACTTTTGAAATTTAGTTGCTAAGTAGGAATATAGTAAGGAACCTTTTAGCCAAAACCAAAATGAGATCAAGATCCAAGAGAAATAAGAAAATTATTCAAGCTGGCTTTCTTCATAAGGGCATTTTCCAATGACCTGTAACTTTGAGTTTATTTTTATTTCTTTTTTTTCTTTTTTTTTTAAAGATTTTATTTATTTATTTGACAGAAAGGAGAGAGATCACAAGTAGGCAGAGAGGCAGGCAGAGAGAGAGGGGGAAGCAGGCTCCCCGCCGAGCAGAGAGCCCGATTGCAGGACTCGATTCCAGAACCCTGAGATCATGACCTGAGCCGAAGGCAGAGACTTTAACCCACTGAGCCACCCAGGTGCCCCTGAGTTTATTTTAAAGCTCCGCAGAGCACAAATAGAAGAAAACCTAGAATTTATCCAGTCTGGGGTGAATAAATAGGAGACAGCCACAAAATCTCACTGAGGGAGCTGGGAATAACCCTGCTCTTTCCATATGTGGAGACAGTTAGAAGAAGCAAAACATGGTGAAGGAGGAGAAAGAAGAAAGAGGAAAAAGAGAAAATGAGGGAAGAAAAATTGTACATCTCAAAAAAAAATCTGTTTTTAGGACTCTCACTCATAATCTAGGCCTTTTAAGAGTTTGCAGCCTGAATTTACATCTATTGCTTAAACTAAGTGATTTGAAATGAAAAGCTTATTTGAAAGAAGTACTAGATTGAGAATGCCCCAGGCAGAAGAAAACACAAATCTTTTTTGGAGAAATCCACGGTACTTGCCTCATACCTGGGTAATATTGGTTCACAAGATCAGCATTGTAAACGCCGCAGAAAACAAGGCACCAGGAATGAAACCAGCAGAAACAAGGCAAAACCATATCAGATTACCAAAGACTTCAGGTATTGGAATTACC
Organism: Potos flavus; assembly: GCA_028534135.1. Lineage (NCBI taxonomy): Eukaryota > Metazoa > Chordata > Mammalia > Carnivora > Procyonidae > Potos > Potos flavus. Next base: position 38,696,557 of record CM052892.1, on the reverse strand, counting down.
TGATTTAGAATGTTTAAAAAGAACATTTATTTAAAAAAAAAAAAAGAACATTTATTTAAAGAAATATAAAAGGAAAACAGAAGTAAAATAATGGAGAAAGAGACCATAAAAATGTTCAGCTAGATTAAAAAAATGTCTATATGCTACATCAGGACATGAAAAATAGTATAAATAAAATTATAAACACAGTGTGATACTGAACAACATATCATAAAGAATCTACAAGAGAAGTAATAACCTGAAAGATCTGAAATAAATATCAAGAATGCAGCAGGGTGGAAGAAAATATGTCAAAAAGGAAATGCATGCTACCTCAAAAGCAATGACTGCCAGCTAGTTTTTAAAAATCAGAAAATAGTTAACAATATCTTTAATGTTACTACAGATATTTAATATCTATCAAGGCAACTGTCAACCCAAAATACTACACAGAGCAAAAACATCTTTCAAAGTTATTTTTCAGATAAAAAAAGATGAGAGTTTGCCATATTTCCTCATAAGAGGGATTTCTAATGGATTTAATTTCATTAGAAGAAAATGAAACATAGAATGGAAATCTGAGATGCAAAATGGAATTATAACTAAGATGATAAAATTTTACATAAACCTAAATAGATATGGACTATATTAATCAAGAAAATTTTATCTTTTTTAAAAAATGAAATCATCAAGAAAATAGCAACATTTTGGGTAGGAGTGGTTGAATTTAAAGTTTACAAACTCTTTTATTATTCTTAAGGAGAGCGCAGATATTCATTAAGCTTTGATTTAAATGAAGGAATTCTGAAGTGATTTCTAAGGTAACAGATATAGTGAAGACGACTTTCTGATATGCAAGGGTAAAAATGGTATAATAAATAATAATCCAAAAGAAACTAAGAAAAAGAAAAAGACGATGTACAAAATCAGATATGCCATTCAATTCGAATCCATCACTTATTACAATGTGTGAATGGGATACATTCTCCAGTTACCAAAAAAAAAAAAAGGGACTTTAAAAATCCAAATATATGCTTCTTAGAAAAGTCATCTCTAAAATATAAAGATGTTTTAATTTACCAGGAAGATAAAAAACATAGTTTGTTCCTGAACGATATCAGTTTAAACTCTGCAGGTTGACTTACATGTGAATTTTTTTTTTTTTTTGATGAAGTGCAGTAGTATAAATATATTTTCTCTTTTGATTTTCTTAGCATTTCCTTCTCTCTAGCTTACTAATAAAGTAAGGACACAGCATATAATACATATACAAAATATGAATTAATCAACTCTTTATGTTAGTGTTAAGGCTTCTGATCAGCAGAAGGCTATTAGGAATTAACTTTTGGAAAACTCAAAAGTTACATGCAGATTTTCAATTGTGTGGGGGGTTGGCTCCCCTAACCCGTGTTGCTCAGGGGTCAACTGTAATTGGAAATGTATCCATACTTAATAGTATAGACTCAAAATATAAAGAGAAAAGTGGCAGATTTACAAGAAGAAAATAATTCGATCATCATCATGAGGGGTTTTAACATCTGCCTAATAGTTGAAAGACAAAAAGCCAGGAAGTATATTATTTGAACAACACAATTAATAAGTGCTCACATATGTGAATAGGTCTTAGACTACTAAGTGAAAAAATAAGATTATTATTTAAAATAGTGAGGAAAATAAGACCTCCAAGAAAAATAACAAGTGTGACTAACAGGATAGAGTGATTTTTAAAGTTACATAATTCTTCTTTTTAAAAGAGTTTTATTAGAGGGGCGCCTGGGTGGCTTAGTCAGTTGAGTGGCCGACTCTTGATTTCGGCTCAGGTCATGATCTCAGAGTCATGAGATCAAACCCTGCGTTGGGCTCCACGCTGAGCCTGGAGCCTGCTTAAGATTCTCTCTCTCTCTTTGCACCTCCCTGCCTTGTGTGTGTGCACTTTCTTTCTCTCTCTCTCTAAAAAAAAAGTGCTTTATTAGAGTATTAATTCATATCTTCTTCTTTATCCCTCCAGAGTGAGCCCTTACTGAATACTCAATTCAAATGACATTTTTCTAATGAAGATACCCACTCTAACTTCCTTTGAATTTTTTACTTTCTTCACTTTTGTATTTGTCCACATTGTTGGTTAATATCACATCTGCCTCCCATGCTAACTGGAGCTCTCCATGAGGTGGAAAGGAGACTGCAAGCTTTGACCCTGAAGTAGAACTACCCTTCAGGCCACCAGAACTATAGACAGGTTACTTCTTACTCTACCGAAGGCCCTGCAATTCCCTCAAAATCCCTCTAATAAGTCACTCCTAATTGTGATTCCAGGATTGAAGCCCATAAAAGAGAAACCCCCAAAAGTCTATCATCGAGCATCTTAATGATTATGGATGCCCCCTGTGAAGTCTTTTGTTAATTCTGTTGCTCCATCTTGATTCCAAGGGGTATAAGTCTAAATTCTTTTCCCCCTTCATTCTTCCCCATCTCACTATGATACCACCATTCCCATAGTTGAGCAAATCCACATCACTATAGCTGCCCTCCATTCTTTTGCCTTCTGTATGAATGAAACGAGTTTTAATTTGTTCCATTTTTCCGCTGCCAAGTCCAAACCATTATGCTTATCATAATTTACTTGAACTACTGCTAAAACCTCCAACTTCCATCTATGCCTCTCTATCCACCCCGTTCACAAATTCCTGAAGAGATTTTTTAAGAATATATAAAGAAGATCAAGCCCTTGTCTGAAATGTTCTATTTTATCTTCTTACACTGAGAATAAAATCCAATCTCTTTACCTTAACCTGGCTTGGTCTTTGCTATCTCCACATTCCCCTTACAGCCTTGTCCTAGTTAATTATGGTTCAGCACCAGAGGTCTTTCCTTGTTTCTCTGTTACACTTCATATTCCACACGAAGACCTTCCTCTTATTAGTCCCTTTACCTGCCATGCTCTTCCCCTAGCTTGTCACAAAGCTGCTTCTTCTCATCCTTCAAATCTCTTTTTAAACAACATCTCCACAAAGATCTTACCTGAATGTCCTTTTCCTTAAAAAATATAAAAATAAAAATTTAAAAATGCCCTTTCCTCCCAATTATTCTATCAGCACCTTTAAAAAAAATTCTTCAAATTTTGTAGCCTGTATTTATTTAAAAAACACATTTAAAAATATATCTTCCCCATAAGACTATAAATTCCAAAGAGCAAAGACACTGTCTTTATCTATTCAGCGTATTACACAGAAAATGCCTCCTATAAATGCCAAATTAATATTTTGAATGAAGGGATTAATGAATTAATGACCGAAACATCTAAGCACAATGCCTGTCACGTAAAAGTTCTCAATAAATGGTAGCATGCGCATGTTGAATACGTCTCGTCTCGTTTACTTGGCATGGTGCTAAGCATAGGCTGGGCTGTGGTGAATAGAATAAAATATACGTTTGATGAATAGAGGTGGGGCTACAGCAGATGGCCATGTGCTCACCAAATCTCATTTCATTTCCTTCCTAGCACTTAGCTAGAATGCATTTCCCAGTCTCCCATATAATCAGAACTCACCATGTGACTGAGTTCTGGACAATGGAATGCATATGGAAAGAAATAAAATATGCCATTTCAGGCTGAGCCCATAAAATTCTCCCATTCAGTCCTTCTCTGTTTCTCTTCCTTTATGCCTGAGTAATCAAGATGACTATGAGAATCCAAATGAGAAAAGCCTGCATTCCTGACGATTGCATGGAGCAGTCTCCCCCAACCTCTCCCTACCTTGGACTATGATATGAATGAGAAATAAACTTTCATTATATGAAGCCACTGAAATGTGTGATTGTTTTTAGTGCAGATGACCTACCTTTATATATCCTCACAAAATTATAATCTCTTGGGATTATAATACAGTGTGATAATGTCTTACCATGTTTTGTGCCTCTTTTAGTTTCAGAATATAATTGTTGCAGCAGAGAGGGCTGTATTAGAACTTGTAAACCGAAGCCAAACTCACATAATAGAAATTAAATGTCATTTTATAAAATGAGGCCAAATCTCACATGGAAAAGGAAACCACAGAAACACAGGATCATAGAATAGGTTCCCAGAGACTGTTTTCTTTTAACTTGTTAAAACAGTCCTTTTCAGGCCGTTTCTCTTTTTATGAAATTGTAGTAAGAATCTGTTTTATGTCTAAATCTGTTTTATGCAGCTTTATGCTGCTTAGTGTCACTCTTTCTCTGTCTTTTCCATTTCATTCACCTATCTGAAAGCTGAACGTATACCAGATTTGCCATTTCTAGGGACTAATCGGTACTTCCGCTAATTACATGAGGTACAATATCAGGATAATGGCAAGTCATCTTGTTTTAAGTCATAAGGCTACTAGTTACTGGGGCTCTTTAACAAGTCTTTTCAATATTATAGAATAGCCTTTGAGTTTTTAAATTTTATTTTCAGGTATTAATGGGTACCCCCTTAAGTCAAAGAATTGGAAATGTCAAGAGTGACAGTGGTTATTCTGTTGATTGTTTACACTCCCTTTCACTTTCACTACCTGAGTATGCTCATTATCTGATTATTTCACCTGTTGTTCATTTGATACAATACAAAATTCTCATCCCTCAACCCTTTCTGTGGTTGGCCCTAGTACAGAAAATGCAAATGAGAGAGCTGATATTCTTAAAGTTAATGAGAAAATGGAATTCCCAGAGCATGAAAGTCAAATTGTAAATTTTCAATGAGTCCAGGAAAATTATGAAACTAGAGCAACTGCCATCCTCACAAGCTTTGGACTTTCACCTTTTGATAATGTTTGAGGCCTATCTTATTTTTCTAAAATATTTTAAGATAATTTTGTCTTCTGTTATAAACCTATTGATGTTTTCAATCCAAGCAAAGCAATAGTATTATTTCCTTTTTCTATACATTTCTGTGGTATTCATTTACATCATTTTTTTTTAAACCTGAGGACGATTTTTGACATGGATTTAAATATCCGATGGTTTCCTATTAGCAAAAATTCTTAGATAAAATTTTGCAGTGACACCGAAGACTTTTGTTTCATTCTGTTTCCAAATATACACATCTGAAAGAACAAAAGTCCTACTTCTCTTTAAATTTACCTTCATGTATAATGTTACTTTACACATGAGACGTGTTAACTTCCATTAGGAAAGGTGTTCAGAGAAAATACCTCACAGGTAAGTTATTTCATTCCAAAAGTAAGAATTGTGTCAGAAGAGAAAACCCATTGATTTAGAATACTGAGGGCTTATTCTCCAGTTTCCCACACTGGATGATGCTAGGTAAACCATCTGACTGTCCTATTTATTTTTATTCCCTTACCTGCAAAACGGTTCTTTTAACAACTCTATACCATGCCATACTGACAATTATTTTCTTACAACTGGCCTTTGCAGTTCCCCTGGTATTCAAAAATATCATTATTAATGTGGGAAATTACATCATATCTTGAAAACAACGTCTGAAATCCAAAGCTCTTGAGAAAAGAGATTCAAGGATGTAGGTGGAAGTTCAGCAGCAGAGCATTTTGGAACCAAGAGAAAATGAACAGGACAAGGCAAGCAGGTTTGCAGGAGGCCCGCCAACGATCTGAGCGGAGGAGATCCTCTGAGGACTTCTATAGGAGGCTCCATTTAAACAGGGGACACCGAAGGAACCACTTTGAAATAAGAAGTGTGAATTAGGGGCGCCTCGGTGGCTTGGTGAGTTGAGGGTCCAACTCTTGATTTTGGCTCAGGTCATGATCTCAGGGTTGTGAGATCTGGCCCTGGGTCAGGCTCCTCGCTCAGCATGGAGTCTGCTTGAGATTCTCTCTCTCTTCCGCTGCCCCCACCCACTCCCCCTCCCCCCGCTTGCTCACTCTCTGTCTCTCTCACTAAAATAAAATAAATAAATCTTAAAAAAAAGGGGGGGAGGTTATGAATTAGAACCCTGTTCTGGGTCTCTGAGTCTTGACATTAGGAAATGTTTACAACAACTGTATTACAACAAACTGTCTTTTTATAAATGGAGGTATGACTGACATGTAACACTCTTGTTAGTTTCTGGCATACAGCATAATAATTAGATATTTGTATATATGGCAAAATGGATACCACAAGAAATCTAGTTAACGTCTATCTCAAGTAGTTACAAATTTTTTTCTTGGGATGTGAACTTTTAAAATCTTCTCTCTCAGCAACTTTCAAACATGTAATACAGTAATATTAACTACAGTGCCAGGCTATATATTACATCCCCATGAGCTCATTATTTTATAACTGGAAGTTTATATCTTTTGATGCCCTTCACCCATTTCACCTACTTTGTTCCAATGCCTCTGGCAACCACTAGCTGTTCTCTATAAGTCTGGCCTCTGTGTGTGTGTGTGTGTGTGTGTGTGTGTGTGTGTGTCTGTGTCTTATAATGAAAAAAGTACTGGTATCTTCGGAAACCTATAACTATATGAAATTAAAGTTTTTGAGCTTAAATAACCATTGACTTCTGGATTTTTCTAAAAAATATAATTTCTAATTTTTAAAATGTCCTTTTTCTTTGTAGTTTAATTATTCTTTGATCCTTTTAAAATAATTTTCAAATTGTTTTATTGTATAATAATGTTAACCAAGTTTTTATTAGTTGAATTTAAAGGTTTTAAATAAACTTATGTATTACTTTACTTTTTATCACAATAATCTTTCATTTTTATTGCTTTTAAAGATTTTATTTATTTATTTATTTAGAGAGGGCACCTGCACAGGAGTGAGAGTTGGGGGAGGGGCAAAAGGAGAGGGAGAGAATCTTAGGCAGACTCCATGCCCAGTGCAAGCCTGCCTGAGGGCTTGATCTCATAATCCTGAGACCCAACCGAGATATCCAGGTGCACCTATCATTATAATTTTTTAGATATTTGGTTCCATCTGTTTTATTATATTTCAGTTATTTTTACTAAATTTTCTTAGCTTGCATTTTTAGTTAGTCTTTAGTCTATTTTATTGTACCTTAGTTATAATTTAACCTGATTTATGTATTTTTTTATTACTGCATCCCATTATTTATTTTTACATTTAAAAGTACGTTTCTGTTGTTGACATTTTGCCTTATATTTTGCATGTATTGCATCTAGGTCAAAAATTGCTTTTATTTTTTTAAGAGAGTGTGTGTGTGTGTGTGTGTGTGTGTGTGCAGTTGACTAATAAGGAAAATATTTATTTTTGTTTGCTTGTTGTTTATCTGAGTTTTAGCAAACGGTCCCAACTGGATATTTTTTAGGAAATTATTATTCTATCTGTTAGATCCAGGGAGTCTCATTACTTTTGGAAACTCACCAGGAGAGGCCATTTAACTAACTATGAAGGCCAACCCCAACTTCCTGTTCCTGCAAATGGACTGGGAGAACCATTTCTGTACACTGATGCTGCAAATTGAGATATTCAAGGTTCTGTTTGGTTGTGTGAAAGGCAGGCAACTTTGGAGACTGGCCCTTAGAAACTGGAGACAGTTTTTTAAAAGAAGTGGCTTTACCTAAAATGTTGGCCCCATCTGCAGTTTTGTTTTTCTCAAGATAGCTTTGGCTATTTAGAATCCATATTAAAGAGTGAAAGGTTTCTTTCAACCATCATTCAGATATTTGCAGTAAACATTTACTGACTACTAGAAAATCCAACCAAATAAGAGAGCAATGTGATAGGTACATTGAATATAATGCAATATAATTCAATGTAGTTATTGATTATGATTATAAAAGAATTGGGATATCAGCAAAAGAGAAGGAGATTTTAAAAAATGGAAACATCGAAGCAGTTTTTCAACCCTGAGAATGCTTAAGAGATAGTCTCTGGTCATGGGTGCCTGGAAACCGCATCCCTGATAATGAGAGGTTAACTGAACTCAGATAAGAAGTTTCTCTGTCATTAAGATCTGAAAGGCAGAACTGATTTTTCAAAACCCTGTGTTTGGGGAATAAGGTTTAGAAAAAGCTCCTGGCAAGTATGGGAGATGTTAACAATGCCAAAATAAGTATGTTCTTAGATTGCTGAGTGTTGATTTTATGGTTTTGTTTCTCCATGAAAGAATCACCATTGTTCTCTGTCCCCTGTACTATGAACTAGTGAGTTAAAATTGATGAATACTCTATTGGTGGTCCCTTCAGGGGTGCTTTGGGATCACAGAATAAGGAATGGTTAGCCTCTCTATTTACATGAATTAGGCAAATTATGAAATTATGCTGAGACTCTGTTTCTATTCAAATGACTATTCTAACCTACCTCACCAAGTGGTAAGGGAAAAAAATTACATACAAAATGCACACCAGGCAGAGAGTAGCTGCAACATTTATATTATCTTCATTGCCATATATTTTAATAATAATTAGGAAAAGATACCTATATGTGATATTCTGCTCAAAATCTTCATCAATGTTTGCCTACTGAGAAAAGCATGCCTCAAAGCTTTAAGCCTGGCAATCAGAACTGTTCAAAATTTGACCCAAACCTACTTCCTCACCTTTATTGTCCTCCAGTAAATACATTCTCATGTCTATTTTGGAATTCTCCCCTAAGATGCATCTTTTCAAATAAATAAATAAATATTGGCAGGGGGGTTGCAGAAAACAAAATTTTTGTACATCCAGAATCCATTCATTCTCCTTCTGATGAATGAATCTAGCATTTCTCTCTATGGGCCCACTTTTCCTCCTCATCCTCAGCACTTCTGTTTGAGGCTAGATTATCTCCATGCCTAGCTCAGCTGTGGTATATGTGAACTAAGACTCCCCAACCACTTTATCATATTTCTCTGGCCAAAATAATTTAGAGATGCAAAGGAGATCACAGTCAGAACCAGTGAGAAATAATGAGATCTTTTTCCTATTATTTTTATGGGAAATACTCTAGCTCTTATTTCTGGGAATGGAAAGGAAAGCCTGGAGCCCTGGGATCATAAGGCAAGAGCTCACTCAAACTTCTTCAATGAAGTTGAATGGAGTTAAAAATAAAGGAAAACTGGATTTTGATAAAAAAGTTTTTTAACTCTCCAATCTAGTGTTATTAAAGATAAAATGAGGCATATTAAACATTTTGAGTTTACTTAAGTATTTGGTAGGCTATAGTTTAAAGCCTAGAAGGCTGCTTCTGATTCATAGCCCTTATCGTTTTGACTTAATAACGTTGAGTCACTGACAGTGTTTAATTTCGGTTTGTTTTGTAGGCCACTACAGAATTATAGCCATCTGTCTAATGGCCTCCTTGTTTGATTAATACTGGAAAAATCTACCTTTGAATTGTTTATTTAAATGAGCCAATACTTTCCTTTCTTTTTTTTTTGCTTAGGCAAGCTTGGATCTCTTTTTCAGTCACTTGAAGATTCTCAACCGATGCTTCTTCCATGGATACGAAAACTGGAAATTTTACATTTATTTCCTTCTCAATAGGAAATTTACATCATTTTGGAATATGAGCTATTTATTAAAAGTGAACTAAGAACATAATACAATTTATAAGCCCAATAAGGAGTTGTGACAATATTTTCAAAGATGTTTCGGGAAATGATTTGAGTTGGGCCAGAAAGGACAGTAAGATTTAAGCTAAAATAGCTAAATATTAAAAGTGAGCTGATGGAACTTTAAATCTGCCTTCACACATTTCAATTGCTGTAACTTATTTAAATAACTTGGCATACTTTGTTTCTGTACTGAAGTATTTAGCAATTTCAAAGATTATATTCAACCTGACACTATGAAAAAAAAAATGTTTTCCATGGGCTTTCAAATATGGCGTTACTTTTATATTTGACATCTGATTACAGGAGTTATGATCATATCATTTGGATAAATATTTATGTTTACCACAGTGTTTTAAATGCAATGCTGCCTTAAAAAAGATCCATAAAGTTAGCCAATCAACAAGACAAATAGTCTGCAGCTGTTTTGTTAACTCCTATTAACACTCTAGCCTTACCCAACTCCTTCATTTATCCTTCTGTTTTCAAAGGAGCTCTTAATTACTTCCATCCCCATTTCAGTTGTAAATGCCTCTTTATTGCCATTCTTTCATTAGAATAAATCCTCCAACCTATTCAAGGACCTGACACTTCACTACTGATTTACAAGTGATTGAATTTTATTAATCAGATGTTTGCCCTAGCTTTGGAGTATCTGTACTGGCATTGCTGGTAATTGTTGATAAAAAGCTCTCTTTCTTCCTTTCTATTTCTTGGAAAATATACAGGTACATTTTCAGCATTTTATTTCAGGAAGTCTGAAATTAAAAAGAACTGGAGAAAATAGAAAATCTTGTAATTGCCTTGAAAAGAGTTAGTATTTCACACTGTTGGCCGAGCAGGCTCTAGTTGCAGTGGGGATAATGTGACCTATACAAGATTTGTCTGAAATTTTCCATTAGAAATTCTTTCTTCATAGATTTCGGACTACTTCTGAATTCACGATCAGAGGACCAAACCATAATACCATGGCATAATATTCTAAAAGCCAAATTAAGCAACATGCAAGAAACCACATTAAACAACTTGGTGGTTGATTTTTATTATATCTTCTCATATTCAGAAAATTCCTCCTTAACATATATTTGAGACACTAGAGATTACAGACAGACACACACACACACACACACGCACGCACGCACAGATAAATTACACGTACTATATATTCATGAACTATCTGTATCATCCAGTCTTCCTTTATGACTTCACTATGTGGAACTTTCCAGTTAACAGATATTATTGACCATGAACTGAAGTCCTTGGGACCTTTGACTGGTCTGGTTATAGAATGTGAAAGTTTTGTGGATGCATTGCTAAAAGCAGTCTTTTAAGTAATCTGTTAAATAGTAATCCTTGTCTAACACTTACATGTGAACTGTGTAAACTAAAATGTGAACATTTTAGTCAAATGCTTTGCATTAAGTGTGCATTACTATTTTCTTCACTTGACATTGTAAGTTTTCCTTGAATATTTTCTGTTTATAGTAGAGATACCATATTACATGGAATCCACAATCCTTTTCAATAGTTTAATTTTTTATTTCACATACTGCTTTAAATATTTCAATCCTAATTTTAGTTTTATATAAATGGCTGTTCTTGTCTAAAATTTTTTTTTTTTTACCATTTCCTCCTTTTCGCATTACTGTATTAGTTTCTTATTATTGCTGTAGCAAATTACAACAAACTCAGTGGTTTAAAACAATACAATATTTATTTTCTTAGCATTCTGGGGATCAGAAGTTCAATATCGGATACCAAGCTGCCTTTTTCTTAAAGCCTAAAAGGAGGAATCTGTGTCCTTAATTTTCCAGCATCTGGAATCCCCCTGCATTCCTCATGGGGCCTATGACCCCTTCCTTTGTCTTATGATGGTGGTATAGCATCACCAAATCTTCCTTTCGCTCTGAAATCTAGTTCGGTCACCACATCTAATTCTCTATCTCTGACCCTCCTGTTCCCTCTCATAAGGACTCATGATTTCATTGGGCCCAACTAGATAATTCACGATAATCTCCCTATTGCAAGGTCCTTAACTTAATCACATCTGCAAAATCCTTTTTGTAAGGTAACATTCACGGGTTTCAGGGATTAGGACATGGAAATCTGTGGGAGACTATTATTCTCTTACCACAATTATATAAGTCTCTGTGTTCTTTGTATTCGTAATTTTTTTTCTATGATTTTTTTAAACCCAAGGAAATCTAATCATTTTTCAAATCTTCCATAAATAAAGCTTTTCAATAATTGTATTATAGCCTATTGAGTTGCAGAGCGCGAGAATTTAGTTCCATTTACACATTGTATCTCAATTTGAGAATTGTTGAATACTAGCAGTTGGAGTGTTATTCTTTTTTCTACTTTTAGTAAATAATTTTCTATTATTCTGGGATTTGTTTGATTTCTGATTACAGTTAGCCCTCAAACACTAAGGGGTTGACTCTGCAGGTCCTCTTATACACAGATTTTTTTCAATAAATATGGTATAGTACTGTAAATGTATTTTCCTTATGGTTTTCTTAATAGCATTTTTTTCAGCGTACTTTATTACAAGAATACATCATATAATACTTATAATATACAAAATATGTGTTAATTTACAGTTTATGTTATCTATAAGCTTCTGGTCAACAGTAGGCTATTAGTAGTTACGTTTTTAGGGAGTCAAAAGTAATATGCGGATATTCAACTGTGTGAGAGTCTCTGGACCCCCAACACACCCACCCTGCATTCAAGGGTCAACTACTTTGCTACTTATTATGAACCAGTCAATAAGTCACTTAGCATGTTGCTCAGTATGAACTGATAATTCATATTGGTTTATATCGTGTGTATGAACAGAGCAGATATATTTCCCAAAAATGCATCTGTAAAGTTTAATTTAGGTTTAATTTTAGTTTTCCTGTGCATTGGCTCATCTTAGGTATAATAGGCATCAAATGTGAAGAAAAGGTGGTTTAGGGAAATTGTAAATCATTTCTTGTCTATAGAACTGTTTCAGTTTCTACATCTTTGCCATTTCTGTGCATGTAAACAGATCTTTCTCCTGAGCCCAATCTAAAACTTTTTACCCGTACCTATCTGGTGATAGTTTAACCCATACAAAGATTAAGCAACCTAAATTGTTGATCTTGGTAAGATGTAATGTCCTTCACTGGATGGAATCATCACTTATGGTTTGAGGCTGGTAGAGTACTATAGCCAAAACTAAGGCTTACACTCATAACGTGTCCACAAAGGAACCCTCCAAAACATATATTCAGTTAGATCAGCTAGTCCCATCTCCAAGACATAGCATACATAATCTGTCCATTCCCTTCCATCTTCACTATCATGTCTTTTGTCCAAGGACTACATGTTTCATCTGTATCACTGCAATTGCCAGTCTCTTTTGTCCTTCTCTTGCATTTGTCTGATCTATTGTCTTAGGAAAATAAAGAAATGCAGAAACAGTCATTGGAATGCCCAGGTCATGTAAAATGCAAATTACTGGCATGGTCTTAAGAACCTTGCATGAATTACTCTCTATCTAGCTTTCCTACCTTATCTCTTATCACTTCTATATTCCCCTGCAGTCACACTGGCCTGGCTGTCTGTTGGTTCTGTACCCGATGAGCTCTTCTCCATAAAAGAGATTTGTCACTGTTTCTATCTGCCTTAAATTCTCTTCCCCAAAGTCTTCCCATTGCTGACTTTTTCTTGTCCGTCAGGCCAAAGCTTAAATGGAACCTTCTTACAGAGGATTTCTCTGACTACCCTCCCTAAATTGGAGCCTCCCTATCATTATCTGTGTTTTACTTATTTATTTCCAGACTCTTCCCTAAAATATTAGGTCTTTGGCTTTAAAAACTTTCTTATATTTTTTGTATCCCTAGCACCTTGCACAGTATCTTATGCATAATAGGCAATCAGTCTGTATCTGGCAAAAATATGAATTAATAAATGAATAAATTATGAAAAGAGGGGAGTTCACCTTATTCCTCTCATCACTGGTTTTTGACTCATTCCAAAATAACAAATCTTACAGATGCAAAGCAATGTTGGAGAAAGAGACAGGGAAGATATAAAATCAAAGAGAATGCCCCACAAAGCAGAAAAAAGTCATTTCCAAATACTTCACCCGCTAGTTATGACATTGCAACTGGAGAAAACTCCTATGCAAATTCAGTCATGCAAGCCCCATTTAGCTCAGGAAAATGTGTAGAAATTGATTGAGTGAGCAGCTGGTGATATTGTAGTCAGGCTCTCTGGAAGTTAATTGGGAAGCGTTGTGAAAAATCCTGACATTGTACATGTAGCTATACTGACTTCCATTGTGCCCCAGACACTCATCACACATGGTTGCTCTCCACTATTACAAAATAACTGGATGCCTCTGAGTCTCTGATGACTCTCATCAATAGCCTGCTAAGAAAACGGAGGAGGAGCAAGTGATGAGCTGGAATTTGAACTTTTATAATTGGAATGAAAAGCTCCTAATCTTGTGAGTTTTTGCTCCCTATTTCTTCCAAGGTCTGTTTTTATATTGTGTTCATGGAAAATCTATCATTGAAATGAAGTTACTTTTTTCTTTTTAAAAGATTTTATTTATTTATTTGACAAAGAGAGAGAGAGATCACATGAGGCAGAGAGGTAGGCAGAGAGAGAAGGGGAAGCAGACTCCCCACTGAGCAGAGAGTCCGACGCGGGGCTCGATCCCAGGACCCTGAGATCATGACCTGAGCCAAAGGCAGAGGCTTTAACCCACTGAGCCACCCATGCACCCCATGAAGTTACTTTCTTTTTCTGGTGCTTGTATTTATTATCTGTTTCAGTTAGTTATTGTCATGAAACCAAACCCCCAAAATTTGGGCTTAAGACACCAAGTGGCCATGTATTATTTCTCATACGTCTGCAGTTCAACCCGACAGTGCTATGCTCTAGAATGGACTTGCTCTTGTGTCTTTGATGAGCTTTGATTAGCTTGTGATCTAGGCCTCATCTGGAGTAACATGGCTATTCTCCCTGTGTTTCTCAGATCTTTGGTGTCTATTATATCCTAGGCATTGTGCTCTGTCCTGGGAATACAGAGGTCAATAAAACTCTTTGATGTTGAACAGTTTAGGGTCTGAAAGAAGAATGATGATATGTAAACAAATACTGCATTTAAATACCTTTGGTACTATGAGAGAAATTTGTCGTGTAGGACATCAGAGAGAAATATATTCAATCCTGAATAGAGTGGGAAGGAGGAAACAGGAGGGACTTTCTGATATATGTTTCTTAAATCAAGTTTTAAAATATGAGAAACAATTTGCCAGGTTTCCAAGCTAGGAAACAAGGTTCCAGGCAGGAAGGGCGGCTGAGCAAAAGTGTAGATGTGTGAGACATACAGAATTTAATTGGGCCTGGTGGATGTACAGTAGAATGCAGTAGTGCGAGGTAAGACCAAAGGAGTAGATAGGTGCCATGGGCTTTATATGCCAGGCTGAGTATTGAATTTTGCCTTAGACACTAAAATAAGAACAACAACAATAAATTGCCTGCAACATATACTATGTTTTTGCTATGTGCTACGTACTCATTAAATGTTCGATAGACCTCTACAACATGGGTACTACTGTTTATCCTCCTTTTTAGATGTGGCTATTAAGGGTAGAGACTCTAAATAAGCTTGCACATAAATAAAATAAGTAGCAAAAGAGGATTCAGTCCCATATCAGTTGGCCTGAATTCTTAAACCACTAGGCCATACTGCCTATCAGTGAGAAGATAATGGATGTGTTTAAGTTGGGGAAAAAAAACATGATCAGATTTTCATTTTATAAAAATTTTGTTTTCAGCCCTATAACGGAGATAAAAGATTGAAGACAGAGTAAGATATGGAAATAGTCCTGGTTAGAAATAATGAAGATTTAAAGTTACACATTATCAGTGGGGACAGAACAAAGGAGATGGACCCATCATCTTTTAAGAGGATTTGGTAACATAATGCACATATATGAAGAGAAAGAAGGCTAAAATGATTCCCAGGTTTCTGACCTAGTTGACTGAAACAGATGGTGAGAGCAAAGGTGCTGTATAGCTTAAAGGTTAAGAGTCTAGATTGTGGAAAGGATTACCTACCCGAGTTTAGACCCCAGCCTGCCACTTACCTAAGTGGCTAATTGCTTCCATTTCTTCATATGCAAAGTGGGATGATACCTACCCTAGTAAGCTGTTGTAAGGACTAAATGAATTAATGGATATAAAATGCTCAGCAGAGTATCCGATAGATCCACAGTTAACTCTCAAGTGATATTTAATACTACTCACTAAGAAAAGAACAGGGATTTGGGAAAAGTTGGTAAGTAGAGTTTGAGACATGTTTAGTATGAGGTTCCATTGAATCAATGCGTCTGTAAAATTCAGGAGAAAGATCTATGCTGAAAAGATATATGTGGAACATCAGCATCGAGATAGTTATTCAAGTTCTATGTAGTCGTGATAACAGAAAAACGGGCGGTCATAAGGCAAAAGCACCAATGGTGGTAAGAAGACTAAAATGCTAATAATAATTAGAGGAAAAGGGGGGAATAGTCAAAAAAGAAAAGCTTTTGAAGTGATTACGTACAACACACCATCACATGTTACAAGGGTTAAGTAAGATACGAATGTCTGGTAGGCATTTCTAACCTAACATGCCTGAAAGGAGATTTCGTGATTTTTTTCCAGCCATTTGTCAATTTGAGTAGCTGACACTACTATTTATCCAGGGGTAAGGCCAAAATCATGGCCACCATTCTTTTTTTTTTTTTTAAAAGATTTTATTTATTTATTTGACAGAGAGAGAAAGATCACAAGTAGGCAGAGACAGAGGGAGAAGCAGGCTCCCCGCCGAGCAAGGAGCCCGATGTGGGACTCGATCCCACGACCCTGGGATCATTACCCGAGCCGAAGGCAGCTGCCCAACCAACTGAGCCACCCAGGCATCCCGGCCACCATTCTTAATTATTCTTTGCTTCACTGTCATACCTTCAATCCTGCAGTGATCAAATCCTAATACAAACAATTAAGTCTTGCTCTTTTTTTTTTTTTTAAGTCTTTCTCTTTTTCATCACCTATACCACTCATACCCAGTCAATAAAAAAACACAAATCTTCTTTTCTATTACTGAGCAAATAATATTAAATAAAATGGGGAGTTTCATACATGATAAACCCCCAACGTAAGCTACTTGCAGTGCTTCATAGCATAGAAAAAGGTGTAGGCATCCAAGAAATATTTACTGAATCTAATAAGCCAATTCATCATGATGAGGACATATAAAATCTATATAGGCTGATTTTGACAATGAAGTGTTTTGTATGATCACCATCAAGCTAAATGATTCTGGGGGGAAAAATACTTTTGACATACTCAACAAGTCTCTTAAGCATTTCAATGAATTATATTTGTGTTAATATTTTATTAAGGGCATTTTCTGTCACTTAATGCATCTATTTAAAGTTTAAAATTATTTATATTCGTTTCCCCTAAAGAGCTAAGGTTTCTACTTTCTAATAACATGAGTTATGCATCTTATGTATGTTTCCCATTTCATTCTGGCTTTCTGAAACCTTAGAAATAAATACCAGTCACATTACCTGTGTTGACCTTTTTGGAAATCCCTTTACTTGGTTCTGATGTTATATATTTTACTGATTTGTTAAATATGACTTTGTTATAAGCTAGCTCAAATTCTTTGCAGATGAGGTATGTTACAAGCAAATAAATTTTAAGCAAATAAACATGCAAGAAAATGTCTTACCTGAGCTAAAGTTGAGACACACAACTGATTGAAGAAGTGACAACTCCACAGTGGCCCTCTCTGCTCCAGGCAGACAGTTAATCTGTAACTGGTATGGAATGCTTAAGGGCACCTAATAAAAAACAGAAAACAAAACAATAAAAGGATTTTGTTTAATGCCCAGGAGTCCAATGAGAAAAAACCTGTAATACTATAAACAGGATGAGTGGTATATATATAGGATATGTTATATCTCCCCAAAGAAGCCAAATTATATAGGAAGGACACCTGGACCTCTAAGGATACCCCTGGCTAAATTGGGGAGTAACCTTGTATAGTGGACTAGTCTTAGCAGCTCAGTCTTGGTGGTTCCAGAAACAGGGGGATTCTAGGTCAAATATGAGGCTATATTTGAAACCATTTCAGCTCAGTCCCCAGGGAGCACTTAGATGACCTAGGAAGAAGACAGGTATATGATACAACTAAAGACTCGTGTCACTAGTCACTAAACCTTCTAATGTAGGACCTCCTTTCAAAGACACTGAACACCATAATAAAAAGCCATTTCCCTGCAGGCTGGAAAGAAGAATGAACACTGGAGAAAGGAATGAGGTAGTACAGCAACCTAGGAGGTGTTAGAAGTAAGAAAAAATGTCTCCCTCTGGGAAATCCCAAGAGACGCATGCTAGGGCAGTGTCTCTGAAGTCTTACCATTTAACGTAGGGGTAGTAAGTCATAGAATAATCAAGAGAGTTTAAATGATGTTGTATAGGCCTCGGAAACAGCCAAAGCTTCTGGAAACATCCTGGAGATACCTAGTAAAACCTTAAAAAATTTGAGTGATTCTTCATTTCTTATATACTTATTACCTCACAGCACACAGAATTTCTACTCTCATAACAAAGGATTCTAGTAATGGTCACTAATGATCTATTATCTAATCTAATGGATTCATTTTTATTCTTCTATGCAATTTATTTGACAAATACTTATGGAATGCTTACTAAATTCCAGGAAGTGTTCTGGGCACATGTAATATAATAAATAATACTCCACTGGAGAGGTTAGAGAGGCAAAGAATTAAAGTCGTTTTTCAGTGGGTTTTTTTTTTTAATTGGTGGATTTAGGTTTCCAAATTTGCATCAGAAATATGGGTGGGGTTTTTATGGTATTTTGCTAGGGGACTTGAATATAAGTTAATTCTACCACAAACCACATTCACCCCTCCCTGTAGAATTCCCAAGGGAGGTAAATGATATAAGTACAAATTCAAATGAAAAATGAGAAATAAATTGCTATTTTATTTCTCTCTTGGCTTATGCCCAATACCTTATTATAAAGATTTCTAATAAATATACTAAAGCATATGACCTGTGCTCAAAACATTAAGTCAAGCCCCCTGTTCCTAAGACAGATCCTCTCATAAATCAAATTTGAAAGATCCAACCAATGAGTATTATCTAAATTTAGAGGTAAACATTGTCAAAACTGAGGATGCACTATATTCTGCATATGTTGATAGGTGGCTCTCAGTTTGTCACAGCACACATCTTGTAGGACATTCTCCTCATTATTCTGGGGATATAAGACATCCTTCCAAGTTATCTGTCTCATAGGCAAGTACACAGTGTTTTTGCTTGGTCTATTGCGTTCCACCATCTAACACAAACAAAAGCAAGAAAGGAAATCTCTAAGTACATCATTTATAAAGTGATGTCAACTTTTGAGGATTCTACATAATCAATAACACATCACTTATCTGTGGAATGACATTTTTTGGTTCAAAATATTTTTTTGGTATTTTCTAATTTAAAATGTCATGAAAACATTTAGAAAATAAAGATCAGTGGTGAGAGTTACCCAATAAACCTTTATGCAGAGGTGATTTCAATTAATATTCTGAAATATGTATGTTTTAGTCTTTTTTAACATACATTTTCCATTTAAATAAAAATCACATTGGAAATACTGCTTTCAAACATATCCTTTTCATATAAAATCTCATGAGCATCTTTCTAGGTAGTTAATATTTTTCTATATTATTTTTAAGACTACTTTATCTAGGATATACAATTTATATCACAATTGACCTATTATTGACTTTCACATTGTTTTATATATTATCACTATTACACTATCATCTATTATCACTATCACTATTACAAAGAATGATATGATTTGTAGTCTTTTGACTAGATCTGTTTATACACTCATTTGTTCATTACGATAAATATGTGAAGTAAAGTTATTTTGTCAAAACGTTTATATATTTTTAAGTGTGTTGATAAACACTATCAAGATGTGTCCACAGAAGTTGGTCCCCAAGAAGAATATGAAAGTGTTCATTTCTTAAGCTTTCTCAAATACTAAATATTGCAATATATTACCTTCTTTAGAGTTTGCTTGCTAATTGACATATCTGTGTTTGTTAATGGAGTTGAAATTAGCCTATAGGTTGGCCATTAGAATTTTTATGAGAAAGCACATTACTATTGCAAAGAAAATAAAAGGCTTCAGAGTATAGAACCCCACCTATTGCTCTATGTGACTTCAGAAAAAGAGAAAGTAGAAGTTCTTGGCATAGCAACATTTTTGTAGGCACTAAATCATCTGTTCTTTAACAGAACTGTAATAGCAGCTAGTAGATGAATCCAACCAAAGTTAGTCTAGACAATAGGGAAAAATTATTAATTTCATTTGAACAATCTTCATGAGCCACAGAAATATTAGAAGGAAAGGTTGAAATACTATCATGTGTCATCTCTCATCTCTGCTTCTCTCTGACCATTAGTTTTTATCCCATAGACCTTAAGCCTGGAGTTAAGAGAGACATCATTTTGACTGCAAACTTAGGAATTAATCTCTTTCCAACTTTTAAAAAAAATCTAGGAAAAGACCGTGAATGCTCTACCTGGGTCATATTTTTATAAAGAGAATTAGATGCTATAATTGGCAGCTTTTACTACATTGTTGTATTAGGGAGATTATATCTTCCCAAAGGAAAAAAAACAACATTATTTCCAGCAAAAAAAGAAAAGCTGGTTAGACAACTAGTATGTGATTACTACATATTAATCATATCCATTTTCAGAGCCCTCTGTTCTGAAGATCTTAACAAAGACTATTCTAATGAATCTCTTGCATGTTTTACATCTGGAGATGAGAGAAAGCTGACCACTTGTCTGAACATAATTTTCTGTCATGTTTGGCTTAAACCTCTGTTTACTGGGAAGCACTTGGGCAGTTCATCTTGTTAAGTGTTGGAGACCTAATGGAAGAATTTTGGAGGAATTTCAGAAAGAAAGCATTTCCTTTACTCATCTATCCAAAGGTAGTAATGAGAGATTCAGCAGCCAGGTAAATCTGACTCAGAATAATGTGTTCAGTTTCAATGGAAGGACAGACCTCATTGAAAAAAATCCATGTGTGTGCCTATCAGGTCTGTCCTGATTGCCGCCACTGGTTGGCAATGAGAACTGGTATCACCACAGTACAGGTTCTACATGAGTTCACAGCTGTATATCCATGTAGTACTAGGTTTCACTTATAAAGGCATACAAAATCTAAGGCTGTATAATCTGTTCTATTTTCAAACCTTTTAAAGGTTGATATTAACTCAAATTTATTGAAGAAGTGAAGAGTTAATCCTTTCTATGTGAACCATGGATATGTACCTACTTGATTTAAGTTTCTCAGAATCAAAATAAAATTGGAGTTTTATACAAGGAAGAGTTAGTTACATGGGCTATACCCAATAATCGCTCACTAAAAGAACTATAGACTGCTTTTGCACAATACGTGTGTCATATTTTCCTGTGGCCATTATCAATCTTAAAGTAATTGAACTGCATGTAATTTTTGTCCTAAAGTTCCAAACCACCCTTACAACTATGTTTATATGAATTCCCCATGTCTGCTTACAGATGATTCAAAAGGTAAATACTCTGCTAAAATACAGAAATAATTAAGGGGCAAGCACTATTCAAGTACTCTTGGTAAGTCTTTCACAAAGAAATAAAATAATTTTCCAAAAAACCAAAAATGAAATGAAATATAGAAATCATGAATATAGAGGTCCAATGTTCAACTCTTGGTATAAAGGTTATACCAATATAGATGAGTAATAATGCATTATCATTATCCTTTGAAGGTCACTAGAAAGAAGTCAACAATTTGATGCTAGCTTCCAGGAAAAAAATGTCACAGAGGTCTTTTCTTCATCAGTTAAAACTGCCTAATTCACATAGGAAATAACTTTTATGGAAATCAAGACCAAAGTCCTATGGATCAAATTAGAGACAAGAGTAGAAAAAAAAAACAAAAAACAGTGTCAAGTTCCCACTATCTACTTACATGAAGAAGGATAATTTTACTTGATCTGTTATCAATATGCAACCTGAGATGGAAAATACTTAACTCATTCATATATGTTATTTATTTATTAATAACTATCTAATATTTCAAAGATATATTCCTTAATTTAAAATAATAAATACAGTACACTATTAAAGTGTGATTCTTTGGAAATAATTCAGTTGAAAACTGTCTCTACTCAGTCATCGATGGGGAAATGAATCATGCTAGAAGATTCAATGACTATAGAATTTATCAGGAGTTCAGGCTCATGACTAGACAAACAGTTTAAAATTCTTGATTTTTAAATTTGGAACTATGGAAACAACTTAATTGAGAACAACCAAACTATTATGAGAGATTTTTATAATAATCTATCAAACTATAATTTACATACATACATTTATAACTAATTGCAATATATTTAATGCAAATCAATTCCTATTCACTTGCTGACCCCACCATATTAAAGATTAGTTGAATATTGGCAAATGTGGCAAAATGCCAATTCTAAGTGTTACCTACTTAGCTTCATATGAATCAGTCAACTTTTTCTGTTTATAGTAATAATCCTTGAAACATACTGAATCCAGAGGTTTTCAAATTCTGTTGAAATGTACTTCGAATCACTTTCAAATATGAGACTCATTTTGCCTTAAAAACTCTTGATGGTGTTCTGCTACATGTACTATTACTCTAATTGTCTATGAGCCTTAAATTATTAGTTTATTCACTCAATATATTTGAGCACCTATTATGTGTCAGTCATTTTCTTTGAAATATTTAATCTATGGTGAGAGACAAAGAGAAAGTGTGTGTGTGTGTGTGTGTGTGTGTGTGTTAATACTATGGGAGAAAAAGAAAAGAGTGACTGTACTTGAAAATTTGGGAAATGACAAAAGGTGAATAAAATGTATGGGGAGAGGAGTAAAGAATGGGTTCAAACTTAACCATCAACTTAATATACACTTCTATACACAGAAGATGTTAATACAAACCAAATGGTAAACAGAAATCAAAACCAGTAATAAATATGCAAACAATAAAGAGAAAGGAATCCAAGTATACTGCTGAAGAAAGCCAACTAATCATGAGAGAACAGAGTAAGAAAAGAACAGAGAAGAACTACAAAAACAACTATAAACAAATAAAAGGGCAATAAGTGCATATCTATCAATAATCACTTTGAATATAAATAGACTAACCTGTCCAACTAAAAGACACGGGGTGATAGAATGGATAAAAACCAAAACTCTTCTATATGCTGCCTACGAGAGGATCGTTTCAGACCTAAAGACACGTGCAGATTAAAAGTGAGAGGATGGATAAGCATTTATCATGAAAATGGATGTCAAAAGAAAGCTGAGTAGCAACCCTTATATCAGACAAAATAGACTTTAAAATAAAGACTATAACAAGAGACAAAAAAGGACACTATATAATCATAAAGGGAACAATCCAACAAGAAGATACAATTGTAAATATTTATGCATCCAACATGGGAGCACCCAAATACATAAAGCAGCTAATAACAAACATAAAGGAAGAAATTGGTAGTAATATAATAATAGTAGGGGACTTTAACACACCACTTACATCAACGGACAGATCATCCAAACAGAAAATCAACAATGAAACAGTGACCTTGAATGACACATTGGACCAGATGAATCTAACAGATATATTCTGTTTTTTGTTTGTTTGTTTGTTTGTTTGTTTAACAGATATATTCTGAATACCCCATCCTAAAACAACCGAATACATATTCTTGCCAAGTGCACATGGAACATTCTCTAGAATCGATCACATATTAGGCCACAAAACAAGTCTGAACAAATTCAAAAAGATCAATGTCATAACATGTATCTTTTCTGATCACAACACTATGCAAGCACAAGAAAAAAAATCTGGAAAGAGCACGAATGCATGGAGGTTAAATAACATTCTACTAAACAATGAATAGGTGAACCAAGAAACCAAAGAAGAAATAAAAAAAATACAGGGAGACAAATAGAAACCAAACACAATGGCTCAAGAGTACAGTTTACAGCAATATAGGAGTACCTCAAGAATTTAAAAAAATCTCAAATAAATAACCTAACCTTACACCTAAAGGGTAGAAAAAGAACACAAAACCCAAAACCAGTAGAAGGTAGGAAATAATAAAGACTACAATAGAAATAAATGAAAGAGAAATTAAAAAACCCTATAGATCATATCAATGTAACCAGAAGCTAGTTCTTTGAAAAGATCAGCAAAATTGATAAACCTTTAGCCAAACTCATCAAGAAAAAGAGAGACAGGGAGGACCCAAATAAAATCACAAATCAAAGAGGAGAAAGATACCACAGAAATACAAAGGATTGTAAGAGAATATGAAAAATTATATGCCAATAAATTGGACAACCAATTGGGCAAAAAAAATATGCCAATAAATTGGACGTTTTCTAGAGGAAATGGATACATTTCTAGAAACATACAACCACCCAAAACTGAATCAGGAAGAAGAAAATTTAAGCAGACTGATTACCAGCAATGAAATTGAATCAGTAATCAAAAAACTCCTAACAAACAAAAGTCCAGGAGCAGATGGCTTCGTAGATAAATTCTACCACATTTTTAGAGCTAATAACTATTCTTCTCAAAAGTATTCCAAAAAGAGAGAGAGAAGAGGAAGGAAAGCTTCGAAATTCATTCTATGAAGCTTGCATAACCCTGATACCAAACCAGATAAAGACACTACAAAAAAAAAGAGAGAGAAAACTACAAGCCAGCATCCCTGAGGAACATAGGGGCAAAAATCCTCAAAAAAAATATTAGCAAACTGAATACAACAATATATTTTAAAAAATCATTCACCACCATCAAGTGGGATTTATTCCCTAGATGCAAGATATTCTCGAATCAATCAACATGATACATCACAACAGGAGAAAGGATAATAAAAACCATGTGATCCTTTCATAGATTCAATAGATGCAAAAAAAGCATTTGACAAAGCACAACATCCAGTCATGATGAAATCCCTCAATCATCTTTACATACAACATAATAAAGCCCATATATGAAAACTACAATGAGATACCACCTCATACCTATCAGAATGGCTAAATCAAAAACACAGTGGGCGCCTGGGTGGCTCAGTCGTTAAGCATCTGCCGTTGGCTCAGATCATGATCAAGGGTCCTGGGATTGAGCTCCGCATCAGGCTTCCCTCAGTGGGAAGCCTGCTTCTCCCTCTCCCACTCCCCCTGCTTGTGTTCCCTCTCTCTGTCTCTTTCTCTCTCTCTGTTAAATAAATAAATAAATAATCAATCTTTAGGAAAAAAACCACAAGAAACAGCAAGCATTGGAGAGGATGTGAAGAAATCAGAACCCTCTTGCACTGTTGGTGGGAATGCCAACTGGTGCAGCCACTATGGAAAACAGTATGGAGGTTTCTCAAAAAATTAAAAATAACACTACCCTATGATCCAATAATCACACTACCAGGTATTTACCCAAAGAATACAAAAACACTAATCTAAAGGGATATATGCATCCCTGTTTATTGTAGCATTATTTACTATAGCCTACCAATGGGAGTAGCCAAAGTATCTGTGGATAGATGAATAGATAAAGAAGAAGAGATATATGTAATGGAATATTATTCAGCCATAAAAAGAATGAAATCTTGCTATTTGCAACAACATGGATGGAGCTAGCGAGTACAATGCTAAACGAAGTAAGTCAGATAAAGACCAATACCATATCATGTCACTCATGTGGAATTTAAGAAATAAAACAAATAAATAAAGGAAAAATAAAGAGACAAAGCAAAAAACAGACTCTTAGAAAACAAACAGATGGTTATCAGGGAGGAAATGGGTGAGGGAATGGATGAAATATTTATAGGGAATTAAGAATACACCTATCTTGACAAGCATAGATTAATGTGTAGAATTGTTGAATTCCTATATTGTACAACTGAAACTAATTTAACACTGTATGTTGACTATATTGGGATTAAAATAAAAACAAATAATAAAGCAAGGAAATAGAACAACAACAACAAAAATGCTACAACTATTTCAGCAGCAACACTCTATTTAAAATCCTTAATTTGTCCATGTTTCACTGTCTGGTTCTTAAATAGCATTAACCTGAATGGAAGAAATGAAGTAAAATCAGTGTTTATGGGTAACATCTTTAAAGGTTGAAAAATTAGTACCTAAACTTCAAAATTTTACACATACCATATATATTATACAAGTAAGTATATAAGATATATATATAGATATTATAGACTAAATCTGACAAAACATTACCCTTTTAAATGTGTATAATACCAGTAGTTTTGTATACTTGTATGTAGCTGAAGACCTTTTATTTAAAAATAAAATAAAGGGTTACTAAGTGAGGAAGGCCAATGGCTTTTGTTCTTTTTAAAGTCCATATTGTACATAATACTATTTTATGAGGTAAATTTGGGCCATTATACTTACTGAATTATTTTGCTATTTCAGCAATATATTCCACTTAATTCATTCTTTATTTGTACTTTTTAAAAAATTCTCACAGATGCAATTCTGTATCATTGGTTCCTTTTATAATGATGTTCAACTGATTTATCCAAGTTCATCTTTAAGTATGGGAAGATACTGTTGATGATGAATGCGGTTTTCAGCTTATTCACATACCAGTTCAATATTTTTGTATCTAGTAAATACTCATTAAAATCTATATATAGATTTTATATAAAAGTATTAAACTAAAATTAATTTGCACATAACTCCCATTCTCTACTCACACAAAATGCAGGATTTAATGGAACCAGGTAATATACAGCTGAATTGAACTAAAATTGTTTCTACATTAGTACAAGTAGCCCTTTATAAGCTAAGAATTCAATTCCCCCAGCTCCCTGGTATATGACTTTTTAACATTTGCTATTAATTTTAATGAAAATGATTGAAAGTAATATTCACCAAATGTTTTGGAAATTTTCCAATCTATGTTAATACTTAATTGAAATGTGCCTAAGGCACTTAACATATATTAGCCTTACACTGATGGTTGTTTGGTTTTGCATAGGACTAAGAAAAATTGTAAATAACAGCAATGCCTTTGGGCAGGGAGACTGGAAATTACAAACCTAAGGTTAATGAAAATGACCTTTCTGCACAAATGTTACTGTCAGAGGTAAAAAGAATGAGGTATGTGTTAGTTATGAAAAATAAACAAAAAAATAAAGCACACTCTCGTATCTCATTCTTCTTTTGTAATTTCTTGACCTTTTACTTCTCTTATTATGTAGGATACACTTTTGTATCAAATTTTGTTCTAACTTGTAGTATTCCATTTTTATCTAATTTCTCTGCTTTTAAGTTCGAAATATTTATTGTATTGATAACATAATGAAAAGTGTCCTTTTAGGGGCACCTGGGTGGCTCAGTCGTTAAGTGTCTGCCTTCGGCTCAGATCATGATCCCAGGGTTCTGGGATCGAGCCGGGTATTCAGCTCCCTATCGGGCTCCCTGCTCAGTGGGAAGCCTGCTTCTCCCTCTTCCAACTCCCCCTGCTTGTATTCCCTCTCTCGCTGTGTCTGTCTCTGTCAAATAAATAAATAAATAAATAAATCTTTAAAAAAAAAAAAAAAAGGAAGAAAAGAAAAGAAAGAAAGAAAAAAGAAAAGTGTCCTTTTGGGTATATATATAATAAGCCCATCTGTGAGGTTTTTCCTACAAAAACTCATAAAAAAAGAGATGGGATGACTATGTTTAATGAAAGAAAATTAAAAGAAACAGAGGGACATGTAAGTGTAGAAAATTCTTTTGGATCCATCCAACAGACATTCAGTTTACTATTGTGCTTCATGGGTAGGATATTGTGCTGTGACATGACTAATTAAAACAACACAAGACAAAAAGTTATAAAAAAATAGTGTCTGTCCATAATCTCATAGTTAAATTGGGTAAATATGACATATGCACAGAAGCCATTAGAGAATCAGCTAAAATATTAAAAAAATGGCAAAAACTAAGTATTTTAAATTAGAGAAAAACTTTGTTCCTGACTTTTCCTTTATACTTAAGGGAAAAAAAAATGTCTAAACCAGTCTCTTTAAGTTTAACAAATTATCAAAAATATTATGGAAATAAAAGCATAAGAATTCTGCAAGATTTCTTTACTGAATTATCACAAGGAGTTTTCTACCCAAAGACTAAAAGTCACCAAACTCTACTGTTATTATCATAGACATGAATTGCTTACTAATTCCAATGGAAGCATTAGGAATTTTTCTCTGAAAGATACTAAACACACATTTAATTAGAAATGTTTGGGTTCACTTGAGAAATCAGAGCTCTTGTTAGCAAATCTTTTGTGCAAAGAAAAACTGTGGTTACAACAGAATATAAAATCATGTACAAGGCACTTGAGAAAGGATGTACAAAGATACATGAAATTAAAAAGAAGTACATATGTTCTGGATTCCTGTTTTCTGAAGTAACCATAAATGACATGGACAAAGGTATACAAATAAATGAAAAGATATTTACAATCAATCATTTAATCACTCAGTGGAGTCTAAGGGTAGGAGTGGCAATATTTGTACATAGCAGATATCTACTTCCAGTTCAACCACATTCATTCATTCACTCATTCACAAAACATTTCTTGATCCTCCTACAACATTACACATTTAAGGCTGACCACCCTTAAATCTTCTCTCCTCTCAGGGTTCTGTTTCTGAGAACACTGTTCTAGTTGTCTACTACTACTCTGATTCCTCTTACTCTGTTACTCTGTTTCTGCTTGTGTTTGGTTCCTCTCAGTTCATGATTGTAGACCATCCCTAAGTTCTCTGGATCCTTGTGTTATTCCTTAGCATTCTATCTATAACCCATTATGTCCTATCATAAAGCTTCAATTATCAACTCTCCTCAGATGGCTTAGATGGCTTAGCTGTATTGCCAGCTCAGAGTCCTCTCTCTAACTTTCAATCTGAATATTTCCCTCCCTTCTTCCCTTGACATCTCTACCTGGACTTACCACATCTTTGGCAAGCCTCTCTCAAACCCTCTCCCTGTAAGAGTTCTGTACCCCCGCCCCCACTGAGTTTTCTCATGCCTAAATGTTACCTGATCTCCTTCCTCCATCCCGTCACTCCTCCTTAGAGGCTCAGGTTTGATTCCTCTTTTTTAAATGCCCAATTCTACCTCCCAAGCAGAAGTAAAGCATCTAGTCCTTCAAACTCCCACGAAACAAGACTGCATTATGGCCATTCGTCTTCTACTAAAATTTCCTTTTCATTTTTAAATTTCTATTCATGATATCCATCCCCTGGTCTTTGAAGGTTAAAAACTTTGACAACTTGATTTTTCTTTCTTATCCTCACATTTAATTAGTGATGAAAACCTGTAACTTCTCCCCAGCAAAATCTCCTAGTCTGATATCTTATTTTAGAATTTCTGATTCCCCTTCTCAAGCAGAAGTTGTCTCTAATTTTCCTCTAAACTCCAGCCAGCAAAGTAGTTGTTGCTATTTGTGTCCAAATATTTTATCCTCAACTATGATTATACCAGAGACAACAATGGCACCTTCTTCATTTGAGTATCTGCCACAGCAAAACCACACAGTAAATGATAAATTCTTTATTTTTTAAATTATTTTTATTTTTCTCACCATAGTACATACCCTCCCCAATGTCCATCACCCAGCCTTCCCGTCCCTCCCAACCCCCTTCCCTCTAGCAACCCTCAGTTTGCTTCCTGAGATTAAGAGTCTCTTAAGACTCTTCCTGAGATTAAGAGTCTCCCTCTCTGGTTTCATCTTGTTTCATTTTTCTAAGAGATTCTTTTATTCTCTGTACCTACACTGGTATCCCATGTCTTTAGTATTCTGGTCAATTCTGCCCCATTTTAATTTTATAGACTTAATTATGATCTTTTTATTTTCACAACCGCCATCATCACTATCCCCATCATCATCCTCATCGTCATCATTATCACTGTCGAAGTCATCATTGTTCCAGATTTCCGATCAAAGAATTTTCATACACTTATTTGTTACCGAGACAGCATAACTTTTTTTTTAATAAATTACTAATTTTCCAGAGGATGAAGAATAACCTGAAGTACTTGGAAAGATATAATAATAAAAGTGTTCCCTGACCTTAAGAAGTTTACATATTATAACGATTAAGCAATAAATAATACATGTGAGTTTTCAGCTAGGGTTTGGTGACCTGTGTCTTAAATTTGAGTAATTCTTTACCCATACTCTTTGAGGTACCTAAGATTTCTTGCTTCTAAAATTTTCTTTTTAACCAGTGACTGAAGCTGAAGGTATGCTAATGCAGGTAAAATAACATGAGGAAAGTGCATAAATCTCCCTATAACCATTTAAATTTTTTACTCTCAAATATCCCCACTGAGCCTGTGTTAGTAAAAGATTTCTCAACTAATAATATTATATTTCAAGAATACCAGGGCTTTCTGAGATGCACAGGAATTAAAAGGAGAGAAATTCCACTTCTCAAGAGAAAAGCCCACGACTATGTAGAAATAGTATCTCCTAAGTAGGCCAATGCTATTCAGCAAACCATTAATAAGATTTAAGAAATTATTTTCTTTATTTCTCTAGGTTTGATGGATGTATCCTAGAGTTGCCATCCTGAAGATGTATCTCATTGCCCTATAAGGATTGGGGACCTCTAATTTTCCTTTCTCCTCTGCGATATTTATATTCAAAGCCTCAAAACTTTTTTTTTTTTTACCCTTTATTTCATCACAATAAATGTCAACAACCAATTTTTCATCCGATACAACCATAAGGTCTAGGCGGAAAGCAACACAAGGCAACTTGAAAAAGTAACCTGGATTTACCACCCTAGTGACTAAAAAGGAGAAGAAAGAAAGAAAATATAACACGAAATAAAAAACAAACAATGAAATAAAGGTTCTTACATAACTGCTATGAAAAAAATACTAGATTAGATAATGAAACGTGTTATCTATTTTAATCATTGTAGTTTAGAGAGATAGGTGTTATTACTTTCTATTTATATCCAAGGAAATGAAAATCAAAGATCTTAAAAAGGTGGAACTGAGATTCAATCCAAGTTTAGTTTTTAATCCTTGAAGTCCTCAGTAACCAAAGCAAAACAAACAAAATCAAACTGAAAAAATTTAAAAACTCATTCATGCAGTTAATGCACAATATAAAGGTATCCTGGAGAGTTTTAACCTCTTTGCAAAGTTTGGGTTGGTTAAACATGTAAAATGGGAGGCTTAATTTGATGACCAAATCTATTGCTTCTAAAACAGAGATATGAAGCTACTTCTTGGTAAAAAGATGTTCATTCAGTACATAAAATCTATATAGTAATAGATGTTTGCAGCTCAGTAGTTAGCCATGCGATTTGGCTTAAAAGAGGGTGCCTAAAATCTCATGATATAGGATGAATTGAGAAATGCAAATGTCTGTTTAGTATTGGATCGGTCATCAGAGCAAATACAGCCCTGGGGAGGATGCAGACTGATGCTCCAAAGTTTTTTTGTTTTTTTGGGTTTTTTGTGCTTAAGAATTAAAAGAATCTTTTACTATGATTACTCTTGTTCCAAATGTATGCCCAATACATAGAATAAAGACTCCTTCGCCAATCATAATTCACTCACCTATGCCTTTAAATATCCAGGTCTCATCAAAAACATTCCCCAAACCAATGACTTAGCAAAAGCATACCCTGAGACCTTGAAATGACAACAGGATGGGAAATCTTTTAGAAACACATGCTACAAACTATCTTGGCTCAGCATCAGTGAAAGTGGTAATTTTTACGACAACATAAATATAATGTTAATTATTCCATGATATTCAGCCTAAATTCTATTTGTACCATGTCAGTGAATTTTAAATCCAGTTTGAAAGACGAAAAAAAAATGGCTTTTGTTTATACATGAAACAGTGACCATCATGTCTGCTGACTAAATCAAATCATTTCAAGCTGTAAGGTCAGGAGGTCCTGACAGAGTTGGAGTCAGATACCCTTCAGTTAAAAATTCATATGCTCAAATCAAATACCTAATACTTTTTCTTGACCCTGAAATGCTGAATAAATAAGGTCAGAAGAATTTAAAGAAAACATAGTAATGGTGATCTATGCTGTCATTTTTAATATGTTTTACACAGAAGCTGAGTCATTAGGTTCTGAAATTTTATTCACTTATAATTTATTTTAGAACCCACTTAATTAATATTCATAAGTATTCCTTACTGTCCTTTGTTTCTAAAATTAATACAATTCTAAAACTGGAACTCTTATGTTTGGTTAAGAGCTTAAATCTATGTTATTTTAACTTACGGAAAATCAACTAGAGGACTCAGGATAATTATCCAAATAAATCAACCAAAAATAAAGTTTTGCAGCCCTTGTATGTAATGCATAATGAAAAAGATGTTTTATACCCAAATTTTACAGATGATACTTTCAGTTCTTCACAAGAGTGGTCTAAAAACTGGGCATGGACTTGGACTTATGGAGTACTTGTAGTAGGCAAAATAATGGCATCCTACAGATACGCACGTTTTACCCTCTGCAACCTGTAAATACATTATATGGCAAGGGGGAATTAAGGTGGCTAGTAAAATGACCTTAAAATAAGGAGACTCTAATATATAAGGAGATTTTTCTTGCCCAATGTAATCAGAAGGGTTTTTATAAGTGAAAAAAGAAAAATGGGAGTGCCAAGACCAGGAATGACACAGCCTAAGAAAGACTGTGCTGACCACCAGGTCCTTGCTGTCATTAAAGGTGGAAGGGCCCCTTGAATCAAGGAATTGCACTGCTTCTAAACACTAGAAAAGTTAAGAAAACAGCTTCTCTACCAGAGCCTCCAGAAGAAACATACCCCTTCTCCCACCTTGATTTTAGCTGCTGAGACATTTCGTACTTCTAACATTCAGAACTCTATTAAGATAACAAATGCGTGTTATTTAAGCCACCAAGTCTTTGGAAATGTGTTATAACAGTAATGAAAAACGAATACAGATGTTCTCACAAATATATTACTAATAGCTCCTGGATGGATTGTTGGGAGCAACATTCCTAATACCTAATGCATTCCTAATACCTAATACAGTGCCTGGTACATTGCTAAAGTAATTACATTTGACTG